>CAUEEP010000880.1:0-646287 GCA_958450365.1 Mesorhabditis belari
AATGGTTTGAGTGATCTAACATACACAGAAAATTTTGGGCGCTTTATCGGAGTTGGTTTTCAATTTGCCTTTGTCTTAGAATATTTTTGGTTGTTCTGGAGCTCACAGAAAATGGTGGGCCACAGAAAACTCACCTTGCACATCCTTTTTGCTCAGCGTCAACCATCGATAGAGATCTCTGGGTATATCGAGAATGATCAATTGCAGAAAAACCCCGAAAGTGCTCAGCAGTTTGAAAGACCATTTTGTGTACTCGGCGCGCATCGCATTTGAAGAGGGAATGAGCTGAAAATGGAGAGCTCGATGAAAGTTCGACAAGGAAATGAGCTTATGTAGCGAATCCAGTCCACGATTGATAAAAAACGGCAAAGCAGGTCAGAATTTGCAACTTAATAGGGGAATCTCGAAGTGCGAAAGGGGAAAAAAGAGTTGAAGTACAAGGAGAAGTGAAGGTACGAACTGGATCGGTTGAATAAAGGGGAAAAGGAGGGAAAGAGATTGAGGGATGGGGTTTGGAGTCAATGGATTGGGTGAGTGAGTGAAGAGGATTGGGGCTAACAATGAGGTTAACATTTTGAAGGATTGGAAAGTTCGAGAGATTGACTGAAATTGAAATGGGAATCGGTTTGGTTGATCGGTAAGGGGATTAGTTTTGGATTTGGTAAACCTTGTTGGTGTTCTGTAGGCTTTGTTTGTGTTCCAAACTTTGTTTACAATAGAAATAATGGCCGATAATGAGATTTAGAGATCCCAAAAGAAAAAAGGTTAAAATTTTATCGCATTGAGCTTTCTGAGTTTGCAATTTTCAATAGAGTACTCCAGAGGCTCCAGAGGCTCAATATGCTCAAAGAGGATTGAAAATGATCAAACAAAATGATCCTTCACTAGAAGAACCACTTGGAAAAGTTGTAGTGGAAGAGTCAAACAAAAACAGTGGCTAAAGAATCCACTTCAGACGGTTTCAGAGCTTTTAGGGTTTCAGAGTTCCAGTTCTCGACTGAATTCTCGAGTTATGGGATACATTTGACCCTTTTGAACTGTTGATAAGCTCTAAGTTTAAATTTTGAGAACAACTGATAAATCGTGCCACGATTTTGACAGTGTCACTCGATCCTGGTTTAAAGTAAAGCAAAATTTTGACTGAATTCTCGCGTTCTGGTATGTACTCGATCCTTTTGAACTGTTGATAAGCTCTATATTTGATTTTTCCCATCAACTGTTGAATCGTGCGACAATTTTGACGGTGTCCCTCGATCCTGGTTTACAATAGAATAAAATTTTGACTGGATTCTCGAGTTATGGGATACACGCAACCTTTTCGAATTGATGATCAGCGCTAGTTTACATTTTTGGGAACAAGTGATAAATCGTGCCACAATTTTGGCAGTGTCACTCGACTCTGGTTTACAATAGAACAAAATCTTGGCTCGATTCTCGCGTTCTGGTATGCACTCGATCCTTTTGAACTGTTGATAAACTCTATATTTGATTTTTCCCATCAACTGTTGAATCGTGCGACAATTTTGACGGTGTCACTCGATCCTGGTTTACAATAGAATAAAATTTTGACTGGATTCTCGAGTTATGGGATACACGCGACCTTTTCGAATTGATGATCAGCGCTAGGTTACATTTTTGAAAACAAGTGATAAATCGTGCCACAATTTTGGCAGTGTCACTCGACTCTGGTATATAATAGAATGAAATTTTGACTAAATTCTCGAGCTATGGGATGCACCCTATCTTTTCGAATTGATGATAAGCTCTATGTTTAATTTTTAAGAAAATTTTTGAGAAGTTTGCCAATGAGACAAATCTAATTGCTATTGTTGAACCATTCATTTATAGCTGTGACTCATAGTGAAACGGACAATGACAAAGACAATGAATGAGTAATCTGTGAAAATGAGAAAAATGAGAAAAGTCCTTTCAACAATGGAATGCAAAAGTGGATAAGGACTAAATCGAAAGCCAATCAAAGTCCTGGGAACAATGGTGAGCAGTGAGTTTTGAACTCTTGAAACAAGTGTTCAAATCGGAGCTGTGAACTTCAATAAACTATAGCAAATTGCGAAAGAGTTTCTAATTATGGCACAAACAGCAAAACGACCTCTGAGATAAAACCGGGGTGGTGGCATCGATCAGTTGGAGGGGAGGGGGGAGGTCGAGAATCTCCGCTGTACCCCATCTCTCGCCCCTCAGACAGCACCCATATGACAAGATCTTCAATCATTTATCTTCTCTATCTCAGAGATGAGCTTCTCCTTCATTTTCTCATGAGAAACTCACCTTTCACCCCTTTTCTTTTTCGTTTCTGAGGTCGGAGGGTGAGAAGGAGGTCATTTCAAATAACATGCCCTAAGAAAAAACTGAAGCTAGTTTTGAAGCTGAAGCTAAAAGCTAAGAATATTAGGCAGGGAAAATATGGGAAAATTTTGGGAGCTTTATCGGAGTTGTTTTTCAATTTGCCTTTGTCCTAGAATATTTTTGGTTGTTCTGGAGCTCACAGAAAATGATGGGCCACAGAAAACTCACCTTGCATATATGGAAAAATATGGATTTTTGAATCAAAAAAAGGTCAGAGTTGAGATTTTGAGAGTCGATAAAATGTAGATTTTTGCAAAGTTGAAATGGATGATGAAATGAGATTCAGAAGGGATTTTGAGGCAGAATTAGATACGGTAAAATGATAAAATTCAAAAGTGCAGTCGAAATTGAGTCTCTCTAAATTGTCTTTTCTCTAAATTGAGGAAAATTTAGGCACAAGAAGTTTTTGGAGCTCTGCAGTTACGATAAAAATAATAAAGAAAGCTAATAACGAGTGGGATTACGAGAATTCAGTCAAAATTTTCAACCATTCTAAACCAGATTCGAGTGACACGGCAAAATTGTGGACCGATTCATCAGTTGACCTCAAAAATAAAATTTAGAGCTTATCAACAGTTCAAAAAAATCGGGTGCATACCATAACTCGAGAATCCAGTCAAAATTTTGTTTTGTTATAAACCAGAGTCAAGTAAAACCGTCAAAATTGTCGCATGATTCATCAGTTGTTCTCAGAATTAAACTTAGAGCTCATTAACAGTTCAAAAGGATCATGTGCATACCATAACTCGAGAATTCAGTCAAAATTTTGTTTTGTTATAAACCAGAGTCGAGTGACACCGTCAAAATCGTGGCACGATTTATCTGTTGTTCTCAGAGTTAAACTTAGAGCTCATTAACAGTTCAAAAGGATCATGTGCATACCATAACTCCAGAATTCAGTCTAGATCTTGTTCTATTGTAAACCAGAGTCGAGTGACACTGTCAAAATTGTCGCACGATTCATGAGCTGTTTTCAAAAAATTGGAAAATTGTTGAGCTCTGCAGTTACGATAGAAATAATGAAGAAAGCTAATAACGAGTAGGATTACAGTACAAATCGAAATTGAGTTCAAAATTGGATTTGCTTAAATCTAATTTCCAATGGGTTTAGTTGAAAAGAGAGTTCAAAAAGGATAGGTACGGTACGACAAGTTCTTAACTCTTTAGCTCTTCTATAAACTGAATCCATATCTTTGTAGAGTCTTTGTGAGCTCCATAGTAGCTAAATCTCTTATAGAAGAGTACAGTAGTTGTTAATTTCCAACACAAATCAATAGAAAATCTATCAGAAACAGAAAAACTCAAAAAAGTGAACAAATTTCTGCGAGTGTACTGTGTGCGCTCCAACTTGACACCTCGGGGTGGAAAGAGAAAAAATGGAGAAGAAGAAAAAGATGAAACAGAGCTGAACAGTCTTTTCTCTGTTAATCAACAAGCAATCAATCCCCCCTTTTCTCTTTGGTGGATGTACGGGACGAAAACTGGATTGTTTTTGCCTGAGGGGTGAAAAGAGAAAAGAAAGCAGCCAGAAAAATAAGAAAAAAAAAGAGAAAAAGTCGATTTTGAGGTTGGAGCTGGATTAGGAGAGAATCTAAAATATTGGCTAGTTGAAATTATTTAGCGCAAAAAGTACAGTAATCCTTTACTGTATTAAGACGAAAGGTACAGTAATCATTGAAAAAAACAGAATCGGAATCTACATGCAGAATCCGAAGCTACCTGCAGAACGAGAAATTTTTTCGCGAGCCGATAGAGGAGACAAGCTCGAGAAGGAGGATCACTGGAATAAGAGATAATTGAGAGAGAAGCAGAAATCTAAGTGTGGTGACATCCAGCACCAGCAATGGAAGACGAAGACGGCTAAACGGATCATCCCTTGTGTTTTCTCTGCCACTTAATGATACTGACACATTGTTGGAGACTGGTTGTTGAAAATTGGCTGTGAGCCAATAAGTATGTAATATTAGACTTTTAGAGGAGCAAGCAAGCCAGCCAGCAAGCCAGCAAGCCAGCAAGCCAGCAAGCCAGCAAGCCAGCAAGCCAGCAAGCCAGCAAGCCAGCAAGCCAGCAAGCAAGCGAGCAACAATTAGAGCAGTCAATTTGAACAAAGCCTTGTTTTTCCTTTTTCTAGAACTTGAGCCTTTAGATAAAGCTAGACATCGTAAATCTAGTGTTGATGGAAAAATGAAAATGGGAAATTGAGAGGAATTGATAAATGATCTAATCAAACGTCATTAAGAACCGGTTTTTGAAAAAATTATTTGAACTTTTAGTTGTTAGTAGATTTTAAAGAAAGATCATGGGAAAATAGCTTTGAAAATTTGAAGTAAGTTTAGCTTTTAAGCTTTTGAGCTTGCTAGCTTTGAAGCTTGCTAGCTTTGCTGCTAGCTTTTAAAGAAAAGTCTATTTGAAACTAGGTCAAAGAGTTGTTGGATTACTTCAAAACGTTCAAAACGGGAACGAAAAGAAAAGTCGGAATGAAGTTTGTGAAGAGGAGAGGAATGGAGAGAGGAGAGCAACTAGTCTACCATTTCAATCCCACTTTCTCTTTTGTCGGAAAGCCGGAAAGTCTGGATGACTGTGAATAAAGAGAAATAAGCATTCACCAAGTTTCCCTTGTGCAATTATGCAAACAAAAATTGATACAATATAAATATAAACCTACCAAAACTAAAATAATAATAAACTAAATAATTCAAAAAACTTTAATAATCTTGTCGCTGTTTTGATATTTCGATTTGCGCGTATGATTTCATAGCCTTGTCTTTCCTTTCTTTCGTCTTTCGATTATCAGCCAAACTTGAGACAAAAACGATACAAACGTTGGTCATCAAATGAAAAGAAAATGAAAGAGATTGATGACCTCACTCTTTGGGAAATAGGTTAAAAACTATCCATCATGAGCAGAGTAAAAATTTCAATAAAAAGAATTAGAGCTCAGAAAAGTACCAGGGAATTGGATGAATGACATAACTTTGAAAATCTGCCAAAATTTTGTGATAATAAAAAGCAGGATCAAGGAATATCTTTAAAATGGTCTCATTGTTAGCGACTCTTGCAAAAATAAGTTTTAGAGTTAATAATGGTTTGAGAGCATTGTATGTATGCCATAACTAATAAAATCGGTCAGTTTTTGGTAGACTTATAAACCAAAGTCGAGCAGGACTTTCAAAATTGTTTCATCAATTCATCCAACCATCCTTGCTGATAGTAAGCCTTTTGTTTAATCAACAGTTAACGAAACAATGCATGCCATAACACAAGAATCCAGTGAAAATTTTGTTCAATTGTAAACGAGGGTCGAGTGACAGCGTCAAAATTGTTGCACGATTTATAAGTGTTCTCAAAAATTAAACTTAGAGCTTATCAACTATTCTAATAGATTGAGTGCATGCCATAACTCCAGAATTCAGTCTAGATTTTATTCTATTGTAAACCAGAGTCGAGTGACACCTTCAAAATTGTTGCACGATCCATGAGCTGTTTTCAAAAATAGAATTTAGAACTTATTAATAGTTCAAAAGAATCGAGTGCATGCCATAACACAAGAATCCAGTCAAAGTTTTGTTCAATTGTAAACGAGGGTCGAGTGACAGCGTCAAAATTGTTGCACAATTTATAAGTGTTCTCAAAAATTAAACTTAGACCTTCTCAATAGTTCAAAAAAATCGTGTGCATACCATAACTCGAATATTCAGTCAAAATTTTGTTCCATTGTAAAAAGGGGTCGAGTTACACCGTCAAAATTGTTGCGCAATTTATCACTTGTTTTCAAAAATTGAAATTAGACCTAATCGACCGCTCAAAAGAATCGAGTGCATACCATAACTCGATAATTCAGTCAAAATTTTGTTTTATTGTAAACCAGAGTCGAGTAACACTGTCAAAATTGTGGCACGATTCCTGAGTCGTTCTCAAAAATGGAAATTAGAACTTATTAATAGCTCTGAAAAATCGAGTGCATACCATAACACAAGAATTCCGTCAAAATTTTGTTTTCTTGTAAACCAGAGTCGAGTGACACCGTCAAAATTGTGGCACGATTCATCAGTCATATAAGTTTCCATGTGTGTAGCGGTAGGATAAATTTGAGTGTGGCTTTCGAAATGGGTACCTTCCCTATAACGGGGGGGGGGGGATTTTCCCCCCTGCCCATGCTAGCCCGTGATTTGGGTGGCGCCGTCTCTCTCCTTCAACGTCGACGTCGGCATGTGGACATTCAATCCATTGATTCCCGGCAATACGTACACTGATGTGCGTTGGTTGTAGCTCAAGAGACCAGAAAAAATTTTTTAACAAAGGAAGGTCAACTGGCCAAATGTCGATGCCGGCCGACCAAATGTCACGAGCCATAGACGCAGAATTGTACGCTGATTCCGAATCTGCTTTCCGTTTCAGCTAAGGAGTACTCTGTCAAAAGTTATGCGTGAAATTCTGCGTCGAATGGTCTATAGCTCGTGTCATTTTGCCGGCACACCCAATTGACTTTCCCTTGTGAGTCTTTTGTTAGTTACCTTAGAGTCACTAGTTAGAGCTTATCGTTCCCTAGTTAGAGCCTATCGACAGTTCAAGGGGATCGAGTGCATACCATACCTCGAGAATTCAGTCAAAATTTTGCTCTATTGTAACCCAGGGTCGAGTGATACCGTCAAAATTGTGGCACGATTCACCAGTTGTTCTGAAAAATTGAATTTAGAGCTTATCAGCAGTTCAAGACGATTGGGTGCATACCATAACTCGCAATTTCAGTCAAAATCTTGTTCTATTGTAAACCAAAGTCGGGTGACACGGTCAAAATTGTGGCACGCTTTTTCAGTTGTTCTCAGAATTAAACTTAGAGCTCATCAACAGTTCAAAAGGATCATGTGCATGCCATAACACAAGAATTCAGTCAAAATTTTGTTTTGTTGTAACCCAGAGTCGTGTGATACCATCAAAATTGTGGCACGATTCATCAGTTGTTCTGAAAAATTAAATTTAAGTCTTATCAGCAGTTCAAGAGAATTGCGTGCATACCATAACTCGCAAATTCAGTCCAAATTTTGTTCTATAATAAACCAGAGTCGAGTGATACCGTCAAAATTGTGGCACGATTCATTAGTTGTTCTCAAAAATGGAATTGAGAACTTATTAACAGTTCAAAAGGTTTGAGTGCATACCGTAACTTGAGAAAACTATATGAAATCTGGAGGCAACTAAAGACAAACTCAAGACTATAACTCAAGATCAAAAAGCTTGACAAAATAATCAAAAATATCTACACGTAATCGGTTGTTGTTTTCAATTTTTCGACACGAACGTAGCTCTTTCAAACACTGACTTTCCCACCATCATGTTAGATTTTATGCAGAGCAAATGCAGAGCCGATTTACTCGCAAAAAAAAATCAATGATGGTCCTTTTTGAAATCACTATTTCCCTTTTACACAAAAAATTTGCTGTTAACTTTTTATTGATTGAAGATAACAAAAATGTAAGTTTTCATATTTAATCATAAATTTTTGGTTTTAAAATGACTGGTTGGCAGATGTTTTAGTTTTATATCGATCTGGAGCGCACAGTACTTGAAACGCTCAAAAAAATCGTCGAAAAGACAACTGAGTTTTAAAATTAAAAACTAGAATTGCGTGTAGGTTTTTAAGGGTTTCAAATGTTAAAAATAACTCGAAATAGAAGGCTGGTTGGTTCTAAAGAGGCTAAAGAAGCTAAAGAACCTAAAGAAGCTTTCTAAAGAAAACTTTAGAAAGCTTTGCCACTTTCGCTTAAAATAGGATTGATGACCTTGATCCCAAAAGAGAACTAATGAACTTTCGCTTTTCGATTCAAAAAATTTTCCATTTAATACACGTCATGATTTAAAAATATAGCTAAAAAAGTAAAATAGAAAAATAAAAAAATAAAGAATAAAAAAATAAAAAATAAAAAAAATAAAAAAATGAAAAAATAAAAAATAAAAATTGAAAAATAAAAATTGAAAAATGAAAAAATGAAAAATTTCAGGATGTTTCAAGAGGTTGAATCGGGGAAACCAAAAAGTTGGACTCTGATTACAATCGTGATGCTATTGGTTAGTTGGAGAAGTCGACTGAGTTGGACCCTAAGCCAGAGCCCTCATTTTTAGACAATGTTACTTAATTTGGGCATCATCATCATTTTCCGAGTGTTACTGGATTCAGAAGATGAAATAAACGAGCCACTCGTTCAGGGTTTGTTTCAACATTTCCTTGAATTCTTGAATCCTAGAATTCTTGAATTCTTGGGTCCTTGAATCCTTGGGTCCTTGAATTCTTGAATCCTTGAATCCTTGGGTCCTTGGTTCCTTGAATCCTTGAGTTCTTGAATTCTTGAATTCTTGAATCCTTGAATCCTTGGGTCCTTGAATCCTTGGGTCCTTGAATTCTTGAATCCTTGAATCCTTGGGTCCTTGAATCCTTGGGTCCTTGAATTCTTGAATCCTTGAATCCTTGGGTCCTTGAATCCTTGGGTCCTTGAATTCTTGAATCCTTGAATCCTTGGGTCCTTGAATCCTTGGGTCCTTGAATTCTTGAATCCTTGAATCCTTGGGTCCTTGGTTCCTTGAATCCTTGAGTTCTTGAATTCTTGAATTCTTGAATCCTTGAATCCTTGGGTCCTTGGTTCCTTGAATCCTTGAGTTCTTGAATTCTTGAATTCTTGAATCCTTGAATCCTTGGGTCCTTGAATCCTTGGGTCCTTGAATTCATGAATCCTTGAATCCTTGGGTCCTTGGTTCCTTGAATCCTTGAGTTCTTGAATTCTTGAGTTCTTGAATCCTTGAATCCTTGGGTCCTTGGTTCCTTGAATCCTTGAGTTCTTGAATTCTTGAATTCTTGAACCTTGAATCCTTGGGTCCTTGAATCCTTGGGTCCTTGAATTCATGAATCCTTGAATCCTTGGGTCCTTGGTTCCTTGAATCCTTGAGTTCTTGAATTCTTGAGTTCTTGAATTCTTGAATTCTTGAATTCTTGAATTCTTGAATTCTTGAATCCTTGAATCCTTGGGTCCTTGAATCCTTGGGTCCTTGAATTCATGAATCCTTGAATCCTTGGGTCCTTGGTTCCTTGAATCCTTGAGTTCTTGAATTCTTGAGTTCTTGAATCCTTGAATCCTTGGGTCCTTGGTTCCTTGAATCCTTGAGTTCTTGAATTCTTGAATTCTTGAATCCTTGAATCCTTGGGTCCTTGAATCCTTGGGTCCTTGAATTCATGAATCCTTGAATCCTTGGGTCCTTGGTTCCTTGAATCCTTGAGTTCTTGAATTCTTGAGTTCTTGAATCCTTGAATCCTTGGGTCCTTGGTTCCTTGAATCCTTGAGTTCTTGAATTCTTGAATTCTTGAATCCTTGAATCCTTGGGTCCTTGAATCCTTGGGTCCTTGAATTCATGAATCCTTGAATCCTTGGGTCCTTGGTTCCTTGAATCCTTGAGTTCTTGAATTCTTGAGTTCTTGAATTCTTGAATTCTTGAATTCTTGAATTCTTGAATTCTTGAATTCTTGAATTCTTGAATCCTTGAATCCTTGAATCCTTGAATCCTTGGGTCCTTGGTTCCTTGAATCCTTGAGTTCTTGAATTCTTGAGTTCTTGAATTCTTGAATTCTTGAATTCTTGAATTCTTGAATTCTTGAATCCTTGAATATTTTGCCAGGCGAGTTACGCGATCGGATGACGGCTTTTCTTGGCATCTTCACGATGACCTTTTTCTTCGGTTGTTGGTGTTGCTTTTGCTGTGGAGGACTTCTATGCCAGTCAGTGCGTCTCAAAAAGCTATGATATCTCTTTAGGGGACTCTGGTATTGTCCTCGATATTGTTATCGAGGGATTACTCGATTGTTATTGAATGGGATAACGATTCCCCGATTTCGCGGTGGAGATCGGAGTCAAACGGAAAACGATAAGGGTCAGTTAGAGCAATTATTTCATTTCATAGAATTTCTCCAGTTCCAGATCAAATCCTAGAAGAAATCGTGATGAATGCACGGGGTTTTACGCAGGTTTTGTTGGCTTTTTCGTTTCGCTTCGCTAAATTTTAGTTATTAAGCTTTTTTGTTAGTTTTTCGGTGAAAATTCCTCTTAGTTGGATATCACGAAACTTCAAAAACTTTTCAGAATTTCAAAATTTCAGAATTTCCAAAATTTAGAATCCATCTTCCTCCTCATTTGTACGAGAACCACGGGATGTTCGGGCCTGGGAAAGGTTGGGAAATTTTGGTTTAATTTAAAGCCTGATGCTCGAGGCTGTTAGTTTTCAGGCTGAAATTTGAGGCTGAAGCTTAGGCTGAGGCTGAGGCTCAGGCTGACTCATTTGTGGTGAACAGTGAAAATCCCTTTTCCTTTTCCAGAGCTCCTTCCTTCGATCAAATGGTTCATCTAGAAGCTATTGGTGATAGAAAAAATGGACCACAACGGCCACCACAACGACAGAGAGCTTACTCGATTGATGTGGGATTTGAGTGAAACGGGAATTAATCAATTTCAATTAAAAACTTATTTATTTGTACAAGCTCTTTAAATTTTATGTACAAAAATAAAAAAAACACATTATGAAACCCGTATCAAATCACAAAATCAAGGTACTGATGGCGGTGGTGGGGGAAATTGATCGATGTAAAGCAATCAGCTACAGGTAGACAAGAGAAAATGACAAAATAGACTAAGAACTGAAAACTCTGAGTGAATTTCTAGCTTATACTCAAATTTCTTGAGCTAAATTCATGTCCAATCTTCAATCTGGAACACAATTTAATAGCTAGAACCAAAAGTACGATAAGACAAGAGAAAATGAAAAAATAGACAAAGAACTGAAAATTCTGAGTGAATTTCTAGCTTATGCTCTATTTTCTTGAGCTAAATTCATGTCGAATCTCCAATCTGGAACACAATTTAATAGTTAGAGCAAAAGTACGATAAGACAAGAGAAAATGAAAAGCTAGACAAAGAACTGAAAACTCTGAGTGAATTTCTAGCTTATACTCAAATTTCTTGAGCTAAATTCATGTCCAATCTTCAATCTGGAACACAATTTAATAGCTAGCATCAAAAGTACGATAATTTATCCAAAAAATTGCGAAAGGATCCCAGCAGGGCTGGGTGCCTCGGGTTCAGCCACTTTCACTCCGCCCCTCATCAAAGCATTCAGAATATTGTCGATATCGCTTGCACCTGAATTTTTGATGACTAGATCTATCATTTCAATCTATTGGTACCTTTTGTGCCCATTCCAAAGCCACTCCTGCTATCGAACAGTCGAGGTCTTTGCGTTGTGGTCGTTTTCTCCATTAGACCAAACATTTCCAGCATATTAACAATAGGCGCCGCTCGTTGTTGGGGTTTTGCTTGCTCAGTTGACCCGCCTAAATGCGAATTCAGTGACAAGGCTGTTTTCAAGACAGTGCAATCAAAGCGTACCAAGAAAAGTGTCAAGAATATAGCGTTGTTGGCGTTTCGAGCGTGGATCTTGTAGATAATTGATTGCAGATGATTGAAAATCGTTTAAAGACATTTGTTGATTCGATGGCTGAGTGGGAGCTCTTATTTGAGGGGAAACCAATTGGGGAGCTCTTCCTGGAAACGGTGGCAAGTGTTAAAAAGCACATGGAACACATAAACACATATCTGGGTCAGAAAAAAAAGGAACAAAAGCGTAGTCTAGCCAAAGCCAATACCGTATTGATCATATCCATAAGCGGGAGATCTCTCGTACTTTTGTACATTTTGCTGATAGCTTGGCTGAACCGATCGGGGTGGTGAGTAGAACTGATTCATTGGTGTTTGCACTTGTTGTGGTTGATAGAGTTGTGGCTGTTGTTGGAAATTTTGCAAAACGTTCGCATAAGCTTCTGGTGAGGCTAAAAGCAGAAACACATCGCGGTTCAAAGTGAAATTTGGTGCTAAAATTTGTTACCGAAAAAATCCATGATGCTTGCTGGCCGCTGGGTGGTTGTCGGTGGAGGGGTGGGTCGGACAAATCCTAGAAATTGATTTTTAGAGAATTTTAAAGCACAATGAGGTCCGCTGGGATCGTTTCGCAATTTTTTGAATAAATTATCGTACTTTTGATTCTAGCTATTAAATTGTGTTCCAGATTGAAGATTCAACATGAATTTAGCTCAAGAAAATAGAGTATAAGCTAGAAATTCACTCAGAGTTTTCAGTTCTTTGTCTATTTCGTCATTTTCTCTTCTCTTATCGTATTTTTGATTCTAGCTATTGAATTGTGTTCCAGATTGGAGATTCGACATGAATTTAACTCAAGAAAAGAGAAAAGAAGCTAGAAATTCACTCAGAGTTTTCAGTTCTTTGTCTATTTTTTCATTTTCTCTTGTCTTATCGTACTTTTGGTTCTAGCAATTAAATTGTTATCCAGATTAGAGATTCGACATAAAATTGGCCCAAGAAAGTCAAATTTAAGCTAGAAATTCACTCAGAGTTTTCCGTTCTTTGTCTATTTCGTCATTTTCTCTTGTCTTATCGTACTTTTGATTCTAGCTATTAAATTGTGTTCCAGCTTGGAGATTCGACATGGATTTAGCTCAAAAAAAGAGCATAAGCTAGAAATTCACTCAGAGTTTCCAGTTCTTTGTCTATTTCGTCATTTTCTCGTCTTATCATACTTTTGATTCTAGCTATTAAATTGTGTTCCAGTTTGGAGATTCGACATGAATTTAGCTCAAGAAAGTTGAGTATAAGCTAGAAATTCACTCAGAGTTTTCCTTTCTTTTCAAGTACTGAAACCGTAATTACTCTATTAGTGGGGTCCTCTCTAATAGTGGGGTCGTCTGGAAGGGGATTGAAAAAATAGTGGGGGACCCCACTAATAGAGTAAATACGGTAAACCACCTACCAAACATTTCCATCATATTTCTCATTGGAGAGGCGGGCGGTGGAGCGGCTGTTGTTGTAGTTGGTGGCTCTGTAGGAGCTCCAAGGCCTAGAAAGATAGGAACAATAAAATTTAATGCCAAAACTCACCAAAGAAATCCAAAAACGATCCTCTCCCGAAGCTGTTGCTTGTTGTTTTGGTTTCGGTGGTGGTGGGAGAGGCTCGGAGTACTCATTCATTGAGCTACCTGCAATTCTAAGGTCTAATTAGGTGGAAATTTTCAAATTCAATAAATAATCTTTTCACCAATACAAATCCTGACCGAGAAAAGTATTGAGAATTGATTGAATTCCGCTTTTTGGTCTACCCGATGGGGAAGAGCTGCCCAAACCGCCGTATTCATTGTAGAGAGTCAATTTTTCGTCGGATGGAGCCAATGTTCCTGCAAATGTTAGTTCAATCAAATTTTCAAAAACTCACTTCTTGCCGATACGACTTCATTGAGAATGCTGTTCCCGTGTTCTCCATTTCTCGACGATGAATATGTTTGACTACCGTAAGCTCGACCATTTTGCATGAATTCACTCGTCAATGACATCAGTTGTTGCGCAATTCCGTACACTAAAGAGCGAGATTTGAGTTCAGCAACTTATTGTTAGAAAACTAAAACTAGAAATTCTCTTATCACTTCTTTGTCTATTTCGTTATTTTCTCTTATTTTATCGTACTTTTGATTCTAGCTATTAAATTGTGTTCCAGATTAGAGATTCGACATGAAATTGGCTCAAGAAAGTCAAATTTAAGCTAGAAATTCTCTCAGAGTTTTCAGTTCTTTGTCTATTTCGTCATTTTCTCTTCTCTTATCGTATTTTTGATTCTAGCTATTGAATTGTGTTCCAGATTGGAGATTCGACATGAATTTAGCTCAAGAAAAGAGAAAAGAAGCTAGAAATTCACTCAGAGTTTTCAGTTGAGTTCTTTGTCTATTTTTTCATTTTCTCTTGTTTTATCGTACTTTTGGTTCTAGCTATTAAATTGTGTTCCAGATTAGAGATTTGACATGAAGTTAGCTCAAGAATGTTGGGTATAAGCTAGAAATTCACTCAGAGTTTTCAGTTCTTTGTCTATTTCGCCATTTTCTCTTGTTTTATCGTACTTTTGTTTCTAGCAATTAAATTGTTATCCAGATTGGAGATTTGACATGAATTTAGCTCAAGTACGTAGAGTATTAGCTAGAAATTCACGCAGAGTTTGCATTTCTTGCACCAACACTGGCAATTTTGTCAATTCTGCTGGAAAACTTTAAATTTTTCAGCCACGCCGTAAAATAGCCGGTTCTTTTACGAGAGAAGCGGCTAATTTTTGAGATCCACGAATCGTTTCCGTGGATCTTTCAGTGGATTTCGATCGATTTTTTGGATTTATTTGATTTCCACAATCGAATGATCCCTTTCAAATCTTAGCCTTTATTTGAAACTCACTTTGTCCGATTTTTTCCACGTTCACTTCCCCAACAGGCATTTGAAATCCTTTAGATGGGTGAGCATTTGAAATTCCGAGTAATAATAGCAAGATTATCAAGCAGCACATTGAAATCTGAAAAGGATAAAATTTAGAAAACGAAACGAAACGGAAGACGAAATTCAGAAACGATGCTGACATCCAAAATTCTCAAAAATAAGAAAATAAAGTCATTTCTCGATGAATCACCCTAAATATTACCCCACTTAAGGTCATAAACGCTCTGATTGAGGTCGATGAAAAAGGGTTGGCGAAAAAAGTGGGAATCGGTGAAAATCTTGGCGATCCACTCTCATTTGTCGATTTTGCGATGGCATAGTGAAGAGAAAAGAGAGAGAATAGAAAAGAATTGGAGCGATCGGAAGAGGCGAAAGGGAAATGGCGAGGAAAAACGGGTTCTCCTCAAACCACCACACACATTCACCCAAGGGCAGAGACTTATTGACTCGATGATTTCCTTTCATGGTTTCCCTTCTTGGTGGAGATCGGTTGTGAAGGGAAAGCTGTGTTGGATGAGAAATTGAGAATTGAGAAAAATGAGTCAAAATGAGTCAATCGACAATCGGTGGTTCATTTAGCAAAGTTTTTTTCAACAATTTTGAAGGTTTCACTCGACTCTGGTTTACAATAGAATAAAACCTAGACTGAATTCTGGAGTTATGGCATGCACATGATCCTTTGGAACTGTTAATGAGCTCTAAGTTTAATTTTTGAGAACGACTAATGAATCGTGCCACGATTTTGACAGTGTCACTCGACTCTGGGATAGAATAGAATGAAATTTTAACTAAATTCTCGAGTTATGGGATGCACCCTATCTTTTCGAATTGATGATAAGCTCTAAATTTAATTTTTCCATCAACTGATGGATCGTGCGACAATTTTGAAAGTGTCACTCGATCCTGGTTGAAAACAAAACAAAATTTTGAGTGGACTCTCGAGTTATGGGATGCATTCGATTTTTTTGGAGCTATTGATAAGGTCTAAGTTTTTTTTGAGAACACCGATAAATGGTGTAACAATTTTGACGGTGTCACTTGACTCGGGTTTACAATTGAACAAAATTTTGACTGAATTCTTGTGTTATGGTATGCACTTAAGTCTTTTGAACTGTTAATGAGCTCTAAGTTTAATTTTTGAGAACAACTGATGATTCGGGCAACAATTTTGACAGTGTCACTCGACTCTGGTTTACAACAAAACAAAATTTTGACTGAATTCTCGAGTTATGGCATGCACTCAATCTATTAGAATAGTTGATAAGCTCTAAGTTTAGTTTTTGAGAACAACTGATGAAACGTGCAACAATTGAGCTCCTCTTTTTCTACAATTATCACTTTCACCTATCGACTGAGCTCTCAATGATCAGTTTGAGATGTTCACAAGACGATTTGTCTTGAGTTGAGTCGACTTGCGATTTCAAGTCGATAAATTGGTGAAAAAAATTGGAAGAGAAGAAGAAGAGAAACGGTTCAAGAAAATTTCTCAAAACTAACAAAGTTTTCAATGACGACAAAAATGAAAGAATCGATGACAATGCGGAGGAGATTGAGAAAGATTTGTCAAAAAGAGGTGTGACGAGGATTTGAAAAGGGGAGATTTAGGGATATTCAGATTAGGGCAAAAAAAAGTGACTGAGAGTTTGGTTGAAAACTTTAAAAGAAAGCAAGAACGTTGGAAGGGACTAAAAGATTTAAAAATTAGAGTTTAAAGGCGTTGCTGCTTTTTAATAGGCCAAATAGAGATAGCGAAGAGGTAATCAGTCGTAATGGAACGCATTTGACTCAAGTTGAAGCAAAAAACTGTACGAAACGAAACTGCTGCTGTTTCAGTGTTCGAGAGGAAGATTTTGAGAGTGTTGCTGGGCTCTAGTTGATCAAATAATGCTAATATAGATAGATTCTCAAATATTGGAACGCATTTGAGTTGCATCAAAATCAAATGCATCAAAATTTACCTTAAAAGTCTAGCTTTCCACCAGAGTGGTCAAAAAATTTTAAAAGAGACGAAAAACCGAGAAAATCGGTGTCTAGATGGGTGAGGAAGATGAAGCAATCTAAGTGGAGGAAGAGCAATCTAAGGGAGACCAATTTCGGAGAAAAGGCGTGGCAAAGAAGGGAGAATTGAAAGGATTGAAAGAATAGAGATTTCGGTGGAGAGGGTTTGCAGGTCTGTGGAGGCAAAGAATGAGAATGAGAATGAGATCCAACTAGGAAGAATTGTTGAATGGGGTGAAATGGTCGAGAATTTCAGAGAAGGATTAACCCTGGTGAAAGATTCTGATCGTGCAAAAAGTTTTAAATTTGTAGAAAAATTTTTTGTAGCATTATAGAAGTTATAAGTGTAGACATTTTGTCTGACTTATTATAAGCATTGCTTTAAATCTTCAACCTGAAAATCGATACCGGTTCCATTCAATTCGTTTCTTCGGACCCAGGACAATAGTAAGTGATCGACGACTTTCAAATTAGCAAACAATGCTGACGTGCTGACGATCTCCTTTGTTCTTTCGTAAAGAGAGATTTCTCAAAAATAGCCTCATTTTTGAAATATCTGGGAAGCAGTAGAGCTTTTCTGAATATCGAAAAATCAAATTAGTAAGAAAAATTTTACATTGAATTTTCTATGGGAAGATTTTGAGTAAATAAAACGCACAAATGGATCTTGATTCTGAAAGTTAGCCTACAAACAGTGCTTTCTGGAGCTCACTACAGCTTCTGCAATAGGCAAAAGCTACTGTAAACTACTGTCTGAAATTACAGTATAGGTAATGATAGGTATGACCCCTTGTGAATCGGTATGAAAAAGAGATTTCCTAACACTAATCCCATTTCCAGAATATCTGGAAAGCACTAGAGTTTTTCTAAATCAAATTAGTAAAAAGAATTTTACATCGAATTTTCTATGGGAAGATTTTGAGTGAATAAAACGCACAAATTGGTCTCATTTCTGAAAGTTAGCCTACACAAAGTACCTTCTGGAGCTCACTACAGCTTTTCCAATAGGCAAAAGCTATTGTAAGCAGGGGTTTTTATCTGGGAATTTTGCATTGTATTTTCAATGGGAAGATTTTGAGTGAATAAAACGCCCAAATTGATCTCATTTCTGAAAGTTAGCCTACACAAAGTTCCTTCTGGAGCTCACAGCAGCTTCTTCAGTAGGCAAAAACTACTGTTTCAGCTACTAAGACAAGAGTTTCTTAGAAATTTTGCATTTCTATGGGAAGATTTTGAGTGATTAAAATGCACAAATTGATCTCATTTCTAAAAGTTAGCCTACATACAATACTCTCTGGAGCTCACTACAGGTTTTCCAATGGGCAAAAGCTATTGTAAACTATTGTCTGAAATTACGGTAATCGCTCCGCCAGTTTTCGAAGCATTCGTGTCAGTTTCAGACATTTTATTGATTTCTTAATTTCCGATTTCTCCAATATTTGCTCGGTTAGTAAGCTGGGGAGTGAGAAAATCAGAAACATTTAAATGTAATACATAAAGGAACATAGTCAGAAAATGAATCAGTTTGAATGAAGGAAATTTGGCGACTTTCAGCGACGGCGGCGAAATACCGGCGGCGGTTATTTGGCGCTCCTCATTCGACATTTGAAATTTCCAAAAAAAAAAGATGAGACTGTATTTGTTTGAGTTTTCGGTATTTTTTTTTTTTTTTTTTTTATAAACTAAAATTCTTCATTCTCTCCAATAAACCAAAAATAATTAACAAAAAAAAAAACGAAAATATTGCAAGAAACGTTAGAGCTATGTGCATAAATTGAGAAATTTACTTATTACAAAAAAATTACAAAAAAATTACTAAAAAAAAAATGCCTAAAATTCTCTTAAACCAAAAATGAGCATTTTTATTCAAACTTTGACACTTATTTTTCTTTTGATTGAGCCGGGAATTTTCGGCAATGGCTACCGGTAGGCTTATTTAAAATAAAAGCTTTAAAAGTCGATAGAAATTTCATAAAATCTATGCGAACAAGACGGAAAATCGAAAAGAAATGCAAATTTTAGGGAATGACAGATTTTTTGGAGTGACAAAGCTTTTTTTTGTTTTGGAGAAGCTCTGATTGGTGGGAAAGTTGACATTTAGAATTGATGAAATTAGGAAAATAAAGAACCAAAGGCACGCTTAATCCTTTGCGGGAATGAAAAGGTGAAATTGAAATTGAAATTTTGAATTGAGAATTGAATTGAAAATTGAAACAGAATTTGTACAATGACTAGAGGCTGAGAAATGATTTAGCTAATTGTCGGAGAGAGCCGAGTCCTCGGAAAACAGCGAACCATCACGGGGAGACAGAAAATCGACACGCGGGATGAGTTCGTGCTGAAATTTTCGGTTTGATTACTTTTCTTGGTACTCCTATTAGTTTTCGAAAGAACCTAGGATGTAACTTAATTGTCTATTAGTACAATTGTATGCCAAGTAAGCCGGATTGAAGTGACTTGACCGAACCGGACAAAAATTTCAACCCAGACTGGACTGGTGAATCGAAAAGTTTGGACACTCCCGCTATGTATTGGACGCTCTTGCTTAGGGTAGCTTTTGCCTATTGAAAAAGCTGCTGTGAGCTCCAGGAAGTACTGTATGTAGGCCAAATTTCAGAATCAAGATCATTTTTTGTGTTTTATCCACTCAAAATCTTCCCATAGGAAATTCAATGCAAATTTTCTTTACAAATTCGATTTTCCGCTATTCAGAAAAGCTCTACTGTTTCCCAGATACTCCAGAAATGGAATTAGTTTCGAGAGATCTCTTTTTCATTCCTACTCACAAAGGGTCATACCTACCATTACCTATACTGTAATTTGAGACAGTAGCTTACAGTAACTTTCGCCTATTGCAGAAGCTGTAGTGAGCTCCAGAAAGTACTGTATGCAGGCTAAATTTCAGAATCAAGAACGATTTGTGCGTTTTATTCACTCAAAATCTTCCCATTGAAAATACAACGCAAAATTCCCAGAGAAAAACCCCCCGCTTACAGTAGCTTTTGCCTATTGCAGAAGCCGTAGTGAGCTCCAGAAAGTACTGTATGTAGGCCAGCTTTCAGAAATGAGATCAATTTGTGCGTTTTATTCATTCAAAATCTTCCCATAGAAAATTCAATGCAAACTTCTTTTTACTAATTTGATTTTTCGATATTCAGAAAAACTCTAGTGCTTTCCAGATATTCTAGGAATGGGATTAGTTTTAAGAAATCCTTTTCATTCCGACTCACAAAGGGTCAGACTCTTACCATCAGTCTACAGTAGCCCATTCCCCTTACCTGTTCACTTTCGCTCGACGATCTCATTTTTGTGCTTGCATTGCCGTTTCGTTTCAAGCGAGCAATTGGATCCAACTGAAATTTGAATTCTTAGAAAAGTTCTCAATTTTCGATTCTAAGGAAAGCTCACTAATCTCTGTTTTTACGAAGAACTTTGAAAAATGATTATTTGAAGAAAGCCACTCAGAAATCTTTTGGGTACACGCACAACAATGATCACTCCGATGAAAATACATCAAAGACTAGGGGTTTTCATTTTTGGTGGAAATGCGTGTCTTTCGAAAGCGCTAAGCCGGTGTGAGTGTTCAGTGAAAAGCGGAGCGATTACTGTAATTTCAGACAATAGCTTACGGTAGCTTTTGCCTATTGAAAAAGCTGCTGTGAGCTCCAGAAAGTATTGCATGTGGGCTAACTTTTAGAAGTGAGATCAATTTGTGTGTTTTATTCACTCAAAATCTTCCCATTGAAAATACAATGCAAACTTTCTAAAAACTCTTGCTTACAGTAGCTTTTGCCCTTTTGGAAAAGCTGCGTGAGCTCCAGAAAGCACTTTTTCTAGGCTAACTTTTAGAAATAAGATCAATTTGTGCATTTTATTCACTCAAAATCTTCCCATAGAAAATTCGATGCAAAATTCTTTTTACTAATTCGCTTTTTCGCTATTCAGAAAAGCTCTACTGCTTTCCAGACATTCCAGAAATGGGATTAGTTTCGAGAGATCTCTTTTTCATTCCGACTCACAAAGGGTCATACCTATCATTACCTATACAAACGTTCCTCTTCGGTACTTGAGTCGCTGGAGCAACTTGAAATATTTTTAAAGATCGATGAAAGAGTACATTTAGGTACGGATTTACGAAAAGCCCGAAAAAAAATGCAAAAAGCTAAGCACTTGGTTTACTTCGAATTTTTGTGCCCTCTCGGCATCGGTCTCGGCGGTGAAGAGCGCGGTAAGGAAATTCTTGAAACAAATTCTTGAAACTTGAAACATTTTCGTCAAGTTTTAAACCTTTTCGATATTATGATAGCACTTTAAACTGTTTGGGCTGCTTTAGAATAGCCCTGACAAGTCCATCGCTTTCAGGCAGCCTTTAAAACTCACATCTCTGGGTCCCTTGGGCGTGACGAGGTCAACGGAGGTCTGTGACCCAGTCCGTGGATACGGGAGAAGCGGGCTGTGCATCGACGGGGTGGCTCCCTCGCCAACTGACGGTCTAAAGAATAAAGTTGTACTCAAAATCGTGATTCTGGATGTCATGTTATCCAAATCGAAAGCTTTTCTCGTGAATCGATTTATTTTCAAAAATTTGGAAAAATCGAATGATCAAAATGGAAAAACTGGTATTTGTAGAGTTTTTGGACCCGAAAAAAGCGGTTATTGAAAGGAATTGGGTGGCAGGAAAGTGGAATAAGTGGTTGATTGATGGGGATTGATTGAAAATTGAAATCTTTCCAGTACCACAGAAATCGCAAAGCTACAGTAAATCTAAAAAATCACCAGGAAACAAACACGAGCACAATTTCCGTACAAAACGCAATTCAACTAACAAAAAGCAAACCTCGTTTGCTAAAAGGTGGATAAGGGAAAGCCCAAAAAGGATTACGGTAGCTTTTGCCAAAATATCCAACTTCTAGCTATTTCAACTACAGCAAACAAAAAAAAGCTACAGTAGCTTTTGCCTATTGCAGAAGCTGTAGTGAGCTCCAGAAAGTATTGTTTATAGGCTAACTTTCAGAATTGAGATCAATTTGTGCATTTTATTCACTCAAAATCTTCCTGTAGAAAATTCAATGTAAAATTCTTTTTACTAATTTGATTTTTCGATATTCAGAAAAGCTCCACTGCTTTCCAGATATCCAGGAATGAGATTAGTTTTAAGAAATCCTTTTCATTCCGACTCACAAGGGGTCATACCTAGCATTACCTATATTGTAATTTCAGACAGTAGTTTACAGTAGCTTTTGCCTATTGGAAAAGCTGTAGTGAGCTCCAGAAAGTACTGTATGTAGGCTAAATTTCAGAATCAAGAACGATTTGTGCGTTTTATTCACTCAAAATCTTCCCATTGAAAATACAATGCAAAATACCCAGATAAAAACCCCTGCTTACAGTAGCTTTTGCCCATTGGAAAACCTGTAGTGAGCTCCAGAAAGTATTGTTTATAGGCTAACTTTTAGAATTGAGATCAATTTGGGTGTTTTATCACTCAAAATCTTCCTGTAGAAAATTCAATGTAAAATTCTTTTTACTAATTTGATTTTTCGATATTCAGAAAGGCTCCACTGCTTTCCAGATATCCAGGAATGAGATTAGTTTTAAGAAATCGCTTTTTCATTCCGGATTACGGTAGCTTTTCCCAAAATATCCAACTACAGCAAACAAAAAAGGCACTAGCAAGGGGAAATACGGTAAAGCACAGACACAAAGTTTAGCTAGATACAAAAATTGCACACAATTCTACGATAGACATGGGAAATTCCGCCTTTTCCAAATTTTTTTGCTAGATCTTCTGAATAAAAATTTTCAGCTTTTAGACAAAATTTAGAACTTAACCAAAAAAGAGTTAAGAAAACGAGTTGGAATTCGAATTTTCGCTTGGAATTTTCCTAGTCTATAGTGCAAATGAAAAGCAGTTAGTTAACTGAAAGTTTTTTTGCAAATGGTCAGGGAATTTTGAAACATGTTAACAGAGGAAAAGTTATTTTTTTTGTAGTTCGATTTTGAGCTTTAGCATTTTGTTAACATGTTCACGCTAAATGAAATGCAAAACAGTCTGATCGTTTTCTCGGCAAAAGTGGGGAAGTGGATGGAGAGGGGCAGGGAGATGAGGAGATTGATGGAGATGCTGATGGAGTTGGAGAAGGCGATTGGAAGTGGCCATTCAGTGGTTCCATCTTCGTTGGACAGGTCGACGTTCTTCTCAAGCCTTTTCTTTGACTTTCATTTGATCCCTGATAATGGTGATGGCCTTGGGTTGATGGTTTGTGCAGGGGATACCTGATGAAAGCCGGATTAGAGAGAAATTCTTTCAGAAAAGTGCAGGTTTAGAAAGAAATTTAACACTTTTTGAGGTTTGAGGTGTTTTTCTGTGGCTTTGATCGACATACAACACATAAATCTATTATCAAAAATGTACTGTACTCTAAGGCATAGGCAATGTTACAGTTTACAGTAGCTTTTGCCTATTGAAAAAGCTGCAGTGACCTCCAGAAGGGACTTTGTGTAGGCTAACTTTCAGAAATGAGATCAATTTGTGCGTTTTTCTCGCTCAAAATCTTCCCATAGAAAATTCGATGTAAAATCCTTTTTACTAATTTGGTTTTTTGCTATTCAGAAAAGCTCTACTGCTTCCCAGACATTCCAGAAATGGGATTAGTTTTAGGAAATCTCTTTTTCATACCGATTCACAAGGGGTCATACCTAGCATTACCTAAACTGTAATTTCAGACAGTAGTTTACAGTAGCTTTTGCCTATTGGAAAAGCTGTAGTGAGCTCCAGAAAGCACTGTATGTAGGCAAAATTTCAGAATCAAGAACGATTTGTGCGTTTTATTCACTCAAAATCTTCCCATTGAAAATACAACGCAAAATTCCCAGATAAAAACCCCCTGCTTACATTAGCTTTTGTCTATTGCAGAAGCTGCGGTGAGCTCCAGAAAGCATTGTTTCTAGGCTAACTTTTAGAATTGAGATCAATTTGTCCATTTTATTCACTCAAAATCTTCCCATAGAAAATTCAATGAAAACTTCTTTTTACTAATTTGACTTTTCGATATTCAGAAAAACACTAGTGCTTTCCAGATATTCCAGAAATGGGATTAGTTTTAAGAAATAGCTTTTTCATTCCGACTCAGGGCCATACCTATCATTTGCCTTTGTCTAGAAGTACAGTACTCTTGTCAGTTGTCAAGAAAGTGCACATTAGTGGCTACAGTATCCTTTGTTAACTCAGATATTGTTTGTCGATCAAAGTCATTATCAAAATTTCTACAAAAACAGTTTTCTAAGTGTTCTGGCATTCACAAAAGTCTACCATTCAGAAGAAAAAAATTCTGTGGGCTTTTTTTAAGTGCCAAAAAGCCCGAAGCACGTTTAGAGTTCGTTTAAGCCCAAAAAAACAGCAGTGCCATTTAAAAAACAAGAAAAACAAGGGCACACAAAGGGGAGAAAACTGCACAAGACATTCATCTAGGGAATTTTCGGGAATTTGTAGAAGTTGGTTAAGTTGGGTTCTTTGAATGGAGAAGGCTTTGGTGCATGCCATTGTAGAGAAATTTGTGGAAAATTTACCTTGGACCCCTCGAAATGAGCGTCGTTTTGTAGGCGAGTTGATACGAAGTGGCTGAGATTTCCAAAAAAGTGCAATCGTCGCGAACGATCACCTGGAGAATTGAAATTACGGGATTACGGTGGGCTATCCAGTTTACCGAATAATCCGGCGTGAAGCCGATTTTCTTTTCCTTGTTCCCGTCGGCGCGATCGGTGAGCGAGCAACGACTGCTACTGGAAAAAGGGAAGGAGATTTTTGGAAGTTTTTGAAATTTTCAGCTTTCAGGATCCTAGTGTGCATTCCAGAATGCATATTCCAAAAATTATAAAATCCTCATCTCTTGACGTATGCCCCAAAATGGCTACTCCAGAAATTTGAAAACTTGATCCTTCTAGGATGCTTTCCAGAATTCCAGAATTGTTCAAATATGAGTGTGCATTCCAGAATGCAAATCCCACAAATCAAAAACCCTGATTTCCTTTCACATTTTGCTTACTTTAGAGGTCGATCTGTCTTCATGTGCTCGCAGATTCTCTCCAAGAGTTCCGTCCCAAAAGCGTGCCATGGGCCAGCTTCAAAAGTCATCTCATCCTATAATTTGAAAGAAAAACTCTTTTTTTTTGTTTCTCTTTGAGTTTTTAGTAATGTTTTGAAAAGAAAAAAAAGCCATTTCCGATCCATTTCCTTTTTCCCTTTTTTTACGTTTTTGGAGATAAATGAGTAATAAAAGGTGCAGAAAATATAGACGAGAAGCCATAAAAAAAGAAAAAAAGAAAAGAAATGAGGTAAATGGATGGAGAAAGAAAATATATTAAAAAAGTGTTGTATTTTAGCTTTTGACACTTTTGGCAAACTTTTGACGGTAAAAACTACCGTAATCTTTCTATAGTTTTATCTATTAGTTTACAATAGATTTTGCCTATTAGAAAACCTGCAGTGAGCTCCAGAAGGCGCTTTGTGTAGGCTAAGTTTCAGAATTGAGATCAATTTGTGCGTTTTATTCACTCAAAATCTTCGCAATGAAAATACAAAGCAAGATTCTCAGAGAAAAACCCCAGCTTACAGTAGCTTTTGCCTATTGCAGAAGCTGCTGTGAGCTCCAGAAAGTACCTTGTGTAGGCTAACTTTCAGAAATGAGATCAATTTGTGCGTTTTATTCACTCAAAATCTTCGCACTGAAAATTCGATGTAAAATTCTTTTTACTAATTTGATTTTTCGATATTCAGAAAAGCTCTACTGCTTTCCAGATATTCCAAAAATGGGATTAGTTTTAGGAAATCTCTTTTTCATACCGATTCACAAGGGGTCATACCTAGCATTACCTATCCTGTAATTTCATACAGTAGTTTACAGTAGCTTTTGTCTATTGCAAAAGCTGTAGTGAGCTCCAGAAAGTACTTTGCGTAGGCTGACTTTCAGAATTGAGATCAATTTGTGTGTTTTATTCACTCAAAATCTTCCCATAGAAAATTCGATGTAAAATTCTTTTTACTAATTTGATTTTTCGATATTCAGAAATTCAGAAAAGCTCTACTGCTTTCCAGATATTCCAGAAATGGGATTAGTTTTAAGAAATCGCTTTTTCATTCCAACTCAGGCTCATACCTATCATTTGCCTTTGTCTAGAAGAAAAGAAATGAGGTAAATGGATGGATAAAGAAAATATATTAGGAAAGTGTTGTATTTTAGCTTTTGGCACTTTTGGCAAACTTTTGACGGTAAAAACTACCGTAATCTTTCTATAGTTTTTTCTATTACATCGTTTTATCTATCGTGCTGCCAAAATTGCTCATTAAGATTCCCCTTGAGCAAAATTTTGAGGTTTACCGGCCGACTGAACATCGTGGATTAAACGTCATTGAGAAAAAGAATGAGAAAATGAATCAGGAAAGGATTTTGTAAGGATTTAAAGAAAAAGAAAAGTGACCGGGTTTTGAAAATCAAATTTTTGTGAATCATGGATTTCACAGCAGCTTTAGGAGTCGACAATTTTTAAAAAAAAAGTTTTTTTGATTTTTGAAAATTTTTCCTTGGAAATTTCGTAGTGAGGTCCAGAATGGGTCAAAATTTAAGGAAATTCAATATTTATTTATTTACCTGTCCAATCGTGACCAGCGCTCGTCCCTCGAGGATCAACACAAATTTCTCGGTGTTCTCGCCTTTCGTGTAGATTTTTGCCGTTCTAGGGATCACCGTCTTTGGATCATACATATCGGGTAGATGGGTTAATTCCACCTGCAAAAACGACAATCACTTAAAAATTGGCGAGATTCGGGCAATCTGGAACTCACCCTCTTCACATTTTGTCGTATCAACTTCTCCAGAACTGATTGTGAGATCATCACTTGAGTGAAAGCTTGATGATTTGTTGTGAGCCACTGAAAATAGAGAGTGAAGAATGGTTTGAAGAAGCAAAGTTGCCAGCTGGATAATGCCAAGTTGCTCGAAATTTTTCAAACCAACAAAAGGCTTTCTTTTCGTGAAAAAGCAGAAGAGTTATCGGTTACAATAATACAAAAATCCTCGAACATTGCATAGACTTGGGCTTAAACCGTATTAGGAACTTGGATTCCTCATGATTCCACATGATTTAACAAAAAGCCAGAACTGGCAATGTGTCAGAAATCAGTGCCGCTTTCTCGATAGAATTCTATTGTGGATAATGACCACAATGCAAAGACCTCGACTGTTCGATAGCAGGAGTGGCTTTGGAAGGAGCACAAAAGGTACCAAGAGATTTGAAATGATAGATCTAATCATTAAAAAATCCAGGTGCTAGGGATATCGATGGTATTCTCAATGCTTTGATGAGGGGTGGAGTGAAAGTTGCTGAACCCGAGGCACCCAGCCCTGCTGGGATCCTTTCGCAATTTTTTGGATAAATTATCGTACTTTTGATTCTAGCTATTGAATTGTGTTCCAGATTGAAGATTCGACATGAACTTAGCTCAAGAAAATAGAGCATAAGCTAGAAATTCACTCAGAGTTTTCAGTTCTTTGTCTATTTCGCCATTTTCTCTTGTTTTATCGTACTTTTGGTTCTAGCTATTAAATTGTGTTCCAGATTGGAGATTTGAGATCTACTGGGAACTTTTGGATAGCAAGACTTGATCTCAACTTGATCAAATACTTGGAGCAATTTGACAAGTCAGCTAAATCTTTTTTAAAAAAAAACCTCAAAAAAAAAAAAAATTTTTCAAAAAAAAAAAAAAAATTTTTTTTTATATTTTTTTTTTAAAAAAAAAATTTTTAGGGGGTGGGGTGGTTGGAAAAAAAAAAATTTTTTTTTAAATTAAAAAAAAAAAAAAAAAATTAAATAAAAAAAAAAAAAAAAAAAAAAAAAAAAAAAAAAAAAAAATAATATATAAATAATGGCAAATATCTCGCATGATTTGAAGTTGTTCATTAAAGAATTTTCATTTCAAAAAAACGTACCAAGTCATATCCACCAACCCCAATATTTTGCTCCAAATTTTCCAAATTTCTATACCTGCATTGTGACGAGCAACATTTGCACAGAAATGACTCTGGACGGCTCCTCGCTGGCCACCAAATAGCTTAAGTCGGTGGCCTGAAAATTGGGATTTCGGAAATTTACTGAAAATCCTTTTTTTTGAATATCCATCACATAAGTACTCCGTTTTCCGTTTTCTCAAATTTACAAAAAAATTCAGAATTCATAACAAGAATTGGCTGAATAAAGCTAAAAAGTCAAAACAAATTGGCTGGAAATAATTGGGATAATGAAAATCGGGTCGTAAATATTTTTTGCGGGAAAAAAATTGGAGAAATAATTGGAGAACGGGGAAAAATGGGATTCGATTTGAAAGCGGAGATTTTAACTTGAGAAAATTGATCCAGTGATAAGGCAAATGGCACTGAATTGAGGTTTTAACGGTTGTAGCCATGCTCTTTAGACTTAGGCTTAGGCCTAGCCTTTGCAAAGCTATCAGCTTAGCCTTTACAAAGCTATAAGCTACAAAGCATTTTAATGACGGTTTCAAGACTGGGATCATGGAGGTACGATAATTTTTAGAATTCAAATGGGAACCAAAAGGGGAAACGAATGGTAACCAAATCGTAAACGAATCAGAACTAAATGGGGATCAAATAGGAACCGAATCGGAGCTGAATCGGGGCCGAATCGAAACCAAATGGGGATCAAATGGAAACCGAATCGAAATCGAATCAGAACCAAATGGGGACCAAATGGGAGCCGAATCGGAGCCGGATCGGACCGAATCGGAAGCAAATCGGAACCAAATCGGGGCCGAATCGGAGCTGAATCGGGGCCGAATCGGAACCAAATGGGGATCAAATGGAAACCGAATCGGAAACGAATGGTAACCAAATCGTAATCAAATCAGAACCAAATGGGGACCAAATGGGAACCAAATCGGACCGAATCGAAGCCAAATAAAAGCTAAATCAAAGCCAAATGGGATCCAAATCGGATCCAAATCAGAACCAACTCAGAACCAAATCGGAACCAAATCAAACCCGAATCAGAGCTGAATCAGAACCGAATCTGGCCTCTAAAGACTACTGTAATCGGGTTTTTAGACACTCTGATGTTCAATGCTTATGGTATCGAGTTTAAATATTGTCCTGAAAACTGGAATTGCCTTCAACAACCTGGAAAAGTTGCTGTAATCCCTAGATAAACTACCATTGTCACAAAAAGCCGATCGTCGAGCTGCGATTCGTTTTCCAGACGATCAACACGGCCACGAAAGTCGAGGTGATAATTATGAGAAGAAAAAGCGAGCAAAAATATCGAAAATACGAGGATTCGATCGTCGATCCTTGATATCCATTCAGAATCGAGGTTGTCGCTTGAGAATAAGCCGATCCACCAGATTGTTGATAGGATAATCTATGAGAAATCGGGATTCTGGATGGCACTCTGGGGAATGAGAGGGCTGGGAGGCATTTTGCTTGTTGCTTTTTGAAGCAAAGAAGACAAAGGCGTTTTCTAGACTTTAGCAAGAGCAAGTACCCAATTTTTCAAGCAAAATGCCCTTTCTGGAGCTCACAATGGCTGTAGACCTACCTGGACAATCTTGAAACGGACATTTTGGGAGTTGACCTTGGAGAAGCGGGTACATCCAAAGTGCTCAGAGAAGAAGAGGGCCTCGCGGAGACCGGCATTAAAAGGGAGCATCGAGAAGAGGCTGGTTTCGAGCCACTGTACGAGATTTGGCTATTGTAACCGGTTTTTCGTTGATAGCGTCGATCCGATAGAGGAATCGGTGACCAGCGACGATAGAGTTTTTGACGAACAACGCTGAATTGGATGGGTTTGGAGAGGATTGGAATTGTGGAAAGATCTTGAGAAGATCTTGGAAAGATCCAGCCTAGACACGCTAGAATCCAGCGCCAAAAATCAGTTTTAAACCTGCGCCAACCTGTTCGAATTCTCCGGTAAACTACTCGTCGACAATCGCGGTCCAACAGCTTCCGCTTCATTTGATCGAGTTGGCGATGATGGATGAAGTAATACAATAGCTGACATTGTGGTTTGGATTCTTTGTTCATCCAAATTTTTTGGATTTGTGAGATTCCGCATTTCAGTTGTCAAGAATATCAAAAAAAGAGTCGCTTCTTCAAATTCGATTTTCCCCCATCACTTTGGCATAGAAACAATCGCCAATTTGCGCCAATTTGCGGAAGAAAAGTGAGAATGAGACGCGGGTAATGCAATCAGATGAGTGGATTTGAGTTTCTCGCTTCCCGAAAAGGGGCGGGGCTTAGCCGAGTGAGTGAGCCGAGTGAGCATTCCTTTTCGGAGCCCTTTTTCCGGATTTAGTAAATGAGAAAATGAAAAAAACAACGAAAACAGCAATTCTGGGTGTCATGTTCGAATGACACATAAAAAGAAAAAGCGAGAGAGCAAAAATCGAAAAACGCAATACAACGATAGCGCTACGTCAACTTTTTGAGTTTTATGTGATGGATATCCAAAATTTTCATTGAAATTCTTTCAAGCTGGAACTCATGATACAAAATTGTCGCCGAATTTTTGAATTCTAATTGCTCTAGAAGAAAATTCACCTGTGCTCCACGTCTCCGAATTCTGTGAACATTGTCGGTGACGGCGTCGGTCTCGTCAACGATTTCGGCCTGAAAATCACTGGATTAGAGATCAGAATCGAGATTTTTGTTAGCTTTTGCCTTGTAGACAGTAGAAATTTGGTTAAAAAAGAGATTGCAAAGGGTTGAAAAGTGGTAAAAACTGTTTTTTGGTTTAGGATTTCATTTCGGTCCATCAAGATCGAGAATTTCATTGAAAGTCAACTTTTGACCGATTCACTACTCAGCTAGAGCTATTTTCTTAGCTTTTCCCATTCACCTGAAGAATCTCTTCAACAATATCTTCCAGTGTGACCACTCCAACCAGCTCATACGTTGGATCAGTGTCCTCAGCGCAAACGATTCTTTGAACCATCGCCAAATGGTAGTCACCCTAGAAATGAATGATTGGATGAGGCTTTTGAATTGAAAACTTCATTTTGTCGATCTAATTCTTGTCGCTGACCTTTTTAAACTCTTCCAACATCATTCTTAACGGCGTATCTTGCATAACGAATCGCAATGGATGTTGATGATATCCGCAAACGGTTTGAATCGTGAAATTGTCGTCCGGATCGAGTAGAGCCAAGTCTTTAACGAAAAGAAGCGATACCTGAAATTTTTGGCTCACTGAAAGCTGTAAACTGAAAGCTGAAAGATCTAAAACCTTCATGGGTTCAGTATCGAACTTGAAAAGTCCAATAGCAACGACTCTATAGCTTTCCCTAGATACTGTAGTTACGGTTTAATACGTAATTACATAATAGACGTTATACGCAATATGGTATAATAGTTGTAAATCTGGAAGAAAAAGCCTGGAAAGGGTTCACCCTATTAACTTTTTCTTGAGTAGACAGATTTTAATGAAACTTTGGATTCTTCTTAGTTGGATAGCATGCAAAAATTTGCATTGATCAGATCAGACGTAATTACGCAATAGATACCTGGATACCTGTTCACCCTATTATCTCTTTTCTAAGTAGACAGATTTTAATGAAACTTTGGATTCTTCTTAGTTGGATAGCACACAAAAATTTGCATTGATCAGATTTTTATTGTTTTTGGTTTTTGAAACAAATAGTCTGGAAACCAGTTTACCGTATTATCTTTTTTTGAAGTAGACAGATTTTAGTCAAACTTTGAATTTTTCTTAGTTGGATAGCACACAAAAATTTGCATTGATCAGATCAAACTTAATGACGATGTAAACCTGGATACCTGTTCACCCTATTATCTTTTTTTTGAGTAGACAGATTTTAATAAAACTTTGGATTTTTCTTAGTTGGATAGCATGCAAAAATCGGTATTGCTCAGATCAGATCAATTTTTAATTTTTAGAAAATAGATTTTAGAAGCGTTGTGCTAATGTGGATTACTGTAGAATCGGCTATTTGGGGTTTGGTTACGATGGCCTACCGTAACCCCAGCTGAACTAACTTGACCACAGCAAACCCAGCTCAAATGAACTGGAGTTACGGTAGCGAATGAGTGGCGCAAGATTTCCCCCGCTCACCACGTGATTCCTATCTCCCGAATAAACGGGTATCCTCGTGTATCCCATTCGCAGAATCTCGGCCACCGTTTTCGTGTTGAGCACAGTTGTATCGGGCAACATAAACACATCCTGAACTTCGAAAAATTCAATCTCAAAGCTCAAAAATTCAATCTCAAAGCTCACATCACTTTTCGTCATCACATCGGAAACGGTTTTGTCCGAGATCTCCATCGCACCAACAGCAATTTTCAGCTCTTCAGCCAATCCGTTCTCATCTTTCGCGTTCATCTGAACAAATTCATCAATAAAATAGGATTATTGAACACTTGATCCGCTCCGCCCTTTTGCCATTGGCAATCCAACTTTGAACTCAAATATCTCGGTGTTGGGCTGTCCAATTTCAATATTCTTGATATCATTAGATGCGTCAAGTCTTTCTCTTTCGATTGGTACAAAAACTATTTCAATTGGACAACCCAACACGAAGATATTTGAGTTTAAAGTTAGATTGACAATGCCAAAGGTCTCCACAATCTCCAAAGGTCTGCCAAAAGGTCTCCACAATCGCTTGAAGCACAGCTTTTTAATATGCTTCCAGCTAGACTTTAGTGTTTATTGGATTCCTCGAAAAAACGCGTATAAAAGGTCCTACAATCGCCCCGCCCCTTTGTCATTGGCAATCTAACTTTAAACTCAAATATCTTCGTGTTGGGTTGTCCAATCGAAATAGTTTTTGTACCAATCGACAGAGAAAGACTTGGCGCATCTAATGATATCAAGGATATTTAAATTGGACAGTCCAACACCGAGATATTTGAGCTCAAAGTTGGATTGCCAATGGCAAAAGGGGGCGGGGCCTAAAATGTGATTCAAAAAGGGTATCTTTTTACTAATCTCAGAGAATCACCGTCCCTTTTGTGCTTCACAAAAAAAGCGCGCTCAATTCCATTGTTGACTTGCTATGATCTGTTTTTTTTGTTTTTTCAAAGCATTTCATGGTTTTTTGTGTAATAAAATTATTCATATTTCTCCCAAAATCCAGTTTTTCGTTCATTTTCGATTTCCTCGCTCACCTTGATCAATTCCATGAGTCGTTTCCGGTCATACGCGACCACCTCATCACCCAAAATCCAATCCAAAATCTGTAAATTCGTAAATAAAGAGATAAAGATTAAAAGGAAATATCTAAGATTAGATTTGACGATTAGATTTGCCGATCAAAGATCTTTGACTCACTTTTGAGATCGGGAAAGCGACGGGAAAAGTGAGAACCATGAAGAAACGAGTGATGAAAATCGTGTGCGCACCCACAGCCAAACCTTTTCTGTAAAGGGAATTGATCTTTTGAAGATGTCTTCTATGTTAAAGCTACAGTGATTCGCAGAAAGCTTAGTTAGCTTCCCAGTTAACTTTCTAACTGGACTGAATACTCTGATCTAGACTGAATACCCTAATCTAGACCAAATACTGTCATCTAGAGATTCTATATTGAATATCCTATTCTAGATTGAATACCGTAATCCAAATAGTCTAGACTGACAACTCTATCTAGACTGAATACCCTAATCTAAACTAAATACCGTAATCTAGCTATTCTAGACTGAATATCCTATTCTAGATTGAATAAAGAAAAGAAAAAGCTTTCTAAATCTTTCTAAATCTTTCTAAAGCTTCCTAAAGCTTCCTAAATCTTTCTAAAGCTTTCTAAAGGTTTCTAAAGCTTTTTCAACCTTTCTAAAGCTTTCTAAAGCTTCCTAAAGGTTTCTAAAGCTTCCTAAAGGTTTCTAAAGCTTTTTCAACCTTTCTAAAGCTTTCTAAACCTTTCTAAACCTTTCTAAAGCTTTCTAAGCTTTCTAAACCTTTCTAAATCTTTCTAAAGCTTTCTAAAGCTCTCTAAAGCTTTTTAAAGCTTTTTAAACCTTTCTAAAGCTTTCTAAACTTTTCTTAAGCTTTCTAAAGCTCTCTAAATCTTTCTAAAGCTCTCTAAATCTTTCTAAAGCTAACTAGACTTTCTAAAGCTAACTGGAAGTCAGCTTAAAGCTTGCTTAAAAGATCGAGAAAGTGTTTTGAGTTGTTTTGAGCTGTTTTGAGCTGTTTTGACACAAAAGTGTTTCAAATTTGTTTCTTTTGAGATTTCCCGTCTGTTGTGCCTCCCAAAACACTCACTTAACACAAAGACTTTGCGGGAAAATCTCTCCAAAGATGACGATAGCCGCCGAAGAGACAACGAGAGCGACAAGACCGGATGAGAGATCATCGAGAAGGATTGAGATACCCGAATTCACACAAACGTTTCCTAAAAAGGGTATTTTGAAGATTTTAGAAGATTTAGAAGATTTAGAAGACTTTGAAGACTTTGAAGACTTTGAAGATTTCCTAGCTAACTCACCAAGTAGCAATGTACAAAGCAGTAAATTTCCGCGCTCGCGAATCGGCAAAATTGTCTCGGCGTAGCGGCGCTCGGTTTTTGAGCCTGAAATTTCGTTGTTTAATTTTCATTTGACTATTTAACTAACCAGATTTCATAATCAGTAACAATTCCTGAGTGGACAGAGCCATTAGGCCAAGATTTAACCCCGAAAAGAGACCGGATAAGACGAGAAGACACGCGAGAATTGTCACCTAAAGTCGATGTTGCATTTCTTCGAATCCCTTCATCACCTGAACAGCAAACGGAAAATAGTATTTCCTTGGCGGGACTTTGGTTGAAAGCCAAGTTCGATGCTCGACAACTTCTTCGAATTGATTCGCAATTGTTTTGTCTTTTGAGCGATTTTTGATACAAAGACGAATCTCGGTCTCATGACTGAAAAATTAAAATGGTTTCTGATGTTTAAGAACGTTTAGACAAGTTCTGTGCGTTCCAGATCAAAGATTTAAACCTTTAAATCACAGGGTTACCTCTGGAATTGTCCATATAATGTGATCCGAAATTTGAAATGATTTCTGATGTTTAAAAAAGTTTAGAAAACGTTTAGACAAGTTTTGTGCGTTCCAGCTTAGAGATTTAAACCTTTAAATCAAGCGGTTACCTCTGGAATTGTCCATATAACGTAATCCGTTTATCAGTTTGAAGAGAGAAATCCTTTTGCTCGAAGAGGTAACCGGGTTCCAGGCAAGTTGTGACAGTGAAAGCGATCTGGAATTGCATTTGGATGAAAATAGACGCAATTTTGTGCTTAGAATTCCAATTCACCTACCGCCACCACTTCATCCAACCAAAAACCGTAAAGAGTGTATTGAACAATTCGATTCGGGACCACGATTGATTCGCCTTTTTCCCTGTAAACAATTATTTTCATTTCTCTACATCAAAAGCAAGTTCATCGTTGAGTCAAAACACTCACGTGTGTCCTAAAAAGATTGCCTCGGAAGTCGAGTCGGATGGAGATTCGACTCGTGCTCCGGAAACTTGCGGCTCTTTTTCAATCGTGATTACATTGATCGATCGGGCACTTGCTTTACGAACGAAGACGGGAAGGACTTCAAGCGAGTCTCCCGCCGAATCTTTTGTCACCGGGGAAAGTGGTGGAGTCTGGAAAATGGGATAAAGTAAAGGTTGGCAGATTGGCAGAGTGGATTTGATATGGCAGGGTTTTCAGAATAAGCCTAGAGATTTAAAGAAACATTAGAGTAAAGGGTTTTAGGAAAATCGGTAAATGAACTCTTAGAAAAGCAATGGACTTTCACTTTTGACATATTTGGATTTTGGAATTTTACTTTACTCTAGTCTAACTATTGAAAATCGACTTGGAAATCTGCGAGAATTGATTGGATTGGGATGAGATTGGATTGGAGATTGGAAATCTCATTAGATGGCATTAGATTGTACATTAGATTGTACATGAGATTGTACACTAGATTATACACTAGATTGTACATTAGATTGTACGAATTTCTAAAAGAACATTAGATTGTACGTATTTCTACAAGAACACAAGAATGTTCAGCTAATATTGAGAATTGTGATGTCGAAGGATCAGCTCAGACATGTGCAAACTGGTTTGTTAATGTTCTGGGGATGAATCTAGCAGTCTAGCTAGATCTAGCAGCCTAGCCGTCTAGCTAGATCTAGCAATCTAGCTAGAACTAGCAATCTAGCTAGATCTACAAGTCTAGCTAGATCTAGCAGTCTAGCTAGATCTAGCAATCTAGCTGTCTAGCAGTCTAGCTAGATCTAGCAGTCTAGCTAATCCCCAAAGACAAAGGATGGGGCCATCCAGCAGTCCAGCTGGATGTCTTTTCGCGAAATAGCAGAAGAGTTATCGGTTAATCATCCAATACTTGAACATTGCATAGACTTGGATTTAAACCCTATTAGGAACTTGGATTCCACATGATTCCACATGATTTAACAACCAGCCAGAAATGGCAACGTGCCAGAAATCAGGATGAAAAGATTCTAGCTGTGTTTGGAGAACACGCCAATTGATTGCTGAAGGGGAAAAGCTCGAGCCCGACGTCAAGCCGTGTATGAGAAGAAGTTTATGCTCTCGATGCCCTGAGATTTGGAAGAGTCTATCTACTGGGAACTTTCGAATAGCAAGAACATTAAGCTTCAGATCCGTACCCAGAGGAGGGGCATTTCCGGGCATTTTTTTTCTGGATACGGACCTGCTTAACTGAATTAAATGCTCAAAGCAAATTGAAAAGTCAGCTAAATTTTTGCCAGAGAAAGACCTCAAAGAGAAAAAACATTCTTCAACATGATAGACCGTATGTTTCGATGACTCGTTCTACCCGAAACTCACTTGGACGGGAGGTGCTGCTAATCCGGTATACAGCCCTGATCTTGCGCCTTTTGATTACTACTTATTCCGGTCGATGGATGACTTGGCGAACAAACACTTTGACTCCGAAAAAGATGGCGGAGAGATTGGGAGATTTTAAAAATGGGTGACAGATTGGTTTGGGTGACAGATAACTGTAAAACTAGAGCCCAATGTTGCCTAGCTTCCCCTTCGCAGATGGTCGAGTGGTTAGAGCGCGCGTCTCTCAAACGAGAGTGGGAAAGAGGGGTTGTGGGTTCGGTCCCCCTCCGAGAAAATTAGTTTTGCTTTTCTTTTCAAAATCGATTTTAAGTTGTTGGAAAGTCAATTTCTATAGTTTTCTATATATAAAAGAGAAGAAACGTCCGTTTGTCGAAATAAAATAATGCACAGCCTTGTCTACAATGAAATCAATAATCAATAGGCCTTTTTAGAGCTGCATGCTCCCAGATCTGGAGCTGCGTTAATCTGGAGCTGCGTTAGCAGCTGAAAACTCCTGCTATTCTTATAGTTGTTAATTTTTCAACTTTTCCACAAAGCTTTTCGTCATTCAAAGAATGATCTGACAAAAAAGGACTCTTTCTTATCGCTTATTTCGATATTTTCTTAAAGAAAACAAATAAAAAATGATGAAAAGAAAAACAAATGGCAATAGAATTTATATTTAGCTTTCTTTTGATATTTTTGATTATGAAAAAAGAAAGAATTTTTGAGAAAATGAGTCACGAAAAGGAAAAAAATCGAAATCATCTTTTTTTAAGCATCTTTAAACAAAACTTTTACCAGTTTAGATTGAATTTTAACTTTAAAATTGACCTGCTCATCTTTCCGGACGACTTTTGCATCGATTTCGTTCACCAGAAGCGCGGCGATGAGTAGGAATGAGAGGGGAAAAGTGAGCGAAGTGAAGCTAATTCGAAGACAAGGAAATGTCTGGAAATCGATTTTCTTTTTTTCGATTATCTAGCATGAGATCCAGGATTGAAGGAAAATCAAGCCGATTTTCGTTTCGCTTACCGCTTTCTTTGATATAGGCCCGATATTGGAGTGATTGCGGAGGGTTCCTTTTACCATTCCAATTCCACCGCCAACACCCACTCAAGCGTTTGTTTTTTGTAAGGAGAAAACTGAATTCTCAAAGATAAGAATGAAAATAGCGAAACAAAATGAAATAATTTAAGAAAACAAGGCTGAAAAGCTGAGTTGAATGGTTTAAAAATGAAAAAAAAAGAAAAAAAATTAAAAATGAGAATGAGACTTTAAAAATTGCTCATTTTCACCAATTCCGTGATTCAATTTGATTAAAAAAGCTCAAATTCTACTCGATTTTCAAAAAATAGACGAATATTTCGAATTTCATCAAGTCTAAAGGGTTGAAACGGTTAAAACTTGAAGAAAAGAATGCTCTAATCATTCAACAATCAGCACATTGATAGATCAAAAAGAAAAAGAAGAGGAAGAAGAGGAAGAAGAGGAAGAAGGGGAAGAAGAGAAAGAAGAAGAAGAAGGGGAAGAAGAAAAAGGAAGACGGAAGAGCACAATAGGAAGGCGCAGCTCGGCCAAGACCTCATCAGAGGCCAATCATCAGAGAACTTGGGCACACCTCTTCGACAGCACTGTCCTCCCGGCACTCTGCTACGGGACAGAGACCTGAGCCACGACACAGACCACTGAACGAGCCCTGAGAACGACGCATCGAGCCCTTGAAAGGAACTTCCTCGGGTGCAATAGGAAGACGCAGCTCGACCAAGACCTAAGAAGTACAAATATGCGCCAGCTCTCGGGACTCAGAGATCCAGTGGAAGTGATTGAGAGAAAAGGCTGAGTTGGGCCGGCCACGTAGCTAGAAGAACAGACGACAGATGGACGAGACGGATCACAGAGTGGCTACCACGAGACCAGAAGAGGCCCATCGGAAGACCAGCAACGAGGTGGAGCACAAGAGTGGCAGAGACGGTCAGAGAAAGGATGGCTAGAATGCAACCACCACCAGCACAAGCAAGTCGAAGACTTCGAACCAGGAACAATCAAGCTAGGAAACACTGGATGACAATAGCAAGGGATCGAGAAATCTGGAAGCAGATTGTGATCTGCGCAAATAGGAACACCTAAGTCTGAAGACAGATAAAAAAATGGGAAATGAATAGAGAACTTTGAGAAAAAGAATCTCCCTAACAATGCACATTTCTTAAAGATACAAAAATGAACTTAAAAGAAGAAGAAAGAAGAAGAAGAAAGAAGAGAAAGATGAAAAGAAAGCTAGATAAAAATTCGGAAAATGATTCTAAATTTTCGTCAAAGCCAGCAATTATTCCTCCCGAAATTAGGACAATTCCAAATCTCGAATTCTCCAATTATCAACCATTTAATTGTATTCCAGATTTGAAATTTCCCGAAAAATCTTGCCCTTGTGACATCCATAGTTTACTTAAAAAGCTTTAAAATTGTCAAAAAGTTGAGAAATTTTCATATTATTGCTTTGAAAAGCTTTGAAAAGCTTCAGAAAGCCTCAGAAAGCTTCAGAAAGCCTCAGAAAGCCTCAGAAAGCTTCAGAAAGCCTCAGAAAGCTTCAGAAAGCCTCAGAAAGCCTCAGAAAGCTTCAGAAAGCCTCAGAAAGCTTCAGAAAGCTTCAGAAAGCCTCAGAAAGCCTCAGAAAGCTTCAGAAAGCCTCAGAAAGCCTCAGAAAGCTTCAGAAAGCCTCAGAAAGCCTCAGAAAGCCTCAGAAAGCTTCAGAAAGCCTCAGAAAGCTTCAGAAAACATTTTTCTTCAAAATATTTCTTTAAAATCTTTCTCCAGCTGTAAAAAGTGCAATTTTTTCTTATTTTTTCTTGTTTTTTCTTATTTTTAAAGAAATTTATATAAAAAGAAGCCGATTTTTCAGAAAAATGATGGTTTTTTTGGAAAATTCTTTCAAAAAGAGAACATTTTAAAAAAAAAAAGCTCTAAAATTCCCAAGAGAAATCGAAAAGAACGAGAAATGATTGAATTTAAGAGAAAAATATGGGAAATTGGTCAAAAGAAATGTCAATTTTGTCAATTTTTTTGAAGCTCTCACCCAGCTCGACAATTTTAACGACAATTTGGAAATTTGAACGCGTTGCTTTCCAGATTTCCTATATAACTTTCTAGAATAACATTTAAATGAAAAATTTTCAAGAAGTTTCTTTACAATACGTCGCTGTGCGTTCCAGATTGCCTAATGGACAAGTGCAAGGGGCATTTATTGGATTGGTGAATTGAAAACTACCGGCTATTGTCATATGTGACAGTTTGAGCGCTTTCTTCAAAAGAAACCCATTTTGGTGTCAATGGAAAAGTTGTAGAGAATCAAAAATCAAGCTTATATCCAAATTTTCAGAACAATTCAAAAACTGGTTTTCAAGGTAATGCGAAATTTGAATTGGTTGAATTTTCACAAATTTGAATTTTCACAAAACTTGCATTTTAAGCGAAACTATTAAGTGTATCTTTTTGGAAATTTGGCTATAAGCCTAATTTTTGATTCTCTACAACTTTTCCATTGACATCAAAATGGGTTTCTTTTGAAGAAAGTGCTCAAACTGGGACAACAAGACATCTTCAGTCCTTCATTTTTGAGTCTCACAAACCAAAATCCTACTACGAAAGAGGAATCCAAAAATTGCCTGTAAAATAAGCAGAGGTCGTCAATAATAATAAAAATTATTTGGAATGAATTGATGGTTTTATGTTGAATAAATTTTAGTTCAAAATCCGGCATTTTTCAATTCACCAACCCAATAACTTTCTAGAATCATAATTAAATGAAAATTTTTCACGAATTTTTGTTTACAAGTGTCGTTGTGCGTTCCAGATTGCCTAATGGACAAGTGCAAGGGGCTAAAATAAGCATTTAGATCAACCCTGACCAGCCGATCTCTACAAACCCATTTTTATCACGTTTTACCATGATTCAGAAAATTTCCAAAACACCAGAAATCAAGCTGGAATCCACTAAACAAGTCTATGATTTAAAAATTCGAAAAATGAGATCATAACTTTTTTCAAAGTTACGATCAAAAGTATGCTCTAGAATATGGGAAAATGAAAACTTTTGAACTAACTAATTAACTGATTAACTTCTGGAAAGTCTGCAAATTGTGCTAATTGCGAGGGAAATATTGTACCTTTTTAGCTTGTAGAGAAAAGTTGAGAATTCAGCTGGAAAGAAAACATGAGTTTTTGGCGGATTTCAATAACAAATCTTTCTTTTCACAAATCGTAAAGTATTAGAAAATTGAGAATTTTGAGAAAACAACAGGTGTAAGATTGTAGTTTGGAGTGAATTGTAGCCGTAATTCTAATAGGTCGATCAATTTTTTTAAATGGGAAAATCGTGAATTGCTTTTTGAGATGGCAAGAGGGGGAAAATTGGAAAATTGGAAAATTTTGTTTGAAAACGGTTGAACTTAAAGCATAAAAGGAGAACGATTTTTGACTTGGAGGGCCTATTCCTCTTTCGTGGTAGGATTTTGGTTTGTGTGTGAGACAAGTGTGAGACTCAAAAATGAAGGACTGGAGATCTGGAGATGTCCCAGTGTGAGCACTTTCTTCAAAAGAAACCTATTTTGATGTCAATAGAAAAGTTGTAGAGAATCAAAAATTAGGCTTATAGCCAAATTTCCAAAAAGATACACTTGATAGTTTCGCTTAAAATGCAAGTTTTGTGAAAATTCGTAAATTTAGCATTTCCTTGAAAACCAGTTTTTGAATTGTTCTGAAAATTTGGATATAAGCTTGATTTTTGATTCTCTACAACTTTTCCATTGACATCAAAATGGGTTTCTTTTGAAGAAAGTGCTCAAACTGTGACATATGACAATAGCCGGCAGTTTTCAATTCACCAAACAATTGAGATTAGTCTTGATTTGAGGAGAAGTCAATGTCAAATTCGAGGATTCAGAGCCGGGCAGGTTAGTTTGGCAAAGGGAGAGGGAAGGGGGTTATGTAAAAGCCCTGCGCCAGACGACGAGCAATTACGCGGCCGCACAAAGAGCGCACAGAACACACAAATTAAGCGAAACTACTAAGCTTATCTTTTTGGAAATTTGGCTATAATCCTAATTTTTGATTCTCTACAACTTTTCCATTGACACCAAAATGGGTTTCTTTCGAAGAAAGTGCTCAAACTGTCACATATGACAATAGCCGGCAGTTTTCAATTCATCAACCCAATAGAAACCTAAAAATCATCAATAAAATGTAAAAAATGTAAAAAAATGTAAAAATAAAGTTTAATTTTAAATTTATAACTAGAAAAAGTCAAACTGAGACTGTAAAACCGTAAAACTAAGCGCAACGAAAGTTCTAATTGTTAGAAATTTGTTGGAAAAGGATCAAATAAAAGAAATAAAAGCAATAAAAGAAATAAAACATTTCTAAACTTTTACAAATCAAAAACCGAATAGTCTACGATTAGAAAAATGAGGTAAAAGAAAAAAAGGAGAAACGATTTTTTGTTGTTTATTTAGAAGATGAACGAAGTTGGGGAGAAGAAAGATGACAAAATTGTAAAATCGACAAAAAATTGAGGGAAATGGGGGAGATTGATGTGCAATAATGGGTCAAAAGTTTAAAAACGAATAACTTTATCGAATGAAAAATGGAAAAATGGAAAAATAGGGGAAAATGGTGAATTTGTTTGTGGATGGGCTCAAATTTCAGCTCACCTCGTTCGGGGGAAGCTGAGAATTTCGAAAAAGAATTGAAATCGAATTGAAATTTGTGTAAATTTGCCTCAAGTGACCTCCAGAATGAAAGAATTTCAGGGAAATTTTGAGAAAACTCAAAGCTGGTCAATGAAAAAGTGCTCAATGACACTTCAAGCATTTCAAGCACTTATTCTAAAGCTATCATGTTCAGCAAGTCGAAAAAAACGGAGTTCTGGAATGCAGTGAACTGTTTATTGGAAAGAATTTCGCAATTGGTCTCGAAAGAAAAAAAAAAGTGATTTCTTAGTGCACGCGAATTCGAAATTTAGTCGGAATGAAAGCAATGATGACGCATTTTAAAGAAAAATTGTTTAAAAAAGAGGAAAAGCAATGGAAAAAGAGGTCTAGACTTCGTAAAAGAAAGAAAGAAAGAAAGAAAGAAAAAAGAAAAAAAAGGAAATTTAGGGAAATTCTTACAGGAATAGAAAGCAGAAATGTCATTGAAATCGATTTTTCAAACGTTTCCCTTTCAATCTCTATCAAGAATGGTATTCATTTGTAAACAAGGAGCTGTCAGGGAATTTTTTTTGGAATTTGGATTCTTTGTTTTGATTGATTTTTGAGGAAAATAATGAAAAAAGGAAAAAAAATTGCAAAAATTGCAAAAATTTGAAAGGATTTTTTTGAAAAGCATCAAAATTTAAGAAGAGATTCCGGATTTCTGAAAATGAAATTGAAAAGATTGAAAAGATTCCTGAAAATCTCTTATTTTTGGTCTTTTAGAATCGTGATTTGCTGTCTCTTATCAGTTTGCATTCAGAGAAAAAAGGAAAAACGAGGGAAAGAAAGGATTTTGACGTGGCCTTTCATTCAACTCCACAAATCAGACGGATACTCACAGAAAAATTAATCCCAAATTGCGAAAATCTTTCAATCTGGCATGCAGATCAGACTTTGGACTCGGTTTTTGATCGGAAAATTGAAAAGGCATAAAATTGAAAAGACTTACAATTGAAAAGATGCCAATTGAAAAGGCTAAAATTTAAAACCTATAGAATATTGAGCTAATCAAGGGCAAACAGTAGAGTGAGGTCCAGGATTAACAATTCAAATATGGGAAATGAAAAATTAGGGGAATAAAATGGAGAATTGGGGTCCAGAATGTGAATGGGTTCAGTTATGAATGGGTTATTGAATCAGTTAACGTCTTTTTCCCTAGTTTCTACAAATCCGCCAAAATGCGCTCCAGGATAAGCGAAAACGCAAAAATACAAATAGCAAGGTGCCGGGATTTCGTTGTGAAATTAGGCGGGCAACAATCGGGTGAGGGAGGGGAGGGGGAGGGAGGGAGGGAGAGGGATTGGAAGGGAGGGAGGGAGAGGGAGGAAGGGAGGGAGAGGAAGGGACGGAGAGGAAGGGAGGGAGAGGAAGAGAGGAAGAAGGAGGAAGGGAGGGAGAGGGATTGGAAGGGAGGGAGAGGAAGGGAGGGAGAGGAAGAGAGGGAGAGGAAGGGAGGGAGAGGAAGGGAGGGAGAGGAAGAGAGGAAGCAGGAGGAAGGGAGGGAGAGGGATTGGAAGGGAAGAGTGCAGAGTGGACAGGGTGAGGGATGGGGAAAGAAGGGGAAAGGAGGGGATCCACGAAAAGCACACATGGGGTCGATGCTTTCAAGGGGGAAAAGGAGACAGCCACCCGACTGCCCCGAGGGCCATCTGGCTCTAAATAAGAGAGTGCAAGGGGTACGGTGTATGGAGCGCGTTTGCGGGGGGCCAAGAGCCTGAGCAAAGTGTGAGCAAAAGAACACTTTTATGTCCAATATTGAAAGTGCTGGCCTTCGATTAGATTCAATATTGAATTCGGAACAATTCCGGAACAATTCCGGGATAATTCCGGAACAATTGCCCAGAAAATCCCTGCCTAGGCCATTCTATTAGGTTATGGACGTCTGCTTTTGAACAGCAAATTTTGAACAGCCTTACTAGGGAATGTTGTTAACTTATCGTGGCTTTTGCCTCGGGAAATAGCCTATCTGATGCAGTTTTTCACGCTGATTCCGAATCTACAATCAGTTTTTGCCAAACGCTTCTCGATCGCGAGATTTATGGTATACAAGTTTTTGGGATCTCTTTATAACGGCGACGGACTGTCGTCGGTCAAGGACCTCGGTGGTGTAGTGGTTAATGCGCGCATCTGCCGGGCGTATGCCCTTTTGGACCCCGAGGGTTCGAGTCCTTTCAATCAAAACTTGTTTTTTAAAGTTTTATTGTTTCCTATAAAGCCAAACCCGTCCCTGTTTGTTTACCCGTTAAGGCAATTACCGAGAAGAACCACGCGAAGTTAGGGACACTCTCGTCCCATGCGGCCGAAGCCACAAGAGGTCCTAAAGAAAACCATTGGGTTTGGAGGCCTAATGTGGACTTTTTGCCTCTTTGGAAACTTAAATTTGGATAACCCTTGTAGATGTGAAATTTCTGGAAGAAACATAAGAAACAAGAGAATTTATCACAATATGGACACCGAAAAAATGCTGCTTTATACTTCTTTGGTCCAAAAACTTATATATCCATAATATTTTGCTTTAGAGAAGCGCTTTAAAGATAATCTTGTGATACCTTTGATTCTCTTGGTACAGTACAGTAGCCCGTAGAGTCATAGTAGTCCAAATTTTCCTTAATTTCCTTCAATCTGGAACGCACACTAGCAAAACTCATTGTGGATTTCCGATTTTGATTGAAATCTAGTACCAAAGTATCCCCGTACTACTTCTACAGCATTACAGTACTCTATAGTCATAGTAGCTCAAAGTTTTCCTTAATTTGCTTCAATCTGGAACGCACACTAGTGAAAGTCAACGGCCACCGAGGTCGTTGACTGAAGACAGTGCGTCGCCCTTATAAAGAGATCTCAAAAACTTGTATACCATAAATCTCGCGATCGAGAAGCGTTTGACAAAAACTGATTGCAGATTCGGAATCAGCGTGAAAAACTGCATCAGATAGGCTATTTCCCGAGGCAAAAGCCACGATAAGTTAACAACATTCCCTAGTTAGAGCCAGTTAGAGCTTCCCTAGCTGTTCAGGATTTGTTATTTATTAAAAATTTTCGTCTTTTTAACGACAAACCAATTCATTTTTGATTTAATTTCTGTGTTTAGATGATTGACACAAAGTTTCGTCTCGGTGTCAGCCTTTGGTGTGACTTCAAATTGAACAAAAACGCCACTGAGCCTCATCTGCAATCTGCCATCTGCCTCAGCCTCTGCAAAGTATTTTGGGGAAAGCCTATTTCGGAAAGCCAGGGTCGCCGATGATTTCAACGATTTCGAGAACGAGAAGGAAATAAATCTTTGCTGAAAGATGAGGCCTACCAACGAGGGCCTCTTGCAATTGATAATGCAGTACTGAAGCAGGCAATTGAAATGAATTCTCGACAAACGACACGTGAACTTGCCGAAATCTTTGTAGTAAACCCTCAAACAATTTCCGAGCATTTACAGCAATCAAGGAAAACAAGCCGACAAGGGAAATGGGCTCCTCATCTTCTCAGCGATGCTAATAAAGCTACTCCTGTCCCTATTCTTAATATTCTTCTTCGTTTGGCAAAAAGTACTGGCTTTTAGAATAAAATCCTTATTTGCGATGAAGAATGGATCCAATATAATAATTCTACACATGGCAATGACTAGAACCAATGACTAGAACTGGTGAAGAGCCAGCAGCAACACCAAAACCACAGCAGAAAGTAATGCTTACTCTTTGGTCGAATTCCCAAGGCATTGTTTATTTTAAGCTGCCTAACCCTGGATATACAATCACGGGCGAAACGTATGCACAACAATTGGAGAGAGTGAACAATGTATTGCTACAAAAAGGTGTTGATCTTTTAAACTTCTACAAAAATGCCTTGATTCTTCAAATTGGTACTTTTTGTATGCAAACTGGTCTGATCTCGATCCTGAGCTTGATCCTGATCTTGATCTTGATCTTGGTCCTGGCCTTGATTCTGATCTTGATCTTGATCCTGCTCTCGATCCTGAGCTTGATCCTGATCTTGGTCCTGATCCTGGTCTTGATACTGGTCCTCATCCTGATCCTGGTCTTCATCCTGATCCTGATCCTGATCCTGATCTTGGTCCTGATCTTGATCCTGATCTTGGTCCTGATCCTGGTCTTCATCCTGCCCCTGATCCTGATCTTGATCCTGCTCTTCATCCTGGTCTTCATCCTGATCCTTTAAAGTTCATTCAAGATAGCGCCCGTCCACAAGTTGCAAGGATTGTTCAGAAAAAACTCGAATAGTTGGAAACAGCTTCCGCATCCGCCATATTCTCCGAATATTTCCCCTTTGGATTACCAATGCAAAGCCATTTGGCTTAAAACAAGTTCAAAGATGTTCAAGACTTCGAAAAATGATTAGCCGACTTTTTTGACTCAAAACAAGCCAATTTTTACGCCGAGGGAATTCATTGTTTGCATGGAAGATGGAAATAAATATTGTTAACTGGATATTGTTAATTGAATCTATTGCTGATTGAGTTGTTAAACTAAGCTAAACTTTTGCTTTTAAAATAAAGAGTTGTTATCTTATAGACGCTGGACAACCCCAATAGCAACCTTAACTAAAAATCTAAAAGCTTCTTAGCGAAAAAACGAATTTAATTTCTTTATATCTTCCTTCTACTGGTCAAAAAATGATCAAAATCGCTTTTTTTTTGTTTTTTTTTTCTTCTCCGTCTGACAACTTCAACGGATGAGTGTTCACAAAAGCTTTTCATTCAACAAAACGGGGAAAAGAAAAGGAAAGAAATAGGAAATAAAGCAAGTAAAGGAAATAAAACAAGTAAAAGAAATAAAACAAATAAAACAAATTAAAGAAAATAAATGAATTCGATGATTTTGTATAGAAAAAGAGAGGAATTGCTAAATTAAGAAAATTTAAAATTTCAAAACCCCTTTTTTAAGCCAAATCTTTTTACAAAAAATCAAATGACATCCATAATTCTGAAAATTTCCAAAAAAATCGCTTAATTTAACCATTTTATCACCCATTTTCTGTCTAACTCTAACCTGTCAACCTGAAAATTTCAAACCCCATTTTTCAAGCTAAATCTTTTTACAAACAATCAAATGACATCCATAATTCAGAAAATTTCCAAAAAAATAGCTTAATTTAACCATTTTATCACCCATTTTCTGTCTAACTCTAACCTGACAATTTCAAAATTTCAAAAACTGTTTTTCTTGCTAAATTTCTTTTAAAACTACCAAATGACATCCATAATTCAGAAAATATTTCGAAAATTGTTCAAATTTTCTTCGAAAACATTTCAAAAGGCGGTCCTTTAAAATTTCGAGAAATAATTCGGCTTCCAGTGGCAACGCAAAAAAGGACAATGGATGGAAGGCTGCGGGGAAATTTCTTTTTTTGCTTTCTTCATTTCTAAACGAAATTCTTTCGATTCTAAAGGATTCAGGAGGTTTTTTAGAGAAAAATCACAAAGCAGCACATTTTAATTTTGAATCTTTTTGCAAAACGAAAACGAATGGAATTTTTTCTGATTTAAACAATTGTTAGAATTGAGCATTAGCTTTAGTTTCACTAGCAAATTGATCGTGAAACTAAAGCTAAACTAATGCTAAGCTAAAGCTAAACTAAAGCTAAACTTGATAGTATCAATCTACCTAGTCCATTAGAACCTTGTCCTTATCCTCAAAGCCACTGTTGGTCTTGTTTTGAGTTTCGATTACAGTCAGAGATTTCCAACTCGACTCTAGGACCAGTAGGATAGGACAGAGTTAGCCAATCAAACCATCCATCAGCAGTTGACTTGCTAACAAGCTTGTAAGCCAGCCAGTCCAGTTCGAAGTCATATGGCCATGCTTTTGGCTAACCCAGGGCTTTTTTTATGAGCCAGGTCAGGAGAATGGTCTCTAGAACTAACCTTGACTGTCACAGACGTCATTTGACCTACATGACTAGATTCGAAGCTCTTTTAGAGCCAATCGTTTTGTTTATAGATTTAAAGGTACTTTTGTGTTATCTGCTCCCCACAGATAAATGAAATTCAATCTAAAAGAGCTTGAGATGAAAACAATTTGTCCTACTTCACTTCAAAATTAAATTCTCGGAAATGAGCGCTTTTTTGGAAAAGAATGGAATCGTCTACTTTGTCAACAATGGATTGATTCAAGTGTCGAATTGTCAGAGAGGTTGATCGAATCTCCAATCTCGAGAATCAGATCAATATCGTTGAGATGCAATATGCAATATATCAATATATCTACATGGGACTTCCAGGCTCCATTCTTGCTATTCGGGTGAACAATTGGTTCAAGGATTCAAGGCTCAAATTCGTCACAATTCTCAAGTTCATTCATCTGTAGGCAAACGTGCCATTCGGGATTCAACATGCCATTCTGTTGGACGAAAAGTGTTTGCCTAGAGCTCTGTGAACCGAACGACGATCAAGTTTTGTGAGGAAGAATTGGAGATGTCATTGGAACTTTCACTGGCGCCAAGTGTATGTTTGGAGCTCTGTGAACTGAACTCAAACTTATGCAATTGAGGGCCCCGGGTGTACTGTTGAGATCGACGAATCACTCTTCCCAAAGTCGAAATATGATATTGGGCGAATGGTCAATGAAAGTGTGGATTCAAGGCTCAAGTTTGTCACGATTCTCAAGTCCATTCATCTGTGGGTAAACGGAAATTCAATCAAATTTTGTAAATTGTAAACACACCCTTTCTGGTGTACGCTTTAAAGCTTTTCTCATAAAGACTTGAGGACAGAAGAAAGGGTGGGTTTACGTTTTTTTTTGAAACGCAAAGAACCAAGTAGTGACCAATAATGGTACCCAAGTTACGCGTTAGCTAAATTTCAAAACATTCACTAATTTTCCCCTTTCCAATGGAATCGAATCTAATTTTGATCGTTTTCGTGGTCAAAAAAACAAAACCGCTTTCCCCAAAATGCGGTAAGCATTGCCAGGATTGCCCCCTTTTGTCTCAATTTTTGCGATTAGTGCCAGGATTGCCCCATCTCGCAATTTTTGGCCTAACCGATACAAAAGAAGAGATTCCTCCCATAATAACAAAAGAAGAGATTCCTGTTTCCTTCCATAATAAAAAAGATTTGTTGCTTCGCTGTCCTTTTCTATCAAAAACCCCATTTTTTCCTATTTTTAGATATTCATTTTTATATCATTTCGATACCCTTTTTGAAACCTTAAAGAATTAAATCAAAAAGTGAATAGTTTAAATAGAAATCAAGCCAAGATTACGGTAGAAAGTGGAGAATGGGAAACGGTTTAGGAAACGGATTAGATTAGAAAAGGAAAAACTGAAAAGGTGATCAAGTTAAAGGTGAAATACAACTGACTCGTAGTCTTGGGTGAACGATTTCCTTCAGATTGACCACGTGAAATGGCCCTTCAGCTGGTCGGCATTTGCTTTTGAGCTGGGTAGAATTCATTCCAACGGCTGAAGAAACGACGGCTGAAGGAACGACGGTTGGAGAAAGCATCGTCATAGTCTTCGGCTCTTGGTTTAAGAGGTCAAGAAGGACTATAACTGGCGAATATGTTTAAGTCTTGGAATTTCAAGTGATAGGATTGAACAGCCCGGCCCGGCCCGGCCCGGCTACTGCTTATTCACTTGTTTAGCCTCACCTTTTTGATTCATTTTCAAAAATCCATAAATTCAACCAAGCATTTGATCGTCGATCGTCGAAAATATCAAATAAATTATCTAATTTCCATTTTCTAGTCAAAATTTGAGGATTTAAAGCTAATATAGCTAATATTTGAATACTTTTATGATATAAAAATGAAAAAGTGACAAAGGGACATGTTTAATTGGGAGTGGGACAAATGCGACCTTTTTTTCGCGTTTTGAAGAAGCTCTAAAAGGTAATATTAACCAATTTCTATTCCAAAAGTCGTTTTTCTAGGTGATTTTAGGGCGTAGAATCGAAATTTTGACATATCAAAGCTTGTGGAACCAATTTGAAAGACAAAACGGCTACAGAAAATTCAAATTACAAAAAATTGTCGATCTTTCTCTTTGTATAACTCCATCCGTTTGTTTCCACAAGCTCTGTTACGTCAAATTTTCGATTCTACGCCCTAAAATTACCTAGAAAAACAACTTTTGGAATAGAAATTGATTAATATTAGCTTTTTAGAGCTTTTTTAAAACGCGAAAAAAGGTGCGCTAATGGGCAAGGTGCGGAAAAAAAAGGTGCACAAATGTCCGGGTGCGCAAAAAAAGGTCGCATTTGTCCCACTCCCGTTTAATTAACAAAATGACACACAGTAAACTTATTTTAAACACAAGAAAGAGCAAATTTGTACGCTTTATTTCATATCTTGAATAAAGCATAAATATAATTCTATCTCTAAGAATTATATTCATATTCAAACATTCAAAAAGATTTAAATAGATAGATTTGAAGGGTAGATTTGAAATGGCTTTGATTTGAAACGATCTAATTCGTTTATAAATAATTTGGACTTTTACGAAAAGCGAGAAGCGAGAAGATACCAGAGAGAGCTTCAAACTTTGTTCCAAACGATTACTTCGTTTGGTCGTTAAGGACGTAATAGACGTAGACGAGGTAGACGACGACGACGTAGACGTAATAGAAAGCAGAAACAAACGATTCCTTCATTTTGACGGCATGTAGAAGGCCAAAAATTCACTATATCTGAATTCCTCCTTACACACGTAGATGCAAATCGTCGTTGGGTCGATTCGGCGGCGGAAACACAAATTGTTTTTGTCGAACGAATAAGGAGTGTAGTTTTCTCTGAGATCGTTTGCACGAGAAACGAGTGCTGAGTGATTTTCGCCTTCATCGACTCTTTGAAGTCCTTGCACCTTTGAAAGAAAATCACTGACCCGGGAATCAATCACATTCGATCTCCACTTTTAAACGTGAATCACAGCTTCAGAATACTTAGTTGGAATTCCTTGATTGACAATGCAGTCGACGATCGGATCCAATATCTGCGGATTGTAATCAGTCACTATTGCAATCCTTTTGATTTGGGTTTTCATTATGATCTCCTGGAAGATTTCGAAGCAATCCTCGAAGAAGCAATATAGCTTGATCTTCTCGCATCCGTTCAATCGGTTTTCGGTGAATTTGCTGAGTTGTTCTTTTATTGCTTCATCCAATGAGTCGATTCCAATGTCCAATCTTGCGTTCTTTTTTGCCGATCCACAAAAATTGGTGAAGAACTTCAGGCAATCTTCCTTCTTGGCAGCATAGAAACGGAATTCTTTTACGAACTTTAACCGATCTAAGAACATTACATCGTTGCGTTTCTTGCCATTGAAACGGACGTCTAACTTGTCACATGAATCAATCCATTTGACGAAACGACGAAGAGTTTCATTCAGTTGAACGTACGGAGAATCGACGAACTTCTTGATCCAATTGAAGGTCTCTCCCAGGAGAACCACAGCGATGTGCTTTCCGAAAACGATCGATTGATCCATTGCACAGATCGAATAGAGCCTCTTGTTCACCATCATCAATTTCAGCACGTCTTTCGCATCGAGATGACGTGCGATCTTCTCAACCAGCTCCAACGGCAAATCAGCGATCGTTGCAACAGGCATTCTCGTATCTGAAAATAGAAAACGTCATTAGAATTGACATTTGTATGATTTACTGAAGTCACTTTTGTCATCAAAACTACTTTTTTAGGTTAATCTAGAGCAATAACCATTTTTCATTGTAAAAATCATTTCAAACAACCCAATAAATTGTTTCTGATACTAAAAATGACTCCAATAAACCATAAAACCAATGAAAAATGTATGAAAAACGATTTAGAAGCGATCAAACGTAGATAAAGCTAAAGTTAATCCAAAAAAAACCCTTCACATCTTAAACTTTCATTGAATCCAAGAAATGAGAGAGTGAATTGAAGAAAATATGAATGTAATTAAATCTGAAGATTCAAAAAGATTGAGTGCGTTCCAGAAATGATTTCCGATTTGCTAAAAATCAAATCTGCTTTTTGGATTGGCGGGGAAAAATGGGGGAACAGATTTGAGTGAATTGAATCGAAACGTCAATTTGGTGAACAAACTTGATCAATCCCTTCTGTGCACTCCATAATTGCCTAATTATTAGCAAAATTGGTCGAATTGAATCAATCTTTGGGGAAATCGACGCGTAAGGCATATTTTTGGATTCTGACTGCAAAAGTGATGAATTAAGCCGATGATAGAAGCAAAGTTCGGGTTAAAATGGTGGCGTTTTTTCTTCACAAATGAATTTAGGCAATGAAAATTGAAAATTTTATTCTCAATTCCAGTTAAGCACTCAAAAATATACTGTATTTACGCAATGAGACTAGAATTTTTTTTGATGCTTTAACGATTGCGATTGCGCTTTAACGTTTAACAGTTTAGCGATTGCGGATCCAAAAGGTCCAAAAGATCCAAAAGTTGTCATCAAGTTCCACAACAAACTCGAGTTGCATTGGAGAGGATCGACCTGGATGAACGATGCCTCCATTGGTGTCTAACTTCAGAAGGTCCTCGGAGCTGTGTTTCTCGGAGAGCGGCTGCTGGTGTGGAATCCGTTTTCGGCTCACAAAAGTGGGACGACGAAGAAGAAACTCAAGGATTGAATCGATCTGAAGATCGATTCAATCCTTAATTCTTGTGCCCAGTGGATGCACTAAAACCATTCAAGCTCCCGATGTTGTTCGGAATCGTTTAAGGCCAAAATTTGGTCATTTTACGAGCATTGGAAGGCGAATGGACTAAAACCAGTGATTCGACATGGAAACCCGGCTCCTCCATCAATGGATGCATATGTCGATTGGTTTTAGACAGCTTGGACAGTCATTCTTTCAAAACATGTGTAATTACGACAGTTTTGAATGGATCGGAAGATGCCCTCATTCATTATTTGAAGGAAAATGGTCCAATTCAAGAAGAAGCAAAACAATTGGTCGTAACTCGACTTGAACAAGGCGTCAATGAAGTGAGTGATCGTTTTGGAAACATTGTTTCGATGTTTCGGATGTTTCAGCCTTTAATCTATAATTGTTATCTGCTTTTTTGTTAGTCGAAAAGCTAGTGTTTACACCTCTAAGCCTACTGCGATCTTAGCCGTCACGAAATAACAGCACTGCGCAGTGCTAATAGAGTACCGTATTTTCTCTAATAGTAGTGCACCCTGATCGTCGTCTAAATTGCTCGAAATCTCGAAAAACGCTTATCAGAACCTATCGATGTGGGATCGGAAAATGTGGCTGAAGATGAGATCTAGTGAGGGATTTGAGTGTTGAGCTTTTGCAAAAGCTTGGAAACCGTAAAATAGTCACCAACTCGGCTCGCCGGGGTGCACTACTATTAGAGAAAATATGGTAAATACCGGAGTCGATTATGGATGACAGTGTTTCATCAATCAATTTCAGTGAATTTGATCAATCAATCAAGCGAATTTTAGACGAAATTTCGTGTTTTCGAGTGTCAAAACGATTTCCTTTAACGTTTAGCCTCAACTTTTTAATCAATTTTCAACATTGAAGAGGACTGAAATCATTAATTTTCGCTTTTTTTCACTTGTTTTTGTTTAGCAATACAGTATCCCTGCTTTTGGTAAGTACATACAGAAGATAAGTACATACAGAAGATAAGTACATACAGAAGATAAGTACATACAGAAGATAAGTACATACAGAAGATAAGTACATACAGAAGATAAGTACATACAGAAGATAAGTACATACAGAAGATAAGTACATACAGAAGATAAGTACATACAGAAGATAAGTACATACAGAAGATAAGTACATACAGAAGATAAGTACATACAGAAGATAAGTACATACAGAAGATAAGTACATACAGAAGATAAGTACATACAGAAGATAAGTACATACAGAAGATAAGTACATACAGAAGATAAGTACATACAGAAGATAAGTACATACAGAAGATAAGTACATACAGAAGATAAGTACATACAGAAGATAAGTACATACAGAAGATAAAAGTACATACAGAAGATAAGTACATACAGAAGATAAGTACATACAGAAGATAAGTACATACAGAAGATAAAGTACATACAGAAGATAAGTACATACAGAAGATAAGTACATACAGAAGATAAGTACATACAGAAGATAAGTACATACAGAAATTAAGTACATACAGAAGATAAGTACATACAGAAGATAAGTACATACAGAAGCTAAGTACATACAGAAATTAAGTACATTGAGAAGATAAGTACATACAGAAGATAAGTACATACAGAAGATAAGTACATACAGAAGATAAGTACATACAGAAGATAAGTACATACAGAAGATAAGTACATACAGAAATTAAGTACATACAGAAGATAAGTACATACAGAAGATAAGTACATACAGAAGCTAAGTACATACAGAAATTAAGTACATTGAGAAGATAAGTACATACAGAAGATAAGTACATACAGAAATTAAGTACATACAGAAGGTAAGTACATACAGAAGATAAGTACATATGGAAGTTAAGTACATACAGAAATTAAGTACATTGAGAAGATAAGCACATTGAGAAGATAAGTACATACAGTAGTTAAGTACATACAGAAGCTAAGTACATACAGAAGATAAGTACATACAGAAATTAAGTACATACAGAAGGTAAGTACATACAGAAGATAAGTACATACAGAAGATAAGTACATACAGAATACAGAATCCATGTCAAACAACGCGTGAACTTGCTCAACTATTTTTATGTTCAAATTCTACTATTGATGAGCATCTCCTCGCCATTGGAAAGACGATCAGATGCGGGAAATGGCTTCCCCACGAGTTAAGCAGTGTAAGCAAGGCTTCACGGGCTTTACGGGCAGTGCAAACAAGGCTGAAATCCTCATTCGCCACGCTAAAGATTATGGCTTTTTGATTCTCTTGTTACTGGAGATGAAAAGTGGATCCATTTCGATAATACTATTGAAAAGGGGAATGGAGAACGAGAACGAGGAGAACAATGGAGAGGAGAACGGCCAAATCCGACCGTGAAACCGGAAATTCATTGAAAAAAGGTCATGCTCTTAGTTTTGTTTGATTGTTTTGTTATTGTGTTCTTTTGAAGTCTTTTGAAAGTTTCATTGAGCCACTTGCAAAAGGAATCACATAGAAAACAAAGAAAAGAAAGTATTAAAATAAGATCATTTGCTAAAAACGGGAATTGTTCACGAAATTCTCAAATATTCTTGAAAAATCTTGAATTCTGGAGTGCAAAAGAGAGAAAACTGGCTAAAAACCAAATCACAAATCAATTCTTATAAACGAGTTTACTGGGGCTTGACACTGTGGGCACTGGGGTTTCATTGGAGTCCTGGGATCGATCATTTCATTGTAACACGGTTCACACATACAAAAGTGATTACAAGGTGTGAGTAGACAAGTCTTTTCCCGTCTCTGACACTTATAACAAAGTAATCTTGATGCAGGACGGGTATTTCTTGGTCCAATGACACCAACAATATCTCGAACTCGTTCAGCTCTTTGATCAACTTTCGCAAAGAGGTCAAGAAAGAATTGTATTGGATGAAAGAGGAAATAAAAGATTTTTTTGAATAAATCTAATTGTGGGATGAAAAATGACAATATTGAGTAAATAAAGGCACCAATCCAGGGAATCGCTGAATAGAGGAGAAATTGAAGGGGATCCGATCGAGTGAGACGTCGAACAAGGTAGCCAAGGCTGAAAATGAGGAGAATGAGGATAAGCGAAAGGATTGGGAAGGAGGAAATGAAGGAGATGAGCAATTTGAAGGGGAAAAGGAGGAGAGAGACACACCCGGAGATCAGCTGGAAGAGGAAGTTGAGGATGGCGAGGAGGATGGAGAAGACGGTGGAGAAGGCCGAACAGATCGAGTCACAGGGCAGTCCTGGAAGATCAGGGATCAGGGATTGTATACATTGTAATCCCCTCATGAGCAATACGGTAGTTATTTTAGCGCCATGCTATACACAAAACTTACCTAAGAACCCCAAACTACTGGGTGGTCATTATTTACGACGATTTCTTTGAGTAGATGAGCTCCCAAGCTTCCAAGTGAGCTCCCTAGCTTCTAAGTGAGCTCCCAAGCTTTCAAGTGAGCTCCCTAGCTTCTAAGTGAGCTCCCAAGCTTTCAAGTGAGCTCCCTAACTTCTAAGTGAGCTCCCAAGCTTTCAAGTGAGCTCCCTAGCTTCTAAGTGAGCTCCCAAGCTTCTAAGTGAGCTCCCAAGCTTCCAAGTGAGCTCCCAAGCTTCTAAGTGAGCTCCCAAGCTTCTAAGTGAGCTCCCAAGCTTCCAAGTGAGCTCCCAAGTGCCAAGCTCAACCATAATGTGTTAAATATTATTTAAAATGTTGAAGCCCTTAATCTTGGCTACATTTTTCTATTAAAAGTTTCTCGATTGGAGATAGACAACTCATTCTTTAGATAAAAAACAAAAAAACCCCAAAGGGGCCCTTTTTTTTTTTTTTAAAATTTTCCCTCTAAAATTTAGGGGTGGGGTTTTTCCCCCCTTTTTTTTTTTTTTCCCCCCCCCCCCCCGAGGGGCTTTTATTTTTTTTTAAGTTTCCCCCCTTTCCCCTCTGTTTTTTTTTCCCCTTTTCCCCCGTTTTTTCCCCTTCTTTTTTTTTGGTTTTTAAAATAAAAACCCTTTTTTTTTTTTTCTCTTTTTTTCCCCCCCCCCCCCCACCACCCCCCTAATAAAAAATTTTTTTTTTTTTTTTTTTTTTTTTTTTTTTTTTTTTTTTTTTTTTTTTTTTTTTTTTTTTATTACATTAAAAACAAAAAATTCTACAAGCTCTTGAATCTAATAGTTGATCCCTCTCCGGCACGCTGACATTTTTCGCAATTTTCAATATAATAAATTCTCGGAAAGTGTTTTTCGATATTAATTTTATGTTAAAGTCTTATTTAACATCATTTAATAACAGTAAGAAGTGTGTTTTAACGAATTTGAATGAACGAAACTTACTCAAATTCGAGTTGAAGTCAAGTTCTTTTGGTGGTGAAAGGAAAGAAGTGAAAATTGAGGATTTTTTGATGTTCATTTCAGATGTTCTCATTGTTTAATTGCTATAAATTTGTTGGAAATGATTTTGGAATGATTGGAAATGACAAAATGTCACAAATTTAGCCGAAAGAAACTCTTTGTGATTGAAGAATTTTGTTAGGAAGAATGGGAACAGAGAGGGAACAGAGAGGGCTCAGACTATTGGGTTGGTGGAAAAGTTCTTTCGGATTTTTTGGGAAAGTACCTTAAATTTGTCCAATTTTGACATTTTATAGCTCATCCTATAGCTGAATTCAAGACGGATCGATTGGTAAAAACCGTTTTGAGATATCTCTTTTCTAAAAGTTTTTACAGCTATTTTAGTAAAGGGCGGCAGAGCGAAAAAATGGCTGTTTTTTTTGTTTTTGTTTGTTTTCTCTTTTTTATGATAAATTTTAGGGTAAATTATGGTAAATTTTAGGGTAAAACAAAAAAAAAGCGAAAAAACGAAGAAAAATCGCGAAAAGCGGCGGAAAGGCTATTGATCTGAGGGTCGCTGGTTCGACTTCCACCAGTGACAATATTTTTCAAAAATTTTTTGCTATGATTCTGAAAATTTGTGTCTAGGGGTTATTTTGGACGCTGATCACGAAACACATGTTTTTAGCCTAGATTTCTGCACGGAAAACTAACGAAACGTGAAAACAGCCATTTTTTTTTTTGCTCTGCCGCCCTTTACTAAAATAGCTGTAAAAACTTTTAGAAAAGAGATATCTCAAAACGGTTTTTATCAATCGATCCGTCTTGAATTCAGCTTTAGGATGAGCTATAAAATTGGACAAATTGGACGTCAAAATTGGACAAATTTAAGGTACTCTCCCAAAAAATCCGAAAGGACTTTTCCACCAATAGTTCAATGGCTTAGAAAATGAGTTGTCTATCTTCAATCGGGAAACTTTTAATTTGAAAAATGTAGCCAAGATTAAGGGCTTCAACATTTTATATAGCACTCAACATATTAGAGTTGAACCTGGAGCTAATCTACCAAAAAGAAGTCGCCGTACTGAACAAAGTGAGACTGAAATACTGAACACTCTGTAGTTCGAGATTTTTAGAGAAGTTTTTCGTAGAGCAATGCTTTCTATAATACTAAAATAGCTTCCGTATTGCTGAAAAGATTACGATAGCTTTTACTAGTTGTAAGAGCGCTTTTTAGAAGCTGCAATGGCTATAGTACTCGGTTCTTCTTGCGAGAAACGGCTGGTTTTTTAAGATTGCTTTTTTAGGAGCTTTTAGGAGCTCTTTAGAAAGAAAGATAGTTGAACTAGCTAGCCGTACTCTTGATATTGGACTACGGTAGCATTTGCGTAAATAAGCTTTATAAGAAAGCAATTTAGCTCACTTACCAAAGAAATCGCATAACGATTTCCCAACCACAGCCGCTCCTTCAAGAAGTGAATTGATGTAGTCACCGTAGCTCCGAAAAATCGATGCCAAAACTTGTTCAGGTGCGGTGAGATCCTGAAAATTTCAGCTCAAGAAAGGAATTTCGATCTCTCTTTACTCAAAAAGGGATTGGAAACAGCTCACTAAATGGAAACAGCTCACCCAGCTCACTACATGGAAACAGCTCACCCAGCTCACTAAATGGAAACAGCTCACCCAGCTCACTAAATGAAATGAGCCATCGACTATTTGACGCAGAATTTTAAGCTGATTTGCAAAATGTTTCTGAATTGCGCACAATTTTTGGGAATTTTGGCATCTTGAAGCTATGAGAGACACCATAAAAAGTGTTTACAAAAAGAAAACAAAGAAAAAAAGAGAGATTCAAACCCTTGAGAGAGCTACTCCGTATCCGTGGGGATACGGAGTAGCTCCACTCACCTATTGCGCCCTTAACGTCTGATAAAGAAAGACTAAAAAGACTACTCAGCCTGGAGTGTTCTTGAAGCCAGAGCATGTGCAAAATCACATAAATTATCGAAAGTTTGTAGAAAAGCGCTCATCAAAGCATGGGATAATGCCTATTTGCTCGCCACGATCGTTTCCCAAACGTTTGCCTGTCTGATCACGATCACCACAACATCCTGTTCACCGATGAAAAGATATTTACCGTCGAGGAAATTCTCAACAAGCGAAATGATCGAGTTTGGGCAAAATCTCAGCCAAACGTCACCGTATCGGGCAGTTCTGATCCTGCATCGGTGATGGTTTTGCCATTGCCCATTTCCCATTGCCCATTGCCCATTGCTCATTGCTCATTGCCCATTGCTCATTGCCCATTGCCGAGATAACCGCCAATGGAACGACCCGGTTGATCTTTGTTCTTCAAGGTGTGAAAGTAAATGCGGTCAATTATTTGGACTTGCTAAAGAAGGAGGTTATTCCGTGGGCTCAGCGCCACTTCAAAAATCGAAATTGGACTTATCAACAAGATGGTGGACTCATTCCCAAACGTTTGCAGGCCTTTCTGAATGCCGATGGAGGCAAATTTGAATTTAATTGTTAATTTGTTACTGTTATATATTGAATAAAGATGTTTAAGTTAAATTTTCGAGATGGGTTGCTTTGGTTAATGGTTAATTTGGTTAAAAGCCAGGCCTTTTGTGTGTTGCGGTAATGCTTGGTTAGCCTTTAGAAAGACTAAAACTTGTTTTCCAAATTGCGCGCAATTCAGAATCAAAAAAGGATGAGGAATTCGGAATCACCGTAGAATTCTGCATCTAATAGCTGATTTCATTTGGTGAGATGGGTCTGTTAACCATCCTTTGTCAACAAAATGTTCAACTTTAGCATTTTCTTTTTGATTGTGCCATTGTACGGGCTTTTATTTCTAAAGATTAGCTTTCTACGATCAAGAATAGCATTCTACGATCAAGGATAGCATTCTATGATCAAGAAAAGCATTCTATGATCAAGAAAAGCTTTCTACGATCAAGAATAGCTTTCTATGAACAACAATAGCGTTCTATGATCAAGAATAGCATTCTAAGATCAACAATAGCTTTCTACGATAGCTTATTTTAACAGAAATCAGTGGAAAAACAGAAGTTAAATACCGAAAAACAATTTAATATCAACTTTTCAACCAACCGGCTCTTCTCGAGGCATTCTAGCTGAAGATCGAGACATTTCAAAGCGGAAATGAAGAAACGATTAGAGAAATAAAACAATTTGATTTGTAATCCTTTAAAAATCGATCATCTCATCTCATTTCCCCGATTTTGTTTGTTTGTATTTGTTTCACAAGTTCTCATGCCCTTTCGGCTAACATCAACAACTGTCATTGACGCATAAAGACGAGATGTCATTTGGAGTGCAGTGTAGTGTTCAGGTAGTTTTGGCAAACAAAATCTTTATTTTCTAGGATGTACAAGTGGAAAAATTGTCTCATTTTCTTGAAATTTTCGAGGTTTTCGAGAAATTGGAAACTTTTGTGGACACAGTATTGGAAACAGTAAAAACGCTTTGTGATTCTTTTTCTTCTTGCTTTTCTCTCTTTTCCCTTGCAGAAAGATTGCATCGATGAGACTAAAATGAAACATTAATCATCAAAAGAAGCTTTTAGAATGAGTAAATACTGGCAGAGTACTCAAGTGTACTCAAATGTACTCAAGTGTACTCAAGTGTACTCAAGTGTACTCAAGTACTCTGTTTCTCACCTTTTTCAACCTCTCAAAAGCATTCTTTTGTCTTATGCTCAAAGATTGAGCCCCGGCAAAGCTTTCCATATGAATATAAGCTTTCCTTATGAATTTCTTTCGATAAGACTAGTTGTTTTCGATCCAATTTAGGTACTTTTGTGTTACCTGGGTCTTAGAGAAATAATTTAGCTGGAGGAGAGAAATGTCAATGGTAAAATAAACGTTTTATTACAAAAAACGCGCTTTTTGACATTAGAATTCATATTAACTCAATAAAAAGCAAAAAAAATGAAATTCAATCTATAAAAGCTTGAGATGAAAACAATTTGTCCTACTTCACTTCAAAATTAAATTCTCGGAAATGAGCGCCTTTTTAGAGAAGGATTCAATCGTCTACTTTGTCAACAATGGATTGATTCGAGTGTCGAATTGTCAGAGAGGTTGATCGAATCTCCAATCTCGAGAATCAGATCAATATCGTTGAGATGCAATATGCAATAAATCAATATGTCTACATGGGACTTCCAGGCTCCATTCTTGCTATTCGGGTGAACAATTGGTTCAAGGATTCAAGGCTCAAATTCGTCACAATTCTCAAGTTCATTCATCTGTGGGCAAACGTGCCATTCGGGATTCAACGTGCCATTCTGTTGGACGAAAAGGGTTTGCCTAGAGCTCTGTGAACCGAACGACAAACAAATTTCCTGAGGAAGAATTGGAGATGTCTTCAAAAACCATCGTTGATTGGAACTTTCACTTGCGTCAAGTGTATGCTTGGAGCTCTGTGAACTGAATCGCATCGGACAATCATTGAAGTTTTTGGGGAAGACAGCATTAGCGAAAGACAATGCCAAAGATGGTTTCAGCGGTTCAAAGATGGAAATGAAAGTCTCAAAGACTCAAACTTATGCAATTGAGGGCCCCGGGTGTACTGTTGAGATCAACAAATCACTCTTCGCAAAGCGGAAATATGATATTGGGCGAATGGTCAATGAAAGTGTGGTTTTCAATTTCATTTTGAATTTCATTTTGATGTGAAGTGGGACAAATTGTTTTTATTTCAGGTTCTTATAGATTGAATTTCATTTTTTTTGCATTTTATGGAACTAATATGAATTCTAATGTCAAAAAGCGCGTTTTCTGTAACCGTAAAACGTCTATTTTTCCATTGAAATTACCCCTCAGATAACACAAAAGTCGGATTGTGGTTTGTGTCGGATTTTTGAAGGTAAGAAGGTAAGCTCGGGTACACCAGCTCTGGGCTACACAAGCTGGATATATCACAGCTGGATTGTTTAAGTCGTTCTTAACCAAGGCGATTGTTTAAGTCGTTCTTAATCAAGGTTTAGAAAAAAAAGCTAAAGCCAATAGCTTGACCTGACTATTTTTGCTAAACCCTGTTCTTAAGACCGAGCTGAAATTGTTACAAGCTACACCGAGGATATCTCACATCACATTCTAACAATAGGATGCAGTTTGTATGATATGATATGATATATAAACAAAGCAAACTCAAATCAAGGTAATATCTAGGGTTTGAAGCGTTTTTTGGAAAGGTTTTTGACACGTTTTTGACACGTTTTTGCCCTTTCCAACTTTGCAAGACCAAAGAAAGTTCGACAGAGTTCCGAAAAATGAATTCCCGGCTCTGTACCTGGCCACCCACCCGTTAAATCTTATTACCAATGTTCTGTTTTTCGAGTAAATGTGAAACATTTGACATTTGCTCATACTCAAAAACACTTACATAATGCCAAATTCGAACATGATCATGTGCAGTGTGGCACCAAAATTCGTTATAAACCAATAAGTGGTAGGGCCGAAATAAAGCGAAACGATGGCTTGGAGAAACGTTTGAACATACCAGGAGATAATCACGCAAATTGAGTTAGCCACCATCTGCAAAAACGAATTTCATTGTTTAAACAAAAAAATGATTTGAATTTTTGCATTCTAGCATTCAAGATAATAGAAAAAACTTCAAAAACCACAATTCCTAATTAGAGGATTGACGAAAGTGTGATTCATTTACGAAATTGTTTTGCCAGCCATTTACCCATCATGGAATTGTTTTTTTTTACCCTCACGATTTTTCCCTTTACCCCATAAAGTTTTTTTCACTACCCCTCCGGTTTTTTTCCTTCCCTCCACAACCTAGCCAACCATTTACCGATCACGGAATTGTTTAGCCAGCCATTTACCCATCAAGGAATTGTTTACCCAGCTATTTACTCATCACGGAATGGTTTAGCCAGCCATTTACCCATCAAGGAATTGTTTTGCCAACCAAGTCATTGTCCAAATAGGTTTGGATTCTGGTTTAGCTACCCAATTTGCATTCTCGGAAGTGGAAAAGCCTAATTTAGCTCTTTTAACTTTCTAATAAAGGCAAAAGAAACAAATCGATTCAATTATCCAACCTGAATCAAAAGCAATGCCTCAGCTCGTGAGACTTTCTTTCCAGCGTGCTTCACCTAAAAGATTTTCTTCAATTATTAGGTTGAGGAAAAAGTAATGTCGGTTTTGAATTCCCGTTGTTAGCAATTTTCCAGTTCTTTGCTTATGCGATTTTTTTCGGCTGAATAGCATCGGACAATCATTGAAGTTGTTGGGGAAGACAGCATTAACGAAAGACAATGCCAAAGATGGTTTCAGCGGTTCAAAGGCGGAAATGAAAGTCTCGAAGACGAGGAACAGTCTGGACGACCCCAAGAGATTTCAGATGAGGATTTGCTTGATGCCATTGAACTCAATCCAACCCTTACCATTCGTGAGTTAGCGGGCAGATTTGGGATGGACCAAAATACAATCGACAACCACTTACATCAATTAGGAAAAAGAATTCAATGCGGAAGATGGGTTCCTCATGAACTGACTCAAGGCAACAGCACGTTAGCTTATCTTTAGCTTATCGTTAGCTCTACTCTGCTTCAAAAAGACAAATCTCATGATTTTTGGGGAAGAATTCTAACATCTGATGAAACATGGATTCAATATGAGAATGTGAAGCGCAAAAATCAGTGACTTTCCCTAGGTCAACCCCCACAACCAACTCCATCGCTCAGGTCCAACCAAGCTCGTTAACTTCAAAACCCGATATTCATGGAAAGAAACTTCTGCTTTGCTGTTGGTCGAATAGAAAAGGTTTGGTGTATTATGAGTTGTTGAATCCGGGAGAAACTGTCACCGCTGATCTTTATTTCAAAACAATTGATGAGAGTTAACGAGGCTTTAAAGAAATTGGGCGTTGAAACATCAAAAGTGTTATTTTTGCATGATAATGCAAAACCTCACCAAAAACTCGAGGAGCTTGGTTGGACCTGAGCGAGGGAAAAATCGACGAGCTTGGTTGGACCCGAAAAATCGACAAGCTTGGTCATAGGGCCCACCCGGGCCCATCAGATCACTTTTTGTTTCGGTTGTTAAAGAGTTTTCTTATGGGAGAAAAGTTCGAGAATCATGCACAGATCAAAAAAAGCAATCGACACTTATTTTGGCTCGAAAACTCCCCATGTTTTTGAGGATTGGATCAGGGACAAAGATGGGAACAAATCATGAATAATAATGGAGAATATCTCATTGATTGATGTGCTTTTGTTTATGTTTTTAGCAATAAACAGTTTTGTGACAAAAATTGACATTACTTTTTCTTGAACCTAATAGCAATGCTTAGAAACAAACCATTTTCATTTTTCGATAGACCATGTAATCAAAGCTGAGCTGCAAGAAATATGGAAAATAATCAGCTTGCTCTTTTAAGAAAGCCCAAGGTTGGAGTTGTTCCTCGTTGAATAAAAGATCGAGATAGTAATAGGTATAACAATAGAGATAAGGGATCAAGAGTTGGAGATACGGTAATCGGAGAGCTGTCTCGAAGTATCGACCCTCAAATGAAACGGCGAAAAAGCGGCTGTAAACGATTTTTATTAAGATTCATAAAATGTAACTCGGCTCCTGTAGCCACCGTAATCAAGATAGTACAGTTATTGAAATGCCCATTTGAAATCCAGAGCATTGGGCACACTTTAGAACGAAGATCTAATCTTGAAGAGAACTGCCGAACCTCTACATTGGAAAATTTTGCCTCAAAACCCACAGACGGCTTGTGGAGTATGTAGCTGGCATTATTGCAAGTTACTCAGACAAATTTTCCTACCTTATACCTTTCATCTAGCCAAATTGGAGCTCACACTAATCTTTAGTGATTTCAGAAATCAAAATCCCCCACCTAATCGAGATCATGAGTTGACTGAATTGCGCCAGTGCATGCAATGGTCCAATCCACTTGCTCACTTCCTCAATCGATTGCCAAAAGTGATTAGGGCACCTGAAAAAAATTGAATCTCTTGCTTTTCTTTCTTTACATACAACATTTGTTTCTTTTTCTTCTGCGGGAAGTAATAGTTGAGGAGTTTGCAGACGTCGACGGATAGTTCAAGAACAACCATCAAAGCCCGTGCCGCACTTTGATTTATGGCTTGGAGTCTAGAAGTTTTAGCCTTGTAAAAAGAAAAGATCCACCAAAAAACAGGGTTGAAGCTGACTTCTGGCTTAGGACCTGGCTGGCTTTGCCTGACCTGGATTTGCCTGATCTGGCTTTGCCTGACCTGGCTTTGTCTGACCTGGCCTTCCCTACTCTGGCCTTCCCTACCCTGACCTGACTTACAGGCTTTAGTTGGGTTTTTCTCAAACCGAATCTCATGATTCTAGTTGGGTTTGAGCCCAGTTTTATCAAGAAAATCTAGCACTTTAGCTAGGCAAACCCAGGCTTTCTGCAATCTGTTCTAGATTCAGTGATGCCTGAAAAATCACCAGACTCACCAGAAACCAGGGCTGAAGCTGACTTCTGGCTTTGCCTGGCCTGGCCTGACTTACAGACTCTAAGGCTCGGTTAGAATAGTGGCTAAAATCGATAAAATTCAAGCCAAGGTCCTAACTAGATCTTTCAATTGATGAAACTAGCCAAATCTTGACCCAGTTTGATCAGCTTTGACCACAAATAGCCAAGAAACCAACCGTATCGGTAGGGTGAGTCGATTATTTCGAAGTGGCCCCCAAATGGCGAACGGGGTTATCAAGAGAGCCAACGCTTGCGTCTAAAAGAGAAATGGGAAGGTCTAAACGAGAAATTTCCACGTTCCACGCTTACCACATTGATCGAGCTGAAGAGAATTCGAATTGCTCCTTGGTAGAACTCCTCGGTCATGTCCGGCAATGTTTCATTCAACGGAATACCGTTATTCCAGACACCGAGGAAATGAGAAAGCGCTGAAAATTGGGGATTTTCTCAATGACTTTCGATCTTTTTGATCCTTTTGATCTTTTTGATTGATTGCTTGATCGATTGAGTCACTCGTGGCACTAAACAGTGCTCTAGTTACAGTACCCAGTGCCCCAAATCGACACTAAATTCACAACCAACCTTGCAAAATAATCGCCAAGATGATGGCCGACAAAAGTTCTCCAAATTTATAAAATAGTGTCTTTTTATAAGAGTCAGACCAAACTATTGTGAAAAACATAGTTCAAGACTTTTGGGAATTTCGTAAAATCCGAAAAATGAGCTCTTTAAAGGTTGCTTTGATGTAGAAATAAAAATTTTTATTAAAAAGACAAAATTTCCGGTTTTTTTTCTTGATAATTACATTCTTTGCAAGAAAAAAATTCTTTGATTACCCCTTTCTTTTCGGCTTTTTTCAGCTTTCTTCGGTTTCTGATCGGAGATTTTCAAAGTTTCGCCCGAGCACGGTAATTCTCGTATCGAAAACGCACAAAACCCTCATTTTTCTCATTTACCCACGCAATTTTCGGGGATTTAAAAGAAAATAAAACCGAATCACAAGATCTTTTCGCGTCCAAAATAGAAATTTCGAATCGGTAAGTGATTTTTTTTGTTTTTTTGATAATTGCATCCTTTTTTTTTAGGTAGTAGCTTTTAAGACAGAAATTTTTGTACCTGAAAACTCAAAAATTTGTATGTACTTATGTACCAAAAGCAGGGATACTGTAAAGCAAAAAATTTGTGATTTCAGTGCTCTTCGATGTTGAAAAAGTTGAAAAAGAGTTGAAAAAGAAAAAAGGAAAGGTTAAACGTTAAAGAAAATTGTTTGAACACTCGAAAAATCGAAATTTCGTCTAAAATTCGATTGATTTATTGATTGATTCGTCTAAAATTGATTAATTGATTGATTGTGGAAATTCACGATCCCTGTGATCCATAATCGACTCCGGTATTTACTCTTTTAGCACTGCGCAGTGCTGCTCTTTGGTGACGGCTAAGATCGCAATACGATTTGAGGTGTAAACACTATTTTTTCGACCAACAAAAAAGCAGATAACAATTATGTTGGGTTGGTGAATTGAAAACTGCGGGCTATTGTCATATTTGACAGTTTGAGCACTTTATTTAAAAGAAACCCATTTTGGTGTCAATGGAAAAGTTGTAGAGAATCAAAAATCAAGCTTATATCCAAATTTTCAGAACGATTCAAAAACTGGTTTCAAACTGGTTTAAAAAATAAGCCGCTTCCCTCTGCCTTTACCAAACTAATCTGGCCGGCTTCGAATTCTCAAATTGGACATTGACTTCTCCTCAAATCAAGGCTAATCTCTATTGGGTTGGTGAGTTGAAAACTGCCAGCTATTGTCATATGTCACAGTTTGAGCACTTTCTTTAAAAGAAACCCATTTTAGTGTCAATGGAAAAAAAAAAAAAAAAAACATGGAAAAACAAAATACGACGAAAGACTGAAAAATTCTTTGTGGCGGGGTCGTTTTATTGCGTCGGGTTACGGTAGTTTCCGACGTTTGGCGCGGAAACGTCTGAAAGGCAAAGTGTACGGTGGACGCTCCGAAAGGCATCTGTCGTCAGACCTTTATTATTTCAAGAGAGAATTCCTTTAAATTGATTTAAAGTAAAATGAAATTAGACCCAATTTGTTTAATTACTTTTTTGATTATTATTATTAATTTATTGGGTTGGTGAATTGAAAACTGCCGGCTATTGTCATATGTGACAGTTTGAGCACTTTCTTCAAAAGAAACCCATTTTGGTGTCAATGGAAAAGTTGTAGAGAATCAAAAATCAAGCTTATATCCAAATTTTCAGAACAATTCAAAAACTGGTTTTCAAGGAAATGCGAAATTTACGAATTTTCACAAAACTTGCATTTTAAGCGAAACTATTAAGTGTATCTTTTTGGAAATTTGGCTATAAGCCTAATTTTTGATTCTCTACAACTTTTCTATTGACATCAAAATGGATTTCTTTGAAGAAAGTGCTCAAACTGGGACATCTCCAGTCCTCCATTTTTGAGTCTCACACCTGTCGCACACACAAACCAAAATCCTACTACGAAAAAGGAATCCGCAAATTGCCTTTAAAATGGGCAGAAGTCGTCAATAATAATGGAAATTATTTCGAATGAATTGATGGTTTTATGTTGAATAAATTTTAGTTCAAAGGCCCGCAGTTTTCAATTCACCAACCCAATAGATTAAAGACTCAAACATTCGAAACATCCGAAACAATGTTTCCAAAACGATCACTCACTTCATTGACGCCTTGTTCAAGACAAGTCACGACCAATTGTTTTGCTTCTTCTTGAATTGGACCATTTTCCTTCAAATAGCGCAGGAGGGCATCTTCCGATCCAAGCAAAGCCGTCGTAATTGCACAAGTTTTAAAAGAATGACTGTACAAGCCGTCAAAACCCAATCGACATATGTTTCCATTGATGGAGGAGCCGGGTTTCCAGTCGAATCACTGGTTTTAGTCCATTCGCCTTCCAATGCTCGTAAAATGACCAAATTTTGGCCTTAAACGATTCCGAACAACATCGGGAGCTTGAATGGATTTAGTGCATCCACTGGCCACAAGAATTAAGAATTGAATCAATCTGAAGCTCCTTGAGTTTCTTCTTCGTCGTCCCACTTTTGTGAGCCGAAAACGGATTCCACACCAGCAGCCGCTCTCCGAGAAACACAGCTCCGAGGACCTTCTGAAGTTAGACACCAATGGAGGCATCGTTCATCCAGGTCGATCCTCTCCAATGCAACTCGAGTTTGTTGTGGAACTTGATGACAACTTTTGGATCTTTTGGACCTTTTGGATTCGCAATCGTTAATCGTCAATCGCTAATCGCAAACTGTTAAACGTTAAAGCGCAATCGCAATCGTTAAAGCATAAAAAAAATTCTCGTCTGATTGCGTCAATGCCGCATATTTTTGAGTCCTTAACTGGAATTAAAAATAAAATTTTCAATTTTCATTGCCTAAATTGATTGGTGAAGAAAAAACACCGCCATTTTAAGCCGAATTTTGCTTCTATCATCGGTTTAATTCATCACTTTTGCAGTCTGAATCTAAAAATATACCTTACGCGTCGATTTTCCCAAAGATTGATTCAATTCGACCAGTTTTGCTAATAATTAGGCAATTATGGAGTGCACAGAAGGGATTGATCAAGTTTGTTCACCAAATTGACGTTTCGATTCAATTCACTCAAATCTGTTCCCCCAGTTTTCCCCGCCAAACCAAAAAGCAGATGTGAATTTCAGCAAATCGAAAATCATTTCTGGAACGCACTCAATCTTTTTGAATCTTCAGATTTTAATTTTATTCATATTTTCTTCAATTCACTTTCTCATTTCTTGGATTCAATGAAAGTTTAAGCTGTGAAGGATTTTTTTTGGATTATCTTTAGCTTTATCTACGTTTGATCGCTTCTAATTCGTTTTTTATACATTTTTCATTGGTTTTATGGTTTATTGGAGTCATTTTTAGTATCAGAAACAATTTATTGGGTTGTTTGATATGATTTTTGCAATGAAAAATGGTTATTGCTCTATATTAACCTAAAAAAGTAGTTTTGATGACAAAAGTGACTTCAATAAATCATACAAATATCAATTCCAATGACGCTTTCTATTTTCAGATACGAGAATGCCTGTTGCAACGATCGCTGATTTACCATTGGAGCTGCTGAAGACGATCGCATGCCATCTCGATGTGAAAGACGTGCTGGAATTTATGATGGTGAACAAGAGGCTCTATTCGATCTATGCAATGGATCAATCGATCATTTTTGGAAAGCACGTCGCTGTGGTTCTCCTGGGAGAGACCTTGAATTGGATCAAGAAGTTCGTCGATTCTCCGTACCTTCAACTGAATGCAAATCTTCTTCCTTTCGTCAAACGGATCGATTCATGCGACAAGTTAGACGTCCGTTTCAATGGCAAGGAACGCAACGATGTAATGTTCTTAGATCAGTTAAAATTCGTAAAAGAATTCCGTTTCTATGCTGCCAAGAAGGAAGATTGCCTGAAGTTCTTCACCAATTTTTGTGGATCGACAAAAAAGAACGCAAGATTGGACATTGGAATCGACTCATTGGATGAAGCAATAAAAGAACAACTCAGCAAATTCATCGAAAACCGATTGAACAGATGCGAGAAGATCAAGCTATATTGCTTCTTCGAGGATTGCTTCAAAATCTTCCGGGAGATCATAATGACAACCCAAATCAAAAGGATTGCAATAGTGACTGATTACAATCCGCTGATATTGGATCCGATCGTCGACTGCATTGTCCATCAAGGAATTCCAACTAAGTATTCTGAAGCTGTGATTCACGTTGTAACGCAATCGAGGGATTCCCGGGTCAGTGATTTTCTTTCAAAGGTGCAAGGACTTCAAAGAGTCGATGAAGGCGAAAATCACTCAGCACTCGTTTCTCGTGCAAACGATCTCAGAGAAAACTACACTCCTTATTCGTTCGACAAAAACAATTTGTGTTTCCGCCGCCGAATCGACCCAAGGACGATTTGCATCTACGTGTGTAAGGAGGAATTCAGATATGGTGAATTTTTGGCCTTCTACATGCCGTCAAAATGAAGGAATCGTTTGTTTCTGCTTTCTATTACGTCTACGTCGTCGTCGTCGTCTACGTCGTCTACGTCGTCGTCGTTTACGTCTATTACGTCCTTAACGATCAAACGAAGCAATCGTTTGAAGCTCTCTCTGGTATCTTCTCTCTGGTATGCTAGTTGAGGAGATCGCACGCCATCTCGATGTGAAAGACGTGCTGGAATTGATGATGGTGAACAAGAGGCTCTATTCGATCTATGCAATGGATCAATCGATCGTTTTCGGAAAGCACGTCGCTCTGTTTGGCATAAAACCGAGCTCGATTTGGATCAAGAAGTTCGTCGATTCCCCGTCCTTTCAACTGAATGAAACTCTTCGTCCTTTCGTCAAATGGATCAATTCATGCGATAAATTAGACGTCCGTTTCTATGGCCACCGCCACAATGTAATGTTCCTAGATCAGCTAAAATCCGTGAACCAATTCGAGTTCTATGCTGGCACGAAGGAAGATTGCCTGAAGTTCTTCACCAATTTTTGTGGATCGACAAAAAAGAACGCAACACTGGACATTGGAATCGGCTCATTGGATCAAGGAATAAAAGAGCAACTCAGCAAGCTCACCGAAAACCAATTGAACGGATGCGAGAAGATCATTCTATATTGCTACTTCGAGGATTGGTTGCAGATCTTCCAGGAGGCCATGATGAAAACGCAAATCAAAAGGATTACAATAGAGGTTGATTCGAATCGGCGGGAATTGAATAGGATCGTCGGCTGCATTGTCAATCAAGGAATTCCAAGTAAGTATTCTGAAGCTGTGATTCACGTTGTAACGCAATCGAGGGATTCCCGGGTCGGTGAATTTCTTTCACAGGTGCAAGGACTTCAAAGAGTCGATGAAGGCGAAAATCACTCAGCACTCGTTTCTCGTGCAAACGATCTCAGAGAAAACTACACTCCTTATTCGTTCGACAAAACAGTTCGTGTTTCCGACGCCGAATCGACCCAACGACAATTTGCATCTACGTGTGTGAGGAGGGGTTCGGATATAATGAATTTTTGGCTTCTACATGCCGTCTCAATGAAGTAATCATTCGTTGCTGCTTTCTGTTACTTTTTAACCACATAATATCGTTTTTGAGGTCCGGTACGGTACCATAATCTTTTCTCTTTTAAATTCTGACTTTTGTGTAGACTCCTTAACGATCTCTGCTTTGCCTATCATTCCGCTATTTCCATCATTGCCTATCATATTACAAATTCCCCTATTTCCTCATCCGAAACTCAAATCACTTCTGATTTTATCAAAAGAATTTGTTGCCAAAGCATATTTGTGAATTCAACTCTTATTATACTCTTATTATATTATAAAAGTGATGCAAACCGACGAAATTTATCAGAGTTATACAGTGGTCCACAAATGTATTAGGTTGTCCAATAAGTAATGCGTGTTACTTATTTCGAAACTATTGCGAAATCGCTTCGAGCAAATATATGCTCTTTTTAATCATCAGCATCTTGTGTTTATTTTTATATATTATTTTATTCATTTGCCTTTGTTTTATAATAGATATGTTGCTTTGCAGATGAAAGACAAAAAGTTTGTTGTCCGCGCATCAATGCTGTATGATTTCAAACGAGGTAAAACTGCAGCGGATTGCCATCGAACTATCTGTGCCGCATTTGGAGAGGATTCAATTTCAATCAGCCAGTGCCAGCGCTGGTTTAAACGATTTGCGGACGGAAACGAGTCGTTAGAGGACGAGGAACGCGCTGGAAGGCTGGAATTTCTTCTCATCGAAACCAGCTTCATTTTATTATGACGGACTTCACTCTTTGCTCGGCGATGGAGAAATGTTGTTGATTGTTGTGGAGAATATATCGATTAATAGAGTTCTCTTTTGTTAATTTTGTGATATTTTGAAAATCGTGTCAAAACACGCATTACTTATTGGACAACCTAATATTTTCCCATTGCCATCCAAAAGTTTCTTTCGTACGAAAATCTTGCAAAATAACGATATTCCCAAAAAGTGTAGGGTATTTTGCTTACCGATAATACTCTACTTTATAAGTTGTGATTGGTCGTCGGCCACTCTTGAGGCCTCGATGAAGGTTTCGGTCGACTTTTGATTGAGAAAGAATGCGGCGCACCGTCCTTATCGAGCAATTGATGAGGTTGGCCATATCCTTTCCCCGCATCCCATTTTCCTGGGCCTTGGCGATTCGGAGTGTCAAGGTTTTTCTTGCCAGCCATCTAAATAATAAAATAAAATACATTTAATGTTCATAGAACGCGAAAATAAAAGGAATAATCAAGGGAAACATCAATGGGACATTACTTTTGTGGAGCTATTTGTTAAGTAACTTATTGTTTTTGTTTTATACTTTAATTTTTCTGCAATGTATACGGATAAATCTTATAATCTTGAAAAGTAGAGTATTATGGGTAAGCAAAATACCCTACACTTTTTGGGAATATCGTTATTTTGCAAGATTTTCGTACGAAAGAAACTTTTGGATGGCAATCGGACAATACATTTGTGGACCACTGTATGCTCGATTTTTACGCAAAAAGCTTGAATCTAATCGGTTAGTTTGATCTCCAATTGATAATATTGATAATATTGATAATATTGATAATAATAAACCATTTAATCAATTTTATTTCACAAAAAACACCATGCACAAGCCTGAAAACACTATTAAAAGTTGAAAGATTTGCGCAAAAAAAAAAATGAATAGATTAGCGATGAGATCAGAAAAAGCGGGTAATGTTGGAGGGGTTGAGCAAACAAAAAAAATGGAAAAATCTCACGAAAAAAGACCCACTCGTTTGTTGTGACACAATGATACAAATAGAATGCTCAAAAAAATCACAGAAAATCGACCAAAAGCAAGGATAAAGCTTAGATGACGAGTCTACGCAATACGATGAACACTTGGAAATAGGTTCTATTCAGTAAAGACCATCCTGGAACGCAGTGGACTCAAAATTGGGTAAATGAACCGGCTTGATTAATGAAAAAAAAATACAACTTTTTAAAAGTTTTTCAAGTCCAAATACCTTCGTGCGTTCCAGGATTCACTTTTCTTTCATAAAATTTCGAATTCTTCATTTAATCGTAGAAATTGGAGCACCGATCGACGGCGTGTTTCCATTTGCGGAACGTTGCCAGCAGAGTTTCCCGCATTTTCGGGTCGGGTTGGAAAACTTTCTCGACGCCGATCTTTGCCTCGATCTCGTCCTCAGTCCAGAGACCTGGAAAGGGAGTGATAAGGTTTTGAAAGTTGATTTGGGAGCTGATAGCTTATTATTAGGTTGTTCAGCGGCTTGGCCTGGACTGGACTTACGAGGCTGAGTTTAAGCCTAAGCCTAAATCTGAGTCTGGATCTGGATCTGGATCTAGATCTAGATAGAGTGGGAAGCTGATAGCTTATTATGAGGTTGTTTAGCGGGGTCTGGACCTGGCCTGGACTGGACTTACGAGGCTGAGCCTAAGCCTAAGCCTAAGCCTTAGCCTAAATCTGAGTCTGGATCTAGATCTAGATCTAGATCTAGACCTAGGCCTAGATTTGCTTTTAAATGAACTTGGACCTGACATCTGGTATCATATTGGAGCTGGTACCTGGAACCTGATCTAGTATCAGACTGGTATCCAGTTTAGAATATCAGACTGACATCAGACTGACATCAGTCTGATATCCAGCCATAGAAATTGCCTATTCTAATGTATGGTTTAATTCTAATTCTATTCTAATGTATAGCCTTCAAAATAGTCATTTTAAGCACACTTTTATACATTTCAGACTAAATGATTGAAATTCTAAACAATGAAATGATTCAGGGAACGCGTTTAAAGCATTCATTCCTCCTCACCTTGCATCAAGCCGGTCATCAAGGCGACTCCTTTACTGGCGGCCGTTCCTCCCTCGGTTACCCTTTCCATCGGAAGGTTGAGTAATGAAGACACACATTGACAAACGAAATCGTTATTCGCCACTCCGCCGCAGATTCTGGAATTGAAAATAGGAGTTAATAATGTGTATTTTTTATACCTTAAAAAGAGTTACCTTAAAAAGACAACTATCAAAGGCTAAATTTCGGATTTCGAGTGTCTTTTCCTTTTTTTGTTTAAAAATCTCTAATCTGGATAGCATTGGATCGATCGAGAACAAGAATTTAACTTTAAATGCTATTTTTAATTATCCATCGTTTAGAAATTGAGTTTTACCAAGTTTTACCTGACTCTTGGCGGCACTTTGAAACCGAATTCCTCGCTCATCGCCGACCAAATCTGATAGACGCGGAAAGCGATTGCTTCGAGGATAGCCCGAACCTGGAAATTTGCGAAATAACATGATTTTAGCTTGAAATTTATCCAACTATTTGGTAAAATTCAAAATTTTAAGCTAAAAATCAATTTGTTTCTCAAAACTCTTTGAAAAAACGAGCTTAAACTTCGGCAATTTTGCTTTTTCTTTCATTCTCCAGTCTTAAATCACAATTTTAGCTTATTTCTCAGAAAATTTCATACATTTTATCCATTTTATCTATTTCCGGTCTTTTTTTACCATTCCAGGGTCACTAACTAATCCACTACAAGCCAGGGAAATCCCTATAATCTTTAGAGATCACTCTTTAGAGCTTCAGAAGTTTTTTCGGGAATATATGAAATTGCATTAAGCTTGCGGCATTTGCAGAAATCTTTTCGTAGAATAAGCTCAACAAATTCTTTCAGGGAATACTGTGGTTTGGCTTTTTGATTCAGTTAGCCCCCTCTAGAGTACGGGAGACGAAGAGTTAACTCCCTATAGAGCAATGGAGATGTAGTGCCTCGTGGTGTAATGGTTAGCACAGTTGACTAGTAAGCGAAAGGTCGCGGGTTCGATTCCCCGCGGCGACCAAGTTTTGATTTGCGCTAGAGTTAACCCTTCTAGAGTACGGCAGACCAGGTCTGTCGTGGTGTAGTGGTTAGCACAGTTGCCCGGTAGGCGAAAGGCCGCGGGTTCGAGTCCCCGCCTAAGCTTTGATCTGCCTAGAGTTAACTCCCTCTAGAATAAACGGAGGATAGGTGGCTCGTAGTGTAATGGTTGCACCGTTGCCCGGCAGGTGAAAGGTGGCGGGTTCGAGCCCCCAGGCGGCGCACGAGTTTTTGATCTGCCCTATTTTCAACTGTTCTCTGAAATAATTTGGCTAAAGAGTGATAAAAAGGCAAAGCTTTTGAAGCGTTGGCTTTTGAAGCTTTGGCTTTTGAAGCCCAGCTTACAATAAGCCCTAAGTAAAGTAGTTATTTAGTTTTCATTTTTGAATTTTCCAATCCAATCTTTACCATTTGCTCTTTCGTGGTTTTCGGTCTCAGCCCGAGAAAACCACAACAAGCGTTGTCGTCATTGATCGGCGTTTGGAGGCCTGTAAATGAGGGAAATGAATGATTTGAATAGAAAATTGTTTTTCAATGATTTCTCTAAGTATTCTAAATGTCCTGAACCTTTTTTGGGAACTAGTTTTTCTTACTTAACAGATTGGACCTTGTTTCTTGTGAGTTGGGGTAATTGATCTAAAAAATTTTCCCCAATTTAGCCAAAGTTGCAGTCTTTTCCACATGAAGTGACATCCAGAATCACCAAATTTCCCTTTCCAAGCAAAATTTCGAAAAGTTTTGAGTCTAGTTTTCCTTCTCAGAGTTGAATTCGTTTTGTTTTCGATGTGAGAGCGCAAAAACCCGAACAAAAACCCGAAAATCGCCTTGTTTACGCATTTTTCATCGAATTTTCTCGTTTTTCTCTATTTTTTATTCGAAATTTGTACAAATCCAACTAGAAAAAAGATTGGCAATCTCGAAATGTACAAATCACGTTTTTCCTTTTCCCCAAAAAGCACTCAAAAGTCAGAAAAAGGGGGAAAGAAGGAAAAGAAAGAAAAATGAAAAGAAAAAAAGGAAACAAATCTACTTTCCCATTAGAAAATCCCAATTAAGCCAAAAAAAAAAAAGCCGAAAAGAAAAGTGTACTCGGTGTTTTCTTTGCAAAAATTTTAAGCAAAAATCATTATTTCTGTACCTGGACTGCTACTGGTTCACTCCAAAACGGGAAAACAAACGGGAAAAGGGGGAAAAACTATAGTTGATCGCTTAAAATCTGCTAATAACGAGAAAATGTTTTATTTTGAATTTTCTAGGCAAAGAAAAAATTTTCTAGGCAATTTCCGGTCGAAAAGAACACAGAAAAGCAGAAATTTTTGGCTTTTGAGGACAATAAAGCCTTCGACAGAAAGTTCCACAGAAAGCCTTCCACAGCCTTCGACAGAAAGCTTTCGAGTCCGAAAATAGAAACGTTTTCGCTTTGAAATGTGTACAAATCGTGTTCTAGAGGGCATCTCTCTATAGAAATCTCTTCTGGAGTGCAAATTGGGCTCAAATTTTGCCTCAAATCCCATCAAAACGGCACAGAATGCTACAAAATGCTCAGAATTGTATTGGGAAACTTTTCTAGCTTAAAAGCTAATGCCTATTTCTTTTAAACTCTTTAAACCGATCTTTTGGAGTGCACTTGTCAATTTGGAGTTAAATTTAGGCTCAAATTTTGCCTTCAAATCCCATCAAAACGGCACAGAATGCTGCAAAATCAGCAAAATGCTCAGAATTGCATTGGGAAACTTTTCTAGCTTAAAAGCTATGGCCTATTCCTTTAAAATTTATAAAGCCCATCTCCTGGAGTGCACTTGTCAATTTAGAGTTAAATTTGGGCTCAAATTCCATCACCTTTCGGGTAACAAAGCGGCGCAGAATGCTCAGAATTGTATTGGGAAACTTTTCTCGCTCAAACGCCAACCCCTATTCCTTTTAAATTCTTAAAACCCATCTCCTGGAGTACACTTGTTAATTTGGGGTTAAATTTAGGCTCAAATTTTGCCTTTAAATCTCTCACCTCCGAAAGCTGGGACAAAGTAGACGCCAGGGTTGTGAGTGGATTCAGCCATCGCTGACGTCTTCGTCACATCATCAAAGAGGCCAGCTGATCTGGAATTAACGGATTTTAGTGGAAATTGTCTTTTTCGACTATTTAGCCCTAAATTTGAGGAAACATATCAAAGTTTTGACTGAAGAAAGCTTCAACTTCAACTCCAACACCGAAATTTCACTTCCCTATGCTCAAGAACGAGTTTTTAAGCGTAGATTTGCAAATAAAAAGGTCAAATATTAAATTCTATGTTAATTTTTTGAAAATTCTATGCAAATTTATTGAAAATTCGTTGCAAATTCTATTGGGTTGTCCAGTTATGAATGCGCGTTTTTACTATTTTGCAAATTTCTCAGGATATCGAACAGATTTATATGAGTGTTATATATCATTCGAAAGCTGAAGATCTCCTCTACATTTTGATATAAAAAGTTTTTGAATTCATGCAACTTTTTGGGAAATTGACTGCACAAAGTGCGAGGTCGTTTTCGAAAAAAAAACCCATTCCAGCTTAGCTATTCCTCAAGTTTTATGGTGTAAAATAACCGCCCAGAAAAGAAAAGAAAAGTAAAGAATTGCTCTGAAATTGTTATATTTCAAAAAAAGTTATATTGAAATATCTATTGACCAAACATCAAACGGTTAACTCAATTTGAGCGGAGCCAAAACTTGATCCAAAGACACCCTTCCATTTTTTTGCCCACCTCTTCTTCTGTGCAGTCAATGTGCCCAAAAGCTGAATAAATTCAAAAACTTTTTATATCAAAATGTAGAGGAGATCTTCAGCTTTCGAATAATACTCATATAAATCTTTTTCTTGATTTCGGTATCTTGAGAAATTTACAAAATAGTAAAAAACGCGCATTCATAACTGGACAACCCAATATGCAAATTTCCTTTCAAAAACCCACTGTGCCCAGCCGAGCAAAACCGCCGTGTCGTGATCGTTTCCCTCAGCAATATAGGTGTTTTTACCGTTCAACCGCCAACCGACAAGTGGATACGTGCCTGGAATGGAAATTTAGACAAAATATTCTATCTTTTAAAAGAATTTCAACGATTTTCTTGAAAAATTTCATTTTTTCCGTCTCTTTTGAGTTTTCTGTCCGCTTTTTTGCCTTTTAAACTATATTTTTGGATTGAATAGCTTTTTGAAACCCAATTATTTTGCTGTACTTGCTGTCTTTTTCAATAACTGCACTCTTGAGTTTCCCAAAATAGCTCTAGGAGTAGGCTCTAGAGTTGCGCAAAGGTGAATAAATCTATATCTACGTGAATATCTATCAATCGCTGCTGCAAATCCCGCTGTGAGATCCAGGAAAAGTCATGCGATTGAGAAAAATCCCCCGAATCGACGATATGAGTTCATCAATCAAGTCATGGACGATTCAGCGCAAGCCCGGAAATCGGTCACACCCAAGCCATTTTTGGAAAGCTTTCCTTCTTTCCTGTTCTCTTTTCCTGTCCTTTTTTCTTCTTTGGGAAACCCGCCGACTTTATGGAGACTTTTTTTTTGCGGAGATCTGTGCATTGTGATTGAAAGAGATTGAAGGAACGGTTGGATGAGAGTGGGAAAATTTGGGGTGATTGGGAATTGGAGAGGCTGGGGCAAAGGTCAATTTGTTTTTGTGTTTGAACAGAATGCATGAGTAAATGAACCGGAAATCATTCGTTTTTTTTGCTTAAAACTAGCCTGAATGAATCGGTTGCTTTAAAGCTTTAAAAGTTGGGTAAATGAACCGGTAGAGAGTTGGGCAAATGAACCGGTAGAGAGTTGGGCAAATGAATCTGGAAAGTTGGGTAAATGAACCGGGGAAAGTTGGGTAAATGAACCGGGGAAAGTTAGGTAACTGAACCGGGAAAAGTTGGGTAAATGAACCGGTAGAGAGTTGGGTAAATGAACCAGAGAAAGTTGGGAAAATGAACCCGTAGAGAGTTGGGTAAATGAACCAGGGAAAGTTGGGTAAATGAACCGGTAGAGAGTTGGGTAAATGAACCAGGGAAAGTTAGGCCAAGATTGCTTGCGTTAGCCTTGAAAATTCGTCTAAATTCAAGCGATCAAAAGAACCTTGTTAACTGGTTTTACCATCTAATTCTTCCAATTGGGTTCCAACCATTTTCTTGACTCTCAGCTCTTGACTTTCTTGATTTTTGCTCTGCTCAGCCCTGCTTGAGAATTAGGTAAATGAAGTGATGACTTTGGGTGACTTTGGGTAACTCTTGCGAACTTTTTCCTGTCATTCCCCGCTCAATTCACCTGCTCAATTCACCGACCGCTTGATCTCCTATTCACCGATCCAACTACAGTCTTGTCCTGCAATCTCCAATCTCCAACCCTTCCAATCATGTTCACAAACAGACACCACAGATCTCATTCATTTCTTGGATGATCCGCCCCGGTCATACTTGGTGTCTTTTCTCACTTTTCCTCTTCATTTCATCCCAAACTAGAGTCTCTGTTTCGTCTCTGATTTGAGTTGACCTTCATGAGATCCAAATCCTTTCAAAAAGACCTTCCAAAGAATCCCGTTTACCTCAAAAAAAAAACACATGATTTATCTGTCTTTTAATCAATTGATTCCATTTTTACACTTCTTTTTAAAGACTGGTTTTGCTGTGTTGACGAAATTCTAGGCAAAGAAAAACGAAAAAAACGATGCGTAGAGAGTTTTCGGTAAATACGGAGTACAATTAGTTCAAATTTGAAAGATTTCATTGAAAGAAACCTGGGAATTGGATCGCATTTAGACTTTGAGTAAATTTATGGGCCAAGGAGTTGTCTAGAGCCTTAAAAACCCTTGCAAAGTTTTTCCTGGAGGTCACTGTAGGCTTTGAGAACCTTTTTTCAGTCAGTTTCAAACTGGGAAAAACATGGGAATTGGATCGCGTTTAGACTTTGAGTAAATTTATGGATCAAGGTGTTGTCTAGAGCCTTAAAAACCTTTGCAAAGTTTTTCCTGGAGGTCACTGTAGGCTTTAAGAACCATTTTGCAGTCAGTTTTCAACTTTCACTCACCACTCATCGAGGCATGCGGCGTGGAGCCGGTGTTGAGGTCGACGAAGGTGCCGGTTCCAAGGGAGATCTTCACGTCACCCTTGCGCACCCCGCCGACACCGTAAAGGGCAGCTTGTTGATCGGCTAGCTGAAAAAAAAGGGTTTATCGGATTCTTGCTCCAATCCAGGTGCTGGATTGGAGATTGGCAGAGTTTGGCCAGATTGGAGGCCGACCCCAAGTTCCTCCCAATGCTCAAAACCACGATTCTAACTTTTTCATCTTCTCTTGTGACATCCAGATAAGCCAAATATTCTCCAAAATTTCCCGTAAACCCACCAAACAGTGCACATTGATCGGATGTCCGAAGAATTTCGTGTCCACTTTGAGAAAAGGCTCCCTTTTCGCTGATTCGCACAACGGATTGAGGAGTTTCGTCGGGAAGCCGATTAATTTCAAGATCATGAAGTTATAGTCAGCCTGGGGAATCAGGATAGATTCAGGATATGATTTTAAAACTTACAATGAATGGATCGTACATTCCTGTTGATGACGTATTGCCTGTCTCCGATAAAAGCACTTTTCCTTCGCTTAATTTCCACAACAACCACGACTCGATACAGCCAAAGCCCAACCGGTTGAGTCTGGCTAATTCTTGAGCCTTGTCACTCTGGAATTGGATGGTTGGATAGCGAAGTGTGGCCTAATTGAGTTACCTCTTCAATTGTGACCATTAAACGATGCGAAACGAGTCCACCGATGAATTTGAAGATTTGCGCGGCTTTGTACCGGGGTTTACGCGTCAATTTGTAAAGCAAACCACCGACGATATTCATTCCCTGAAAGAATTTGGATAAATGAATCGCCGGCTGAGTTGGGAAACGGATTTGCTATTTGGATTCGATTCTAGAATCTCAGAGTTGAGCAAAATGAATCAGTGAAACTAGTTTAAGCCAAGTTGGGTAAATGAACCGATAAACGAGCATTTAGCTGAGCGCAGATTGGTAAATAAACCAATTGAACCCGATGAAACTCAAGGAAACTCGAGAAAAAATGAACTCGACTCGTCGGCTCTCAAAGGTTGCGTAAATGAACCAGGATAAGGCCAGGATTGAGTAAATGAATGAATTTAGTCAATCAGAGCAAGAATGGGAAGCAGACAAGCTCAGCCCAGAATTGGGCAATTAAACGATCAGCTAAAGTCTACCTTGATCGTCCACGATGCATTCCATTCGGCGCACCTCTTTCGAGCTCTCGTGTCACTCCAAACAACGAATCGAGAGACTGGCTTCAGCGACATTCTGAAGCCGTCACCGATTTGCATTTGAATTGCGTAAATTGCGTAAATGAACTCACTTGTCCCACAGAATGAACGAGTTCCTCAAACAGCACAACCCCATCGAGAGTCGGATGTTCTTCTCGTCGGGGACTTTTTCCACTGAAAAGTCAATTCGAATCGAGTTTTTACTAGTTACAGTAAGCTTGGAAGGTACAGTAAGCTTTCAAAAACTCACAAACATTCTTGATGACCTGGGTGAACTGTTGGAACATTCTCTCGGGGTCGATTTCCACCAACATCTCGTCAGTTGCCCCAGCACCGACATCTTGGTTCAACTGAAGAATCGACATGAAAAAAGTTATTGGAACAGCTAGACTACAGTAAGCTTGCAAGGTACAGTAGGCTTGGAAGGTACAGTAGGTTTGGAAGCTACAGTAGCTTGGAAGGTACAGTAGGCTTGGAAGGTACAATAGCCCTGGAAGCTACAGTAGGCTTGGAAGGTAGAGTAGGTTTGGAAGCCACAGTAGGCTTGGAAGCCACAGTAGGCTTGGAAGCCACAGTAGGCTTGGAAGCCACAGTAGGCTTGGAAGCCACAGTAGCCAGCAAGCTACAGTAACCGGGTCTCCAGTACAGTAATCTACTAGAGTAGCTACAGTAACCCACAGTAAACTACAATAATTCTGGCTTCTCCAGTACCCCGACCACTGTACCTATTTCCCACTATGGCTGGCAGGCCTACTGTAGCTATTATAGTAGATAAGAGTTAATGAAAAATAGAAAACGACACGTAAACTCTGTTTCCTATTTTGCATCACCGTCCCATAAGACTACAGTAACCCAAAGAAAATCAAGCAACAAAGAGGAAAAAGCTGAAGGGGGTGAGTGAACTGAAGAAACGAATAAGAGACACACAACGACCAATCACCGCACACACAACGATAGAATTTCTCTATCGATGCTGGCTTACATGAGGTTTGGACTTTTTCGAGGGTCTCAGCTTTGGGAGAAGCGGTGGCAAAAGTGAGGGGAGAATATCGGCGGCTGACGGGTTTTTCGGACGAGAACGAACCGCTTGCTGAGTACGGGGGTCGAGGCGGAGGATCTCCATCTGGAAATGCACTTGAAGACTTGTTATTGTCGATAATTAGACTTGTTATTGTACTAGGAGTCTGGGAAAGTACTGTCGATAGTCTGGGAAAGTACGAAAGTACAAAATTGAATGCAAGAGCTATTTGAAAGCTACAGTATTTTACTGCTATGCTATTGCAAGGGTTGACAGTTTGCTGGATCATTTCATAGATCCTATTAAAGCTGAAAACTCGTCACGTCAAGCTCCTAGTTTCATTTTTCACTCGTTTACCGTATCCTGAAAGGCTAAGGTACAGTAAGCTATTCAAAATGCACTTCTATCTTCACTTTTCGTCATCTCATCCTTGAAAATCCTTGTCAATACGATATTTCATCTTTTCAAGATAACCAAATTCTAGTTTTATTGCTTAAAAGTACCTTCTGGAAGTCACAACATCAAAATATATTCAAAATGCACTTCTATCTTCATTTTTAGTCATCAAATTTTTGAAATCCTTGTCAATCCCCGTATTTCATCTTTTCAAGATCACCAAATTCTAGTTTTATTGCTTAAAAGTACGTTCTGGAAGTCACAACATGAAAAGACTCTCAAAAAGCCTACCGTATCCTTGAGACGAAGGATACGTCATCAAATGGGATACGGTAAGTCTATGAAAGTAAAGTCCAGATCAATTACAATCGTTGTTTTCAATCTTTTCAACTTACCGTATCCTGTGAGACGGTCACCAATTGACACCGATCATCGTAAAGACACGCGCGGATTGTCGTCGTGCCGATGTCCACGGCAATCACATAATTTTTGATCATTCTGCAATTTTTTAGTTTACTAAAGAGACAAAAGAGACAAAAAATAAAAGAAAAGCTCAAGAATTTACAGTATCCCAAGTTGAGTGGGGAAAAATTTGAGACAAAGCCGAAAAAAAGCCGCTTTCGGGTGCGCAGACAAAGGAAAAGCGCAAACTTGAGAGAGATTTGTTGAGAAAAAGATGAAATACCGTATTGACAAGGATTTTCAAAGAAAAAGACGACCAAATTCTAGTTTTATTGCTTAAGAGTACGTTCTGGAAGTCACAACACCAAAATATATTCAAAGCGCACTCCTACCTTCACTTTTGGCCATCTCATCCTTGAAAATCCTTGTCAATACAGTATTTAATCTTTTCAAGATAACCAAATTCTAGTTCTATTGCTTAAAAGCACGTTCTGGAAGTCACAACATCAAAAGAATACATAGAAAAATGAGAAAGGTGAAAACTCAAAAGTGAAAAATCTTATGGTTAGAGTTTGGAGGAAAATCTCAAAGACTATAGATTATTTTTCGAAAACACTGATCAAAACTCGAGTTTTGGAGCTCATCGAAGCAAATTTGCTAAAGAAAAGTCAAAAATTTTCAAAATACATGTAGTCAATTGACGTAGCTGGCTAGAATGTAGTTTTGCGGGGAATTTCCCCCGAAAATCCCAACCATGAACATTTTCCCCAATCGGTCGGGGGTTTAAATGCTGTACTTTCTCTGCTCATTCTCTTTCTCGTTCTCTTTCTCGGGGGAAATGGGTGGAGCCAAAGCTACAGTAGTCATAGAAACGTTTGAAATCCTTCTCTAAGCTCTCTCTCTAAGCTAAACTCTCTCAGAAAATACAATGAAATCAAAATCAAAAAACTAAACTCTTTCGAACAGCAATTCTCAGAATTTTCTACGTCTTCAGCTGTAGTTTATGGGAAAAAAGGAGAGATTTTCAGAAAAGTTCACCACTTTTCTAGAGATCTAGAGAACTAGAGGTTTGCTTTTTTTTTTGATTCAAAAAAATATTGAAAATAGTAGGTTTTGTCGGGTTTTTTGTTTTTTTTCTTTTCTTTCAGCTGGTACAATCACGGGATTTCCCACAATTTTAGACGAAAAGTACCGCTATTTTGAGTTTAAAAGTTGTACTCTTTGGCTAATCGAATGTGTTGACACAAAAAAATTCTAATCTAAATTCCTATTTTTCCGAAGATTAACAAGATTTCGGGATAGACGCGAGAAAAAGAAAGGATTGTAGGATTTTCGAGAAAGTCACGGGAGAGGGGAATTAGACACATTTCAACAAATCCAAAGTTAATTCAGCCAATCCATTAGAGTTCACTGAGATTTGGATAGCTCGCAAATAATGAAACAATCAAACAATATGAACAATATATAGAAATATATAGACAGTATATAGATAGAAAAAATGAAAGCAAAATTTTGAGTTAAAAACAAAAGTTTCTGCCCAACCCGGACTCGAACCATCGACCCTTAACTTCACAGCCAAGAGGGTTACCATTCCGCCAAACTGTAAGCTGTTTGCATGGAGGTCAAAAACGGTTATAAGTGTCCGCAAAGAAAAAACAAGCAAAAGTTTCGCCCAGCCCGAAATCGAACCATCGACCCTTCTTTCAAACCATCAATCTATCAACCAAGAGCTCTACCACTGCGCTAACCTGCAACCTCTACGGGCTTCACGGAAAACGGCTATAACCGCTATAACGGCTATTTCGGCCTAAGACAAACGTTTCACCGAGCCCGGACTCGAACCCTCGACCCTTCGGTCGATCCATCGGTTTATCGACCCAGAGCGCTACCACTGCACCAAACTGCAAGTTGCCCGGGGTCCATCAAACCCGACTATAAGCGAGCCAAGACAAAAAGGAACTTGAAACAAACAAATGTTGTAAATTATAAATATGATCTTTAATCAACATTATAAATGCTGATCAAAGGAAAACCAATCTCCAATTTCAAATCCTAAGACTACGGTCGAGTCATTATCCACTCTTTGCAAAAAAAAAAACCAGAAAAACATTTGGAAACTGGAAGTCACCCTTGTGAAAGAGCAATGTTTGAAAGCGGATTTCTGCAAAAAATAAGACATAGTCATCGAGTGGTTTGCGCGCGAGGAAAGCAACTAGATCGAAAGTTCGGTGTCTTTTCTGCAAATGCAGATGGAAGTAGGCGATGAAAACGGAATGAAAACAGAAAAGGCAATGACAGAAAGGGAAAGAAAACAGTTTGAAATCGCTTTTAGCTTCAGAAAATACAAATGTTCAGATCAAAGAATGATTTTGGAGTTGATTAAAATCACTTAAAGCCTCAAAAAGGAATTATAAATCGATTAGCCGAAGATCTGGAGCTCATTGAATTGATTGGGCTGATCAGATCAGCTCTAAAATCACGATCAGTTCTAAAACTCAATTAGTAGATCATTTTAGCTATTTCCGACCATTAAAGAGTTTAAAAAGGGTCAAAAATCGACTCGAATCGCAAAAATCGGTTCCAAAAGAGTTTCGAGGCCAAGAAAAGTTCAAAAACAAATAAGAAGCTATTTTTTGTTTCTTTTGGCTGGCAGAGGACCTAGCTTTCTGAGTTTTCCGGAAGGGTTAGCTCTTTAAAAAAAAAAGATAAGCAAATAAATGAATGGAGCTAAAAAAAGATTGAACGGGCGGGGGGAAAGGGGAATTTTTGAGAAAATTTTTGTGAAACCTTTTTGTGAAACCTTTTTGTGAAACCTTTTTCGCATCAAAGTTCATTTTCGGACTATTTTATAGTTGGAGAGTGAGTCAGAAATGGAAAAGGCGAGGGGAAAACGTGTAAAAACAACAATTTCAATTCAATCGGAACGCTTTCTTTGAAACTTTTCTCACCTTTTTGACTTTTTGACTTTTGGCAACTTTTTTGAAAACCTTCTTGGCAACTTTTTGACAACGAAAACCTTTTTAGCAACTTTTTTTGTCAACTAGCCTTCTCCCAACTAGCCCAACTAGCCCAACTTCTCCCGACTAGCCCAACTAGCCCAACTTCTCCCAACTAGCCCAACTAGCCCAACTTCTCCCAACTAGCCCAACTAGCCCAACTTCTCCCAACTAGCCCAACTAGCCCAACTTCTCCCAACTAGCCCAACTAGCCCAACTTCTCCCAACTAGCCCAACTAGCCCAACTTCTCCCAACTAGCCCAACTAGCCCAACTTCTCCCAACTAGCCCAACTAGCCCAACTTCTCCCAACTAGCCCAACTAGCCCAACTTCTCCCGACTAGCCCAACTAGCCCAACTTCTCCCAACTAGCCCAACTAGCCCAACTTCTCCCAACTAGCCCAACTAGCCCAACTTCTCCCGACTAGCCCAACTAGCCCAACTTCTCCCAACTTCAACTAGCCTTAAAGCCTTATCCAATCTATTAGCTATCAGAAATCAAAAAACAGCTTAAAAACAGCTTAAAACAGCTTAAAAAATGCTAAAAACGCTTTCTGTTAAACATTTTTCTTCGTTCTTTACCTTAAAATTGACCAAGAGAACTGAAAAATTCAAAAATTTAGCTAATTTAGCTAATTTCTCTCATTTTTCTCAAATTACACTCTAATCGTTTTCCCAAATGAAAACAATCAAAAAAAAGGAAAATTTGAAACGATTTGTGATTTAAGTGATTCGATTTTCAAGCCAAAAACCCCATCATCAGCGTTCCGAAAATCAAAATCGTATCTGAGCTTTGGGGAAGCGAAAGAAAAAAAGAAAAAAAGAAATAAATGTGGATAGATCAAACGCGCAAAAAAAAAGCCCTTCATAAATAGGAAATCCGGGAGATTTCTGTTGTCAAATTGAGTCATAAAGCCTTTTTTTTCGTCACAAAAATGCACACCAAACTTCTTCCCCTTTTTGATTTGCACAGCTGGAACAAATGAAAACACACTTTTTTGGTGATTTCTCTAATGCTGGAATGCACAAGGCATTTTGGCGTCAAAAAAATCATTCATCAATAAATAAAAATCGTTTCGAAATTGAGCTTACGAGAGTTGCACAAGTTTTGTGGGTTTAGCGCTCAGGATCAGTTTTATAACAGTTAGATTTTCTAAGCTGGATGTCATGAGAGCTTTTGAGATTGAAAAACTGCAGGTTTTGAAGGGCGGGTGAAGTCTTGGGTTCTGGATCGTTGACTCAGTCAGCTAGGCAGCCTATCTAGGATCTGACTGGTCCATTCTAAGCCTAGCACTTAAAATCCTGGATGTCACTAGGCAAAATAAGCCAATCAGCTTGTCCTGAGAATCATATTGCTAATCATCAACTACATTGTGTTTTCTTGTCACTTCTGACTGCACTCAAGTGACAACCTTGAGTGTGGAAATCACATGATCGACTAATTTGCTCAAAAGCGGAAAGGAGGGGAAACGGGCAAGCACAAAATACTCAAAGTGATACTTGGAAAAGATCGAGATTCGAAAATCGAAAATAGATAGACGAGTGGAGTGGGTGATAAAAATAGCAATTGGACCTTTGACCTCTAGACATTTGATGATGAAGGAAGGGGAGGATGGGGACAATTGTCAAATGGGGATGGTGAGAAAAGGGGACTCGGTGGGGGATCTAGAGTTTTGTCTAGTTTTGAAAACTTGAAACTTGAAAAATTGCTAGCTAAATCAGTCTAATGTCAAATTTTGAGTGTTATTCTTAAAAACTGCTAAACTAAACTAAACTGAAGTACTAGAGCTGGTAATACCGAAGTACTCCAAGTGATTTTGAAAGCTCAAATTGAAAATGAAAGCTGAAAAAGGTGAAATTAAATTCCTTTCCACGAAAAATAAAGGATTTTAGATGAGATTTAGCAATTTTACATAGAAAACAATGAAAACTTAAAGAATATAAAGATTATTGAAAGAAGAGTATCAACCAGATTACATTTAGAAGAGTTAAGTTCTTTTCTAGATGTATTAGGTTGGGGAGAAAAAGAGGAAAAGGAACCAATTCTCCTTTTTTAGAGCTCTGAAAGCGGTGATCTGAGGGTCGAGGGTTCGACTCCGGCGCGCGGCAGACTTTTTTGAAAAGATTTTGGTAAAAGAACGAGTTTTGTGTTTTCTAAGGTAATTTTCAACGCTGATTCTGAAAAAGATGGTTTCAGTCTAGGTTTTTCGTACAAAAAAGCGAAAAAAATCATTTTTTGAAATTTTGGGTCTGATGCCACTCAGTAAAACTTTGAAAATTGACGAATTGCCAAGCGGTCTTTTCCATTCAATTCGCTAGAAAATTAGCTTTCAAATGAGCTATTACACGTCCAAATCGGACAAGTTTAAGACTTACTCCCAAAAAAATCGGCAAAGACTTTCTCTTCAACCAAATAATCTGGTTGATAAATCTGGATGATGTATTGAGTGCATGAAACGTCTGGAAAAAATGGTCTAACCGCACCGAAACAACACCGGAAAAAGCTAGAAAAGCTGATGAAATGGTTGAAAAGCTAGATTACAGGGTGCGGCATAAGTATGGTTACAAGGTTGTAACATTGATTTAAGAAACTGATTGATTTTTATTTCTTGCCAAAGGATTATTTTCTCTTAATTTGAATGCTTTTTTATATTATGTGGGAGTTTTTAAGCAAATTTTGAAGTTTGGACATAATGGTGAAGGCTTCTCCCAACCGTGCCGCTATTTTTCAGCTTGGAGCACAAGGACGATCAACTTCGGATATTGCCAAACTGCTGAAAATGCATCGAATGACGGTATACCGCATTTTGCAACAAAATAGAGTCGAGGAGCTTCCTAAAAGTGAACGTCCGCCAAAAATTGATCACACGAGACCTAAGAAAATCATTAAGAAACGAATCAAGCGCAATCCTGCCCGGAGCATGAGAAAAATGGCTCCCCAATTGAATGTTTCTGATAGAACTATCCGTCGTATCGTCAAAAAGGATCTGGGTCTTCACCCTTACAAGTTAAGGAAGCATAATGGCCTGACGGATCTTCAAATGAAACACGAAGCAAAAATGTGCTTTTCTTCTTGCGAGGGCCGCAAATGATGAGCGTCTGACGATGCTTTTTACCGACGAGAAATTAGTCAACATTGAGCAAGTTTTCAACTCTCAAAATGATCGAATTTTGGCTCACAGCCCTCAAGAAGCAAATAAAAGTGACCGATTTGTGGACAGGAACTCACATCCAGCAGGAGTCATGGTTTTTGCAGAGGTGTCAGCAACCGCGGATTTTCGTTAATAAAGGGCTGAAAATTAGCACAGACGTGTGTCTGGACGTTCTCACAAAACATGCACAGCCGTGGAGTCAAGGAGATTATCAAAATCAGCGCTGGACGTTGATACAAAACGGCGCCCCAGCGCACAAAGCAAAAAAGACTCAAGAGTGGTGTCGAAACAATTTGCCCGACTTCATTCCCGCCAATGAATGGCCAGCTAATTCGCCCGACATGAGTGTTATGGGTTTCTGTGTTTGGGCAATTTTGGAGCAAAAAGCATGCACAACAAAACATGCAAACTTTGAAAGTCTGAAAAAGGCTCTGAAGAAAGCTTGGGCGGAAATTCCACAAAGTACCCTGCGGGCCGCCGTGGAAAGTTATCCAAAGCGTCTTAAAGCCGTTATCAAGAATAAAGGTGCCCATATTGAATAATTTGTTATTTTTAAATGAATATGATTACTGTTGTTAATTTTAAATTAAATTTACATGAATCCGTTCATATTTCATTACGATACACGGTTCTGAGTCTGTAACCATACTTATGCCGCACCCTGTAGATGCAGGATGCAGGATGTAGGATGTAGGAATTCAAAGAATTCAAAGATCTAACTGCCAACGAAAGCGGGAAGCTAGCTTTTGAAAGGTTTCGTTAAAAGTTAGCAAAGTGATGTAAAAGCTGATGAATTCGAAAGCAGAAAGCTATCAGCTCACTCAATCTCGAGACAATTGCTGGTCTCAAAAGTAATTGAGAGATGATGGAATTGGAATTGAGTTGTAGCTTGTAGTCTGGCTTGTAGCCTGGCTTTCTTATTGAGTTGAAGCTTGGAGTCAAGCTTGTTTGTTGAGTTGTAGCTTGTTTGTTGAGTTGTAGCTTGTTTGTTGAGTTGTAGCTTGTAGTCAGGTTTCTAGTCAGGCTTGTTTGTTGAATTGAAGCTTGTAGTCGGCTTGTATCCATTGTTGAATATAGTAAAACCTGAGCTTTTTGATCTCTATTGAACTTGAATTTATCTATTGAATTCTCTATTGAATTTGAATCACTATTTCTTTGTCAAAACCCGCTCTATTTGTTTCTATTTTCGATCACAAACTCTCACAAAAAATTGTCGAAAAAATTGCTGAGCTTTGGTCTCCAATTCTATTATGACACTCAACTCCCACGTTCCCAAACTACATTCAAAATCTATTTTCAACTTTAAGTCCAAGAATTGAGCGCCAGGTTTTTTGTTGAACGATCTGGATTTTGGAATTGATAAATTTCTGATCACCAATCACCCGCACCCATGCCCTTGCTCAGTTCTTTTACCCAATTCGCCCAACTCCTCAGTGATCAATGAAGGGAAAAGGGGGAAAAGAGGGAAAAGAATCACTTTTCTCAAAAATCTTTTTCCTTTCATGGGATCATCTTTAAAAGATTGATATTTGATATACTTGGTGTGCTCTATCATTTCTCTTCTTTGGAGAAAAGAGGAAAAACCGAGAGAGAGAGAGAGCAGGAAAAGAGCAAAAATTTCCCCAATGGAAAAGAGCTGATAATTGATTGGCGTCTATTTTCGATTCTCGATTGAGATTGGGTATTTTTAGAAGAGAAAGGGTTGGGGGATGGCTGGTGGACTGGGGCGATTGAGCCGCCAGCCGGAAATCCAAAATCAGCCGATCCAAACCGCTCCTAGAGTCGAGTGCGTTCCAGATCGTGCAAAGAAGTTGAGAAAATCGGTGAAAAGCTGCAAAGTTTTAGGTGAAAAAGCAATCAAAGTCTACAGCAGACAAGAGTTTTCTACTTTGTAAAGAGAAAACTGCAAAGTAGTTCAGCAAATGGGTTGAAAATTTCAATGTTACAAATCTCACGAATTTTCTTTTCCCAAAGTGTTTACTGCTTTCCAAAATGGTGACTAATAGGGAAAAGATTGACTAAAAAGTACTCAGAAAGATTTACAAGTGTTGCTCAAGGGAATTGAACACGAAAACACAAGGGAAAGGGAATTTTTTTCGATTTCACAGTTTGACAAGTTCAATTTCAACTAACCGTTGATCGTCAGTGGTCAGAAAAACAAAATTTTACCGACCAACAAACAACTAAAGTAAAGTGGGCCGGTTTAGTTGCCAAATTCCTCTCAAAAGCGGTTCTTTTCGTTCAAGATAACGTTGTTTTCTCACACCGTTAGTTTGAGAACTCAAAAAACGACAAACTTCTAAATTTCCACGACAACAAAATCGGAAATTGGTTTGGTTTAAGTAACCCAAATAAGCCAATAGTAGAGAAATAAAAATAAATTTAAAAATAACCTTCAGAAAGAAAAAATGTGTTTTTCGAGACGTTTTCATGTTAAATTTGAATTTTTGCCGCAAATCTTAAATTTTAAGTTTTGCGCGACGTCGCATTCCAATTGACGGCGCCGCCATTTGGAGGTAGTCGATGGGAGCGCCGCGTCGTCGTTTCTTTTTCATTTTTCAAATCATTTGCTTTTGTCAAATTAATTGCAAGCATTTTTTTACGTGCTAAATTTTGTGTTGGAATGAGAAAGCAATCTATTTCCATTTGGGAGCTGAGTGGAGAATCCGGAACTTTTCGTAGACATGGGTTTCGGGTCGACCCGACTTTTCAGCCAACTCGACTTAATACTACTACGTAGTAGATTCTAATTTAGTAACAAATTTTACTAGTAATTAGTTTTTTCTCTATCTGACTCGAAACCTTAACTTTTCGGCGGCTTGGGTCGAGCCGAGCCGACCCGAAACGACCCGATTGCCCATGTCTAGTACCCGACCCACAATAAGAACCAAAACTAACTGTAAGATGCTTTGGGGAGTTGAATGGAAACAATGAAAGCAAGGCTCATCTTCTGGACCGTTACAAAACTCAATTACAAAAAAATGTCCAAGTTCGAGAAAAAAAAGTTGAAACAAACTTGCTGGGCTCTTGCGTAGTTTCCGGGTATTTTGAACGGGTCGTCACGCTTCGAAGGCCTATAACTTTGTCCAGAGATAATATTTTTGTTAACTTATTATATCATTGTACAGAGAACATTTCAGGCTTTCGAATGATACCAAATAGAGCTTGATTAGATAATCCAGTCCAAGAAAATCAGAACCAACTCTGAGCAAATGAGGCTTATCCGACGCGGATGTTGTGTGCCTGGTTTACATGAGAATGAAAAATCCAGTCAAGCTCTATTTGATATCATTAAAAAGCCTGAAATGACCTCTGTACAATGATATAAAAAGTTAGCAAAAATATTATCTCTGGACAAAGTTATAGGTCTTAAAGGGGGGCGACCCGTTCAAAATACCCGGAAGCTACGCTTGCTGTTTTAGAGCCGCTTGCTGTTTTAGAGCCGCTTGCTGTTTTAGAGCCGCTTGCTGTTTTAGAGCCGCTTGCTGTTTTAGAGCCGCTTGCTGTTTTAGAGCCGCTTGCTGTTTTAGAGCCGCTTGCTGTTTTAGAGCCGCTTGCTGTTTTAGAGCCGCTTGCTGTTTTAGAGCCGCTTGCTGTTTTAGAGCCGCTTGCTGTTTTAGAAATTCGTGGAATCCCTCGAAAAACCATTCCTCGAAATAGGCAAATGCTTTTTTCTAAGAATTATTGTCTTTGTTATCACAATTCCGAAGTCTTTCCAAATTCTTTTAAAGTAGATCATGCACACCCTGTAATTTATCACCTGATCGCTTAATGCTTTTCATTTTCTTCCATTTTCTTCCATTTTCTTTCATTTTTCATTTTCTTTCATTTCTTGACTCCCCCCCAACTAGATTCTTGTTAAAAAGATAACAAAAAAGCTTTTCATTGCCGATTCTGACCTCGATCTTTCAAAGTAGAGATAGTTTTCTGGATGATGCAAGGAAATGGTGAAAAGAATAAGCAGTTTCGATCTTTTTTTGGAAAACATAAAGTTTACAGAGCCGACAAAATAAAACTGGATTAGAATTGAATAGAAAACAGAATAAGAATTGAACTGGATGAGAATTGAATGAAGAAAGCTCAATGTAAAGTACAATGTAAAACCAAAAGCTCTATTGAATGCGAATTTCAGCAATCACAATTTTTACAATAAAAAAATACAATAAAAAATAAAATAAAAATAGATTTCACAATTCTTGAAATCCTTCTAGAGTCAAATTTTGTACAAAATTTCTTTAGAACAAATCCTAGAATACATTTTTGATTGAGAACGCTTTCAAAGCACATCTCAAACTATCACTTTTTTTGCCAGGGTTCTTCCTAGAGCATTTTTAAACCTAAGCCTCAACTTTAAAAAAAAAAACTGGATTTTAGGGTTAGCTTTGTGAATCCTAGTGACATTCAAAATCTTTGAATTGAACCTTCAAAATCTTTAGAACATTGTTTATAGGTTTTTTCTGGAGATTGATACCATTTTTCAACTCAGAAAGGCCAAAGACTGGACTAATCTGGATTTCAAAGACTGATAACTCTTTGGAATCCAGATTTTCACAGGTCGAATCACTTGCAAACATTACTCGACTAAAAGCTTTCCAGCTTTCCTTTAGCTTTCCAGCTTTTCTTTAGCTTTCCAGCTTTTCTTTAGCTTTAGCTTTCCTCAATCAACTCTTTCACTCAAACTAGAGTCTATTGAAGTAACAAAATATTGTGGTGACACCAATCCTTTTTCCTTTTTCCTTTTCCCCTCTTTATCTGTTCCGGGGCGATTGATTCGATGACCTCTCTTTTGCGGGAAGGAAATGTGGCGTGATCAACAGCTGATTTCTTGAGAATGGGCAAGATAGTGGACAAGTAGGTAGGCAAGATAGTAGACAAGTTATTTATTGGCTTTAGCCATAAGCTGAATAATTGAGTTTAAAGGAACGGGTTAAAAAACCATAAACAATTAAAACAACAGCTAGCTAGCTAGGTTCATCTACAATTTTGATCTTTAGTCTCAGCTCTACCGCTAGACTTGTTGTTTGTTTCAGGCAAAACAAAAGACTAAAGCTTTTTAGAGCCAATCGTCCATCAAGAGCCGCTAAACAATCATTTAACTTCATTTTCAATCGACGACAATTGTGTCGTCGATTAAAAATGAGTGCGTCACTTGTTGTAATAGCATTTTCGAATCTAAACTCTCACTTTTCATCCAATCAAACGCGTCACTTTTCCCCGCCTGTTCACCCCCACCCCCAATAGACTCAAAATAGATTAAAGCTGGTTGTCAGGCTACCGTAGTCTTCAAGGAAATCGGCAAAACTTTAGCCAAGACAATTCTGCGATTAAATCTTTCAAGAATGGGGTGAAACTCTATCCCTAAACTTGTCGAAAGTGGAAAGCGATTAGTGTTGATCATTGGAGCGATTTTTTGCGGGATAAATTGAAAGGAAATCGCTATTCTATAGTCGAATGATGTAAAATGACGTGTAAAGCGATTGGGATTTGGGAAAAATGGAGTGAAAGCAAAAGGGAGATTGAAGAAGTTGAGGCTTAAAGATTCTAGGGACAACTTTCATCTTATTGACTATAACTTGAGTAGTAGCTTAAGAAAAACTACAAGAGTACGACTTCAAGAGTAGAGTACGACTGGAAGTAAAGAGAGTAAGCTTTTCAAGCTTTTGTAAAGAATTATCTAAAGATATTCACCGATAGGGCTTTGCAATTTAGATCATATTTCTAGGATCGGCTGAAAACTCATTTATCTACCGTACTACTGTTTTATTTGTTACCATATTACTGCACTATCGTATCCTTTTGACTATTTTACTAGTTAATGTACTATTTCACTAGTTAATGTATTATTTCACTAGTTAATGTACTATTTTACTAGTTAATGCACTATTTCACTAGTTAATGTACTATTTCACTAGATAATGTACTATTTCATTAGGTAATGTACTATTTTACTAGTTAATGTACTATTTCACTAGTTAATGTACTATTTCACTAGTTAATGTATTATTTCACTAGTTAATGTACTATTTTACTAGTTAATGTACTATTTTACTAGTTAATGCACTATTTCACTAGTTAATGTACTATTTTACTAGTTAATGTACTATTTCACTAGTTGATGTACTATTTCACTAGGTAATGTACTATTTTACTAGTTAATGTACTATTTCACTAGTTAAGTACTATTTCACTAGTTAAGTACTATTTTACTAGTTAATGTACTATTTCACTAGTTAATGTACTATTTTACTAGGTAATGTACTATTTCACTAGTTAATGTACTATTTCACTAGTTAATGTACTATTTTACTAGATAATGTACTATTTTACTAGGTAATGTACTATTTCACTAGTTAATGTACTATTTCACTAGTTAATGTACTATTTTACTAGATAATGTACTATTTTACTAGGTAATGTACTATTTCACTAGTTAATGTACTATTTCACTAGTTAATGTACTATTTTACTAGATAATGTACTATTTTACTAGGTAATGTACTATTTCACTAGTTAATGTACTATTTCACTAGTTAAGTACTATTTCACTAGTTAATGTACTATTTTACTGTGCCATCGTGATGTAACACCTTTTGAGTTACTCCAGTCTCCTAAAGTTATCCCTAAACTTGTAGAAAGTGGATCCTCGCGATCAGCGTTGATCATTGGAGCGATTTTCAGGGATAAATTGAAAGGAAATCGCTATTCTATAGTCGAATGATGTAAAATGACGTGGAAAACGATTTGGATTTGGGGAAAATCAGAGAAAAGAGCGAGAAGGAACTAAAATAAATGCAAAAGAAAAGCAAAAGAAAAGCAAAAATAGAGATTTGAAAAAGACGGGGAAATACAAAGGAGATTTTAGTTGATTCGATGTGATTGGATGATTGGAAATGGATAAAAATGAATAAAAATAGATAAAAATAGATAAAAATTAATGAAATTGATGTAGTTGACGAATTTTTGAGAAAAGAACAGTCTAAATTGACGTTTATACAGTGTATTCTAAAGTATAAAAGGAAAAAAATGAAGCTTGAAGTTGAAATTTCCAAAAAATCCTCCTTTTTCGTGTTTTTCTTCAAGCAAAAGACTCAAAAATTCAATTTTTAAATTGTTTATTTTAAAATTTACAATAGAATAGCTCAAGAAAGAGAGAAATTTTTGGATTTCATCAAAGATTTCAATGAAAATAGTCTCTGGTAAACAAACGAAGCGTTCCAGAAAAAAAAACAATAATGACGTCATTTTTGAAAATATAAAGGAAAGTGCAATTGATCGATTTGCAAGAAAAAAAAAGTCAAAATTTGATTTGACAGCTTGCATTTAGGCATAAGATTTGTTTTCTAACGACTTAAAATTGCTTTTGAAAAGTTTCTTTATCGAAATCCAATAAAACAAATCTACAGCACACACAAAAAGCTACAAAATTCCGAAAGATCGACCAAAAGATCAAGCGATCACTCTCTGGACAAAGAAAAGAGAAATGGGAAAAGAGTCGAAAGAACCGATGACACCACAGATCATCCTGGAGTGCACGACAAAGAATGGAAAGAGAAACGGAGGGTTCGGGAGGAGTGCGGGAGTGGAGGACTAGTCGCAGTGGTGAATCGGCAAATGAAGAGAGGATGAAGAGAGGACCAAGGGGCCCGACACTGCTCTTTTCTATTGGAAAGTGTATTGTGCTATCCAACTAGAAATTGGGTACAAGTGAACTTGGGATTTATGGACTGATTATTGAAATAACACGCTGATCATGAAATTTCGAAGCTGCAAACGAAGGGACCACCAGCCACTGGGCTTTTCCTTCAGAAGCTCTATTGTGCTATCCAACTAAGCGCTTTAGCTTAAATATATTTCAATTTATGCAATAATTTTGCAATAAAGACTTCATAAAAGAAAATTTCAAATTGAGTTTGGTGAGAAGGGCAAGAAATTTCCCGAAAATCAGTCCATTTGACTTTTAATTCTCCTGGCTTCCGTCAAAAATTGATAAGCTTTGATAAATGGCAAAAAAATTCGATCAAAGAATGAAATTCTTGGAGAAAACGGTTTTGAGTTAAGATTTTCGAAAAATGGAAATGTTATCATTTTCGAATTGAAGTCTCTACTGATATCTTGGCTGAGAAAAAGACTCACGTGAGTCTTTTGGGATTGTAAGAGTGGGATTGTAAAGGTTCAAAAATATGAAAATAAGAATAAGAATCGGATTCCGCTTACAAAACTAGATTTTTGGCACTGGAAAACTTGCGAACTCTTGGCTTCTTGCGAAGCTTGTCTTTGAGATGTTTGCATGCTTGACGATTGTACTAATATTGTACCAATACTAGACAAATCTATTGACTAGTATAAGAAAATCTTGCTCAACTTGCTCAATGACTTCAATGACTTGCTCAACCTTGTCATTTTCTGTCAAAACTTGTCATTTTCTCAATCAAAGCCTTCTTTTTGTTCTGAGCAATCAATTCCTTGTGTACGATGAGTTGAATACTCTAACAAGGCTTCATTTGAATCTCAAATTCATTTCCATCGCTTGTTCATTTTTCTGCTTTGAGATCTCAGTGCATGAAAGCACAAAGACTACAATATGCAGAAGGATGTCTCATTCACTACATTTCTCTCCCCTTTTTATGCAAGAACTCGCTTTGTTTGCCTCTTTTCCCATTCGACGTTTTGATTGTCGACGATGGGGTACAAGTGGCGATCTTTTGCAATCTTTGGAAGGGAGAATGGTGTCGGGGAAGGGAATTTCGTCGAGATTTCGGATCTAGACGGGAGGAAAGATTTGTGTAGACTTTGGTCTAGCAAACTTTTGTAGAAAAATTGGATTCAATTGAAATTTGAATACTCGATTTGGAAAGGTTCAGTCCTTGGGCTTGAGCAGCAATATAAAAACCACCGTACACAATCCTGGGTCTTCTCTACAGTATCCCAAAAAGACGTACAGTACCCCAAAAAGACGTACAGTACCCCAAAAAAGACGTACAGTACCCCAAAAAAGACATACAGTATCCCAAAAAAGACGTACAGTATCCCAAAAAGAGGCACAGTATCCCAAAAAAGACATACAGTATCCCAAAAAAAAAAAAAGACGTATAGTATCCCCAAAAAAAACGTACATCCCACAAATTGCACTTAAATTCGCAAGCTGACGCTCAAAAATCCAAAAATTTGCATTTAAAAGCGTCATTTAACGTGAAGTGCTCAAGCGATTGGCCTAGGGGCTAGCTGCTTTGGTTAACGTTTCAAAGAAGATCAAGCGTTCAATCCCGATGACGCACAAATCGAACTCTACATACTTTTAAGCAAATCAGAGCCTTGGTTGGGGTTTTAAAACTATGAATTATCAACAAAAAAACCCTTGCTAAAGACCATGTCTCAACAAGTCCGAGAAGCGCAAAAAGTGATATCAGCAAAAAGAGTCAAGAAAAAAAGCGTGTCATTAGTTTGCTCTGCAAATTTCTGATTAAGCATTGCTGATCAAGCCGAGTGCTTAGAAAAGTCATCTTTTTTTCGAGCGGAAATGATATAATCATGTGATTCGCAAGTTTCCGACTCAGAAAGAACAGTTTTTGAGAGAAAATTGAGATACTTTTAAACTTTAGTTTGTTTAAAAAAATGAATTTTTGAAGCTTTTAAGTTTTTTAAAACTTAAAAAACAGTAAAATTTGAAATTATATCATTCCCGAACTTGTGGATTACTGTAATCAAAAGCTGATCAAGTTCCGTGTAAATTTGTTCTCTCCAAACCTCTCAAGTGCCCCTTTTTACAGCTACAAATCACTTTCCTGCAGAAATCTCAATCCTACAGTCCAGGGAAAAGAGAGAACTATTTTTAGAATTGAAAAGAGGAAATCTTTTCGTAAAAAGACGATAAGTTCAAATGGGAATCGTCGAATTCGGGGAATTGTCCAGGATCTATGAGCTAGATCAAAGCCAGACCCGGAAACAGAGGCCAACTCGAGCTCATCCTGGCTTGCTATCAGCCAGGATGATCAACAATTGCTTATCCTGGTTGATAGCAAGCCAGAATGAGCTCGAGTTGGCCTCTGTTGTTTGATCTAGCTCATAGATCCTGCAACATCCCAGTCTATCAGTCAACTACCATCACTCTAATTCTCAACCAACATACTGTACTTGCACAATGATCAGAAAGCTGTTCAACTCCACGAAAAGGTACATGTAACCTCAAAAGCAAACAAATCGGCACAACTAGAGCTGGGGAAACTATTGAGAGAACAACTCTTTCGAAAATAGACATTTTCTCGAGTTTCGGTGATGATCTTTCAAAATAGAAAACGATGAGAAATGTTGGGAAATCTCTGGCTAAAAAAGAAGGAGAAGGTATGAACTTTCAAATCTTCAGATCAGTCAGGCAGGAAGCCAGGCCAAAATAAAGACTCAAGACTCCTGGAGCAGTCAGTGAGGCTATTCCAGACCTGGCTACTATTACTATTTTACTAAAACTGAGCTCGATACTTATTGAGTAAATGAGTCTAGGAGTTTAGCCAGGTCCAGTAGTTTAGCCAGATCCCATAGTTTAGCCAGGTCCAGTAGTTTAGCCAGATCAGTTTAGCCACGTCCAGTAGTTTAGCCAGATCTAATCTAGCCCTGGACTTATCAGTGTTATTTGATTCTAAACTCAGGCTGAATAAAACTTATAGCTCAATTCAATTACCCACTTGTCAACAACAACAAGAACAAGAACAACAACCAAGACAACAACAACAACAACAACAATCACTTTAATGAGGATAGACTCCGATAGAAATAGGTTTACACCTTTCTATGCTCGAGGCAGCCTCAGAAAACTTAAAATGCTCAGCTATTCAATCGAAACTAATTGTCAAAAAGACTTGCAAAAAGACAAAAGCTAATTACTTTGTTTTTTAAAAAATTCTAAAGCAAACAAAATTCTAAAGCAAACAAAATGCTAACATTGAAAAGCAATGACAAAATAATGGCAGTAGTACATGCGTTTTATTTGTCGCTTCCAAATGACACGTGCACTTTATGTGCTTTCCAAAAAGGACGCCTGCCTCCACCAGGTGATTCACTTCTCCGCAAACTCTTCCAAATTCGATCTTTTCCCTCGAAAAAATGGTTTTTTTGCACTCAAGTTTCACAAGAGTTCAGCCTGAAACCAAAAAATTGAAGAAAATTGAATTTTGCCCTGTAAATTATGGCCCCATTTGCACAAGAATGACGTCGGGAAATCAAAAAAATTTCCGTTTACTTTGGCTGATTAGGCTTAGGCTGAGGTTTTCTTGATAAATCAAGTTTGGCTCCAAAAAACGAGCAAATTCGGGAGGAAGCACGTTTTCAAGTTGTGAAAATTTACCCAAAAAATGGTTGAGATGGTTTAGACACTATCAACTTAGAGAAAAAGTTTTTGCAGAGAAGATTTCAGATCTTGAATGTATTTTTCTTTTTTCTCTTTTCAAAAGCATCTAATCTGTGCATCATTGAGTCCATTTTTGAGCATTTTTGAGCATTTTGCATTTTGCAATTTGTGCTTTTGAGGATTTCATTAAAATTTTATTACAATTTATCAATTATCGCAGTAGATCTCAAACTTTCTTTATAAAACTTCAATAAAGTCAATTTTCAAATCTGAATTTAAGCACTATCTTCAAATCTTATTACAATTTATCAATTACGTGAATTCCTAAGCAACAATAATAGTAATGATCCCTTTGTAAAGAAATATTCTTTGCGTGCTTGGTACTCTTCACTCAAGACACGTTATTTCTTTTTTTGAGATATCTGATCTCTCTTGAACTAAAAAAGCACTTTATTCAATAGCCGATTGACTCGGAATCTTTGGGCTCTCACTTGAGCAACTTTCACACAATATCGACAATTGAATTAAAGTAACGATAAAAACAGAAACAATTTCGTCCTAATTAGGACACAACTTTCACACAAAATGAGAGGAAAGCAGAAAAAGAAAATGAAAGATAACCGAAAAACAAATGAACAACAGTTGCCTTATATAGGCTTTAACACAAGATACTCAGCTAACAAGCTACAAAACAATAAATGATTTGGGGCGCGAAATAAAATGAAGGCGCACCGATTTCCTCAATACTTTTCCAATTTTTAGGCTGTCAGAGTTAGATAACTTTTAGTGGCTATTCGCCACACCCTTTATTCAGATGATAGTGAAACCGAAGAAATCATAGAGAAATGTACAGCGAGTCATAAATGTAGAGACAAAAGAAAGATAGAAGATATAGAGAATATGCAAATACGAAGATACAAGATAGAGTGAAAATACAAGATAGAGTGAATATGCAAATAATCAAATTGCCTACGAGAGAGCCGCTAGATCTAGAGCATCAATTCGTTTCTTGAAAATGGAAAGGGGCTGAATTTCTCGTATGTCATTTGGGAGCAAGTTCCATAACCTAGAAGCTCTAATGGGAAATGAATTTCATAAAGAAGCATTAGACGCAAAGGAATCTGCAAAAGGAATGAACCACTTCTGGACTCTGATCTCGGGTTAAATTTCAAAAAGTCAACAAACAAAGGTTTAAATTGTTTGCAACGCAGGATTTTGAAAGTTTCGACTAGATCAATCACAAAGCGACGATGTTGTAAAGTTTTTAGTTCAAAAAGAGCAAGTCTACCCTCATAAGTCAAGCTAGAATATTTTCAACAAACTTTTTGACAACAAACTTTTTGTCTTTCATCTGCAAAACAACATATCTATTATAAAACAAAGGCAAATGAATAAAATAATATATAAAAATAAACACAAAATGCTGATGATTAAAAAGAGCATATATTTGCTCGAAGCGATTTCGCAATAGTTTCGAAATAAGTAACACGCATTACTTATTGGACAACCTAATAGGTGCCTTTTAGCTGAGGTGTCTGATGAGTGACGATCTTGTTTTTCTCCAAGCCTTGCAGTGTCTCCAAAAATTTGTAAACCCATCAAATCACTCTAGCCGGGTGATTTTTATTCTTTTTATAATAAAATAAGCGATATTAAAATAAAAAAACAGGTGGTTGCCGTAAAAAAAATTTTTATCGTCACCCGGCCGCGATTAATACCCCCCTTTAACAAGTCTCGGACTTGGTATCGATAAGGTTCCGGACTTGCTAAGGACTCGTTAAGCCAATCTAGCGTTTAAATTTACGAGGCTAACGTTGAGGCTTTGGTTGTCGAAGAAAAAAAGGATGCAGCAGAGAAGAAAATCTCTCCGTTTTTGAAGTACAGTACAGTTCAAAGAGCAAAATTTGCTGCTTCACAAAAAAACATTTCCTAAATTGTACTGAAAAAGGAAACTTCTATTTGAAAATGAAAAAGTGTTGAAGCGTATTCAATCCTTTGACTGAGTATTCAATGTTTGTTTCATTTTCTTTAAAATGCTAGCAAGGGCCAAAAATTTGATTCTCTCTTTCTTGTCTGCATCTTTTTTAAACTTAAACATAATCTTTTTGCTTCCTAGATGTCCGGCAAGTCGATTAGCGAGCTGAGCGGCAAGCAAATCCCCTACCGTCACTTCGCTGGACGTAAGGGATTGGCGGGGATCGTCTCGGCTCCGAACATGTTGCGTCTTCGTCGAGGGGACAACTTCGTGGAGGTCCTCTAGGCGAGCGAGAATGCGAACCGCATTGCGCGGATGTCCCCCCCTTTAAGCTATCGGAACCGATATCTTCCGTCCAGAATTTCGGAATTACCGATACCGATTAATTGAAATAATCGCTTAAGATATAAAAATAATTTTTTTCAAGTCCGAGACCCGGCCAGAGCTTCTGGCCAGACCAGCCCAGCTTTGAAAAATATCTCATCTGGTCTAAGGATTTTTCCAATTTTAACGCTAAAATTGTTATTTCTTTGTTATTTTCTGTTTGAATTTGAAAATTTAAGTGCTGTTTGTTGAGCACGGCAGCAATTCTCCTTTATGAGTTTTCCTACGAAGTCTCTAATTTCGCGATTTCTCCTCAGAGCCGATTTTGATCGATGGAGTGCTGTGAAATGCTCAATGCTTTCAGCTGTGAAAGCTCAGCTGAAAGCTAAATGAAAAAAAATAATCGTCTCAACGCTAAAAATGAAGGAATTGACTTAGGATATGAATAGAATCTGGGAAAATCGATGAATTAGGCAATTTTTTTTAAACGCATGATTATATTGGGTTGGGGAGAATGAGTCGGCGCCAAACGTTAAAGGGACTTTTTGCACACATAAAGCCTTCTTTAAACATACGTTTGGTTTCATCAAAAGGATCCACTATTTCTCTACAAAATGACTTTTGAGAGATTTCACAAAGCTTTTCTTTCGTGGAGTTTATGAACTTCCAAACGCAGCTGGTTAAAATGGCAAAGAGTCCGACTCATCATTTGAACAGTTTCTTTCACATAAACCTTTTTTGGTGTTTATATAAAAAAGATAGAGCACATTCAATTACTTAAGTTGCCAAATTTGCAGGAAGATCCCACCAATGGTTTTTTCTAGATCACAGTTTGTAGTTTTTGTGAAAAAATGGCTTTTTCTTGAGCGGAGGCGCTGTTTGAATTTTCTTTTAAATGTCATTTTGTAGAGAATTAGTTAACCATTCTACTGATATCAAACGCATATTATTTGACGAAGTCGAATAGAAGTTTTAGACATTTTTTTCATTTTCGGCGCCGACTCATTCTCCCCAACCCAATAGATGGACACACTTGACAGGGCTACTATAGCTGACAGGGCTACGGCTACTTTTTAGAGTTGCTTTTGGAATAGATTGCTTCTCTGAATTTTCTCCAAACGTTCAATCGAGACTTGTAAACGGGGAGACCGAACAATAGAAGCATATTCTAAGATGGGTCGGATTTAAGTGGCCAAGCATTTACGGCAAGAGTTTAGGTTGGGATGAACGATCGATCTAAGAATACAGCTGGAAACAAAAGAAGCTTTTCGACAGATGATTTAAATATGCTTAGTAAAATTAAAAGGGAGAGAGATGCAAACACCTAAATCTCTAACAAAACCATCTTTACTCATGCAATTGATAGGAATATTGTTAATTTCCAAAAGGGAACTCAATTGTCCAGTGGAAAAGCGTTGAGATTTTGAAGGGGATAGGGAAAACTTCCTCGTTTTGGACCACATATTGATAGCTAAGCTCTACTAGGTTGGCAACTTAATAATGACGCGTCACTACTTAACATGTTTTTTGTAATTTCAAGCGCCGTTTTTTCCCTCTTTTTTCCATATATATACAAAGTAAAAGATTTCTGCATAAATAGCATTTAGTGCTCCAAATTTCATCATTCGCTTTTTGGCAAAAAATGGAGGACAAAAATTCCATATTCGAGCTGCATTGTTCTACGATTTTAAACAAGGAAAATCACCAGTTGAATCTCATCGCACGATCATCACCGTTTTTGGAGAGGAAAGTATACACATTCGTCAATGTCAACGATGGTTTCAACGATTTCAAGGTGGCGATGAAAGCCTCGTAGACAAGCCACACCAAGGACATCCTCCAGAAGTGGTCGACGATGACTTGCTCGCCTCAATTGAAGATTGCCCAATCTGACGAAGCGTGGATCAGCTACGAGAAAGTTAAACGCAAAAATCAATGGCATTATGAAGTGATGAAACCTGACCAAACCGTCGATGCTGATCTTTATTCGAAGCAATTAATGAGAGTTAATGGTACTTTTCCATTATACCTCCGCCATCTCCACATTTCCGTTACACCCCCGCCATTTTGACTCGGATTATTTTTAATTATTTGAGTATCTGATCATTTTTTATCTAAAAACCGGCGGGGTATAACGGAAATGTGGAGTTGACGGAGGTATAACGGAAAAGTAGCATTTTTCTAGGTGATGGGAGGTGCTACGAAACAGAAAGCCTACAGTTTTATATTGAATATTGGAACCGTATTGGAACCGTATTGGAACCGTATTGGAACCAAAAAGGGACCGTATTGGAGCCGTATTGGAACCATATTGACACCATATTGGAACCGTATTGGAACCATATTTGAACCGTATTGGAACCGTATTGGAACCATATTGGAACTAAAAAGGGACCGTATTGGAACCAATTTGAACCGTATTGGAACCGTATTGGAACCGTATTGGAACCATATTGGAACTAAAAAGGGACCGTATTGGAACCGTATTGGAACCATATTGAAAAATTTAAACTCGAGGCCATTCTTTTTTCCAAGAAAAACTCGAAAGAGGTGGCTGCTCGACAGTTTAATGTGACTCGAAAGATGATTCGAGACTGGACGGCAAAAGAGGAGTCGCTGCAAAAGGAAACTTTCCTGAAAGGATACTTTCCTGAAAATTTTCGTGAAAGCAAATAATAAAAGACCGTCTTGAATAGAAGACCGGTCTCGAATAGAAGACGGGGTCCAGGGGGTGATTGAAAAAAATAGAAGACCGGTCTTCTATTCGAGTGAATACGGTATAAGAAAATCGAGGAACTTGGTTGGAAAGTGCTGCCCCACGCACCTTACTCTCCCGACTTGGCTCCTTCAGATTACTTTTTGTTTCGGTGGCTGAAGCACTTTTTGGAGGGAGAAAAGCTCGATAATCATGCTCAGGTCATAAAAGCAGTGAATGACTACTTCGCCTCAAAAACTCCCAAGTTCTTCGAGAATGGGATCCGGGATTTGCGCAGAATATGGGAAGGAGTCATAGATACTAATGGAGGATACCTTTCGAATTGAAAGCTCTTCTTTTGTGTTTTTCGGAAGTAAATGATTTGTTACATAAACGCGTCATTATTAAGTTGCCAACCTAATGAATTGTGATTTGCATAATTTACTGCCGCAAACGAAACTACTTGAGTTGCGATGGGAGTTTTAAACGTAAGCTTCATTCAAGAGAAAAGATTAAGGTACCTCAAAGTCCCTCAAAAACGATATTGTTTTATTAAAAAGTAATAGAAAGCAGCAACAAATGATTACTTCATTGAGACGGCATGTAGAAGGCCAAAAATTGAGCTTTAAGACCTCCGCAATACCGGTAAGAGACGTAAATGCAAGTCGTCGTTGGGTCGATTCGGCGGCGGTAACACAAGCTGTTTTGGTCGAACAAACGCGGGCTCACGTCGATTTGTCTGAGAAGCTCGTTTGCACGAGATACGAGTGCCAAGTGATTTTCGCCGTCATCGACTCGTTGAAGTCCTTGCACCTGTGAAAGAGAATCATCGGTTCGGGCATGAGTCATGTGCTTTTTGGAGCACGAGAGGTTCCTAAGAAGAAACACAGCTTCAGAGTTCTTACTTGGAATTTCTTTAGTGACAATCCAGTCGACCATTTGACTAAATTGAAGGCAAAAAACCTCCACCCAAATTATTTTGATTTGCGTTTTCATCAGAGCCTCATGGTAAACGTGGAAACAACCCTGGACCTCGACAGTAAGAGTGATCTTCTCGCATCCGTTCAATTGGTTTTCGATGAATTTGCTGAGTTGCTCTTTCATTGCTTGATCTTGTTCTAATGAATCGATGCCGAGGTACAGTTCTGCGTGCTTTTTGACCGACCCATGAAAATTGCTGAAGAACTTCTGGTACCGTTCCTTCGTGAAAAGAGTGCTCTTCAGTTCGTTCACGAATTTCAATTGATTTAAGAACATTGTATAGGTGCGGAACTCGATATCAGAGACGACTAACTTGTTGCATGATTCGACCCGTTTCCCGAAAGGAAGACGAGTTGCATTCAGTTTCGAGAGCCGAGAATTGATGAACTTCTTGATACAAACTTTCCGTGAACAAGAAATTAATCCCAGGCCAACCAAAGCGACGTGCTTTCCGAAAACGATTGATCGATTCTTTGCATAGCTCGTGTGGAGTTTCTTGTTCATCATCATCAATTTCGCCACGTCTTTCACATCAAGATCGTGTGCGATCTCCTCAATCAACTCGAAGGGTAAATCTTGAATCTTCGTTGGTTCCGGTTCTCGCTTTCGCTTTTGTGCGCGCGTTGCAACCGGCATTCTCGTATCTGAAAATAAAAAGACGCCATTGGAATTGACGTTTGTATGATTTACTGAAGCCACTTTTGTCACCAAAACCACTTTTTTAGGCTAATCTAGAGCCTTAATCATTTATCGTTGTAAAAATGATATCAAGCAATCCAATAAATTGTTTCCAATACTAAAAATGACTCCAATAAACCATAAAACAAACGAATTAGAAGCGATAAAACCAAAGAAGATAAAAGATTTCAGAAACAGCCATCGACCAAATTTAATCCAGTCACTGACTTTTGAGCTAAAGCTTTTTGAAAATCTTATTCCGTTTTCTGCTTTCTTTTCTGCTTACAAACCCAATCTTTGAGATGAATTCTCCGATTGCACTTGTCAGATAATAAAGAGCAATATAGCCAAGCAAAGAGCATAAACCCTCCCAATTTGCTGAGAATAGATTGTCTCTTGGAGCACTATCGAAGAGAACCATTCCTAATATACAGTGCTATTTTTAAGATTTAAAAGCTATTTCACGTTATCGATTTCCACAGGCAAAAACATGTAAAATTTAGGGGTGGTCCTATCATTTTGCAACACACCTTAGAAGCGTGCACTTTAAAGCCCCGAAACTCGGCTCAAAACGCCTTTACCCAAGCTCTCGTTAAATCTACGCCCAAAACTACCCAAGAAAAAGAAGAAAAAAAGCCCCCCCCCCCTTTGTAATGAGTCACTTTCAAATGTTCATTTGCCATTTCGATCAGCCATTTCGACGACTTTTTCTCTGGTGATATGCTCCATTGGGTAGAAAGTTAGGCAAGTGAACAAGCTCTAAGCTTTTATTCACGTAAAGCCACAAGCCTTTCACCGCGTCCAATTGCTTGGAGTGGAAGGAGCCGAAAAGAAAACGAAATAAAACCGTATTAGAATTTTAAACAACAAACTTTGGACAAACAATATAAAAAGGAGGGAACAACGAGGAGAGAGAGTACTTTCAAAAGTCGCTATAAAAACATAATAGATTTTATGAAGGGCGGAAGAAAATTTAGCAGGACTCGACATAAAAACCGGACAAAGTTTCCGACCTACATCATCGAATGGAGGAAAAGGGCTAAAGGGAAATTTTCTGCGGGGTACGGTACCGCATCCACGCATTCACGCTTTAGCGCTTTCGCGCTAGCCCCTTAAAAGGGTCTATCCCAAAACAGCGAGGAGCAAAAAAAAATTATTTTCTAGATATCGGCTTTATGGATGTGTGACTTAATATTTGGTTCACCTAGCCATTTGGCATTTTCATTTTGCAGGTAATCAGTCAGCCACAATCAGAAATGGAGTGGGACGCTTCTGCGTGTTTCAAAAGTACAAACGTGGCGGTTAAGGTCTATTTTATCAGCTTTGTGGTAATATGGTTTGTTGGTGTATGAGTTATGGTTTGTTAACATAGTTCTACGGTTTGTTAGTTATTAATTTATTTTTCTGGACAGAATGTCAAGCCAAGAAGGACGGTCACTGATTTACGACTTAGATGGAGTCGAATATCGAAAGGACAAAGCACTTAAATGCGGTGTACTTTTGAGTTATAGTTAAGGGAAGTATAATTTATCTTGTAATATCCAGTTCTGTTTCTTTTTAAGTGTTCAAAGGCGAAATGTTATGGCCGAGCCCCTCAAAACAAAGCAACCGGCATTCTGACGGTCACGAAAAATCACGACCACTTATCACCAGAAAGCAAAAAACAGGTAGATGATCAAGATATTGTTGCTTGTGTAATAAATGCGTTTTTAGATTTGAATTGTGTACGAAGATGTTAAATGCAAGCAAAGATCGTGTCCCCGTCAAAGAAATTGTACGGCGGACGATAACCAACAGTCGAGGTTGGTTTATTTTAATAAAAGCCCAAATTTAAGAAATTTGAGCATGAATATATGTTTGTTCAGTTTTAGTTTGATAGTTTTTTCAAGAGCGTTTAGGGAGCTACTCAGGTTTTTAATTATAAAAGGTTAATACGATTGTGTTTGAGAAAAACAACTTGTCTGGTGTATACCAGGATCCTTTTAACAAAATCTTCGTTCAAGGATTAATGGTTCTCACTTGTGTTCGGCCGATCGCTGTCAAGACTTATTTCCATAATCTCTTCAATGATGCTCTGGTTGCTCTTCCAAGCCGGAAAAATCATTTGATGGGTGAGTCTTCTTAGATGATGGAACTAAGCACATTTAGTTTTGTTCGACTTTTTCGGGAAGAATTATATCGGTCATATGGGGGTATATGGTCGATACATTTTTCTGCGGTATCCAATTGAAATGTGGAATTCGTTCGACTCAATTACGAAGAATGAACAAATTGGAAACTCTTCACAAGAGTCTTATAATGCAAAGCTAAAGGTTATAAATTTATTTTTTGTTGTTATTTGATAATTTATACTACGGATCATTTGAAAGCTTTAGCCGTTTATGTTCATCGTCGCTAGTGTTATGATGTTTCAGAGTCTCTTGGACTATTAATTTGATGCTATTTTGATGTTTTTTATGCATCGTTTAATTTTTATCGTTTATTGGTGTTGGTCATGTTGGTCATGTTATTTTTAAATAAATTATCAAAATTAGAGGCTGCTAATAAAAAAATGAATTTCACATTGTAAAAGAAAAAAACTCTGTTTTGCATCGGCGCTGTTTTGGGTACGGCGCTATTTTGGGTGGCGCTGTTTTGGCCTGCGCTGTTTTGGTATAGGCCCCCTTAAAATCGCACGTCAATAGGAATAATATCAACCTCTAGCAAAAACCCCATCTTCAAGTCGTTTTTCGGTATGTAAACGTGAGAATTACCTCCAAACATCATATATATTCTGAAAGCTCCATTCAAGATCTAGCGAATGGTATATTTTGTATTTGTTGGGCTGTTGGACCAATTTGGTGGGGCGGCCATTTCGACGTTATTTCGGAGATGGAAACCTGTTAAAACCGGTTAAGAACCACTTTTTCTAGAGCAAAATTCAACGAGGAATTCGAAAAACGTGGTTTCGGAACGATAGGCGTCCACTATCATACGAAAATTGATTCTAAAAGTTGAAATTTTCCTCTTTGGAGGGTTGAAATGCTTCAAAAACTAATCTAAACCGAATTGAGAAAATTGGACATTGCGAAAGAAAACTTGTGGATTATGAAAATTTTCGCTGATCAAAAGCTTTTTCAAATGTGCAATTGTTGAAGATAGTTGAGTGAACTGTAAATCGATTGATTTATCACAATTTCATTCACAAATAAAATCACAAAGTAGATCCTGAGATTTCTAATAAGCAAATTTTTTGTGAAATAAGCAAAGAATTGCGTAGAGAGGATTAAATGTACAAAAATCTTATAAGAAAGACTACAATGTAAAGGAAAGGTTTAAAGTTTTGTAAAATAAAGCTGATCATGATGGAATCATGAAATAAAGTTGATCAAGATCAAGATAGAATCAAGAAGCTAAATATAGAGCTTTTGGTGGCGTGAATTCTTCAATGCTTTCCACAGAAGCTGATGAAAATGTTTGTTTCCTGAAAATATTATTAAAAAAGCGATTTGTTTGATATTTGATAGACTTTTTGCAGTGTTAGAATTGCTTATTTTTCGAAGGCGACCGTAAGAAGCTGATAAAGAACTTGTTTGTTTATTCTGGACTTGGATTTGATAGAGTTTTTGCTGAAATAAAGTCCAATCCTAGCAAAGACCAACAATCTATCGATGACAGCTCGTCGATAATCTCGAATGAAATATGTCATTGAAAAGGCATCCATAAGAGGATAAGACGAAACAAAGACAAAGCCGTAGTTTTGCCTGAATTTTTGCTTCTTTTGTTCATTATCCATGATTAAATTAGTAACCAGACTTTAAAGATCGATGTTTAAGAGATCCTAGACTTTCTGAGAAATTGAAGCTCACCACGATCCGACGTAAATCCCGAAAAAGCCACAAATTGTACATTGAATACATGGGGCTCCTTCGAGGATGAATGGGCATGCTGTCTGGAAATTATTACAGTAAAACTAGTAATTTTTTGGTAAAGATCTGGCTAACCTGTGCAATCAATGCTTTTAAAAGATCGGTTTGCATTTGTTTGGCTCGATGACTCATCAAACTGTATTTGAGAGTTCGGTGGATGTTCATAGTGAACCAAACCTGGAAAATTTTGTGAAAAGGACTTCTAAAATGTGATTAAAGCCCTTTTAAAAAGAATTTCTCAAGTAGCTAATAACTTATGATCAAGGTTAGGTTCAAGGTTATTCTAGAAGGAATTCTCAAGGATCAGATCAGAAATTTGAACTTGCAATGACTTTTTCTCTAGTACTGTTCATCAAATGTTCATCAAAAGTTCACGAAAAGTCTGAAAAACCCTGAAGTTTGTCATGAATCAAGTCTAGACCTAGTTTTTTTGTCCATTTTGGGTCTCACTCGGAATACCACACTGAGTGAAAAGCTTAAAACTTCCTGAAATCGAAATCCATGAGAAATCAGAGTAAAAAACTGTAGCACTTGGGAAGGGAGGCTAGTAAACTGGCCCCCAATCCCAAGGGGCCCCAATAAGCACTCCCCGGCAAGGGAGGGGGTCACCCGGAACTTTCTTGGAGGAATCACCTTGACCTCAAGCCCTGACGAAGATCTGTTGCTGTCTCGAGGACCCTATGCCCCGGATCTCCGGCTCCTTCTGGCTTGGCTTACAAACCATAAAGCCAAAAGTTTGGCTCGATTGAAACGCTTTTGGAGGATAGTTCAGGAGCTTTTAGAAGGTAGAGATCAATCTAGAAGCCAGGAACAAGACTTGGTCCAGATTCTTGTTTTGAAAAATCTTAGCTTTTAAGTATTTGTGCGTTTCGCAAACAGTTAATAGAGCATAGTTCTTTTAATCTTGCTATTTTGGAGTTTAATTTTATCGTTTTCAAGTCACAAAAGGAAGTTTTGGTAATTCTCTTGGTCTCTTGGTCTCTTGGTCAATCGGGAATTTCACTTTTCTGCAAAAACGTTTCTTCGTTAAATTTCGGATAGGATCAATTAGTTCAAAAATTGTCAAGGAAACTGATTTTCAATGATTTTCAATGATTTTCAAAGCTTTCAACGATTTTCCTTTACCATTATGCAAAATTTATAGAAAACGAGAGTGCAGATGACCATCCAGCAAATCACATCCCTTCCCATGTACCTTTCAACGCCATTTGTGTCATTTGCCTGAAATTTAGATGTAATTATTGCATTTTTTGGGAAAATTAAGGCCTTGACTGGCACAATTTCACACTTTTAATCGTTTGTTTACCAAAAACAAAATAACAATAACACCGTAATAACACCCTTGCTCGTCCCGAGCTCTGATTTTTTTGTCTCTCTTTAGACATCGTAGACTTGTTTTGAATTTGAACATTCAATTTTTGGATAAGTGTATGATTAAGTCAAAAGTTGAGTCAAAAAAACAACCATTTTTAGAACTCGGTAAGTCTATCGTACCTCTTCTTCTTTTAAAGATGAAAGCTTATGGCAGTTTGACCACATTTTAAAGTACAAATCCAAGTTTTTCTGCTACAGTAAGACTACAGCCATCAATTTCAGATATGATCTAAGGATCTAAGGACTCTACAGTATGCCTACAGTACTCTAGCATTAGCACTAGCATTAGCATAGTTATTAGCTTACATCATTTCAAGTACCAAACCTTGAACAGCGATCCGACAAGCGAAGCATTGTCAATGTTGATGTTATAATATTGCCAAAACTCGGATTTAATATAAGCCTAAAAGTGACAAGTATTGAACAGGAAAAGCGGGAATACTCGATTTCCTCTCAGCGACCATGATTGAATCTCGAATAGTCCGACCCAAGCCGAGAGATCGATGATCACATAGGAGAACAAGAGGAGACGAATTGGCCATCGTTTGAATATGGGGATTAAGTGGAAGCTGGAAATGTTTAATCCGTTGAAAACATTCGACACTCTAGTACAACAGACATCCTATTGTCTAGCAAGTCCTGCCATACGAGCACTTCAGGTAATACTAGTATACCAACTTAATATATAATAATCCTAGTGGTTATCGGCAATTGATACGCGCCCCGCCCCACCCCGCCTAAATTTGAGCTCAAAATTAGATTGGCAATAGCAAGAGGGGCGAGGCGATGGACTTTTATACGCCCCCGCCTCCTTTGCCATTGGCAATCTAACTTTAAACTCAAATATCTTCGTGTTGGGTTGTCCAATTTAAATAGTTTTTGTACCAATCGAGAGAGAAAGACTTGGCGCATCTAATGATATTAAGAATATGTAAATTGGACAGCCCAACAACGAGATATTTGAGTTCAAAGTTGGATTGCCAATGGCAAGGGGCGGGCGCTTATAAAAAGTTCGCACAATCGGCTGAAACCCAGCTTTTTGATTTGCTTCCAGCTAGATTTTAGTGCTTATTGGATTCCTCGGAAAAATACGTCTGTTATCTTTCTTTACTTCTCAATGAGTTACCCACCGGCAAACGACAATATATCGATAGAGAAAGTGAAAAACGATCAAAATCAATTGTTGATTGTAGAGGAGACACCAGTAAAGGATTAGGTACTGTAAAAGAATGATTTTCAAAGCAGAATCCTGTAATTTGTAAGTATTACCTGTCCAACGGATGCACTTATGTAATCCCCAATTGGACCGGCCACGAAAAACGCATAGGAGTAACCAAAGACATGGCAACCCTAAATGAAAATTCGCATTGTTTTTCGAGATTTCTCATACCGGCATCAAAACGAAATGAAATAGTGGAAAGATGATGCTGAACGTGGCGAAGAGCATCATCAAATATTTGTAACGACCGAATTCAGGGCGGCTAAATGAAAACTAAAGTTATTAGCGGTTTTTCAACGAAAAAACAGAAAGAACTAACGATAACTTCTACAAAATCCAGCCAAAACTCAATCTTTCACCTGTGCTTTGCAATCACTCGCACTAGTCCACAATTGGCCACAATCGCCAGTGAGGTGTTGATCATGACAATCGTGTGGCTGAAGTTTAGATGAGCTGGCATCGCAATATTCAGGGATTTTCCCTAAAAATCACCAAAAAATAGTCGAAATTTGGTCACAAAATGAAAGAAAATACTAAATTTTCGGTGTATTTGAAAAAGTGATAATCGCCTGGGTGCAGTGGCCAATTTTGTCGAAAACTCTCTAGAGATCTGTCGAATTCCCGAAATTTTCCACACCGGTAATTAGCATCATTTTCGTCAAATTTTTTCTTTTTCTTCAGAGATTACTTTGATTTCCAAAGGATAATTGCCGATTTTCGTGTTTTTGCCAAGAAAGACAACACTGGAAAGAAAATAGACTCGGTGTTAATGCTAATTTACTCGATTGTTTCTTTGACCCCATTTTAAATGAGATAATCCTTTTTTTATGAGTGAAAAGTCGTGGGCGAATTGTTTGGAACTTATTTTTCGTTGGCAAAATTGAGTTAACAAATTTTACTACCAGGAATTGGAGAGTTTAAAGGGTTTTTTGAAGAATTTGTGACTCCAAATTCGTCTCTAGCTCTTTTAATCATTGGTTTTGCTTGAAATGAGCTTTGGTTTTGGATTCTGTGAGATTATGATTAAAAAAATCGAATATAGAAACTCAAATAGCCCCTTAAAGGGGGGTATTAATCGCGGCCGCGTGATCTTAAAAATTTTTTTACGGCAACCACTTGTTTTTTTAGTTTAATATCGTTGATTTTATTATAAAAAGAATAAAAATCACCCGGCTAGAGTGATTTGATGGGTTTACAAATTTTTGGAGACACTGCAAAGCTTGGAGAAAAACAAGATCGTCAGACACCTCAGCACAGCCTAGATCGATTGAGTTTTAATTGCAGATAAATTTAAAAACAAAATAAAAAGCACAAAAAACAATAAAAATAAATTGTTAATCTATAATTCTTCCTCTTGCTCACTTTCATCTTGACTCAAGTCCAGCAGTTCCTCAAATCGGCTTCCTATCTTATCAATTTCCAGCGCATCTTCACCAGAAGTGACTGGATCTCCTCCACCGTAGGACGTCTTCAGCGCTTTGATTGACACAATTAGATCTTTTTTCCATTTGTGGTCGCTTGTGGTTTTAGTTTTCTCAAATAGGTGCCTTTGAGCTGAGGTGCCTGATGAGTGACGATTTTGTTTTTCTCCAAGCCTTGCAGTGTCTCCAAAAATTTGTAAACCCATCAAATCACTCTAGCCGGGTGATTTTTATTCTTTTTATAATAAAATAAGCGATATTAAAATAAAAAACAGGTGGCTGCCGTAAAAAAGTTTTAAGATCACGCGGCCGCGATTAATACCCCCCTTTAAGGGGTTTTTTTGAAGAATTGTGACTCCAAATTCGTCTCTAGCTCTTGTAATCATTGGTTTTGCTTGAAATGAGCTTTGGTTTTGGATTCTGTAAGATTATGATTCAAAAAAAATCGAATATAGAAACTCAAAAAAACCCTTGAACGACGTGGATTAAACTCTGGAATATTTTTGGTAGGTTAGCTCATAAAAACCACGTCAAAACGTTACAATTCTTTGAGCTTTAAGCGATCGTTTTCAGAATTCGATGGTAGACAAAAAAAAGTGATTTTGAGATCTTTTGAAAACCTAAATGCAAGCAGAGTCGAGAAAGCGAACGAATTTTTTGGACTGTTGTCTCATCGTTGTCAAATTCTTCCTGTATTCTTCCTGTGCAACGTTTAAGGAACTTTATATCAACTCCAAACCACCAAGCATTAAAGTTCGCTTAGAAAAATCATATCTGGACGTTCCTAGATGACATAGTTGAGGAAAAGTGCTATCTAAAACTTTCTAGTCAGCTCTTTCTAGTCTAGCTCTCTTTGGACTCAAAAAACTAGGGCTTTTCCAGTTTTGAAATCAACCCTTCACAGTTCTGCATCGAAGCTAGAAATATTTCATTTCTCTTATTCATTTATTTTCGATACATTTACTTATTCGTATCACCATGCCACCATTTTGCTATGGTAACTTTATGGTAACTTTAAACTGTCAAGGTCGACGAGACGTTTCCTGTGATGACGAGAGTTTGCCCTCGAATGGCTCAATCCCTTCAACTCCAATCAATAAGTATCACCATGCCACCATTTTGCTAGAAAATTTCCATGCACTGCCGTATAAATCAGAACAAGTGATACTTAAAAATGCTGAATATATTGCATGAATAAATGTGTTGATTTTCAAGAAAGTAGAATTAAAAAAACTACGACAAGACTTTCTCTCCAGCCTAAAACTTTATTTTCAACATAAAGTGATTCAAGACGATCAATTTCTAATTCGAACCCAGAAGATCCATTCAAGCTTGATTTTAAACGTCTATAGAGCTTTTTCATTACACTGAAAATGATCTAACTTCAGAATTTTTCGAAAGTGTTCAGCACAGAAATGTCGATACGGTCGAGTGAGAACGATCGTGAGAAAAGCGGTCATCTTTCCATGGGATCCATACAAAATCAACACTAAATTGATCATTGATCATTAATCAATACTAAATTTAGTAGTTTAGGTAATGAAAATATCAATAGTTTCATTAAAGCTTTCCCATACCTTTGTTTTCTGCAAAAACATATAGCCTCCAATAACAGCAACGGGTCCAGCGATTATGATTATGATTGGGAAAAGAGCCTGGATAATGGGATAGTCTTACTTACTGTTAGTTAGATTTGAAAAATGCATTCATTTTTGCTTTGCACTTGCTGGTTGTTAATCGGAATAGAACCTGAAAAGGAATGTGATTGCCTTATCAAACCTTTGAACAAAAACCTTGAAAACTTTTACCGGAAAAACCAAAGCAATAAGCAATGTTCAAAGCATTTTCCTCGTCTTTTCACTCATATAATTTGTTTCCATTTTGAAGATGTGCAGCGTGTGCCAGACCAGTAAAAAAAGCTGAATTAACAATTAAGGTTTTCTATTGGATTGGTGAATTGAAAACTGCCGGTCATATGTGACAGTTTGAGCACTTTCTTCAAAAGAAACCCATTTTGGTGTCAATGGAAAAGTTGTAGAGAATCAAAAATGATGCTTGTATCCAAATTTTCAGAACGATTCAAAAACTGCTTTTCAAGAAATGCCAAATTTACGAATTTTCACAAAACTTGCATTTTAAGCGAAACTACTAAGTGTATCTTTTTGGAAATTTGTCTATAAGCTTAATTTTTGATTCTCTACAACTTTTCTATTGACACCAAAATGGGTTTCTTTTGAAGAAATGGCTCAAACTGGGACATCTCCAGTCCTCCATTTTTGAGTCAAGTGAGACAAGTGTGAACTTGTCTCACACAAACCAAAATCCTACTACGAAAGAGGAATCCGCAAATTGTCTGTAAAATGGGCAGAAGTCGTCAATGATAATGGAAATTATTTGGAATGAATTGATGGTTTTATGTTGAACAAATTTTAGTTCAAAGTCCGGCAGTTTTCAATTCACCAACCCAATAACAGTTTGATTACTGTAGGTTTCTAAAATAGATGTCTTTTAGAAAACGTATTAGTTCTCTAATCGATAGGGTGCGTCATAATTACGACCAGTGGAGGTTCCTTCATTAAAAGTAGTTTTCATGTGTTTTGTAAGAAATATATTTATACTTCGATCTTTATAATTTCTTGTGAGACCGTGTCTCGGTGTGGTTCAATGGTAGATGTCTTGAAAACGAACATTCTATCAAAACTTTCCCTTATTAAGCCTTTCCCTTAGGGCAAACTTCGCTCAAACTGGAGCAACCTGGCACTATCACGATTACTTCAAGACTTGTGTGTGAAAAAGGATGAATAGAAAAAGGAGCACACAACTGACTCAAGAAAAAGCTTAAAATCATTAAAAAATAAGTTTTAAGTACACAAGCTACGACAAACAGACAACTGAATATTGTCTAGTGGCTGATTTGGACAACTGAACATTGTATTAGGTTGGCAACTAAATAATGGCCCTCGCCCTTTTTTGATAAAATCTTTTAATCTTTGCGTTTAATCTACCCTCGCTTGTTGTTAATTGAATATTACTGAATTTCTGGTGCATTATTATACGTTTTTTACTTTCCTTGATTTGATACTTTTCAAATAATTTTGTTTAGAAATGGAAGGTCTCAAATATCGAATGCGTGTCTGTCTCTGGTACGACTACAAACAAGACAAAACAGCTGCCGAATCCCACAGAGATTTATTGCAAGTTTTTGGTGATGAAGCTCTTTCCGAAACACAATGTAAGAGATGGTATCGACGGTTCAAGGAAGGGGATGAAAGTCTTGAAGATGAGCCTCGCCAAGGACGACCCGAACTTCTGCAGAACGATATTTTGGAAGCAGCTTTAAAGGAGGATCCAAGTCAAACATCACGCGAGCTAGGGGTCGATTGGGCTTTTCGCATACTGCAATCGAAAAGCGACTTCATGCATTGGGGGAAAGTAACCGCAGGGAAAGTGCATTCCGCATGAATTGAGCGAAGAAAATAAGGCTACTCGTGCTATCACAGCTGGAATACTACTAAAACTTGCGAAAAAGGGAAGCTTCTTGGATTCCATTGTCACTTCTGATGAAAAATGGATCTTTTATGATAATCGAACGCGAAAACGACAGTGGCTTAGCACAAACGAAGACCCAAAACCAACTCCGAAGCCGGATATTCACTCAAAGAAAATTCTCCTCTGTGTGTGGTGGAGTTCTCGTGGGTTGGTGCATTTCGAGGTTCTCAAAAGCCGGCAAACGGTTAATTCAGAACTCTATTCGTCTCAACTACATCGTGTAGATCAAGCAATTCGCTCTCAAGGACTCGAACCCTCTTCAATTCATTTTCTCCATGATAACGCAAAACCACACACTGCAAAACTTACAATGGAGAAAATCGAGGAGTTGGGCTGGAATGTTCTTCCTCATGCGCCATACAGACCGGATATGGGGCCTAGTGATTACCATCTTTTTCGATCGATGCAACACTTTCTAGCCGAGAAAAAGTTCAATGACCTTGACGAAGTCGGAATTTCAGTGCAGAAGTTCTTTGACGATCAACCAGAAGAATTTTTCAAGAAAGGAATCCAGTTGCTCCGTCAAAAGTGGAAAGAAGTAATAAAGAATGACGGAGAATACCTTTTGGATTGATGTTGATATTTGTTCATCTTGTTAATAAATTTTTTGTTTTTACTGAAAAGGGCCATTATTTAGTTGCCAACCTGATAGTTTATCCATCAACTTTGAATTTTAACTTGTGTATTGAATTTTGACTAACAGCAGAGCAGTGGCAATTCGCCACATGTTTTCTTTGTTTTCACTCAAATTTTTTAATCGTTTTTTTTATAACAGATATGACATTAAAGAATAACATTTCACATTTAGATTTTCAATTGCCCAAAATGGTGAAGCGTTCCATTCATCGTCAGTCAATCATCGACCTTCATCAACGTCGTGTCTCGGCACGATCGATTCAGAATCGTTTGGGTGCAAAGGAATCTCTTGTTTTTCGAACTATTGCACGATTTAAGCAATTGGCAAGCGATAGAGATCGTTGGGAAGGAGTCAAAAGAAGTCAGTGGTCACAACAGCATCAATCAAGAGCGTTCGCGAAAGAATCAGAAGAAACCCGGTGCGCAGGGTCCGCCGAATGTCGCGCGAAATGGTATTTTTCTTATAAGCTGTTTACCTAACCCGCCAAGGGCTAGTTCGTTGTTAATCGTGTTTAAAAGGAGAAATTTTTGACAACTTTTTATTCTGGACAATTTTCAATAGTGTAATTTAGTTTATAGCCCCACCCCACCCACCCTTTAATAACTAATATTAAATTCCTTATCCTTTTATCTTTACAGAGTCGCTAGTGCACGAGAAGTGGTCTTTGGTACTCGACCTGGTGAATCAAGCAAATGTGCCGCATACGTTGGTGAATCGCCTTGAAAAACTCATCGGAAGAGAAATCGCCCCGTCATCGCTGGATCTCTACACACGAGCTGAAGAAGAAAGAAGACGTTTCGCGGCCAAATGGGATCTGGATTGGAAGGACACCTCGTCGCTGGTTCTCTTCTTGCTGGAGAAATCGAGAAGCATAAAACATAGTGCTCTACAAGTCAAAGTGGCGGCATTTAATTTCTTCAACGGCAACCGGCCAAAAGCCTTTCCAAAGCCTACTGAGGCACTAAAGTTAACATTCTACACTGGTTTTTGGAATAAATTGTCCAACCTCAAAATTGGTGGACAATACATCATATGGGAAAAGCTTATGAGAAAAATGATATTATGTTTATAGCGAGTAAAAACTCGCAGAGTTTGGCGAGCAAACATAATGAAGATTTCTGAACCATCGATGAGAAGAATTGTTCGGAGGGAGTTAAAAATAAACGCTTTCAAGAAGAATAAGTGCCATGGGCTCACTTCCAAAACAGAAGCGAATGGCGCGATGCCAAGACCTTCTTCAGCGATTTCCAGGACGGCAACACCACAACATTTGGTTCACTGATGAGAAGCTATTTACCGTCGAACAAGTGCTCAACAAACAAACAAGAGTTTATGCTATTAGCAATTATTATTCGGTTCTCGAGTCAAAAGCCTGTCAAAAATCACACAAAAGTATCGATTCATTGAAGAAAGCGTTGATCAAAGCGAAGAAAGCGTTGACCTGGGATGATCTCGATGCAAAGGAATCTCTTTTTTTTCGAACTATTGCACGATTTAAGCAACGGAAGAAAAGGGAAGCGATAGAGATCGATTGGGAAGGGATCGAAAGGACTTTGGATCGAGGCAATGGACTTTCCAACAGGACGGGGCACCGGCTCACAAAACTCGATTTGTTTAGGATTGGTTTTTTCAAAACTTTCCGGGTTTCATCACTTTCAAAGAGTGGCTTCCCAGCTCGCCTGACCTTAATCCCATGGATTATTTGGTGTGGCCGGTTCTCGAGCCAAAGGCTGTCAAAAATCACACAAAAGCATCGATTCATTGAAGAAAGCGTTGACCAAAGCCTGAGATGATCTCGATGTGTCCTACTTGCATGCCACCGTGGGCTCATTCACGTCTTGACGCATGCCACAAAACAAATGAAGATATTTTTGAAGTTTAGTTGTTATTTTGATTGATATGCATCTGATAAACGTTGTTATAAAGAGAATTTGAGATTTGGAGTATCTGGAAAGAGCTTCCACGTTTTTTTTTCTACTGGCCGTAATTATGACGCACCCTGTAAAAGGAAAGTCTTCATTTTAAACTTTAAAACAAACAGGAAATTTTCTCCTAAGTGACTTAGAAATGGAAATACGTCTTTTGTGGTTTTGATTTTGTTAAACTAAAGATCTCGTGATTTCAAAAAGAAATATTAACGAATGAAAAAATCCTCTTGGGAATCGACACTTAATTTCATCGCCATCAACGAAAAGAAATAGAAAATTGATTATAATTGAAAATTTTCAAGATTCAGTCGAATCTCACTTTTGCCAAAACTTCGGTTTATTTCAAAACAAAATGGACTGCCCGGATATTTCGAAATATTCAACGAACGGCGCCCTGAAAGTTCAATTCTGTTGTCAGATTTTGTGCGCCATCGCAGCTCTGATCGCTCTTTTAGTCACTTCAAAACGGGTTTTCTCTTCATTTCTCTTGGATACGACTTTCAAAGAGCATTTATTTTGCTGTTATCTTGTCCATTTCATTCAGGCGTTCTCCTCGTTGTGTTCACAGGTAAATCATTGAGTTGAGCTTCGTAAAATAAGAAATCATTGAGTTGAGCCTCATAAAATAAGAAATCATTGATTTAAGTCTCCTAAAATTCTCAAGGTTAGGAGGACAGCAGGATAGGAAGATTTTAAGCTTTGTCTTGAGCCAGTTGTGTGCTCCTTTTTCTATTCAGAAGGAAGAGTTCCTGAATCAATTGTCTCTATGGTTGAGTGTTAGAAATAGTACGTGATCAACTGTACACTTTTGTAGTGAAATCAGAAAGTATTCAACTCGAATGATAGGCTATATTCAACTAAAAACTTGATTATGGCCTAAAATTCGATTCGAAAGCCAAGTCAATGATGCCAGAATATTGGGGTGATCGATTAAAAACTAGTATTTTGAATATTTGAATGATGATTTTGAATATTTGAATGATGCCTTTTGGACTCGAATACTAAGGAGATCGATTTTTTTGCTTTTAAAGCAATCTATTCATATCTATTCGATTCTTGTATTCTAAAATTAGATCTATTCTTTAGAGCATGATGCTTTATCAACACCTCACTCAGCCCGCTTGTGAAGCGACTTTCTCAAACACTCTTTGTATATATCTCCGAATCGCCACTTCATTCTCCATCATTTCATTACCGACTCTCAACTTGGCGCTAACGCTCATTCGGGTTGTTTCCTACTTTGATCCATTTTTCAAAAACGAAAAAACGATTCGTCGAACTGTAATGTTGTTAGCGGTAAGTTTTTAAATGTTTACAACTTCAGGCTTTCCAAATTCTAAAAGAACCCTTGACTTACTTTTTTTGTGTGCCTGATTCCAGTTTGGTGTAGTCGCAATCGAACAGTACTGGAAATATTATGGCCTAATAATCGTCGATTCTCAAGTCCCCTATTGTGTGCTCAATTCGATGCCCGTTTTGTTAGCGAAATTAAACGTCGAAGGGTTGATCAGTATCATTTTCGAAGTGACCACGCTTTTCCTCGGATTTTCCCTCTTCTTTTTGTGTCGCCGGAAAAATAAGTGAGTTGTGGATAGTGTTAACAGGTAAAACTCTTATTTATTGATTCTTTTCCTATATTAAATGACTTTTATGTTAGTTTATCTCTGTGCAGTGTGTGAGAGAATACCGATGGGGGCAATTTTGATTATTAGATATTTATTCCGAATCTAGCACAATACTAATCTAGCGAGAAAATATAATAAAATAATAGGTTGATGGATAAGTCTTTTCGTTTTTTTCGTACTTCTGTTAAAAAGTAACAAATTCACCAATTAATCTATAGTTTGCTCTATAAAAAAAAGTGTTTTTTTGTTCAATTTGCATCTTTTTAAATCAATTTCGGTTCACTTTCAAGCAAATTCGAGAGTGAAAAACGCCTTTTTCGTAAAAATCTATAAAAAACTCTACGGAAAAATTGGCTGAATGAATTTCTCTGAAATTTTGGCGAAATATCAAACTTTTTTTCTCTATCTTTTATCTATTGACACGAAGATAGGTTTTCTTTAGCTAAGGTGTCTAAACCGCATCATCGAGTTAGCCCTTTTTGACTACCCGACTTCATACTCTCAAGAAAATCCAGGCATAAAATATTTTTAAACCCGTTTTAATGTTATTTTGCAGAAAAATAATTGGTTTTTCTAATGAAATCAACCGTAGTTTAATTCGTGCATTTGTTGGCTTGAAACGGCAGACGAAAAGGAACAAAAACACTTATGCATCAACCTAATAGAATCAATCGTTGGTTCGGTGTTTCATAGCAATACGAAAAAGCAATATGAAGAGACAATACAAAGTAGGCTCCGTCCCTTTTATCATAAAAAGGATCTTTTAGAGGCGGGACAAGAGAATCAGATATTCAAATCATTAAATTCAAAACATTAAATAAGATTTCACAGAAAAGAGCCACTTTTCTGCACAATCTCAAAACTCAACCTAGACTGAGTCGATCTTTCGACATTTCTGTGACTCTCTCTCGTCGACAACTCATGGAAACATGGCAACTTTTCCTCCCGTATAGGTTATTTATAGAGTCTTTTATTCTTTTAACAATTCATTTTCAGCATCCTTCATGCGTTTTCCTTTTTCGGTTATCAATTCCTCAGCCAAACATATCGGAATCTATTCGTAAATCAACTCGATTCAGTTACATTTGCCGCCGGCTCCGGCTTCGTTTTTGTGAGTATTGTTGAGGATCTCGGACTGTTCGGAGTTCATATTTTTGTTTATTTTTTCTATATTTTACTAGAAAAAACGCTAGGCTATCTAATGAAACTAGGTAGAGCCAAATTAGCCAATCGAACAATGGAAATTGCTCAAGTTTGTTGACCTAGCCTAAGCCTAAGCCTAAGCCTAAGCCTCTACTTACAGACTTGGGCACAATTACGGAAACTAATAAATTTCTCGGGCTAGAAACCACGAAAGATCGTATCAAGAAAAAAAAACGGTAATAATTTATTCTTAACAAGTATTTAAACTAGAAAAATGGTTTTGTTTTTCAAACAAATTTCCCTTTGCGGCTTGAAGGCGTTTGGGGAACGCGTCAACGATGGCAGAAAGGTAGGGGACGTCCAGCTCATCCCCAAGCCTTTTGAAGCAATTTCTTTAGCAACTTGATGTTGGAATGGCGAGTTTGGTAAGCTTTTGCCTCGAGAACACTCCACACACTGTAATCCAATGGGTTAAGATCAGGACTTGATGGGGGACACTGGTTGAAGGCGATGAAATCGGAAAAGTTGAGCTTCCTGAAACCCTGAATGGCTCGAGCTTTATGAGCAGGCGCTCCGTCTTGTTGAAAACACTAGATCCTGTTGCCAAAATGATTCTGAGCCCACGGAAGAGCTTGTTGCTGTAAAATATTGAGATAATTTGTGGCATTGAACTTGACTCCGTGATTCACAAAGATGAACGACGTCTTTCCATCAGAGGTTATGCCCGCAAACACCATAATCGATTCTGGATGTCCCGTTTAGGTGACAATGGCATTTGCTTGAGATTTTGCATAAGCGCGATTGTTTTGTTTATTGACAAACTGCTCAATGGTGAACACCTTTTCATTCGTAAAAAGAATGTTGCTGTTCTTCTGATCATCGATGATCGATTCTGTTGAAGCGAAGAAGCAATTGGTTTGATCGATCTTCTCGTTCTTTCTTGCTGTGAGAAATTGACTTTTTGCAAACTTGTAAGCCATTCCGAGGCTTTTTGACAATTCGACCCATTGACCGTCGCGAAATATTCAGATCTTTAAACCATTTTCGCTTGTGATATCACTTTTTGCCGCGCTCTGTTGTAGTGTAGTCGCTCGCTTACCCTCTTGATCTTTGTTACAGCTGTGGCTTTTGCTTCGCGTCCTGGTCGGTCAAGATTTGTTCCCAAAGCTTGAAATTGTTTCATAATTTTCGAAACAACCGATGTTGCAACAAAAAACCGTCGAGAAATATCATTCTGCCGAACACCCTTCTTGTATAGATCGATGATTGAATCTCGATGAATAGATTTCTTCAACATCCCTAACATGACAGAAAATAATGACATTATTAGCTCGAAGTAATACAAAATACCAGAAAACAAAAAAAACTCGCATAAAACGCCCAAATATACAAAGCAAGCAGGTTCCCGTAGTTGTGCCCAACCCTGTAGTTAGTTTCATTAGATAACCTAGAATTTTCGTCATTATAGCGTCATTATAAAATATAGCAAGTACAAGAAAATATATTGACTCTGAACAAAGGTATGAGCTAGTGAAACAGGATTATCGATTCAAAATGCCCAGTAACCGGACAAGAGCCAAGATTCCTTGAAACGATCAATTTTGGTTTATAAACTTTATAAAATCTCACTTTTAAAATACAGTGAACCCTGTTTTCATTTCCTTATGAACTAATAAAATTGCAATTCATAGATTCCAATGTACTTTGTGATCATCTCGCCGTGGGTCATTTACTGGATTGTGAACACACGGGAAAAAAGCCGAATCAAAACGACGAATGCTCTAATAATTTTGGAGGAAAAAGCGAGAAATGTCTATTTTGAGAACTATCGAAATCAATGGGAATTTGATGTGAAAATGCAAATTGACAAGTAATTTCGATTTCTCATCAAAAATTTCCCTGTTTAGCACAAATTTCTTTCTTACTTTTCTCCAAAAGTTTCGTATGGAAAGTCGAAAAATATTGACAACTTCGTGAAAGGAACTCTGAGCAGAAGTGCAAATAAGTTTTGAGAATGCGAGAATGTAGTCGCGTGTGCGCTTTCTCTGATTAATTCATGACGGAATTTATATAATTTATTCCTGTAAAGAAATATTCTTTGCGTGCTTGGTACTCTTCACTCAAGACACGTTATTTCTTGTTTCGAGATATCTGATCTCACTTGAACTAAGACAATTTATTCAATAGCCGACTGACTCGCAATTTTTGGGCTCTCACTTGAGCAATTTTCACACAAAATCGACAGTTGAATTAAAAGCGACGATAAAAACAAAAACAGAAACAAAGGACACAACTTTCACACGATGAAAGGAAGGCAGAAAAAAGTAAAAAGGAAAAAAATCAAATGAACAACAGTTGCCTTATATAGGCTTTAACACAAGATATTCAGCTAACAAGCTACAAAACAATAAATGATTTGGGGCGCGAAATAGAATGAAAGCGCACGGATTTTCGCAATAGTTTTCCAATTTTTAGGCTGTCAGAGTTAGGTAAATTTTTAGTGGCTATTCGCCACAATTCCGTTAGTTAAATCACTAACAAAAAGAGAGAACAAGGGGAAATGACAAAAATGAGCCGAGTGGAAAATTGCGACTACGCGAGAATCCAATTGACGCGACAAAAAGACAGATTTTTTAAAAAGATAATGAACATTTCGAAATTGACGAAATCTTTCTCCAAAGTTATGTTATATAATAGATCCTTTGCTTATTCTTTCTTGAGAAAACTACCAAGAATCACGGCATTTTTCTTTTTTGAATGAATTGTGGTTCGATCGCCGCTAAGTTTTTCACATTGCCCACGATTTTCTTCATAGACATTGTTGGAAAAGGGCCAAATCTTTTAAAAGTTGGGCTTCGGCCAATCCACCATCTCTGTGCTGAAATAAAACGTTTTCTCCAGGTTTGTAGTCCAATTCCATGAGACAAGACTACATACTGCTATAAATAGCACGTTCTCGGAGCAGAGATGGTGAATTGGTCTAGTCTTCGTGTCATTCGAAGGCCCAAAGCTACCCCGATTTTTTGGTAAAAACAGTTTTTAAAAGTTTAAAAGTTTCGCATTTCTACAAGCGTCTGTAGTCTGTCCTTGTAGTTTGTAGCGCCCATGTCTGAAACAAATTGACTATCGTCAGATCATTTCCAAACTACTTACTTTGAAGTTGCAGTACCGGCCAGAATAATATCAACCTCTCGCAAAAACCCATCTTCTAGTCATTTTTCGGTATGTAAAGGTGGGAGTTACCTCCAAACACCATATATATTCTGAAAGCTCGATTCAAGATCTGCTCTAAAAAAGTGGTTCTTAACCGGTTTTAACGGGTTTCCATCTGCGATAACATCTAAATAACGTCGAAACGGGCGCCCCACCAAATGGTCCAACAGGAACCGTCGACAGCTCGAGAAAGCCTGGATCGAAATTCAAGATTCCGTGATTGACAAACTCTTTGATTCACTTCCTCGCCGTTGTCAAAGATATCCGACAAAATATTGAATTTATTTTCTCTTAAATTTGTTTTTTTTCATGAATAGTACGTTTTTATTTTTAGTTTTGAATTGTGTAAGTTTTTGATTTATCGGTAAATTTAAGGTACTACTCGTGGTTCCTGTTGGACCATTTGGTGGGGCGCCCGTTTCGACGTTATTTCGCAGATGGAAACCTGTTAAAACCGGTTAAGAACCACTTGTTCTAGAGCGAAATTCAACGAGGAATTTGAAAAACGTGGCTTCGGAACGGTTGGACCCTGCTATCATCCAAAAAAATTCATTCTGAAAATTAAAACAGCGCCGATGCAAAACAGAGTTTTTTTTTTCTTTTACAATGTGAAATTCATATTTTTGATTTTTAATTTTGATAATTTATTTAAAAATAACATGACCAACATGACCAACAACAGTACACGATAACAATTAAACGATGCATAAAAAAACATCAAAATAGCATCAAATTAATAGTCCAAGAGACTCTGAAACATCATAACACTAGCGATGGTGAACCTAAACGGCTATAACCTTCAAGTGCTCCGTAGTAGAAACAGAATTGGGTTTTCTACTCAACACAGCCAATTTACGATCCAGATGCAACTTACGAGTATGAAGATTTTGCGGATTTAATTGTGCCAACGTTTTTTAGTCCAGCCCTCAATTGCGCTTTCTCGTACAACTCCTCAACTTCCAACAATTTGGTTGCGACAAATTGAGACGCAGCTTTAGAAGATATGCCCTTAAATTATCAAATAAAAACAAAAAATAAATTTATAACCTCTAGCTTTGCATTATAAGACTCTTGTGAAGAGTTTCCAATTTGTTGATTCTTCGTAATTGAGTCAAACGAATTCCACATTTCAATTGGATACCGCAGAAAAATGTATCGACCATATACCCCCATATGACCGATATAATTCTTCCCGAAAAAGTCGAACAAAACTAAATGTGCTTAGTTCCATCATCTAAAAGAAGACTCACCCATCCAATGATTTTTCCGGCTTGGAAGAGCAACCAGAGCATCATTGAAGAGATTATGAAAATAAGTCTCGACATCCATCGGCCGAACATCAGTGAGAACCATTAATCCCTGAACGAAGACTTTGTTAATAGGATCCTGGTATCGACAAGTTGTCATTCTAAAACACAATCGTATTAACCTTTGATAATCAAAAACCTGAATAGCTCCATAAACGCTCTTGAAAAAATGAAAAGTACACTAGCGGACTTTCGTTGCAAAGTGGACCCTAAAAACAGAAAAAGTGGACAGAAAAAGTCAAAGACAGCAAAGAAAAAGCAAAAGCCAAAATCTGGGAAATAATTTTCTTGCTCGTCGCTGTTTTGGCATCCCGAAAGCGCTAAAGCGTGGATGCGTGGATGAGGTACCGTACCCCGCAGAAAATTTCCCTTTGGCCCTTTTCCTTCATTCGACGGGTGTAGGTCGGAAACTTTGTCCGGTTTTTATGCATAGTCCCGCCAAGTTTTCTTCCCCTTCGTAAAATCTATTATGTTTTTGTAGCGACTTTTGAAAGTACTCTCTCTCCTCGTTGTTCCCTCCTTTTTATATTGTTTGCCCAAAGTTTGTTGTTTAAAAATCTAATACGATTTTATTTCGTTTTCTTTTCGGCAAAAATCTAGAAAATAATTTTTTTGCTCGTCGCTGTTTTGTCGGCGCTGTTTTGGGTACGGCGCTGTTTTGGTCGGCGCTGTTTTGGAATGGACCCTTTTAAGGGGCTATCGCGAAAGCGCTAAAGCGTGGATGCGTGGATGAGGTACCGTACCCCGCACGCAGAAAATTTCCCTTTACCCTTTTCCTTCATACGATGGTGTAGATCGGAACTTTGCCCGGTTTTTATGTCGAGTCCTGTGCAATTTTCCTCCTCCCTTCATAAAATCTATTATATTTTTGTAGCGACTTTTGAAAGTGCTCTTTCTCCTCGTTGTTCCCTCCTATTTATCTCCTCGTTGTTCCCTCCGATAGTGCTCCAAGAGACAATCTACTCTCAGCAAATTGGGAGAGTTTGTGCTCTTTGCTTGGCTATATTGCTCTTTATTATCTGGCAAGTGCAATCGGTGAATTCATCACAAATAATGGGTTGGTAAGCAGAAAAGAAAGCAGAAAACGGAATAAGGTCTTCAAAAAGCTTTAGCTCAAAAGTCAGTGACTGATTAAACGTAGTCGATGGCTGTTTCTGAAATCTTTTATCTTCTATGGTTTTATCGCTTCTCATTCGTTTGTTTTATGGTTTATTGGTTTATTTTATGGTTCATTTTTAATATTGGAAACAAATCCGCCGGCTCGGCGCGACAAGCTTTTCCGACTCATCTCGATGGCCAAACAATTCGACGAGGCTGAACAACAGGACAAACAAAATGGACTTCAGGTTTTTTGTTCAATTTTTTTAACGTAAAGTTTTTTAGTTTCATGCAAATTCGGCGGGACTCAATTTGGGATTAGATGCTAACATCGTGCTTGAGAATCGAATCGAATGCTACTGGGCTGCCTACGAAGCCTATTGGCGATCTGCAGCTTTCAATTCTGAGGGTGGGTTTTGTTTTGGAGCAACTTTTGATTATATGAGATTGACGAGAAAGTCTTTGCACAGGCTTGAACTGGAATATCGACAAAAATGAATCCACCAATTCAAGAACACTTTGTTCCATTATTTACAAGTCGACTCCAAGATATTGCTGGTAAAAAAATGAGTGCAGCTTCCCTTTAAAATTTTAAAGATTTTTGAGAAAATGTGATTAAATTCAGCTCACTTTTTTGCATCACAAAATTCAGCTCACTCAGTTGTATGCCTTTCAGGGTATCTTTGATTGTTAACCTGGAAAGTTTAAGCTGTGAAAGATTGTTTTGGATAAAATTTAACTTTATCTACGTTTTATCGCTTTGATTGGGTTCATGCATAATTAACCGCCGTTTCTCTGACTAGTCAGTTTCGAAATTAGGCTTCTCGAAAACTACTCAATTGTTTGGAACTTTTTTTATCAGCTTGAGGGCTTGAGGAAAAGGTTGATTTTTGGATAAATCTAATTATTTCACAAAATTTTGCCGCAATCAAAAAAATTTTGTTGTAATCTTGTGTAGAATTGAATTTTGCATTTAACTGCAAATTTTCGTGGCAAAAAACTCAATTATGAAGCTAGGAGAGCTAAAATAGTGAAGCCACCCATTTTCGAAATAGGTCAACTTCCACGAGCTCGTTCTCTAGATAGGAACATCGCCTATCCCTCATTTATAGCTTATTGGATCGTTGTTTACACGAGCTACAATTTTCTTTTCAATCATTCTAAGCGTTTATCTTCAAATTTTTGATTTATAGTCGATTTTGTGAAAAAAATTAGATTTTTCCAAAAATCAACCTTTTCCTCAAACCCTCATAAAAAAAGTTCCAAACAATTGAGTAGTTCTCGAGAAGCCTAATTTCGAACTTGACTAGTCAGAGAAACGGCGGTTAATTATGCATCAACCCAATAATTCGTTTGTTTTATGGTTTACTGGAGTCATTTTTAGTATTAGAAACAATTTATTGGATTGCTTGATATTATTTTTCCAACGAAAAATTATTATGGCTCTGGATTAGCCTAAAAAAGTGGTTTTGGTGACAAAAGTGGCTTCAGTAAATCATACAAACGTCAATTCCAATGACGTCTTTTTATTTTCAGATACGAGAATGCCGGTTGCAACGCGCGCACAAAAGCGAAAGCGAGAACCGGAACCAACGGAGATTCAAGGTTTCCTTGTGAAGCTGATTGAGAAGATCAAACGTCAGATCCAGGCAAATTCGGCGGGACTCAATTTGGAATTATTGGGTTGGTGAATTGAAAACTGCCGGACTTTGAACTAAAATTTATTGGACATAAAACCATGAATTCATTCGAAGTGGCTCTCGATCACATTCAAATCAGGACTATAGGGAGGAGCAGACACAAGTTGAACGCGGTTTGCTTTGAGCCATCCTGGCGCCAGAGCTGTTCCTCCATTGGTGAGTTGAACACGGCGTCCCATCAGCAGCTGTGACTTGTGGCTCGAGGCATTGTCCTGGTACAACAACCAACCTTGGCCCATATTTGCGGTCGAAAACTGTAGAAGATCATTCTCCAGAAACGTCTTGTAGCGTTGAGCATTCAGCGTTAAGTTTAGAAGGACGATTGGACCCAGTGAATTTCTGGACATTGCTCCTAGAAATCAGAAAATCAGTAGGCATAAAATACAAAGGTTCTTACAAAAGGTTACCCCATAGCATGATCGATCCGCCACCAAATTTAATTGTAGGACGCAAGTATTCAATGTTATAACGTTGTCCGACTGGTCTCCGTATCAAATGATTGCCATCAGGGGCAAAAAGATTGACTTTCGATTCGTCGGCGAACACAACATTGGCCCAATCGTGCGATGTCCAACTTTGATACTTCTTAGCAAACTCGAAACGAAGTTCCGGTGCTTAGCTACTATCAGAGGTTTCTTGGCGGCCCTTCTAGTCATCAATCCACCGTGAATCAGGCGTCGACTCGCTGTTTTTCGAGAAATTTCTTTGTTGCTTTCTTTCTTTGTTGCTTCACCATAGCCACGCCATGAGAGGCATTCAGATTTGGGTTCTTCTTGTGGGCCAGAACGAGCGCATTGTCTTCTCATAAAGTTGTAACTGGCAGACGTCCACTTTTTGATGCACGATGAACGTTTTCCGCGAGGAGACAACAAGCGATACAGTTGTTTCGGTACAGCGGAAGAGCTCAGCGACGGCTTTTCTAGACATTCCATTTTTTCGAGCTTCAACGATTTTCTCCTTGTCCGGAGTTGATATGTAAGCGCCCGGCATCTAAAAAATCAGAGTTAGTATCCAGAAATCAATAGGAAAAACAGAAAATTTCTCGAAGAAACTGCGATGTTAAGAGACTTTTGTCCATCAATTTTTGGCGCAATTTTTGTTTTATTAAAAAGTTCATGAAACCTGATAAATTGTTAAATCCATTTTTTTGTAATGTTAAAATTAGAGATAATAAGCTCTTTAAATCTTTTAACTGTTCCCAAATTGGTCGGATTTGGACCAAGATATACAAAGAACAAACTTCTAAAAACCAACGTTAAAAGACTCTTGTCCATGACTGTAGTATCAGAAACAATTTATTGGATTGCTTGATCTTATTTTTACAACGAAAAATAATTATGGCTTTAGATCAGCCTAAAAAAATGGTTTTGGTGACAAAAGTGGTTTCAGTAAATCATACTCAATTCCAATGACGTCTTTTATTTTCAGATACGAGAATGCCGTTTGCACCAATCGATGATTTGCCGTTGGAGCTGGTTGAGAAGATCGCATGCCAACTTGATGTGAAAGACGTGGCGAAACTGATGATGGTGAACAAAAGGCTCTACTCGAGTTATGCAAACAATCGATCGATCGTTTTCGGAAAGCACGTCGCTTTGATTGGCCTGGGATTGTATTCTGCACCGAGAAATTGTATCCAGAAGTTCGTCGATACCGAGCCCTTGAAACTGAATGCAACTCTTCTTCGTTTCGCGAAACGGATCAAATCATGCGACAAGTTAGAGATCAATGAGGTCATATGCCGCACCAATACAATGTTCTTAAATCAATTGAAATCCGTGAACGAACTGGATTTCCGTCTTTATACGAGGGAAGATTGCCAGAAGTTCCTCAGCAATTTTCATGGATCGGTCAAAAGCACGCAAAACTGGAAATCAAGATCGATTCATTAGAACAAAATCAAGCAATGAAAGAGCAACTCAGCAAATTCATCGAAAGCCAATTGAACGGATGCGAGAAGATCTCTCTTACTTTCGAGTTCATGAATTGTTTCCACGTTTACTACGAGGCTCTGATGAAAACGCAAGTCAAAATGAATTTAACGTGGACTGAGCCATGGGAATTTGATCAAATCGTCGAATGGATTATCAATGATGGAATTCCGAGTCAGAATCCTGAAGCGGCGATTCACATTGCAACGAAATCGGAGTCTTCCAGGGTCGGTGATTTTCTTTCACAGGCGCAAAGACTTCAACCATTCGATGACAGTAAAAATCACTCGGCTATCGTTTTTCGTGCGCACGAGCTTCTCAGAGAAAACAAAGAGAACTTTTTTTCCTACTCTGGCCTGTCGACCTATTATGTGTTTGACGAAAATGGTTCGTGTTTCCGCCGCCGAATCGACTCAACGACGAGTTGCATTTACTTGTTTGGCGTCAAGTTCGGCTATCAGCACTTTTTGGCCTTCTACATGCCGTGTCAATGAAATAATCAAATAACCAACCTAAACTCTTATCGTAAATGCTTGGCCACTTATATCCGGCCCATCCTAGAATATGCTTCTATTGTTTGGTCTCCCCGTTTACAAGTCTCGATTGAACGTTTGGAGAAAATTCATAGAAAGTTCACAAAAATCTCTTTATGGAAAATTGACTATTCTAAATATTCTAGCTTGATTTATGAGGATAGACTTGCCCTTTTTGAACTAAAAACTTTACAAGATCGTCGCTTTGTGATTGATCTTGTCAAAACTTTCAAAACCCTGTGTTGCAAACAGATTAGCCCTTTGTTTGTTGACTTTTGCAAATTTAAACCGAGGTCAGAGTCCAGAAGTGGTTCATTCCTTTTGCAGATTCCCTTTGCGTTTAATGTGTTTTTATGAAACTCCTTTCCTGTTAGAGCCGCTAGGTTGTGGAGCTTGTTCCCAAATTACATACGAGAAATTCTGTCACTTTCCAGTTTTGAGAAACGAATCGATGCTCCAGATCTAACGGCTCTCTCTCCTAGGTAGTCTGGTTATTTGCATATTCACTATATCTTGTATTTTCACTCTATCTTTTATCTTCACTCTATCTTTTATCTTCGTATCTTTCTTTTGTCTCTACATTCCTCTACATGTCTCTACGCCGTTCATTTCTCTGATTTATTGGGCTTCACTTTATCATCTGAATAAAATACCATTATTATTTTTTTTATGACATTATTGCTTCTTAGGAATTCACGTAAAGTGATTTAAAGATATTGCTTAATTTTAGCTTCATGATTCATTCATTTAACAAGTTCGAATTTGAATAGAATTTATTTATTCTTCAGTTTCTACGATTTTCTTTTTCTTGTGTTCAATAAATTTTCTGTGTTGTCACTTTGGTCATTTCTACAGGAAACTTCATCAAAAATTCTATTACTACACCTACTTGTCGACAATTTAGTTTGAATGAGAAACGATCCCAAGTCGGCCTCTTTCTCTATGGTGGGCTTACCACATAAAAGCAAACATTTACAAACAGCTTCTCAGAAACTACAGTAAACTGACGCATTTGGCTGTACCTAACTAGTTCAGAAACTAAAGTGCGCTTTTTAGTTAGTGTTCGGAAATTCTTCCGATAAAAATCTATTTCTCTCGTAATCCTCCTATTTTGTCTTTGAAATCTTCCCACGATTTCCCTAGCCAAAACATAGACATTTCTAAAACATTTCCCCCTCAACTTTTCAATATATACACCCTCCGGTGCTTTAATAAATATATTCTACCTTGAACCAAGGGATTTGGAGACAGCCTACACCCAACATTTTTGGTGCGCAGTCCGGTCAGTCATTTTTGTCATTTTTGTCATTTTTGTCATTTGTCAACGCAGTCATTTTGGTGCTCACCATCACCTTCAACAATCGACAGTAAAAGATGACTGCCGTGATGAAAGCAAGGGTGACCAGAGCCGTCACAAAAATCAACGGGATTCTCGAACGAGTCAAAAACAGTGACGAATCACTCGAAGGCGATCTCTTGTCAAACGACATTGACAGAATCAACAAAGCCGTAAAGTCGATCGAGACATTCCTTGGCGAAATCGTGTCAGCCCAAAAGGAGATGGATGTGGCCCAGAAACAATGGTTAGGCTACATCGCATCACTTGGCGAAGAAGCACGGGAAAAAGAGGCGGAAGCAATGGAACGACATCTGGATTCAAGTGACGGAGCCAATGAAGCGCTGGAGGCAGCTTCAAAGCACGCGGTGCTATTGGAACGTCTCAAGGATCGTGCCCACCAAGCACTCCGAGAGCTCTCACCAATCACCACCACTCCCTCACCCACAAGAACTACCGCTCCTCTCTACGCTGCTCCAAATCCATCTGTTCCACAGCCCTTTCTTCTCCCCAAAATTCCGCTACCAAGATTTGATGGGGATGAAAGCAAGTTCCGACTGTTCACACAAGCCTTCGACCAAACAATCGATTCACAGCATTGGCCAAAGGTTGTCAAGCTCGCATACATGTTCGATTCACTCGATGGACGGGCCAAGCAAGCAATCGCTGGTTTCGAACTTTCCGAAGAAAACTACGACCTCGTCAGAACTCGATTAAAAGAACGATTCGGCAACGAACAGTCACTCAGAAACAAGATTTTCTCGCAAATCTTGTCACTCCAACCCTACGGCGAATCATACAGCGAAACTGTGGAATTGGTTGATGAAATTGAAGCTCTACTCCAACAAGCGGAGACATTGAAAATGGACGTCGAAGCCGAAGCCATTCGACTGGCAATCGAAAGAGCCCTTCCTAGATGGGTCGAGTCCAGCGTCTTCCAAATGAAATTATCGTCTCCCGTATGGAAACTCGGCGACCTCAGGCAAGCCTTGGCAAGAATCGTGAAATCTGGTGCCGAGCGACAGCATCACTGCAAACGACACGAAAGAGCCACAACAATGGTCACCACCTACTCAAAGAAAACCCGTCCACTTGAGAAAGGACAAAACGAGTTCCACAGAAAGCCCAACCTACCCAATACAAGCGAAACGCAAACAAGAACCAAGAAAGCTCCACGGAAAGCATGCGCCTACTGCTCGGAAATGCACGCATCACTGGAGTGCAGGAAATTTGCAAACCCAGAAGCAAGGAAACGCCATCTCCAAGCAACCCAAAAATGCTTCAACTGTCTCCAAGAAGGACACAACGTGGCGAAATGTCCAAGCAAATGGACATGTCGAAAGTGCAAGAAGAAACACCACTCTTCAATCTGCAACCTCCCCAATCCATCGACAGAAAGGAACACCGCTGCAGCAACCATCGATGATACGCCAACGGCCTTTGCTTGCAAGGCCCCAGAGGGTGTTCTCCTAATGACCATCCAAGCGATCGTGAGAAATCCAAAGAACAACAAAAGAGTCAAAACGTCTATCTTTTTCGATTGTGGCAGCGACTTCAGCTACGTATCCTTCGACCTTCTCGAACTCCTAGGAATCGAAAAAGCTGCTCATCAATCCATGGATGTCACGACCTTCGGTGGCCAAACAAAGAAACTACCGTTCCAAGCGGCAAACGTCGAACTCGAATTACTTAACGGAAGCACCTACCCTATGGCTGCTCGAGGCATTTCGCAGATCACAGCAAAATTGCGATCAATTGCCATCTCCGACATCAAACCAGAAAAACTTCGTGGACACATACTGACCGAGAAAAGACAACCACATGTACTACTCGGAATCGACGACTTCTGGAACCTCGTTATCAACAAACGAGAAGGAAAAATTGCCAATCTCCACATCATCGACACAAAGTTGGGCGTCATCTTGTCTGGAGGGGACAATCCACTCAAACGCAACAACTATGGTGTCACCGCTGGAGAAGAAAACATCGAAGAAGGAGCGATCTGTGCCAACGGAATATCTATCATCGATGAAGACAGCGTGATGCAAGAAGAAGTCGCAAAATGGTTGACTCTCGACAACATTGGCATCGAAGACCAAAGAGACACCAAAAACGATGACCAAGAGACATACGAAAAATTCAAACAATCGACAAAGTTCGTGAACAACAGGTTCCTCATCTCGATTCCAATCGACGAAAACGTCCAACTGGATTCAAACGAAGGACTGGCAATCCAACAATTGATCGCTTGGACAAAGAATGCCTCGAAGAGTCCCGAAACAATCCCCAAAACCAAAGAGGGATTCGAACTCTGGAAAAAAGACGGAATCATTGAACAAATTCCCGACGAAGAAATCCAGAACCCTCCAGGAGGAAAGTGTGTCTACAACCCATTCCATGTGGTAACTAAGAAGTTCCGCATTGTGCACAACGGGTCTGCAGCACGCAAAGGCCGAACATCTCTGAACTCCCACATTCACAGAGGACCAGTCATGCACATGGATTTGGTACAATTTCTGTTGATGTTCAGAACGGCTCCCCACGTTGCCATGGGTGACATAAAGCAAGCTTTCCTCCAACTGGGGCTCAACACCTACGACAAGGACCTCTTGAGATTCTTGGTTCCCAAAGACTGGAAGAAACCAATAACGAAAGAAAACATTCGACATATGCGTTTCACACGACTCAACTTCGGTTTGAAATGTTCGTCCTTCCTTCTGGCCGGCACCCTCAAAATGCTCTTCAACGAAAGCGATCCAAGAAATGAGGAAGTGCTCAAAGGCACATACGTCGACAACATGCTGGCCACCGGAAACACTGCCAATGAGGTCAAGAACAAAATCGAATACACAAAGGAAAAGCTGCAAGAAGCCAGCATGGAGCTTAGGGATCTCGTCAGCAATTCTCCGTCAAACAATAAGAAATGGAGATTCGAAAAAACCGAGTACAACGTTTTGGGACACACATGGAACATCGAAACCGATTCCATCGTCTTCCGAATCCCAAAAAATGAATGGACCACCACAACCAAACGGTCACTTCTCTCGAATCTCGCCAGATTCTACGACCCGATGGGTTACTTCGCACCGATTTGGCTTCCTCTCAAAAGTGTCATTCAGAAGACTTGGAAGTTGGATCTGAAATGGGATCAACCTTTGCCACCCGAGATTGTCAACGAATTGATCAAAACGAACTCGGCAATCATCACAATACCCAGGAATGTGCTACCAACAATCCCAGGCGAATTGATCCTACATGTCTTCACTGACGCGAGCCTTGTGGGAATTGGAATCTGTGCATATCTCAAAGTCAAGAACTCCACCCATCTCCCCCACCTCCTCATGGCAAAATCAAAAGTGACTCCACTAGGCGAAAACACGGTGCCCCGCCTCGAGCTCACGGCTGCAACACTGGGTGTTCGAAAAGCCAAAACCATCAGAAAAAACATTCCGAGAGTCCATGCTTGTATAATCTGGAGTGATAGCCAAGTTGTGTTGGGCTGGATAAGAGGAGATGCGGCCGACAAACCAGTTTTCGTGAAGAATCGTCTCGCCGAAATCACAAGCATCGAAGCAACTTTCCGTTATGTGCGAACCCACGAAAACCCAGCCGACATTGCTTCGAGAGGGATGGAGATTTCGAAAATCGAGAAAAATGAACTATGGTGGAATGGACCCAGCTTCCTACAACAACCAGAGGACCAATGGCCCAGACCCGAGCTGGAGCCTATTGAAATCACTCCGACAAAAGGGACAACAGCAACAAGCATCATCCAAACACAAGAAAAGGAAGACTGCTCACTGTTGAACCCTAGGAGATTCTCTTCATGGAACAAGATGATCTGCACAATGACATTCGTTTTGTGGTTCATCAAAATCACATCAACTCGTGCGGAATCAGGAATCAGATCGATCTTGAAGAACTTTACCCACCGGCATGAAATTGGACAACTCGCCGAGATCCAGCTCATCAAAGAAAGTCAACAAAGACATCCACCATCTCCAACGGACACAAAGTCACTTCGCTTGTTTCGCGACGAGAATAACTGTTGGAGATCCCAAGGACGTATCGACACCAGTAATGCCGGAGAAGAGGCGAAGAAACCGTTCTTCCTCTCCCACAAAGACCCAGCTACAGCACTACTCGCCGCCGATGTACACGAAAGGATGCAACATGCCAGCACCTCAGTCACATTGACCACTCTTCGAAACAGTGTTTGGATTACACACGGAAGAGTTCTGGTCAACAAAGTCGTAAAAAGATGCCTAGCATGCAAGCCGGAACGTGCAGTACCTTTCAAACTGCCTGAGCTTCCACAACTACCAACCTCAAGGGTAAAAGCATCACTACCCTTCGAAAATGCCGGTGTCGATCTTGCTGGACCATTTCTCGTGAACGACAACGGTGAAACGACAAAAGTGTGGATATGCGTCTTTGTTTGTATGGCATCAAGAGCAATACACATCGAAACAACTCGATCTGTTTCCGCCATCGATTTTCTCCAAGCCTTGAGAAGATTTGTCGCCCGTCGAGGACTCCCGAAATTCTTCATCTCCGACAACGGAACTAACTTCAGAGCCACTTCACCGCTCATCGAATCCTGGAGCAATGCAGATCAAGAATTGTTCGAAAAATCGGCTCTGAAGGACCGAATCACGTGGAAGCACATCCCAGTCTTGTCACCATGGTCTGGAGGACTTTATGAACGAATGATCCGAATCATCAAAGAAAGCCTCCGAAGAACCATCCGAAACCGTCTCCTCGACATCGAAGAGTTCATCACTTTCACCGCGGAAGCCGAGGCCGTTGTGAACTCACGACCACTGACAAACCTTGGAAATGGGAAAGTCCCTCGCCCAATCGATCTCACAATACCCAATGCAACAATTCGCCTGCCAACCGAAGAACTGCAGGATAGCCAGCCACTTCAAGGAAATACGCAATTGTCTCTCCGAGCATCCTGGCAGCATGCAGTGGACCGAACGAATCTTTTCTGGGAACTCTTCACGACCGACTACCTACTGGCTTTGCGGGAAAGAGGTTTCCAAGGTCTCAAACAACACCCAAACGCCACAAAGCGTCGTCCAATTCTCGACGAAATCGTCATTGTCTACGAGCCGAATGTCGCCAAAGGTAAATGGAGAACAGGAAAGATCACCAGACTGGTCGAGAGCAATGACGGACATGTACGATCGGCTGAAGTTCAGATGTCAAATGGTCGCTCAACTATTCGTTCTATCGCTACCCTGTACCCACTGGAGATCTTGCCGGAAGAAAATGAGAACACGACGGCAAACGAGAAGCCAGAAAGTGAGGCCGAAAAACCAACTGAAAACAAAGATGTATCAAAAGAATCCCAAAGCAAAAACGGCAGTGCTCAAAAGATCAAGATACGAATTTCGGCCACGGAAAGCAATCACCTACACTACTGTGATTCTCGTTCTACAACTGATGAGCGGAGTCGCAGCGAGCGCCTGCTCAGGTATCGTGAGGTACCAAGAATACTGCACACGATTTGGGTTGGCAATCCACGAGAATAAGGGGAGGGCTTGCGCCAAGCCGGTCTCCTGCGGAATTGACCAGCACATCCGACGGCACACGGACCCAAGCTACCTCACCTCGCCTTGCACCACCCCTTGCCGATGCCCAAATTGGGCCGACGATTGTTCTCGGCTGATCAAGCACCCATCAACCCAATATCTACCCGAGCACGGAGAAAGAATTGCAAAAATGGCTCCCAACTTGTGTCGGGTCAAAAGCCAACAATGCCCAATCCAACAAACACGAAGTATTCATGAGGTGATGCTGTACAACGGAGCCATGGCATGGGTCAACGAATTGAACATCATCAGGAAGCAGATAACGGAACCAATCTGCATCGGTGAAGGTGACGTCGACGGAACCTCAACCTTCTGCGAACAATTCAAATGCACCAGGGGAGGACCGCGATTTTGTCTCTTCCCGAGACATGAACTCGCTCTCCTTCAGACTCCCAATGGAGCTGTACCCATCAAGGCTTGGGCCACCAGCAACAAACTGGTCTATGTTCAAGAAGAGAAAAACGACACGACAGAAAAATGCCGAAGGCTATCTTTCAATTGCACAAATAGCGGCCTCGTCATTGATATGAATCCGGAATGCAACGACCTTGCTGAAATATGCGTGAACACGGGATCCAATCGACAATGTACCCATCTCGACCCTTCACAAATTTCACAAGGACCCACCGAATTCTGCACGCCCCCTAAATATCGAATCACCAACCACACTTTTGAGATCACGGCCTGGAAAAATGGAAATCTACGAGAAAAACGACTACTCCAATGCCCTCCTCTCAACATATGCGACGTCTCGAACTGCATCATCTGTTGGTCGACCTATTTCACACCACAATGCACAGTGTCCAGGGTGGGAGGCGCTCTACTCCGAGTTCTCATCGGCATCACATGGTTCTGGGCTACAATCGCTATCGTCAAGCGAGCAACCCGCCGACAACGCCGCCAAAGAACCTACCCCATTCGACTGATGAGACTCGCTCTACTACTTCTTCTCCATTGGCCATCCCAAGTCTACAGCTGCGGCGAAACAATCACAATTCAAGCAAAAAATCACGAATGCCAAGTTTTCCACAACGGACTGACCTCATGCCGATTTGAACAGAAAACAATGTTGACACTTCGGGACCATGAGGAAGCCTGTATCATGCTCAAAGATCACACCGAAAAACCCGCTGGCACCCTGCGAATTCGTGCACAAGGCAGTTATCGGTGTTCAAGGACAGGAAATCGAGTATTCACTCGACCAGTCGAAATCCATACCGTCTCAACTCGCCGATGCCCTGGAATGGGGTCATGCAGCTCAAACGCATGTGCAACCACAACACACAACGCAAAGATCGAGGAATTCCGACAAACGAGCCACCTCCCAGGAAACTCCAGATGTCAAGACGGATGCTCCGGCTTCATCTGTGGCTGCATTTCCTTTGCACCCGCTTGCCTCTTCTCCAGATCCTTCGCTTCACCTATCGACAATACAACCATCGAAATCATCAACTGTGAATGGGTCAAATCAGCAATTGTCGAGTGGGACCTGGAAGGGAAAAAAGGGAAGTCAATTTTGGCCCCGGGAGAGACCGATAAAGACAGGACCCTCTCTATCGGAGTCATCAACATCGATGTCCACAAAGAAATCAGCCAGAAACAGTTTGCCATCATAAACCAGGAAACTGCTACGGCCCTCGACGAAGTCCAAGCAAAAGCAGCAACACTCTTCCAATGTCCAACACAAACGGACGCGATGAGGATGACAAGTCAATGCAAAATTGATGAACAACAACTTGCTTGCCGAATGGTGGATGAAAGAATCGTTTGTGGACGATTGACCGGACCGGATTGGACATCACATCGACTACCGATCTCAATACGAGGAGACCTATTCCGATTCGACGACCGCTCAAAGACGGTCACCGGACTCGCCGGAAACACAATAACGACACTGGCCATCAACATCCAAGGAATGTCTACAACCACCAGGGTGGACGTGGCCCGTTGCCAGCTCGAGGACCTAAGCATCAAGGGATGTTTCTCGTGTGACATCGGGGCCGTACTCGACTACATCTGTACAGCGGAATTCGGCCAGACGTCGGGACACCTTCTATGCGGAAACTCAACAACAACACTCATCTGTGACGGTTCTCACTCGAAAAGACAGACGACGATCAACTTCGAAGAATCGAACATCGACATGGATTGCCAACTATCCTGCCCAGGAGGAAAAACCAACACTCAACTACGGGGACGACTCTTCTACATCGAGCAAACCCGTAGCGAATGGACGGTGATGAAGCCGGAAGTGGCGGATGCCTCAGTGGGCCGCGCGTCATGGCTTCAACAACTACTCTACGAATTCATCCTCAAGGACATCTCCATGATCGTCACAATAATCGCATTGCTCTTCATCGTTCCATATGTGATTACCTTATTTTGTAAATTGTTCAGAACCTTACTTCGTTGTTGCCATCTTCCTTTCCTTTTGGCCGGGAATGTTCGGAAATTCTTCCGATAAAAATCTATTTCTCTCGTAATCCTCCTATTTTGTCTTTGAAATCTTCCCACGATTTCCCTAGCCAAAACATAGACATTTCTAAAACATTTCCCCCTCAACTTTTCAATATATACACCCTCCGGTGCTTTAATAAATATATTCTACCTTGAACCAAGGGATTTGGAGACAGCCTACACCCAACAGTTAGAATGAAATACAGACAAATCAGATGATTTTTGTTACTATCGAATGCATGTCCAAGAGATCGTCAAAACGCAAGAAAAGAAACTCAAGAAAACGAACTTCAAGTCGTCTTTCGAGTCCCTTAACCAGATTAGAAGCAAAATTTTCGGTTTTTGATAGGTGATTTTTGTCTGCGCGTCTGATTTTTTTACATACCGCATTTAAGTGCCTTTTCCTTTCGATATTCGAATCCATCTGAGTCATAAATCAGTGACCGTCCTTCTTGGCTTGACATTCTGCCTAGAAGAATAAATTAATAACTAACAAACCATAACTCATACACCAACAAACCATATTACCACAAAGCTAATAAAATATACCTTAACCGCCACGTTTGTCCTTTTGAAGCACGCAGCAGCGCCTCGCTCAATCTCTGATTGTGGCTGACTGATTACCTGCAAAATGAAAATGCTAAATGGCTAGGCGAACCAAATATCAAGTGACACATCCATAAAGCTGATAAAATATACCTCAAAATTTCACGTCGGTCCGTGATGATAAGAGGACGATGATGAGTATGCAGCAACGCCTCGTTCAGTTTCAGATTGCTTTGTTACATACAAAAATAAAAAGTTAGTGAAAACGTTAAAAAACAGGCCGTAAAAGGAAAAAAATTTGTTATTCTTGGTCAAAATCACTTTAATAAACGCTATCGCAGGTTTCTATGCGTAAAGCTTAAAAAAATCGAATTCTCCGCCTTTTTTTACCCTGAAAACAGAAAAAGTGGACAGAAAAAGTTAAAGACAGCAAAGAAAAAGCAAAAGCAAAAATCTAGGAAATAATTTTCTTGCTCGTCGCTGTTTTGGTCGGCGTTGTTTTGGGATAGACACTTTTAAGGGGCTATCACGAAAGCGCTAAAGCGTGGATGCGTGGATGAGGTACCGGACCCCGCAAAAAATTTCCCTTTAGCCCTTTTTCTTCATTCGACGGGTGTAGGTCCGAAACTTTGTCCGGTTTTTATGCATAGTCCCGCCGTCGTCGCGAAGTTTTCTTCCCCTTTGTAAAATCTATTATGTTTTTGTAGCGACTTTTGAAAGTACTCTCTCCTCGTTGTTCCCTCCTTTTTATATTGTTTGCCCAAAGTTTGTTGTTTAAAATTCTAATACGGTTTTATTTCGTTTTCTGTTCGGCAAAAATCTAGAAAATAATTTTTTTGTTCGTCGCTGTTTTGGGTACGGCGCTGTTTTGTCGGCGCTGTTTTGGTCGATAGACCCTTTTAAGGGGCTATCGCGAAAGCGCTAAAGCGTGGATGCGTGGATGCGGTACCGTACCCCGCAGAAAGTTTCCCCTTTGCCATTTTCCCTGACGGATGTAGGTCATTTTCCATAACGGAAACTTTTGTCCGGTTTTTATGCACAGTCCCGCCAAGTTTTCTTCTCCTTCGTAAAATCTATTATGTTTTCGTAGCGACTTTTGAAAGCACTCTCTCTCCTCGTTGTTCCCTCCTTTTTATATTGTTTGCCCAAAGTTTGTTGTTTAAAATTCTAATACGGTTTTATTTCGTTTGCTTTTCGGCTCCTTCCACTCCAAGCAATTGGACGCGGTGAAAGGCTTGTGGCTTTACGTGAATAAAAGCTTAGAGCTTGTTCACTTGCCTGACTTTCTACTCAATGGAGCATATCACCAGAGAAACAACACGTCTACTCATCGAAATGACAAATGAACATTTGAAAGTCACTCATTACAAGGGGGGGCTTTTCTTTCTTTATTTTCTTGGGTAGTTTTGGGCGTAGATTCAACGAGAGCTTGGGAAAAGGCGTTTTATGCTGAGTTTCGGGGTTTTAAAGTGCACGCTTCTAAGGTGTGTTGCAAAATGATAGGACCACCCCTAAATTTTACATGTTTTTGCCTGTGGAAATTGATAACGTGAAATAGCTTTTTAATCCTAGAAATATATACAAAAGAGGCATAAATACCGTTTGTGACGTTATTTGAATAAATTGCAACAAAAGTATAACAATTTCTTTATTCAACACCTTTTGCAAAATGATAGGACCACATGAAAAATAACAATAAATTTGAGTATAAGCTTAAGAAAAACATGAATGAACAATTGATTAATAATCAATAGAGCCTCCCTTTTTCTACATGACCTCGAGTAGTCGACTTTTCATTCAGTTCACCAAGTTTTGAAGCGTTTGTCGTGGAATTGACGTCCAAGCTTGCAAAATTATTTTTTTGAGTTGCGAAATCGTGTCGTAAGTCTTTCCATTAGCATAAATATTCCTCACAAGGATGCCCCATAAGTTTTCCATTGGCTTTAAGTCCGGTGAGCAGGCAGGCCATTCGAGAAAATCGATGTTATGACGACCCAGGAAAGCTTTAGTGGATTGGCTGACATGAATTGAAGCATTATCCTGTTGAAAACTATAATGTTTCCTTCAATTTTGTGCTGGGAAAGGAAGTAGTTGATCCGCAAGAACGTCCTGGTAATCGTTTGAGTTCATGCGACAAGTCACGAATTCTAAATCCAGAACGTCATCCACATTGAAAGCGCCCCATATCATGAGTGATCCTCCTTCGAAGTTTTGACGCCTACAAAGCATTGAATCTTTTCTCAAATGGTGCGAATAGTACTTGTTGCCGTCGGAACTATCCAAATTAAATTTTTTCTCATCGCTGAAGATGGCCAACAAAGAAAAAATAGTTAACAACCCGTGAAGGAATTGAGCTTTGGAGGCTCAAATGAGGATTGCAAGAGACTCTTCACCAGCTTCCACGCATCTGTCAAAAAGGAGGCAGTGTTAACCTTTGATTCCAGAGAACAATCACCCAAAGAGCAACTCAAAGATTTTGTCGAAAAAAATTGTTATAAATATCATGTTCTCATTTTATCGAAAACATCAATTTTTCTGTAATATGTTCAGTTATTAGAGAGAAATTGATTTGGATGAATAGATAAGTTTCCGCAGGCTTTAGAGGATCTCTTTTATATGTACACCCGATGAGAAACACTGTAAGATAGAGTTCTGAGACATAATCTGAGTATGTCGATGGACCCGTCGAAGACGGTAGTGGATATTCACCCAGAGCTGCCACAGCGAGTTAAGCAAATGATTAGTCCTCGAGAAGTAAAACGTCGGCTAAATCAGGCAAAGATATTTGGACGTCGTCCGGCTCACAAGCCATTGATTTCCCTCATGAATCGCAAGCTTCGAGTAAAGTTTGTCAACAAGAATCTGAACATGCTGAAAATGGTTTTGGCTCTAGTTTTGACCTTGAAAATGTCCCAATAGTCGATAGCTTGAGGCATATAGTGAAGTACACGATAAAAGCGCGTACTTTGGAACCTCGAAACTTGGCTTAAAACGCACTTTCTCAAATTCTCGTTGTGTTGTTCGGAATTTACACATAAAATTACGTCAGAAGAAGAGGGTTTAAAGAAAAAAAATGCCTGCAACCCCACAAGTACCGACCATTTCCAAATTTCTTTTTTTGTACTCTGAAGTTAGATTCCTATTGACATGCGGCTTTAAGGGACTGGCGCGAAGCGGCGCGCTATCTAAGGCGTAGATGCGCTACCGTACCCAACACAAAAATTGCCCCTTTGCCATTCTTTTCATTTGTTGATCTTTGTCCTTTATTCTCGAAACTTTGTCCGGTTTTTGTGCATAGTCGCGCCAAGTTTTCTTCCGCCCTTCATAAAATCTATTATGTTTTTGTAGCGACTTTTGAAAGTACTCTCTCCCCTCGTTCGTTCCCTTCTTTTTATATTGTTTGCCGATAATTTGTTGTTTAAAATTCTAATACGGTTTTATTTCGTTTTCTTTTCGGCTCCTTTCACTCTATTGTTTTGAATCCGTTCGCACATGCCGTATTAACTCAACTTAACCAATTCCTTTTAACTAAAACGCAAATCTAAATCGTTTTAAGAGTATCTTTGATTTTTCTCCGAAAAAAATTTAGCTTTATCTGCGTTTGATAGCTTCTAACTTACTTTTTATACATTTTTCGTTGGTTTATGGTTTACTGGAGTCATTTTTAGTATTAGAAACAATTTATTGGATTGCTTGATATTATTTTTACAACGAAAAATGATTAAGGCTCTAGATTAGCCTAAAAAAGTAGTTTTGGTGACAAAAGTGACTTCAGTAAATGTAAATTCCAATACAAATGTAAATTCTAATGACGTCTTTTTATTTTCAGATACGAGAATGCCGGTTGTAACGCGCGCGCAAAAGCGAAAGCAAGAACCGGAACCAACGAAGATTCAAGATTTCCCTCTGGAGCTGATTGAGGAAATGATACGTCACATCCAGGCAAATCCGGCTTTCAATTCTGATCGTGGGTTTTATTTTGGAGCAACTTTTTATTATATGAGATTGACAAGAAAGTCTTTGCACAGATTTGAACTGGAATTTCTTCAAAAACGAATCCACCAATTCAAGAACACTTTTTTCCATTATTTACAAGTCGACTCCAAGAAATTACGGGACCATCACGATTGCGCCATAAGCAAAAAACGAAAATTGCGCCGACGAATTTTTCGCCGCGCACACGAAACGAAAATTGCGCTTGTTTTTTTGCGCTGCGAAATTTGCACCGAAGGATTTGAGTTATTTCATTGAGACTTTACCTTGTTTTTTGATGACGAAATCGAATGCAAGTTCAATCACAATGACTACATGTTTTTAAATGCAAACATTGTTGCTTGAGTGCTTAGCATACGGCTGTTTTTTGGTGTTTAAGTTACTCAAATGTTGGTGTTTCTTTGTTTTTCCAATGCATTTCGTCAGACCTTTAATAATGATTAAAGCTGCGTTTCTAAAATGAATTTTAAAATTTTATTAACAAACAAACCCGCGTGAAAAGTGAAAAGAGCACGACAACAAAAAATAATTTTAAAAAGCGTTAAAAATAGTAACAACATAAGAAGCATATATCAAGTTCAAGGAGAAATATAAATAGATAAGCCAAAAAGATAGTCAAGTGGATGTGGTGGACGAATAGGGTTAGTGACCGCCAAATGTCGCTCTTTGTGAAATTTACTGGCCTGTCGATTTTGAGGGAACATCTCAGGAACGGCGGAAGGGGGCCAAAGTAAGAAAAACAGCAAAAAATTGCTGAAAAAATGCAGAAACAGACAAAAAAATGTTCTTTCTAGTACTGGGTTAGCGCTAGTTTGTTCGGCGCAATTTTCGTTTTGTGTGTGCGGCGCAAAGCTTGCCGGCGGGAAATAGGCTCGGCGCAATCTTCATGATCCCGAAATTACTCGTAAAAATGAGTGCAGCTTTCCTTTAAAATTTTTAAGATTTTTAAGAAAATATTATTTTCTAGCTTAAATTCAGCCTAACTCAGTTTTATGCCTTTAAGGGTATCTTTGATTGTTAATCTGGAAAGTTTAAGCTGTAAAGGTTTCTTGGACAAAATTTAGCTTTATCTACGTTTTATCGCTTCTAATTCGTTTGTTTTATGGTTTATTAGAGTCATTTTTAGTATTGGAAATAATTTATTGGATTGCTTGATATTATTTTTACAACGAAAAATGATTATGGCTCTAGATTAGCCTAAAAAAGTGCTTTTGGTGACAAAAGTGGCTTCAGTAAATCATGCAAATGTCAATTCTAATGACGTCTTTTTATTTTCAGATACGAGAATGCCGGTTGCAACGCACGCACAAAATCGAAAGCAAGAGCTGGAACCAACGGAGATTCAAGATTTCCTTGTGAAGCTGATTGAGGAGGTCAAACCTCTGATCCAGGCATGTTCGGCTTTCAATTCTGATGGTGGGTTTTATTTTGGAGCAACTTTGGACCAACCACAAATTTTGGAGCAACCACAAAAAAAGTGGTTTTGGTGACATAAGTAAATCATACAAGTGCCAATCCCTTTGATTTCTTTTCTTTTTCAGAGACGAGAATGCCGGTTGCAACGCGCGCACGAAAGCGAAAGCAAGAACCGGAACCAACGGAGATTCAAGATTTCCTTGTGGAGATGTTTGAGGAGATCAAACGTCAGACCCAGGCATATTCGGCTTTCAATTCTGATGGTGGGTTTTATTTTGGAGCAACCACAAAAAGGTGGTTTTGGTGACATAAGTGACTTCAGTAAATCATACAAGTGCCAATTCCCTGGATTTCTTTTCTTTTTCAGAGACGGGAATGCCGGTTGCAACGATCGATGATTTGCCGTTGGAGCTGGTTGAGAAGATCGCATGCCAACTTGATGTGAAAGACGTGGCGAAACTGATGATGGTGAACAAAAGGCTCTACTCGAGTTATGCAAAGAATCGATCGATCGTTTTCGGAAAGCACGTCGCTTTAATTGGCCTGGGATTGTATTCTGCACCGAGAAATTGTATCCAGAAGTTCGTCGATACCGAGCCCTTGAAACTGAATGAAACTGCATTTCCAACTTTTCACGAAGGAAGAGTGCCAGACGTTCCTCAGCAATTTTCATGGGTCGGTCAAAAAGCAGGCAAAACTGGGGCTCAGCATCGATTCATTAGAACAAGATCAAGCACTGAAAGAGCAACTCAGCAAATTCATCGAAAGCCAATTGAACGGATGCGAGAACATCACTCTTGGTATCGAGTTCAGGGATTCTTTCCACGTTTACCATGAGGCTCTGATGAAAACGCAAATCAAAATGAATTTAACGTCGACTGATCCATGGGAGTTTGATCACATCGTCGACTGGATTATCAAGGATGGAATTCCTAGTAAGAATCCTGAAGCGGCGATTCACATTGTATCGAGATCGGAGTCTCCCAGGGCCGGTGATTTTCTTTCACAGGTGCAAGGACTTGAACCAGTCGATGACGGTAAAAATCACTTGGCACTCCTTTCTCGTGCGAACGAGCTTGTCAGAGAAAATGAGAAGAACTTTCTTTCCTTCTGGAGCCCGTTGGCCAATTATGTGTTTGACGAAAATAGTTCGTGTTTCTGCCGCCGAATCGACTCAACGACGAGTTGCATTTACTTGTATGGCGTCAAGATCGGCTATCAGCACTTTTTGGCCTTCTACATGCCGTGTCAATGAAATAATCAAATAACCAACCTAAACTCTTATCGTAAATGCTTGGCCACTTATATCCGGCCCATCCTAGAATATGCTTCTATTGTTTGGTCTCCCCGTTTACAAGTCTCGATTGAACGTTTGGAGAAAATCCAGAAAAGGTTCACAAAAATCTCTTTATGGAAAATTGACTATTCCAAATATTCTAGCTTGATTTATGAGGATAGACTTGCCCTTTTTGAACTAAAAACTTTACAACATCGTCGCTTTGTGATTGATCATGTCGAAACTTTCAAAATCCTGCGTTGCAAACAGATTAGCCCTTTGTTTGTTGACTTTTTCAAATTTAACCCGAGGTCAGAGTCCAGAAGTGGTTCATTCCTTTTGCAGATTCCCTTTGCGTTTAATGTTTCTTTATGAAACTCCTTTTCCGTTAGAGCCGCTAGGTTATGGAGCTTGTTCCCAAATGACATACGAGAAATTCTGTCACTTTCGATTTTTGAGAAACGAATCGATGCTCCAGATCTAACGGCTCTCTCTCGTAGGTAGTCTGGCTATTTGCATATTCACTATATCTTGTATTTTCACTCTATCTTTTATCTTCGTCTCTTTCATTTGTCTCTACATTTATGGCTCGCCGTTCATTTCTCTATGATTTATTGGGCTTCACTTTATCATCTGAATAAAGTACCATTATTTTTTTTGTATAACATTATTGCTTCTTAGGAATTCACGTAAAGTTATTTAAAGATATTGTTGGATTTAGCTTTATCATTCATTCATTTAATAAGTTCGAATTTGAATAGAATTAATTTATTCTTCAGTTTCTACGATTTTCCTCTTCTTGTGTTCAATAAATTTAGTGTGTGTCATTTTGTCACTTTGGTCATGAAACTACATGAAACTACATGAAACTCATGAAACTTCATCAAAAATTCTATTACTACACCTACCTGCCGATAATTTGGTTTTAATGAGAATCGGTCCCAAGTCGGACCCTTCCTTTAAGGTGGGCTTACCACATAAAAGCAAACATTGACAAACATCTTCTGAGGAACTACAGTAAACTAGCGCATTTTGCTCTACCTAACTACTTCAGAAGCTAAAGGAAGTTTTTTTAGTTAAAATGGCTTACAGACAAACTAGATCATTTTTGTCGCAATCGAATGCATGTCCAGGAGATCGTCAAAACTCATGAAAGATCAGAAAACGAAATTCTAGTAGTCTTTCTAGTCATTTAACAAAATTAGAATTTCAATTTTCAATTTTTGATAAGTGATTTTTGTTTCCGCAAAACAGTAAGGATTCTTCAAAGCATTCAAAATTTTCAGATTTCTGTGAAGGCTTTGTTTTCTCTCCTTGCAAGTTTTGGCCCCATCCTCGCATGTTTGAGAGGATCTTTCCAAGGATGTTACAGGGCGGGCCAAAATTACCGTTACAATGCGCACTCACGCGCAAATGCGAAAGCGAAATGGAAGAAAGCGAAAGGTAACAACTTCAGCAAATGTCAAAAAAAAAGTGAAAAATCGTCTGTTGAAAACGCCAAACTAATTGGTGCGGAAAATGTCACAAAAAATGGGGATTAAGCGAAAATCCCTTAGAAGAATCACCAAAAACAAGCTCAAGTTAAAGGCCTACAAGAAAAATAAATCACAAATGCTATCAGTTGACGCTATCAACCACACAAAACTGTGGATAGTTTGAAGAAAGCGCTCGAAAAGGCTTGGGAAGAGCTGGATCTCCTGTACCTTCTCGCCACGATCGACGCTTTTCTACGACGTTTGGACGCCTGTGTAAAAGCTGTTTGGAGATCTGTTTAAAAAGGAATAGTTTTATGAATTGTTATGAGATAATAAAAGTTATTTTGCCGACAAGCCGTCGCATTCTTCTCGCATTTCTGTCCTGATCGCGCATCTTTTTCTCAATCTCCGCATCGGTTAACGTTTCCAAGAATGGACCCCATTGCTCGCAATCCGATGGATTTCTAGAAAAGATTTGATAAAGTTAAAAATATGAAAACTTTTTTACATTTGTACTTGCTTGAACAAACCTTATGCTCTAGTTTTAGCTAAAAATTTATTAAAAATGAATTCAAAGCGGACAACTTGTCAGTTCTAGTAGCCGGTCGCTTGACATTCCCATATTTCATTCAATTACCTGAACGAACCATCAACAGTGGGAAGCGGAGACTCAGAGAAAGCGCACGTCTTTTGGTTCCAATTCAATTGACCACTGAAAAGGGTACTGGACTTATTTGAATATTCAGTTTTAACCTACATTAATCTCAAAATGTATTTCTAGATATTTAGACAGTATTTCTAGATATTTTTCTGTTCTTAGGTCTTTGTATTCTCCTCTCTTTAGCAAAATATCCGTTTATTGATCTTTTCTTCAAACTGACCGAATTGAATAAGGGATGATCGCCCGGAATTCCCCTCCAAGACTCAATTCGGCGCAGAGAACCTGCGCGAAATCCTCGGGATTATTGCTCTGTTCACTCATACACTCATTCGTACACAATTCGAATCTAAAAACGCATTTATTACACAAGCAACAAGGTCTTGATCATCTACCTGTTTTTTGCTTTCTAGTGGCAAGTGGTCCTGATTTTTCGTGACCGTAAGAGTGCCGGTTGCTTTGTTTTGAGGGGCTCGGCCATAACATTTCGGCCAAACACCTAAAAAGAAATAGAATTGGGTATTACAAGATAAATTATACTTCCCTTATCTATAACTCAAAAGTACACCGCATTTAAGTACTTTGCCGTTTCGATATTCGAATCCATCTGAGTCGTAAATTAGTGACCATCCTTCCTGGCTTGACATTCTGCCTAGAAAAATAAATTAATAAATAACAAACCGTAAAATTATGTTAACAAACGATAAATCATAAACCAACAAATCATATTACCACAAAGCTAATAAAATATACCTTAACCGCCACGTTTGTCCTTTTGAAACACGCAGCAGCGCCTCGCTCAATTTCTGATTGTGGCTGACTGATCACCTGCAAAACAAAAATGCTAAATGGCTAGGCGAACCAAATATTAAGTCACACATCCAGAAAGCTGATAAAATATACCTCAAAATTTCACGTCGGTCCGTGATGATAAGACGACGATGACGAGTATGTCGCAACGCCTCGTTCAGTTTCAGATTGCTCTGTTACATACAAAAATAAAAAGTTAGTGAAAACGTTAAAAAACAAGCCGTAAAAGGAAAAAAGTTGTTTTCTTGGTTAGAATCACTTTAATAAACGTTCTCGCAGGCTTCTATGCGTAAAGCTTAAAAAGATCGGATTCTCCGCCTTTTTTACCCAAAAAACACAAAAAGTCGAGAGAGAAAGTTAAAAACAGCCAAGAAAAAGGAAAAGCAAAAATCTAGGAAATAATTTTCTTGCTCGTCGCTGTTTTGCTCGTCGCTGTCTTGGGTACGGCGCTGTTTTGGGATAGACGCTTTGAAGGGGCTATCGCGAAAGCGCTGAAGCGTGGATGCATGGATGAGGTACCGTACCCCGTAGAAAATTTCCCTTTAGCCTTTTTGGTTCATACGATCGTGTAGGTCGGAAACTTGGTCCGGTTTTTATGTCGAGTCCTGCTAAATTTTCTTCCACCCTTCATAAAATCTAGCAAAAATCTAGAAAATAATTTTTTTTGCTCGTCGCTGTTTTGGTCGGCGCTGTTTCGGCGGCGCTGTTTTGGGAAGACCCTTTTAAGGGGCCATCGCGAAAGCGCTAAAGCGTGGATGCGTGGATGCGGTACCGTACCCCGCAGAAAATTTCCCTTTTGCCATTTTCCCTTATTCAACGATGTAGGTCGGAAACTTTGTCGGGTTTTTATGCATAGTCACGCCAAGTTTTCTTCCGCCCTGCATAAAATCTATTATGTTTTTGTAGCGACTTTTGAAAGTACTCTCTCTCCTCGTTGTTCCCTCCTTTTTATATTGTTTGCCCAAAGCTTGTTGTTTAAAATTCTAATACGGTTTTATTTCGTTTTCTTTTCGGCTCCTTCCACTCCAAGCAATTGGACGCGGTGAAAGGCTGGTGGCTTTACGTGAATAAAAGCTTAGAGCTTGTTCACTTGCCTGGCTTTCTACTCAATGGAGCATATCACCAGAGAAAAAACACGTCTACTCATCGAGATGGCAAATGAACATTTGAAAGTGACTCATTACAAAGGGGGGGGGGCTTTTTTCTTCTTTTCCTTGGGTAGTTTTGGGCCTAGATTCCAAACACACGACGAGAGCTTGGGAAAAGGCGTTTTAAGCTGAGTTTCGGGGTTTTAAAGTGCACGCTTCTAAGGTGTGTTGCGAAATGATAGGACCACCCCTAAATTTTACATGTTTTTGCCTGTGGAAATTGATAACGTGAAATAGCTTTTTAATCCTAAGAATAGCACTGTATATTAGGAATAGGTTCTCTCCGATAGTGCTCCAAGAGGCAATCTATTCTCAGCAAATTAGGAGGGTTTATGCTTTTTGCTTGGCTATATTGCTCTTTATTATCTGGCAAGTGCAATCGGAGAATTCATCTCAAAGAATGGGTTTGTAAGCAGAAAAGAAAGCAGAAAACGGAATAAGGTCTTCAAAAAGCTTTAGCTCAAAAGTCAGTGACTGATTAAATGTAGTCGATGGCTGTTTCTGAAATCTTTTATCTTCTTTGGTTTTATCGCTTCTCATTCGTTTGTTTTATGGTTCACTGGAGTCATTTTTAGTATTGAAAACAAATCCGCCGGCTCCGCGCGACAAACTTTTCCGACTCATCTCGATGGCCAAACAATTCGACGAGGCTGAACAACAGGAAAAACAAAATGGACTTCAGGTTTTTTGTTCAATTTTTTTTTTAGTAAAGTTTTTTAGTCTCATGCAAATTCGGCGGGACTAAATTTGGGATTAGATGCTAACATCGTGCACGAATCGCTTGAGAAGCGAATCAACTGGACTGCCTACAAAGTCTATTGGCGATCTGCAGCTTTCAATTCTGATGGTGGGTTTTGTTTTGGAGCAACTTTTGATTTTGACAGCAACATGCCGTATGAACTAAAACGCAAATCTAAATCGTTGTATGCTTTTAAGAGTATCTTTGATTTTTTTTCCGAAAAATTTAGCTTTATCTGCGTTTGATCGCTTCTAACTCACTTTTTATACATTTTTCGTTGGTTTATGGTTTATTGGAGTCATTTTTAGTATTAGAAACAATTTATTGGATTGCTTGATATTATTTTTACAACGAAAAATGATTAAGGCTCGAGATTAGCCTAAAAAAGTGGTTTTGGTGACAAAAGTGGTTTCAGTAAATCATACAAATGTCAATTCCAATGACGTCTTTTTATTTTCAGATACTAGAATGCCGGTTGCAACGCGCGCACAAAAGCGAAAGCGAGAACCGGAACCAACGGAGATTCAAGGTTTTCCTGTGGAGCTGGTTGAGGAGATCATATGTCACATCCAGGCAAATTTGGCGGGACGCAATTTGGAATTATTGGGTTGGTGAATTGAAAACTGCCGGACTCTGAACTAAAATTTATTGACCATAAAATCATGAATTCATTCGAAGTGGCTCTCAATCACATTCAAATCAGGACTATAGGGAGGAGCAGACACAAGTTGAACGCGGTTTGCTATGAATCATCCTGGTGCCAGAGCCGTTCCTCCATTGGCGAGTCGAACACGACGTCTCATCAGCAGCTGTGACTTGTGGCGCGGGGCATTGTCCTGGTACGACAACCAACCTTGGCCCATATTTGCGGTCGAAAACGGTAGAAGATCATTCTCCAGAAACGTCTTGTAGCGTTGAGCATTCAGCGTTAAGTTTAGAAGGACGATTGGACCCAGTGAATTTCTGGACATTGCTCCTAGAAATCAGAAAATCAGTAGGCACAAAATACAAAGGTTCTTACCCTATAGCATGATCGATCCGCCACGAAATTTAACTGTAGGACGCAAGTATTTAATGTTATAACGTTGTTCGACTGGTCTCCGTGTCAAATGATTGCCATCAGGGGCGAAAAGATTGACTTTCGATTCGTCAGGGAACACAACATTGGCCCAATCGTGCGACGTCCAACTTTAATACTTCTTTGCAAACTCGAAACGAAGCTTCCGGTCCTTAGCTACCATCAGAGGTTTCTTGGCGGCCCTTCTAGTCATCAATCCACCGTGAATCAGGCGTCGACTCACTGTTTTTCGAGAAATTTCTTTGTTGCTTCACCATAGCCACGCCATCAGAGGCATTCAGATTTGGGTTCTTCTTGTGGGCCAGAACGAGCGCATTGTCTTCTCGTAAAGTTGTAACTGGTGGACGTCCACTTTTTGATGCACGATGAACGTTTTCTGCGAGGAGAGAACAAGCGATACAGTTGTTTCGGTACAGCGGAAGAGCTCAGCGACGGCTTTTCTAGACATTCCATTTTTTCGAGCTTCAACGAGTTTCTCCTTGTCCGGAGTTGATAAGTAAGCGCCGGGCATCTAAAAAATCAGAGTTAGTATCCAGAAATCAATAGGAAAGACAAAAAATTTCTTGAAGAAACTGCGATGTTAAGAGACTTTTGTCCATCAATTTTTGGCGCAATTTTTGTTTTATTAAAAAGTTCATGAAACCTGATAAATTGTTAAATCCATTTTTTTGTAATGTTAAAATTAGAGATAATAAGCTCTTTAAATCTTTTAACTGTTCCCAAATTGGTCGGATTTGGACCAAGATATACAAAGAACAAACTTCTAAAAACCAACGTTAAAAGACTTTTGTCCATGACTGTAGTATCAGAAACAATTTATTGGATTGCTTGATATTATTTTTACAACGAAAAATAATTATGGCTTTAGATCAGCCTAAAAAAATGGTTTTGGTGACAAAAGTGGTTTCAGTAAATCATACTCAATTCCAATGACGTCTTTTTATTTTCAGATACGAGAATGCCGGTTGCACCAATCGATGATTTGCCGTTGGAGCTGGTTGAGAAGATCGCATGCCAACTTGATGTGAAAGACGTGGCGAAACTGATGATGGTGAACAAAAGGCTCTACTCGAGTTATGCAAAGAATCGATCGATCGTTTTCGGAAAGCACGTCGCTTTAATTGGCCTGGGATTGTATTCTGCACCGAGAAATTGTATCCAGAAGTTCGTCGATACCGAGCCCTTGAAACTGAATGCAACTCTTCTTCGTTTCGCGAAACGGATCAAATCATGCGACAAGTTAGAGATCAATGAGGTCATATGCCGCACCAATACAATGTTCTTAAATCAATTGAAATCCGTGAACGAACTGGATTTCCGTCTTTACACGAAGGAAGATTGCCAGAAGTTCCTCAGCAATTTTCATGGGTCGGTCAAAAAGCACGCAAAACTGGAAATCAAGATCGATTCATTAGAACAAAATCAAGCAACGAAAGAGCAACTCAGCAAATTCATCGAAAGCCAATTGAACGGATGCGAGAAGATCTCTCTTACTTTCGAGTTCATGAATTGTTTCCACGTTTACTACGAGGCTCTGATGAAAACGCAAGTCAAAATGAATTTAACGTGGACTGAGCCATGGGAATTTGATCAAATCGTCGACTGGATTATCAAGGATGGAATTCCTAGTAAGAATCCTGAAGCGGCGATTCACATTGTATCGAGATCGGAGTCTCCCAGGGCCGGTGATTTTCTTTCACAGGTGCAAGGACTTGAACCAGTCGATGACGGTAAAAATCACTTGGCACTCCTTTCTCGTGCGAACGAGCTTATCAGAGAAAACGAGAAGAACTTTCTTTCCTTCTGGAGCCCGTTGGCCAATTATGTGTTTGACGAAAATAGTTCGTGTTTCCGCCGCCGAATCGACTCAACGACGAGTTGCATTTACTTGTATGGCGTCAAGTTCGGCTATCAGCACTTTTTGGCCTTCTACATGCCGTGTCAATGAAATAATCAAATAACCAACCTAAACTCTTATCGTAAATGCTTGGCCACTTATATCTGGCCCATCCTAGAATATGCTTCTATTGTTTGGTCTCCCCGTTTACAAGTCTCGATTGAACGTTTGGAGAAAATCCAGAAAAGGTTCACAAAAATCTCTTTATGGAAAATTGACTATTCCAAATATTCTAGCTTGATTTATGAGGATAGACTTGCCCTTTTTGAACTAAAAACTTTACAATATCGTTTTGTGATTGATCTTGTCGAAACTTTCAAAATCCTACGTTGCAAACAGATTAGCCCTTTGTTTGTTGCCTTTTTGAAATTTAACCCGAGGTTCAGAGTCCAGAAGTGGTTCATTCCTTTTGCAGATTCCCTTTGCGTTTAATGTTTCTTTATGAAACTCCTTTTCCGTTAGAGCCGCTAGGTTATGGAGCTTGTTCCCAAATGACATACGAGAAATTCTGTCACTTTCCATTTTTGAGAAACGAATCGATGCTCCAGATCTAACGGCTCTCTCTCGTAGGTAGTCTGGTTATTTGCATATTCACTATATCTTGTATTTTCACTCTATCTTTTATCTTCGTATCTTTCTTTTGTCTCTACATTTATGGCTCGCCGTTCATTTCTCTATGATTTATTGGGCTTCACTTTATCATCTGAATAAAGTACCATTATTATTTTTTTGTATAACATTATTGCTTAGGAATTTACGTAAAGTGATTTAAAGATATTGCTTAAATTTAGCTTTATCATTCATTCATTTAATAAGTTCGAATTTGAATAGAATTAATTTATTCTTCAGTTTCTACGATTTTCCTCTTCTTGTGTTCAATAAATTTAGTGTGTGTTATTTTGTCACTTTGGTCATGAAACTACAGGAAACTACATGAAACTCATGAAACTTCATCAAAAATTCTATTACTGCACCTACCTGCCGATAATTTGGTTTTAATGAGAATCGGTCCCAAGTCGGACCCTTCCTTTAAGGTGGGCTTACCACATAAAAGCAAACATTGACAAACAGCTTCTCAGAAACTACAGTAAACTGGCGCATTTTGCTGTACCTAACTACTTCAGAAGCTAAAGTGCGCTTTTTAGTTAGAATGACATACAGACAAAGCAGATCATTATTCATGCTATTGAATGCATGTCCAAGAGATCGTCAAAACTCATGAAAGAAAGATAACATAACTCATATATAGATACTTTATTCAGGACCTGAGATAAAGTGCGCTAGATTTAAGATTAAAACACATGAATTCATACACATAACACGAAAAGGGCCAATAAAAAGAAACACGATATAATATATGTAAAATGTGGGTAGCACAGACCACGTCAAGGATCCACTAGAGCTTCAAGATCAAGATCATCTACAGATAATTTAAAGGTTTCGAGACTATTGGACTCTCTCAAAACTCTGGGGAGTCGATTCGAAATTCTGGCAGTTCTTATTCGAAGAGAGTTATAAACAAACTTATTGGAGGTGATTGGAATTTTTAAAACGAAAGAAAAGATATCAAAAGAAAACGAACTTCTAGTCGTCTTTCAAGTCATTTAACAAAATTAGAAGCAAAATTTTTGATAAGTAATTTTTGATATTATTGTTTCCGCAAAACAGGACTCAAAGGTTTCTTCAAAGCATGCAAAATTTTCAGATTTCTGCCAAGATTTCGCTTTCTCTCCTTGCAAGTTTTGGCCCCATCCTCGCATGTTTGGGAGGATCTGTCAAAGGATGTTAGAAAGAATCATGCCAAAGAAGAATCGGATTCCGGATTAATTCATAACGTTGTCCTTTTAAAAAGTTTTTTTAGATTTTGATGTGCTTCTAGAAATGTTTGCTGGAAGGTCTACAAAAATTTGTACAAATCAAAAAAAAAATCCTTACACCAGAGCGGTTTGCCAGATGACGGGCGAGCCGCACAGAGAATATTTTGAGCCCTATTACATAGGGATTTTGTTTTTTTATTGTAAATGGTATAGATTGAGCTGTAAATTTGTACCCAAAGGGTCAGGAAATCGATTGCGCTATTTATTTTATTGAGTCTACCAATGAGAACTGCTAATCTATAAGCCCGGTTGGCTTTCCTAGTAAACCCACGAATTCTTAAACATCGCTGGATCATTCGTCGGTTGTACAGAGGGAGAGCTTTGGTGTGAAGAGCACCCAAACAAGAACACCCAAGAAGAACGAGGCAATCACCATCGAAAACACCGGTCACAAACCAAAATCTTTCACTCTTTTCGAGAAATGGGAGATGAAGAAGCCTAAGCTTTCTGCTTTGGTTTAATTTCCTCATATGCAATCGCTCCAATCATGAATGCAATGCAGATGATTGTGAATAAGATTGTGATTCTTCGCGAAATGCCCAGTGAAAGCGACTGTGATTGGGTAGATTGTGAGCTAGAAAACAATGCACATTCCACGGAATTTGGCTTTTATTTCACAGTCTGTCATAGCAAAATTGAGTCAAATAAATAAAGAAAGAAAGTACACAGAGATCCACGCAAAATAACGTAATCAAAAATAAACAGTGATGAGTGATCAAAGAAATGAAATCGAAACCTCAAAATGGATTGTAATTGCCGACAAGCCGCCTCATTCTTCTCGTATTTCTGTCCTGATCGCGCATCTTTTTCTCAATCTCCGCATCGGTTAACGTTTCCAAGAATGGACCCCATTGCTCGCAATCCGATGGATTTCTAGAAAAGATTTGATAAGGTACAAATATGAAAACTTTTTTACATTTGTACTTGCTTTAACAAACCTTATGCTCTAGTTTTAGCTAAGAATTTATTAAAAATGAATTCAAAGCGGACAACTTGTCAGTTCTAGTAGCCGGTCGTTTGACATTGCCATTTTCATTCAATTACCTGAACGGACAATCAACAGTTGGAAGCGGAGACTCAGAGAAAGCGAACGTCTTTTGGTTCCAATTCAATTGACCACTGAAAAGGGTACTGGACTTATTGAACTTATTGAATTTGGACTTATTGAACTTATTGAATTGAGTATTCAGTCTTAACCTTAATCTTAATTAATCTCAAATTGAAGTATTTCTAGATATTTTTCTTTTCCTAGATCTTTGTATTCTCATTTCTTTAGCAAAATATCCGTTTATTGACCTTTTCTTGATCTCTTCTTGATCTTTTCTTGATCTTTTCTTCAAACTAACCGAATCGAATAACAGATGGTCGCCCGGAATTCCCCTCCAAGCCCCAATTCGGCGCAGAGAACTCGCGCGAAATCCTCGGGATTATTGCTCTGTTCGCTCATGTCCCATCTGGAATTGATAATTTTGATAATTCAATCAAGCTAAGCTTTAGGAAAAAGAACCCACTCAAATTGATCGACCAAATTCTGATTTCCAACGTTGATGTTGAGCTTAAGGACAGCGCGTTGATCAGCTGTTTGGGAGTCGATTTGTACTGGCTGAATAAGGAAAATGTGAAAAGTTTAAAAAAAGGAGAAGAATCCATTGATTCGTTTAAAGATTTTTGAATTTAAAAATCCCTGAAAACCCACCTCTTCAGATGTTTCAATTTGTTGAAAGATGGCGGCTGCAATGGCCGGTTGAAAGGAAGATTGGGGCAAGTCAAGATCTTCGCACATTTGTTCAGCTACCTAAAAGAGCTTTTGCTGTTGTAAACGCACTTATTCTAGCACACTGAACTTTCGGATTGATTAGCGATTAAATATATTAAGTAAAATGAGGAATTAAGTGTGCTAGATACGATTTGCCAGCTTTTTTAGAAGGAATTGGAGCTCGAATCCATCCAATTTAATCAATCACTTAAAACTCACAATATCCGGTGTAATGAGGTGCTCATTTCGATTGTAGCAGAACGTGTCTCTCAGCTTGATTCCATCAATTTCCATATCCAGCCGAATTGGGATCAAATCTTCCGGCTTATCGGCGTTGTCGAGCAGTTTTCGGGCCTGGAAAGGATATTTTAAAAACAAATACATTTACTCCCCAAGAATAATGTGGTACAAAACCTAAATGAGCTTTTGCTGTTGTAAACGCACTCATTCTAGCACACCGAACAAGCACCAGCCTTAAACCCTAAATGTAGGAAAGAAAAAAAGACATCTACATGAAAAAGAAGAAAAATAATTCAGCCTAAGGGATTGAACCTTCAATCTTCTCACTAGGAGACCGGGCCCTTAGCCAGTCTTGTCCGCTTCTGATCAAGAAATTGAAGCTAAAGCCCTCCTCACCTGTTCTAGATCTTCTGTCGAATAGATTGAGTCCTTTGTTTTGAATTTTCCCCTTCCATGTGCACTTGGATGAGACGCGGGCACAGATTCGAGATGATGAGAGCCAGTGGTCACCTAGAATTATAGAGTTTTTTTGAATTACGAATCCTTTATTCTTCAATTTTATAGTCAAAGTACATTAGAATGCTCAAGCCAACCTGTTGCCCAATCCATCCACTTGTTGGCGCAGCCTTTGGTGGATTCGGCTTCAACGGGGTGAATCCGCCTTCAGTTCTTGGCGTAGATTGACCACCGGGTACCTGAAAAGAGATTTAGTTATTGAATTCGTACAATGAACAATCAATCTGGCTACAATCTTGCTACAATCTGGCTACGATCTGGCTACAATCTGACTATAATCTTGCTATAATCTGGCTTTTGGCGACAATTAGCACAATCAAGCTATATTCTATTCGTTAGACTATAGATTTAGAGTCAAGTCCAAGCCTGAAACAGCTTGTAAACAGTTTTAGGCTTGAAATTGGTTTAATAGACAATAGCTGGGGGTTTCTAGCTCGTTAGTGGCTAGTATTACTTTTCAAAATAGCGGCTAGTACTTTTAAAATAGCCGCTAGTACTTCTAAAATACCGGCTAGTACTTTTAAAATAGCCGCTAGTGCTTCTTTTCATATTGGATATCAGTTTTCGAAAATTTCAAAACACTTACCCGATATTTTTCATCGTTTCCCGATAGCATCTCGTCAACTTCCGTTTGCTTGACGAGCCTATAAGAAAATTGTTCATTATAGCTATCATTACGTACTAGATTTAAGCAATATCATTAGCAAGAATGATCTGTAATGATTATCGCTATCATTAGAAACAAGATTTAATCGATTAGCCTCTAAAAGATCAAATTTTAAACCAGATTCGCTATTCTACTGTTTCCCAAATTGTGCTTTTTTTCCAGAGTTGTACTAAAGTCAAAAGCTATAATTAGCCAGGCTAAAGCTAAGCAAAAAAGCCTTTTTTTCAGTGAAAATGTTAAGCACTCGATAGTTTTGGCTTTCGCCTTGGAAACTGTCTCTAGAAACAACTCTGTTAGCAAGAACTTCTCACCCATTCCCAAATTCCAATCAACTCACATGATATTCGTATTCAAAAAAGCGGGTGATGCATTGATGTTCCGAATCCTTTCCCTTTCCTCCATTGTCGCCACTCGTTTCCATAAAAGAGGGTATTTCTTGTAAAGAGTGCCACGGTGGAATTTCAAGTAATTCCCCACTTCAGCGCCGATGTAATACCTGGAATCGAAGAGAAGATTGAACAATCCCAAGATGAATGTCCCATTTTCACACAAAACAGGCACTTTTTTTAGTCTTCAGGCGAATAAAAATGAACATTTTGGTGTTTTACATGTTACATGTTGGTGTTTTCGGTATAAAATTCAATTCTTCAAAATCCTAACCTCTCCCCACCATCCTCCAAATCGAAAGATTGAGGTTTCGGGCCATAAGTGTCGGTCATTCTGCAAAAAATGTAAAGTATGATAAAAAGATAAATAGTTCTAGTAAAAACTGGCAAAAATTCTGACAAAAAACAAAAGCTATCAGCTATGCAAAGCGTTCAATAGCATACAAAGATACGTTCGCATTCGCTGGCAACTAGCCAATTCGGCTATGACTACGGTAGATGGGGCGCAAAGTAGACAAGACAAGTAGAGAGTCAATTTTGGTGATTCTTCTTTGTTCCATAAATGATTTTAGGTGTACTCTGTGGTCTAGGTTTATTATGACTATCCTAGTTCATTTTCTGAATCAAACTCAAAGCTGACCTGGGATTTTCTTGCGTTTAAAATTTTTTTTAAACAGTTCTTGTCAGGTATACACCAAGTTGATGGAATAGCTATGGAGCATGAGGCAAAAAGCATCCAATTAAACTTATATCCATATTACAGCACTCCTGGAATTTGCCCTTATGAAAAAAAATATTGAAACTACGGTAATCTTTCCTTCTTTTTCGGGCTTTCCGTATTTTGGAATCATTTGGTGGCACATCAGACACAAAAACGTTTCATTTTCGTAAAGTTTAAAAAGAAAAACGACTGAAAGCTGAAGTTTTCACAGTAGTATTTCTTGTCAAAGTTCCTATCAAAGTTGTAGCGTGTAAGTTCTTTCAATCGTCAAAAGCACTTTCACCACAAACGCTCTTGCAATGATTTGTACAAATATCGGGATTTGCAATGGTAAAACCCGGACAACTATCGTTTGCCATCGCTTCACAAGAGGCCAAACAAGCAGTGCTGCAAAAGCTTGGGCTGGCTGCCTGGAAATCATTTTTGATCGTGGGAGAGTTATTCTTTGAAATGCTAGTAAATTTCCTGAAAAATTTATATTTCAATATTTCAACTTACAAAAAATACCTCTTGAGAAGAGCCATTATTGGCGGTATTGTCATTGTGCAAATTGTCATCTCCGTCACTCATTTTGTTAAGAAAATCCGTCGATGCTGAATAAATTTAAAGTTTACAGATAATTCTACACAAAAGTGAAATGTTTGATTAAAAACATCACTAAACCAATCTTCTAAAAAGCTAAAAGAAACTAAACAATTCTTTCCTACAAAAACACTCTCTTATTCCCTCTTTTAGATCATTTTTTGATTAGATTATTAAAATTTTGCCAAGTTAAAATGCCAAATAAAATGCTAAACTTTGTTTTCACTTTTACTAAATTCACGTTGTATTTGATAGTTTTTCTTTTTTCGTATCAAAACAAAGGATTTTACATCTAATGAGGCAAATATTTTAGATGAGGTTTTTATGCGAAATGAGCGTTTCTCGGAGAACAGCGATAAGAGTATGAGTAACAAAAAAAACAATTAATTTCGCAAAAGCATTCTAGAATCGTCTCTCAGCTTTCTTTTTAAATGTCCTCTTGCAAAGATTCTATTCACTTTTCGTTGATCTATTTCTTTTAGATTGCAAATAGTTTGCTAGCTAGTTTAAATGCTCACTTTTAGCTCACGATATTTCACTTCTAAAGAGATTTGACTTGAAAATTTGTGTAAACTTATTTCTTATCAAATAACAGAAAGAAATTTCTAGACAAAAAGCCGTTTTGTTCATAAATTTATTTCACAGTATAGGATATTTTCTTTGATTGGTAATAAGTTCAAAGCTTGGTATGCACAAAGGCAGCTTTTACTAGGATTAACTCATGTATTCTTTGAAATTAAACATTTTCCTAGGACTATTCTTTAACGAATTAAACTTTCTTTTTGTTTAATTCATAGCTTTAAAGCATTTCATTTCACTCTTTATCAAGTGTTTAATTCTAAAATATGTCTAGTGAATCATCGAGATAAAAGCCTTTTTGAAAGAACCACTGCTTCTTTCTTTTCTTCGACGTTCACACTTTTATTCTGTTTTACTTTTGCCTTTTATTATTGAAAATTGATTAGTTTAGATGAGCGAAGATTGGATTGAGGAAGCAAAGAAATTTTTTGAATGTCGAGATGACGATGTCACTCGTTCGTTTCCAAACTATAAATCCAAACTATACTTTGAAACTATAGAACCACTGTTTGTATCTGGAGGAGCTATTAACGAAAAAACAGAAGAAAATCATCGCAAACGCTTGGCTAAAGTGGTATTTTTATATCAAAAATATATTAAAGCATGTGTACCTACCACAAATACTGTAATTGAAGCCCTGGGGCTTCTATTTTTCTCTCTCTTCTAAGGAAGAGGGCTTCAATTACAGTATTTACGGTAATGGAAAGACAATATTCGAACTTCTGATAGTATGTATTTAGGAAAAGAATATCAAGAATATCACTTCGTTCAACGGTCTCAAAAAGCTTTTGCAAGGCAATACTGTTATCGAGGATAATTACTCGGCCGAATCAAATGATAATGAGGTAACTATTGTCTATAATAGTAATAAAATAAATGTATAAGAAAAATGAAATATTTCTAGCTTCGATGCATTTTCTGGAACTGTGGAGGGTTGATTTCGAAACTGGAAAAGGCTTGGCTTTTTGAATTTAAAGAGAGTATGACTAGAAAGTTTTAGACAACAACTTTCCTCGAATATGTCACCCAGAAACGTCCAGATATAATTTTCCTAAACGAACTTAAATGCTTGGAGGTTTGGAGTTGATATAAAATTCCTTAAATGTTGCAATTACAGGAAAAATTTGGCAACGGTGACAACGAGGAAACAACGGTCAAAAAATTAGCCCGCTTCCTCGATTATGAATGCATGTAGGTTTTCAAAAGATCTCACAATCACTTTTGTTTTGAGCTATGTACCATCCACCTCTGAAAACGGTCGCTCAAAGCGTGGCTCGGCTATTCTTTATCGAAAAAATGCCGAAGAAAAGTTCTAATATGTGGGCAATCCAACACGAGAAAGCAATAGTATTAAAAAATATAGGACTTTTAAAATAAGCTTTAGCTAATATGGAAGCGGTCTCTGGGATATTTAAATTTGGAAATGTCGAACACAGAATGATTTGCGTGTATGTGGCCCCTCATCCTGACCAAGCCACAAAAGCCGAACTAACCAATTGCCTCAATAAATTCAGTAGGTGAGGTGATCTCCATGTAAGTTCATTCAACTTATAGCAACACCTCGGATGATCGTCGTTGGTGATTTTAATATTGAAAAATGTAACTCTAACGATCGGGCGGATCTGCAAAAGGCGACGGGGTTTAAAGATGTACTTCATGCGAATTTGCGCACCCACTACTCGTCCGGAACGGTTTGATTTTAATAGGAAGTTGTTTCATACACCTTTTGATGCTTTAACCCGAAAGTTTCCTATTGTTAAATATTTCCATTTGGTCTAAATGTTAGACTTAATACTATGATAGTTAAATGCTAGTGATGACGATTATTTGTTGCTTCCAAGACAAAAACATACAGCTTACACCTACGATAATGTATGGAAAAAAAGGCAATTATTTAGACAACATCCATTGATTACATTATGCAGAAAGGCATAAATGAGGAATCAAGCACGAACGTTTCCCACCGGAGAATTTGGAAAATGGTCATGCAATGTTTCTGTTTTCTGTACCTAGGCCAACTGAAGCCTGAACCAGTTAAAAGAATTCCGTTTGATCGTTTTTTTTGTTGCTAATTCAATAAAAATGTTATTGTTATATTATCCACATATAATAAAACATTATAAGATTATGAGAAAGAGTTAGTTATGAATTTTAAAAGTTCAGCGAAACGGATAATATGCCACTAGGAATAACACTAGGAATAATCGCGATAATCGCTAGGAAGTTCCTTTGCGGGTTGGCAACAGCTTTGTGAGATAAAACAGATCAACAAATTGAAGAACTTTGAATAAGACAGGGTGACCAGAAATAACGTACTGGTTTTTCGGATGACAAATTCTGATGATGACTTGAATTTCTCTCTCAACTATCAGAAAAATGGATAACATTTGCTTTGAGAGGATTTCATTATGCATCCGACCAGGGAAACTGACTCATGTTTCTTTTTAAAAACCTTAGGTTCACAAGATGCTCGATTTCTTCAGGAAAATTGAACAAATTAGAATTAGAACAAATTGATAGCTAGAAAAAGAGAAGACATCCGTATTTTTCAAGCTTAAAAAGAAACATGGCTCAGTTTCCATAGTCGGATGCATGATGAAATCCTCTCAAAGCAAGTGCCATCCATAGAAATCAAGCAGCAGTGTCGCGTCGTATCCACATAATGTAGAAACATAATGTAGCTCAAAAGAAACAAAGGAGTTTAAGAGCTATCTGATGCAATCTGAAAGCACTTTTATTCGTTTAATTTTTAATAAAATAATGTCTTCTGATGTTTGACCCCAAAACACTCAGCGGTATCACTTTTTCAGACATCAGTAATAAGTAATAGTAATAAGTATCCAAAAAGCTTACACCAGAGTACTTCAAACTTCAAAACGTTCATCAATGTAGTGCGGGAAAAGGTCAAAAAGCGGCCACAAATCATAACCATTTCCACTTTGAACCCACAATTTTCTGTTCAACGATCACTTTATTTGTTTGAATTATTCGACTGGGATTTCAAGTGGGAGTTGATCAAAAAGAGCCTGAAGAGGTCTCCAATTTCAAATAGAGATTCTCGAATTTCGTGTTGAGTTGAATCAAAAAAGCAACCATTCACTTTCGTCAGTTATTTCAAAAGAAATGAATATCTTTTGTTTTGTCTTGATTTATCTTGCTGAATGTCTTGTTGCTCAATTAGACAATGATACATTTGATTCTGGTGAGTTTCGCGCTTGTCATTGTTATTTTACCTATGTTTTTTATGAGTTGAATAATTAAAAAGTAAAATACGATCATGAAATAGATAATTACTATGTTGATGCAAAAGCAGTTTGGTTTTTTTGGAAAAAACAAACATTAAATTAAATCAAAATTCCTTTAGTTAATATTCCAAACAATAAGCACCATCGCAAGGCTGTGATATCACAAGAGTTATCCATAAAATCCCTCCAACGTTGCTTCAGATCCCCTTATCGAAGAACTTTTGATTCTGTGATTGAAAATAGTCGGGCATCCAAGTCTCAACCTCTTGCGCATTCTTAAACTGGCATGGAAATGTTGCATCGATCTGAAGAGGTGCAAATCAGGTGGTGATAAGTCTGGACTATATGGCTCATACGGTAAAACCCTCCATCCTAATTCCTCTAACTCCATACAAGAGGCTTTCGCTGTCCGAGCTTGCGTCGGAGCAAATTGACAGTCGAGGGATTGAAACCCTTTTGACGCAAAATTTGGTCAACCTTCTTGAGCTGTTGAATAAAACAACACCTTGTTTTGTTTGGAGTTGAAATCAAATGTTTTCCGGGCTCTAATAATTCGAAATAAACAAACCCGTTGGTATTCCGCCAGCAAGACAACATCACTTTGTGCCCATGATAATCCGGCTTTGGAGTTGGAATTGGCATTTTACCCTAGCTGAGCCCAATCGCTCATTGGGTCTTTTTCGATAAGTGTTATCGAAGTGAAACCACTTCTCATCCATCGTCAAGATATTCTCAAAAGAATGGCTTCTTTTCGACTTAAAAAGCAAGATATGGCTGATCGTTGCTCCCAGATTTCTGTGCTCAATTCACGTGGAACCCATCGTCCATTACGATTGATCTTTCCGATTATTTCCAAATGGCGGACAATTGTTGATTGATCACATTGGAGATGTTTGGCAAGCTCTCGTGTTTTTTGCATTGAATCGGCTTCAATAAGTTGTCCCAATTCATTATTACCAACCGCTGCCGAGTGATGCCCATGTGGTTCGTCTTCAAGAGATTCAATACCTTCTCGGAACTGGGAAAGCAGGATCTTTCGGTCATAACTCGTTCGCCAAAAGCGGAACAGAGATCACGATGTGATTCGGCAGCGTTTTTGCCCATCTTAAAATCGTAGACACGCGCGCACAACATACTTTTGATTCACCATGATCTAAAGCAAATATCAATTAAAAAGTGAAAGCTTTGATTTGGAAAAAGCATAAAAATAAAGTAAATATTCAAGAGTACAAATATACAAAAGAAAATCAAATAAGCTTTTCAAATTAAAAAATAGAGCATTTTATATCAACCGAATTTCCTTTTGCATCAACCTGACTTAACTACAAACTACAAACAACTAAAAAGTTTAAAAAACTTCAAAGCTAAAGCGACAAATCTTTTGTTTTAATGTAACTTCAGCCAAAATCTATTCTCTAATCGATAAGTACTCTAAAAATATTTTTACTATTTAACTAGTGAATTAGCTAAACTTAAAAACCACTATTTCCAACTAATTACAACTAATTACAGACGAATCCGAACGAATAAAAGAAACAAACGCTTTGTACAACGAGTTGTTCACGACGAGAAATTATAACCGTTACTTTTATCCGTTTAACAAGAGGTCTACTGAAAACTTAACAACAAGTGAGTTTTCAAAAAAAACCATTTGTAAACAATCTTTTAGACCACAAAAAACTGAGCGTCCACTTTGATCTTTTCTATATAAAGTTGCTGGCGTTGGACGCTGAGAGTCAATTGTTGAGTGCTAATGTTGAACTGAAAATGGTGAGTAAACGTTGTTCTAGATAACTATTTTGTAGATGAAAATGAAAAGAATCAATTAGAGTTGTTCAAAGAAAAGAAATCGTGACAATGACTTCAATGACTCGAAGAGAACAAACATAAGTTTTCCAGGCTTCAAAATGACCCCGAAGTCATGTCAGTGTTGTGTTAACGTCTATTTGTAAATGAGAATTTTTAAACCTGAATCTGAATCTGAATCTGAGCCTATACCTGAGCCTGAACCTGAGCCTGAGCTTGTGCCTGAACCTGAACCAAGTGTTATCACCTAGTTTTCAGTATTGGCGAGACCCTCGACTCGTCTGGGATCCAATAAAATTCAATGGAACCGATCACATCTTTGTTTCCACAGAGATCCTCTGGGTTCCGGACAGTCAAATCGGAAATGCGTTGGTTAAAAGGCTTAAAAACCAGAAAAGATTGATTCAGAAAAACCCTCGACTCGATCAAAGCTGGAGAGACGGTGAGAACGGCACAGATCTTCAGCAACGGAACGATCTACCTTCCAGTTTTCTACTATACCGAAGTGGCTTGTCCAATCATTGTTAGAGTTCATGGGTTCTATTGATTCCTCTAGTCTTTTTAGATTAACACCTTTCCATTCGATAAGCAGTTGTGCCCGATTCCGATGATGTCAATGGTTTTTGACGAGTAAGTGATTGACTAGTGGTTCTTTCATTGATCTTGAAAGTCTAAAAAGAAGCCAACACATTTACGACGTTCAGAACATACATTGTGTTGAGTGCCGGCATCGATCCGTTTCTCTTTCAACTCACCGAAATGGCTGTTAGTTTTGCAAAGATAAAAAATAGTGTTCTATACATTTTCAGACAGCAATAACCTTAGCCCAAAGTCCCCAAGATGCCAATGAATTGTTCGGAGTGATGTTCTCAAAGCAGTTTTTGTCGTGGGTTCGTGCTTTTGAAGGATTGCACTGGAAGTTGTCATTGTTGAAGAACTTAAACACAAAAAATTATCTACAGGATTCCCTAAAATTACCCGAACCAATAAAACTCATAGTTTAACAACATTTAAATCAAAAAAAACAAAAATTAACATTAATTGGTGTGGTACTATTACAGTATTTACGGTAAGTTGTTATTCATGAATCCCTTACCGTAAATACTGTAATAGCACCTCACCCCCATAATGACGGTGTGGAGTGTTGCGTTGTCTAGCTTTGAACGCGTTTTTCTCGACACTCGTTTATGCTACAATGCGCGTTTAGGTATCAAAAAATAGCCCTGAATTTCAGCTATTTTTTGATACCAAAGGCGCATTTTTTGAAAGTACGGGCGCTTTAAAAAAAATGAAATACTAAAAAACTTTTGCGACTACGCGACTGTACGAGGGCGGTGGGGTACTATTTACAGCATTTACGGTAAGTTGTTATTCATGAATAATGACCCCTTAGGTATAGTTAAAAAGCGCTTTGTTAGATCTAGATATATTAAAAGAATACTTTGTTTTTTGTTTAGGGAAACGGTGAATGGGATGTGACAAATATCTCCTCGTTGAGCAGCACTCAAGCCGGTATGACGATGGTAAGAGAAACTTCTGCCTTCTACTTATAAAGTAGAAGGCAGAAATTTCTACTTCTATTTTCAGGTAGCATTTCTTCTCAACATTAAACGAGTACCGAACTTTTATGTTTACGTGATTGCCACTCCGTGTTTCATTTTGACCACTCTGTCGATTGTGGGAATGTTTTGGACGCCGAACATCAAAAAGGAGCAACTTGTGAAGGTGAGCGAGGAAAAGAGTCATTTTTCGAGTACATTTTGGAAATTGCTGACAGCTACTGGCGTACTGGAGCTCTCAGAAAAAAAGCTCAGCTATCGCTGACACAAAGTATTAGATTGTGAACTAAGTCTTTTAAACTTAAAATGTTTTACTACATTTAAAACTAGAATAATGTAGATACTTTCTGAAAAAGTTTCAAAACTTTTAGCAAGGTTTATTTTATTTTTCAAAAGGCCTAAACTTTATCTAGCTGTCCGTTGAAATCGCTGAAAATTTGAGGCTATTTAACTAAAATCACTATTCTGCCTAAGTTTTTACCAAATGGACAGTTTTGGAAAAATTTAATTATGAAATTGATCTGAATTTCTAACTAAATAGCTTTTTGAGTTACTTTTGCTCAAACAAAAATGACCAAGGATTGGACGAGAGCGATCTTCAGCGACGAGAATAAATGGAACCTTGATGATCTCGATGGATCACTACTGGAGAGAACTAGAAAAGCTTTCGATTTATTTTGGGCCAAGGAACTTTAGAGGAGGTAGTGTGATGTGCTGGGCTGCGTTTTGTACCGAAGGACAAGTCGATCTGCAGTTCGTTTCTAATCGAATGACTACTCGGGATTATATGGATGTTTTGGACACCGGCCTGCTCCTATTTTTGGCTCAGAATCTCCAAATAAATTACGAATTCCAGCAGGAAAATGCTAGCATTCACAAAGCCAATCATACAAAGCAATGGATGACGGCTAATGGAGTGGTTTCGATGAATTGACCAAGTCGATCGCCTGATCTCAACTCCATTGAGAACCTCTGGCATCTTGGCTGGGGAAGTTTACAGAAACCGAGACCAGTTTTCATCTACTGCTGAACTTAAAGTCGCTATTCGGCTCGCTTGGAGGAATTTGGATCCAAACTTCTTGCAAAACCTTGTTTCTTCAATCCCAAATCGCATCGCATCAATTGGCAAAATAATCGATTATTGATAATGTTCCCTTTGGCTGAGGGGTTCGTGGCCGCTCTTTTCAATTAAAAAAAGAATTCGAACAGTAGCATGCTGCTAGCTTAAGATATTGCTGATGATGTGAAACGCAAACAACTCTACGATATTGATGTGAAACGCAAACGGTTCTACGCTGAGATATTAGCAATTTCAGAAAGGTTCAAGACTTACAAGATACTTACAAGAGTCAAGATTTGTTAGTTTACAACCTAATACCAGCCTCTGCGCTGCTGTTCGAAGTCAGCTAAAGTTAAAAGCACCATTTTGATCATATTCGTTTAGCTACCATTGCTAGAAAACTTTTTGAAACTGATTTTACCAGCAGAATGCCCAATTCAGTTAACGATCGGTCTAACGAGTCTCGTCTCGATGACTGTTTTATTGCAAATGCTCTCAGATGCCATCCCGAAGACATCCGTTTTTCCATTACTAGGTAAATTGTTATGTTAAATTACATCATTATGACTTATGAAAGTTTTTATTCACTACCAATTTCAGGTATTTATGTGGTCTGCTGTGTGGGTATAATCTCATTTGCTTCTGTCATTATAACTCTTCACTGTTTACCCAATCCAAAAAAGGAGCATTATCACCAGAAAAGTGTTGATGAATTGCATCAAAAAGAAGATTTAGAAACTTCAAATTTTAATTCAATCAATTCCCTTCGTGTTTCAATTGTTCGTTTCATTCGAAGTATGTTACATCGACACTCAATTTTCTTGCTTTTCTTTCAAATATTGAATCTCATTGGTTTCATTGTGTTTTTATCGTATTGGGATTGATGAAATCGAGAATAAATGATAAAAAGAAGTAATATTTGTTAGTTTTGAACACACACATTTTTTTTTCCTAAACTATTCTCCTCTATAAACTCTTCAATGTACAAACAATGTACAATGCTACCCTCTTTGTACAAATGATATGGTCACTTTGCACTAGCAGAACACTCACATAGTGTAATGGACGATCAAGATTCATTGAAATTCCCATAATTTCCTCTTCTCTGTTTATTGTTTATCTCTGGAAAGCGAGCAAAAAGTTGTCAACTTTTTTGAGCTCTTGTCTATCGGTTTTGAGCTTTGAGCTAATCTATCGGTTGATAATGTCAGAACTAGAGTAAGATTTCAGAACAACTCTAACTAGGCGTCAAAATTCAAGAATATTCGGTATTTAGATCAAGAGTTCCAGAGTTTTCAATTTGGTCAATGTTTCTATTTGCAATTTGTCCAATTTGCTTAAAACACTGTTCAAAATGTAACATTTTAGAATGCCTTGAGCAGTAATAAATGTATAGTTTCCATTAAAGTGTGAAAAAACAGTAAAAACTTGGATAAAACTTTAATTTTGTGTTCAAAACGATAAAAAAATCTTGCTCAAATGCTAAACCGAAAATTGCAATTTTTCTACAGTAATTCAGCGAATAAATCAAATTTTCGGCGCGTTGTGCTTTCTAAAGCGTGGATGCCTTACCGTACCCCGCACAAAATTCCCCTTTTGCCATTCTTTTCCATTTTCTTTCATTCTCTGATGAAGTCGGCAAATTTGTCCGGTTTTTACGCATAGTCCCGCCAAGTTTTCTTCCTCCTTCGTGAAATCAATTATGTTTTTGTAGCGCGTTTTTAAAGTACTCTCTCCCCTCGTTCGTTTCCTACTTTTTATATTATTTGCCCATAATTTTTTGTTTAAAATTCTAATACGGTTTTATTTCATTTTCTTTTCGGTACTTATTCAACGATTTCCCCTGAAGATTGATTTAATTTGACCAGCTTTGCCCATAATTAGGCAATTATGGAGTGCACAGGAGAGATTGATCATTCGATTCAATTCACTCAAATCTGTTCCCCTAGTTTTCCGGCTAAACCAGAAAAGCAGATGTGATCAAAAATCATTTCTGAAACGCACTCACTGAAACGCATATTTCTGAATTTTCAGCTTTTAATTTTTTTAATATTTTCTTCAATTCACCTCCTCAATCTTGGATTCAATGAAGTGACAAAGGAAAATAATGGAGAAAATTTAGCTTTATCTACATTTGATCGCTTCTAATTCGTTTTTATTCATTCTTCGTTGGTTTTATGGTTTATTGGAGTCATTTTTAGTATCAAAAACGATTTATTGGGCTGTTTGATATGATTTTTACAATAAAAAATGATTACTGCTCTAGATTAACCTAAAAAAGTGGTTGTTTTGGTGACAAAAGTGACTTCAGTAAATCATACAAATGTTAATTCTAATGACGCCTTTTTATTTTCAGATACGAGAATGCCGATTGCAACGATGGGTGATTTGCCGTTGGAGCTAGTTGAGAAGATCGCACACCATTTCGATGCACACCACGTGCTGGAATTAATGATGGTAAACAAGAGGCTCCACTCGAGCTATGCAACGGATCAATCGATCGTTTTCGGAAAGCACGTGGCTGTGGTTGCCCTGGGACAGACCTTGAATTGGATCAAGAAGTTCGTCGATTTCTCCGTCCCTTCAACTGAATGCAACTTTTCTTCCTTTCGCCAAACGGATCGATTCATGCGATAAGTTAGACGTCCTTTTCTATGCCAAGCTTTTTTCGCAAGCCAAGCCAATGTCGAACCGATGGAATGTTCTTAGACCAGTTGAAATCCGTGGACCAACTCTTGTTCTATGTTAGCACGAAGGAAGGTTGCCAGAGGTTCCTCACCAATTTTTGTGGATTGGTCAAAAAGAACCCAAAACTGGGCATCGGAATCAGTCCATTTGAGGCAGATCAAGCAATGAAAGAGCAACTCGGCAAATTCATGGAAAATCAATTCAATGGCTGCGAGAAGGTCACGATGAATTGCGACTTCGGATCGTGGATTGCAATTGATTGTTTCTACGACTACTACTAGGTCATGATGAAAATGCAAATCAAAATAATTGCAATTGGGGTTCCTTTATGCGACTTTGATCGAATCGTCAATATATTTTATTTTTAGAATGGAGGATCGATTTCCTGGAACCTTCACGCAATATCAATCTCAAAGGACAGAGATTTTGAGACCGTCTGTGTCTGACGAACAAATACTGCTTTATTTACAGGTAGAATGACGCCATCGAACAGAAAGATGCTGAAGAGATCGTCGAGCTGGCAAAGGTGAATCAGGGATTTCAGGGAATACTTGTGAGGGATCCTTCGAATTCTCTCGAAAGTCTCGTCCACACTCCCCTTGTCTTGTCTCTGAACGAAAAGAGATCTTTATTGCTTTACGAACTTATTGTTTTTTTTTTGAGCGCCTTAATTTCCTAAACAATACCTTTTCGACGATCATCAGAATTTTCGTTTTTCGTTTTTTTGGTTCAGATTGACATTCACATTTTTGAGATCTCCGCTTTGCTCATCTTTATATGCTCTTTCTACCGTAATCCTGTAGTTTGAAGTCCAAAAACATAGGCAAATCTTCAACAACAGCTGATATAAACCACTTGTAAACTTTTTATTTATTTTGATTCAAAATTTCATGCCAGACCTCTCAAATGTGATGCTCAACCTGAAACCTGCCTGCAATCTATCAATCATTTGTATTTGTATACGGTTTGTTTTCGGGTTTTATTTAAATTTGATAAGTTTAAATAACTTTGCTATGAGTTAAGCCAAAAATCATCGATTCCTTTCTATTTTTATTCAAATCCCCATTATTCCTTTCGATTTTCAGCTCTCAATCCCTCTACGATGTGCTAGGAGTTTCGAAAAGTGCCACGCAACAACAAATCAAACACGCCTTCTATGATAAGTCGAAAAAGGTGAGGAAAAGTTTATGGAATTGATATTGAAAACGAGTTTTGAATAATTTCAAAAGCAAATACCTCAATTCAACCCTCCCTGGCTATCCTGCCTACTTTATATCTTATCTTGGCTTTGTTTGCCTAATCCTAGCTCTTCTCTATGTTACCCTATTCTCGGGCTATGCTATAGACTCTCTAGCCTGACCTGGATCTATCCTATTGACCCTGGGCAACTCCGGGAAAACGTGGGGTGAATTTAAATTGACTCAAGTATATTTAAGATCAATTCATTTTCCAGTTACATCCAGATGGGAGCCACTCTAGTGAAAATGAGCGACTCTCAGCGACGAAAGCTTTCGTCGAGCTGAAACACGCCTACGATACATTGAGAAGACCGGCCGATCGACGAGCATACGATTTTGGAGAAAGGTGAGAAGAGTAGTTGGGTAATTGAGCCGAAAAAACATCGTAAGCTAAAACTGGTAAAGTATCAGTTTTGGCTAGCATTAAAATCAGTTAAAACTTTTCACAGTATTAAGTTCAACTTTAGGATTCGCGAGCGCCGACGACAGGGGCCAAGTACGGGAAATTTCTATGGTTCATCGTATTACGAAGAATTTGAGGGGTTTCTTTTCATTTTTTGAAGCTTTTTCAACACTTTTTCAGAAGATCTGGTGGTTTCGGGAATTTCGGCTCATCTCGGATGAATGAAGAGGATTTCCGGTGAGCTGAAGCTCATTTTTGAATTGAAACCTTTTATTCAGATCCGCTTCGAATGATCAATGGAAATGGATCCTCCAGGTTTCGATGATCGGCTTTGGCTTTGCTATTTTGTACAATCTGGGATATGTGTAAGTTGGGGAATCAATCCGGATCCAAGTCCATTTCAGATATCACCTCTATGCTCGTGAAAGAGAGCTGGCGAAACTGGTGGACAAGGATGAGATTGCGAGGAGTTTTCTGAGGCAAAATGGATTTGAGGAGATCCGAGAGGATCATGGAGAGGTGGGAGAGATTTGAGAAGGATTCTGAATCACAATTTGAACCGGTTCCTTGGACTTGTAAGTCAGGCTAAACCGTAGCTAGGTCCACATTTGGCTTCTATCAAACCAGGTGGACTTTGAGCTGGGTTTGCAGTAAAACAAAGTCACAAGCAGCCCAGAATCTAGGCAGTAAGCAAAGCTAGGTTCAGATCGAGTCCCGGCTCTTGGCGGCTCAGGCAATTTTCGGGGCTGGGCCTGCAATAAGACAGAATTAGAAGCCTGCCCAACGCGACTGGAAATCTGAGATGCGAAGAAATTCTGATAGGCTACAGTGCTACTATGGAACGCACACTACGTAAATTTTCTGGATAAACATAGTACTGGCAAAATTTTGCGCTTACCAAAATTTATCCTGGATCTCACAGGATAGAAAAATCTACTTAGATAACATTGCGATAAGAAATTTCTTTTGAAACAACCCTGGACTTGAGCTTCTGAACTGATTCTACTTAGTTCCAGCTCCTGAAAGACCAAGGAACTTTTTGTTGGCTAGTAAGTAAAGACAAAACCTTGAAGTCAGCTCATTTTAGATCATGAACTTGGCACAAATCCTCAAAGATGACGTCGACGAAGCATGGAGGAGACGATGTGAAGAGTTCAAGGACAAAAATCGAGACGAGATTCGAGAGGAATATCGGTGAGCGATTCGGAAAATGGGATTTTTGAAAATAGAACAGATTTTCCATCAAGAATTCTTAAAAAACAGCAATTAATTGGGAATTTTCAGTTGGTTGAGAGCCGTGCAAGACGTGGATCACAATCGGAGAGTGAGGGTGGGCTTTGTTAAGTAAAGTGCTGGCAGTTTTCAAATCCAAAACTGAAAATTGCATTTAGAATTTCTAGAGTATCTAGGTTAAAGTATTTAATTGATAAAATAATCTATTTAATTAAAATGTATCTAATTAATCTATCTAATTAAAATTAAAATTTGTTCTTTTTAAGGCTCGTCGTGCCGCCGCTCAAAGAGATCAAGATCCAGGAAATTGATAGGAATTTGTGATTTTTGTGTAAAATTGTATAGATTTTGTATTTTTCAAGTTTATTGCTAAGATTTGTGTCATATTTTTGATTAGAATATTGGTTTTTTTAGCTTTACGGGTTATTTTTAGTCATTTCTTCTTTATTTTAATCGTTTACTTACTATTCTAATAAATTTTTCAAAGTAAAACAATGAAATTTTATTGGATAACGTCCAGAAATTGCTTGAACCGCCTTTTCTTTTCAATTTTATTCACAAATTAATCGAAATTCAGTCATTTCACGTTTTTTAGGTCCACTTTGTTATCGAGATAATGGGGAATGTTCGTCGCTGGATCTAGTTCTTTTACAGGGTTTGTTTTTGAAATTTTTTGAAATTTTTGGAAAAGTTTTGAAAGTTTAAGCTAATCTAAAGCTATTTACAAGATTTCTAAGCCTTTTTCAATTTAGATCACCAAAAATGGAGCCCGAGAATCGTTTTATGCATGGGAAAAATGTGCTCATCACTGGGTCCACATCGGGCATCGGTCAGTTTGAAAATCGTTTCTCTGAGGAGTGGGACAAATGCGACCTTTTTTTGCGCATCCGGACATTTGCGCACCTTTTTTTCGCACCTTGCCCATTAGCGCACCTTTTGAAAAAACGCACGCGTTTTAAAAAAGCTCTACAAAGCTAATATTAACCAATTTCTATTCCAAAAGTTGTTTTTCTAGGTAATTTTAGGGCGTTGAATCGAAATTGTGACATATCAGAGCTTGTGGAAACAAACGGACGGAGTTATACAAAGAGAAAGATCGACAATTTTCTGTAATTTGATCTAGCCGTTTTGTCTTTCAGATTGGTTCCACACGCTCTGTTATGTCAAAATTTGAATTCGACACCCTCAAATTACCTAGAAAAACAACATTTGCAATAGAAATTGGTTAATATTAGCTTTGTAGAGCTTTTTTAAAGCGCGAAAAAAGGTGCGCTAATGGGCAAGGTGCGCAAATGTCCGGGTGCGCAAAAAAAAGGGCGCAATTGTCCCACTCCCTTTCTCTGTACAATCAGAAATAAACTTGCTTATCGGCTTAAATTGATAACTGAATATTCGAAGATTTGATGCATTGAACGCTCAATTGCACTGTGAAATTGCACCAGAAAGCTTACCGGAGGAAGGGGCACAAAGTATGCACAATCTTTGACACAGGAATGACTCTAAAGAAGCCGTAGATGCTAAAGATTGATGATTTCTCTGCTGTATTCTATTTCTATTTAACTTTCAGAATACGGTAGTTGATGGATTTAATGGGTTGATGTTTAGTGGGTTGATAGTTGATGGGTTTAAGATTTTCCATGATTATAGGGTGAAATTCTTCAACTTTTCAGGGCTACACGCGGCAAAACATTTCTATTCCCTTGGTGCCTCAGTGATTATCACGTATCGAGAAGCGGAAAGAGGCAAAAAAGCGGTGGAAACGGTGGTGGAGAGTGCGGTGGCGATGGAAGGGCAAAGTGTGATGATGTTGGAGGTGATGATAGAAATTGATATAACTTTTTGTAGCTATGTAGCTGTGGCTTTTGTAGCTAGATCATTTTCTATAAAATGATCTAACTTAGCTGTGATCTAATGATCTAATGATTGATCTAAAGTGGTTAATTTTTTGTCTCCAAAATCACTTTTTGGCGTAGTTTTATGCGTAGATTCCGAAAAACACAACAATAGCTTAGGAAAAAGCGTTTTAAGCCGAGTTTCGGGACTTCAAAGTGCGCGCTTTTATAGTGTGATGACGGTGTGTGAGTGTGTACTGATCAAAACAAAAAATCTTTGGATTTTTATGTGACAACCTAATATTGACAGCCTAATAGACATTGGGACAGCCTAATAGACAGCCTAATAGACAACCTAATAGACAACCTAACAAAGTAAATTCGACTGTTCAAAGCGATCATTTTACAGTTAGACCTTTGCTCATTCATTTCCGTAGACAATTTCTGTACGGAAGTGAAAAACGCGTTGAAATCGCTTGATGTTCTTGTTTGCAATGCTGGTGTGATGGGAAGACCGTTTGAGGTAAAAGATTTCAAGAATTTAGAGATAATTCAGTTGAACATCTTTAGCTAACGACGAACGGAGTCGAGTCTCACTTTGCCGCCAATCAACTCGGGCATTTCATCTTGGTGAGACAATTGATCGAATTGATAGAAAAAGCGGAGAATGGAAGGATCATCGTGGTGTCGAGTGGATATTATAAACAGGTATTGAACTTGAGTATCATCTTTGGATCAAACATTTTAACACGACAATCCTTTTAGGCGACCGTGATGCGTACCCGGAAAGAGTTGATGGGTGAATCGATCTGGGATTACACGCCGACGATCGCCTATGCAAATAGTAAACTCGCGAATTGCCTCTTTGTGAGAGATTTGGAAAGGTTTGTGTTTTGACGCTGTCATCTATGTTTCTATCAACGTTGTCTTTGCATTTTTGACTTCTAAACTTCTTCCAGACGAGAGCTAGTGCTCTACTAGTACTCCAGGCGAGAGCTAGGCGAGAGCTAGTGCTCTACCGTCACCTTAGATCTCTCTAAAGTTGATCTTGATAGATCTTTTGCCCTCAGTTATTCTTTAACTGCAGCATGGACTGGGCTATGGTAGCCGGCTTTAGAACATCTGCAGATTACGGTTGCAAAGTTCACAAAGCATTTGATCCTTTCAGGAGATTGACAGAAAGAGGAAGTCCAGTGAAAGTTTTCTGTGTTCGTCCCGGTTTCATTAAAGGAACCGATTTGGGAAGAGAGACATCCTGGTTTCTACGAACCATCGCCACTCCAGTTATTTGGGCTTTCGCAAGCAATTTGGATCAAGTACTACAGCTATTTTGCGTTTTAAACTCAACTCTCTCATTGAATTGGTCACTATAGCTATCACAATTTTATTTCCAGGGAATCTCTGGGATCGTTCACTGTGCGACGAGTGATTTCGATGAGTTGATCAGTGGAAAACTGTACTATCAAGATCAAATGGAGGAATGCACTGATACGGTTTGTAAATGAAATGAAAATTGCTTTGCCTGGCTTGTCCCTTAAAGAATCCTGGCTTTGGCATGGCTCTGCTTCGCCTGACTTGCCCTGATCCTGTACTTGGCTGGATCTGGACTTGACCTGGATCTGACCAGATCCTCGACTGATCCAGAGCTGGTTCCAGTCTGGCTGTGGCTTTGCTTAACCTGATCTAATCTGGGTTTAATCTGGTCCTGGCCTGAAACTGAGCCTAACCTAGATAACCTAGATCAGACTAAGCCAAGCCAGCTACTGGCCTGGCTTTGTATGGCTATCTTGAACCTGTCCTATCCCTGACGTAGTCCAGGCTTGGGACTGACCTAGATCTGACCTAATCTAGATCTAAGCCTGGATCTTAGCTGTTTTGGGTATGACTTGGAGCTGATTTAGTCCTGACCTGGTCTTGAATGAACCTGGCTTCTGCTTGGGCAAGATCTGGACAAGAGTTGGCCTGTTTTGCTTGACTTAGAAGCCTGAATCCGTTAATTAAATCTTTTTGCAGGTCACCGCCGAGAATGGTCTTCGTTTATGGCGAATGTGCGAGAGAATGGAGACATTGATAGCCGAGAGATCGCACGGGAAAATCGCGACTCCACGAGTGATTCAATGGCCGAAATTCGATGACCGAAACGTCAAAAACGAAAGTAAAGATGAAGAAAATGAATGAATTGTACATATCTTATTCATTTGATACTTTTTAAGGTTAAACCCAAAATTTTCAATGTGATTCTCGTAGAGGTGATGGCTTTTGCTTTGGAAACGATGTTTCTCATCGAAAATTTCATTTATTCACTAAATTACTGTAGAAAAATTGCAATTTTAAGTTGCTTTAGCAATTTTTCATCATTTTTTTACGATTTTGATCACAAAAGATTTAGATTCATTGAAGTTTTTATTGTTTTTTCTCACACTTCAACGGAAACAATGAATTTATCAGTGCTCAACTCATTCTAAAACGTAAAATTTTACACAGTAACTTGCAGAGAAACTTGCAAAAATTGACCAAAATTTTTGAACAATTAAAAAGCGAGAAAATTTGTAATGAAAATTTAACCGGAAGCTAGTCTTTTTTTTTCATCTTTTTCATGGTTTACCGTATTTTCTAATAGAAGTGCGCCGAGCCGAGTTGATGCCTATTTTATGGTTTCCAAGCTTTTGCAGAAGCTCAACACTCAAATCCCCCACTAGATCTCATCGTCAGCTACATTTTCCGACCCCACATCGATAGGTTCTGATAAGCGGTTCTAGAGATTTCGAGTAGTTTAGACGATGCTCTGGGTGCACTACTATTAGAGAAAATACTTTGCAATCAAGTTGTGCAGTGCGTGAGATGGTACCGATGGAGCAATGATTATTTAGATATAGCTGTAAGCTCACTTTCCCGTCCTCCGGTAACTGAATGGTGTAGTGGCTAGTGTGCTCGGTCTCCGTGCCGCTGGGTCGAATCCATGGCCCTGGTTCAAATCCCCTCTCTGTCAAAAACATTTTTGCAACTCTTTCTATACTAGTAAAAGAATTTTTAACGATTTTATAGTATCTATAAACAGTAAAAAGCTAAAATAGAGTCCCTGGAAGTGGCTGAAAGCGGGAGGAAATGGCTGAAAGCTGAAAGAAATGGCTGCAAATTTCAGTGAACACAAAAGAATCCCAGCTTTCACAATCAAACCCAATCTAGCTTTCAGCCAGGAATCGATGGATAAAGCTAATCCAAACCATGGCCTACCTTTGAAAGTCAATGAAAAGTCAACCAAGTCAAGTCAAAATCTTTTAAACAAATGTTTATTTCACATAACAAATCACTTGTTTTTCTCCAATCATGGCCTCGGTTTGAAGAGAATCATCGCGCTTTCCTCTTGTGCTTTATTGGTGTCTCTGCTATCCGTCAACCAATCGTAGAAATTCTGAGCGCCACCGTGGTTCTTGTCGGGGATGAATGGGCCCTGGAATTGGAATTTTACAAAAAAAGCCAACTTTTTTGTAAACTTTAGAATCTGGTGCACTGATCGATGAGATCAGTGTGCCAGAAAGCGAAAATTTACGCACAAAAGTCACCTGTGGTGGCGGGGTTTTCGGCTTTTCGGCGGGTGGCTGGTTTTTCTTTTTCTCTAAAATTACAAAATTGAGACTAAAACGTTAGAAATCTATTCGATTTTATAGAAATTTTTACTTTTTGGCTTTTCGTGGTGGTTGATCGGGATTTTGCGGGTCTGGTGGAAGTGGCTGAGAGTCGCTCTGAAAATCGGCAGATCAAAAGTTGAAAAGGCTCTCTCAAAAGTTATGGAAACAAGCTAGATTGATGTTGTGTATTCCAGATGGGTCAAAAATATACGAAAAACCTTACAATATCATCGGAGGGAGTGGGCGAAGGCGGGCGGATCTCTTCAGGGCATGGAGTGTAGAAGCCGAAGAATTTCGGGTGCCACTTTTTGGAGGTCTGAAAAGGAGATGTGATTGACAGAAAGGTTTTTTACGACTCACATTCTCATGGCAATACGTATGAACGAAGAAGATCGCTGGTCCGTAGACGAATGTCATGAAGATTGCTAGGATGATCACCCAATAGAGTTGTTGATCAAGACCGAACATCAGAGTTGTGTAGATGCCGAAAAGAAGCCACGCGAATGGAGGAAGGGCACGGGCTGATCGACTACAAATAAAGGGGTGTTTGGGTGAGCACAAAGTACACAGAAAGTACGCACAAAGTACGCGACAAGACCAGTTACAGCTATGGTAGGGACCAGATTTTAGTAGCTTAAATTCTCCTGTGACTTCCAGAATCATCAAAAATTGAGATAAGAAGGCAAATGGGTTAGTGTTACAGGGAGAATTATTTAAGGACACGAAAATCACTGTCACTCACTATGCCCAATAGATTTGATCCCGATCTACCGCTTTCAGATCGTACTTCTTGCATTGGAGGAAAGCAGTTTGGACCTAGAATTGCTTACGATTTGTCAGATTTCTTAAAGTAAACCTTAAAACAAGCGACAGTGATGAGAAGCCATGGGGGAATGATGAAAGCCCAAAGGGTGTTCCCGGTCGTTGGAGCGAAACAGCTGAAAAGGAGATTGGAGCTGTTACGGACATCCAGTGAGTTCCAGCTTTGACCTTTAACTGAGTGAAAAAGATTCTGGCTGCATATTATGGCTTTTAGTGCTTGGTTCAATTACCCAGTTAGAAATGGGCTAAAACTTTTCAACAAAGAACACTTTCTAAATGCTTTTTTGGACGCACTGCAGTCCAGATGGAGTGTATTCGGTTTGCTTGAGAAGATATGGGATAAGCGCGGAGAGGAGAGCGATCACAATCGATCCGATGTAGTTGATGATGGCTGGGATGCTGCCATTCTTCTTTGACGCTGCGTTGATCATTCTGAAAGATAGGATGCGGTCCAGGGATTGATCATTTTATGATCGTAATTGAGTTTTTCACTTACGAATTCGCGAACCAGGCCTCGAACATGAACGCCGCACACACCCAAACCATAAAAAAGTCGACAAGGATTTTCACAATTTTACATGGGCTCTAAATTTTTGAAAATTCATAATACATAAATCTGGATGTCACAAACGCTTTTCGTGTAGAGAAAGAATTGCAGAGCCATCATTGTCATGAAGAGGAAAATCATGCCGATCTCTTGGAAGAGGTGAATGTATCGGTGATGGCCTTTGTTTCTGGAAATACAGTTCTGTAGTTGGGGAAGTTGGCAAAGTCAAAGGAGAAGCTGGTAAAGTCGAAGGAGAAGTTGGGAAAGTCGAAGGAGAAGCTGGTAAATTCGAAGGAGAAGTTGGGAAAGTCAATGGAGAAGTTGTCAAAGTCAAAAGAGAAGCTGGCAAAGTCAAAGGAGAAGTTGGCAAAGTTTGTTTCTAGTTTCTAAGAGATGGAAAAAGCTATCGTAAACCGACTGGCTAGGCCAAAGTTTACAACAAACTTGTGCTTGCAGTTGATGATGATCGTCGCGATGACACAGATCAAAATATAGATGAAACAGAGGCAGAAAAGAATTTTGAAGATATTGTACCACGTTTTGGAGAGCACACGGGAAGTGCATCGAAAAGTTGAGAGATTTGGCGGAACTTTGAGAATATTTACCTCATTTCAGCCACTTCCGCAGCCTCGTCTAGGTAGTCGCAGATACCGTTTGAATTCGCGTCTTCGCAGGCTGGAAATTGAAAGATAGATCTATACAGTAATCTAACTACAGTCACCCACCAGTTGTTGTGGCTACCGTGGTCGTCGTTGTCGTCGCATTGTCGTAGTTGTCCACGATTGCCACACAATATTGCACGAAAACCCCCGAGTCACACTGAAGGGCTACTGTAACTTGTTCTCTAAACAAGAACTCACTGATTGGAATAGCGGGTCGCCTTTGCCTGAGGGGCATTCGCAACCGGAAAGATTGTAATCGGTTTCGGGATCGGAACCGTAGAACTGAAAGTTGGTGGAATGAATACAGAAATTCAGTTTGACCGATTTTCTCGAAAACTATTCATCGAAAAAATCAAGTTTTGAAATATCCGGCCATTCTGGAGCGCACATCAGCGAATCGTTGTGAAAATTTTTTGCAAAGTGGAAAATAGAGAGTTGGAGAGTGAGACACGTGAGTCGTTTAGACCGGAAAGGCGCGGAATTTTTTGAGAACCGAAAATTCTAAGAAATTTTTTCGGAGTCCTGGAGCGCACATAGTTCATTGCAAGTTTTGGATTTTAGATTTATGCAAATTTTTTTATTGAGCGACGAGTCCGTGGTTCGACTCCGCTGAGTGACCAGAGCCTTTTTAAAAATCGTCTTTTCGACAATTTTTTTGAGCGTTTCAGGTAGTGTGCGCTCCAGATCGATAGAATAATCGAATAATTCACCCAATTCCAACTTGAAATTTTGCCTTCTGCTTTGTTTGTATTTTCGATCTGCCTTGTGCCAGACTATAGAAAGAAAAATCAGCCGATTTTACTGTCCACGCACTCTATATAGCTTACAGCTACCTTACCAATAGTAGGCTTTAGAAATTACAGCTTAAAGCTTACGCTGATCAAACAAGTTTGCCCAGCAACCGCCGTCGCCGAGCTGTCACAAATGCAAATGAACGTAGCAGTGGTGGTCGGGGTGGCTGTGGAGGTGGCTGAAATGAAAACTGATAACTGAAAACCGAAAACTGATAACATAACAAAATCCTAAACAATTTCCCAGTCTGACTTGTTGTCGTGATTGTCGTGGTTGTCGTAGTCGTCGTCTGCGCATCACTCAAAATCACGAAAGCGAATAAAATTAGAGAATTCAATCGAAAACCGAGTTTCATTTTGGGAATTTGTGAAATTTCAAAAATTTCGAAGAAAGCCAAACCTTTTGACGTTCTTCTTTTGAATTTTTCATTACAACTACGGTAACGGGTTGCCTAGTGCATTGGAAACAATGAATGACAGAAAAGAAGCGAGAAACTACGAAAACAGGCTTTTTTTTTCTGAATTCTGGAGCACAAGGAGCAGTTTAAGATTCGGAAAAATACAAAGTTTCACGAAATGATCAAAAATTACATAAGAAAATGTTTCAAATGTGATTCATAATTGCAAAAAAAGGTTAAAATTTGTTAATTTACAAATTTTGAAGGATTTTAAGTACTTTCTGGTTATACCTTCCAAAAATTTTTTTTAAAAAATAAAAATAAGTGGGTGGGGGAAAAAAAAAAAAAATTAAATAAAAAAAAAAAAAAAAAAAAAAGAAGATTTTAAAAAATTAATTTTTATTAAAAATAAAAAATAAAAACTTCTTTTAATAAAAAAAAAAAATAAAAATAAAAAAATAAAAAGGGGGTAATATTAATATACCGCGTTTTTGACTTCCTGGGAATCCTTGAACAGCTGATCGGAGATGAAATGCTTTAGAGACCTGAATAAGTGGTAGTCTGGCCAAGTCAGCGGCCAAGTCAGCCAAGGGGCCAAGCGCTGTATGGAACGTGTGGTAGAAGTTCTCCGTCCATCTCTTCGATTTTCAGCCCATCTTTCCATTATTATGCAAAAACCGAATTTTTGAAGTGTCATGTCGAGATTTCGATAAAGCTTGATTCACACGCTTTAACTGCTCACTGTAAAGCTCAGCTGTGACAGTTTTACTGGAGCAGTTCAAAATAAACCAATCCACGATAGTTCCACCATGCGCACAACATCAACTTCTTTCCATGCAGGTTTTGACGTGACAACCGGGGCCGGTGATAGCCATTGGATAGCCATTGCTGGTGATAGCCATTGGTGATTGCACTTAACGTTATCATATAAAATCCACGTTTCATCAGAAGCAACAAGTGATTTCCAAAAATCATGCGCTTTCGATTTTTGATACATAAAGCGGCAAATGGAAAGAAATGGAAGCCGACTGTCCTCGAACCACGTTCTTACAAATCCCAACCTCAACCCGACACTAACCTTTTCGACAGCGCCAATGAGAACCTTTGTAGTCGAGAATCATCGGGTGTGCGCACATGTGTTGTGTTAAATGTGTCGCATTGGAAGAATTCCTTGATTGCATCATTTGGCATCATCCTCTGTCTGTGGCAGTGAAAACATTCAACCGCAAGAAAAGAAAGAGAATAAAGTTTGAGTTTAAGTTTATATGGATTGCGTTTGCTTAGCGATCCAGCAATTTCAACAATGCTATTAATGCGATCAATCTACAGGGTGCGGCAAAAGTTCGGAGCCGCTATGAAAACATTGCAGAAAATTTAGCTCACGCTTTTTTTTTGTGTCTCGTATACTTTTTTCCCCTTTTTCGAGTATAATTAAGGTGATTTGTTACAAAAATTTTCTTTTTAGAAGAAAATTCGTAAGAATGAACGCCAAAAAACGACGCGATGTGATTCTCGGATTATACGAAGGCGGAAAAAATAGCCCGGAGCTTGTAAAAATCACGAAATATCCAAAAAGCACCGTCAACAAAGCAATTAAACGCTACAAGGAGATAAAGAACAACAAGGATCGCTCTCGAAGTGGTCGACCATCAACTGCCGTAACACCTACGAACATCAACGAAATTCGCTTTCGGATTCGCCAAAACAAGCTGCGGTCGATGCGAAAGATGGGCAAACAGCTGAAAATTAGCCCTCGAAGCGTTGGAAGGATTGTTAAAGGGAAACTAAGATTCTTCAGCTACAAATTGGCTAAAGCACACGTCTTGAGCGACAAATCCCAGAAGAAACGAAAGCGTCTAGCAAAGAAGATGGTGCGCTCGGTGGCGACTGGCCTACTTGAGAGGATCCTCTTCACAGATGAAAAGATTTTTTCTATCCAGTCATTGCACAACCGCCAAAATCATAGAGAACTTCTCAAAAGGGGTCTGAAGAACACATTTACGGCAAATTTGATGGTTAGAAAGCATTTTTCAGCTTCGATTATGATGTGTGGAGGTATGTATCGAAGCGGATGGTGGAAATTTCGAGCATTTGTTATAAGTTATTTGTTGTTATGATTCGAATAAAGAGTTTGTTATTAATTTTTAACTTTTTAAAGCTAGTTTTTAAACCTTTAACTATCTTAAGAAGCGGCTCCGAACTTTTGCCGCACCCTGTATTTCGACGGCTTTCCTTTATTCGACGGCTTTATTCGACACACAGATCTCTCATGTAGTGGCTGAAGTCCCTAGCATACTTGTTCATGTAAATGTATGTAAATTCCATGTAAGTATGTAAATTTTTGAGTATTTAAATTTTGAATAGGTCTACGAGATTACCGGATTTTATTTCTACTCTTTTTCGAATTTTATAACTGAAATTTTTCATTCCCAAGTTTTTCACTCAACAAAATCTCTGCATAGAAACTATAATGAAAAAGAAAAAACAGGTGCGTTCAATCAAATTGTTTTTGTTTCAAAGAGAAAAGGAATGTAAATTGTCTTATTTTCCCAAAGAATTCAACAAGTTCATGGCTGGTTGTGATCAAATTTTTTTCGCAAACCAAATTATCTTTCTCTTTTAGCTTTTTGCCTTTAAAACTTTGATTTTTCTTCATTCTGGATAGCAATTTAGAGATTTAACTTAAAATTTTCGTTTCTCGGCCCTTTTCCCCCCTTTCAAGTGTGAAACTCGAGTAGCTGTTCCTCTTCCGAATTTCCCCAGGTGAACTTGTGTCCAAATATTTGCCAATCACGTTTTTGGAGGGCACTTGGGGAAATTATTTGCAATTTTGATGAATTCAATGTGAATTTTGGAAATCAGAGATACTGTTGGCTGGTTTTCATTGTTGATTTCTCGGTAGTGGCTAATAGGCCCTATTCCAAAGTATACTGTAATTCTAAAGCACTCTAATCACTATTTGATGTCCACTCGAGATTACCCATCCTCAATTCGGGTACTTTTTGCCAAAAATCCGCCAGATGCTTTTGATAATTGTGGCCATTTTCCGACTCTTCAACCAACAGTCGATTGTCCGTTTCCCGGATGGTCGGTTGAAGTGAGTCTAGTCTTGTTTAATCAAAGAAATCATAGAAAAACCCTTCCAGATCTTTAGCAGTTTGATGCAAGCTTTGCAAATCAAAATTGAGCCACTTGTATTCGAGAATTCACCAGGGAATGTCGATTGGGGATCTTTACAGGCAAGGATTTTAACTAGAACTGTTTCTAGAACCGTTTCTAGAATCGATTTTACAACCAAGCCAAGCCAGGCCAGTAAAGCCAAGCCAGGCCAGTAAAGCCAAACCAGTCCAGTAATGCCAAGCCAGTCCAGTAATGCCAAGCCAGACCAGTAAAGCCCAGCCAGGCCAGTAAAGCCAAGCCAGGCCAGTAAAGCCAAGCCAGGCCACTAAAGCCAAACCAGTCCAGTAATGCCAAGCCAGTCCAGTAATGCCAAGCCAGGCCAGTAAAGCCAAGCCAGGCCATTAAAGCCAAGCCAGGCTAGTAAAGCCAAGCCAGGCCAGTAAAGCCAAGCCAGGCCAGTAAAGCCAAACCAGTCCAGTAATGCCAAGCCAGACCAGTAATGCCAAGCAAGGCCAGTCAAGCCAAGCCAGGCCAGTAAAGCCAAACCAAGCTATTTCTTTTGCTCAAATTCCAAGCCAAACCCTGAACATAATCAAGGTTTTAGGCCAAATTAGCTAAATTCAACAGTGATAAAGTAAAGAAATGAATGGTAAAGATGGCACGATATTCTGCTTACCGGGCAAATGCTCTACCACTGAGCTATTTGCGCCTTCTTTGCCCATGAAATAGGAAAGACAAGGAAGAAGAAAGGAAAGGAGAAAGAAAGAAAGAAAGAAGGGAGAAAGAAAGAAAGAAGAAAAGAAAGAAAGAAAGAAAGAAAGAAAGAGAAGGTTAAAATTTCATAAAAAGATGAGTCTAGCTTTGAAGTGAAACAAAATCTCTTCAGCCAAACAATTCCTGGTCTGGAGCTCTTGGTTTCCTGCAAAATGGGACTGTTGATGCGATTTGTCTTCAATTTCAACGAACCACGAATCGAGAGCGGGATTTCGATTTCACCTATCCAATCACTTTTGTGAGTTGCTTTTCCCAGTCGTAATCCTTACCAAATCTCAGATCCAAGCCGAGATGATTGTGCCAGAAGTTGATGGCAGTTATACCCTCAGTTTGCTTGATGTTTTCAAACCGTAAGTACTTTTGAGCTTTGATCTGGATGTCAGGGAAGCCAATCAAGAGGCTATTTACTGAAAAATTGACTTTTATTTAATTCGGCTATTATTTTTATAAAACTTTGAAAGCTGACTATGGCTCAAGCTTTTGATTAACGCTGATTCTTTTCAGTTTCACTGGAGAAGCCTGGCTTTTCTTTGGGATCTCTCTAATCGTTTGCTTGTTAATTTTCATCTTTGTGAGTCATGTGGAGAGGTTGATCGCTGACGGGAAAAAGAAGGATTTAGACTTGTGGGAGGTTGGGAAGCCATTTATGAGAGTATTTACTGAAAAACTGACTTTGAAACTGAGAATTTTGAGCGATCTGGAACGCACTACAGTTATTGGAAATAAAAATAAAGCTTTTAGACAACTTGGGGCATTTTGGCTTTTCAAATGTACCAGCCGAGTCCATCGTTTCAATTGGTCAGCGATGGGGGTAAGTGGGAGATTGGATTTCGATTTGAAATCTGGAACTCACGAAGCCTTTTAGCTTTGCCAATTTTCAGGGAAAATCCTCTACACAATTTTTGGGGTCGTTCACATTTTGTTGTTGATGGGTTTGTATCAGAGTTATTTGATCACGGCACTTTTACAGCCTGGGGATCCGTATCCGTTTCGGGTAAGCGAAAATGCAACAAGAGGCTATAGTAGACCAAAAGCTACAGTACACCGCAAGACAACTAGACAATGCAAGACAACTAGACAACACAAGGCAACTATACAACGCAAGACAACTAGACAACGCAAGGCAACTAGACAACGCAAGACAACTAGGCAAGGCAAGGCAGTTAGACAACGCAAGGCAACTAGACAATGCAAGACAACTAGACAATGCAAGACAACTAGACAACGCAAGACAACTAGGCAAGGCAAGGCAGCTAGACAACGCAAGGCAACTAGACAATGCAAGACAGCTAGACAATGCAAGACAACTCAAGCTACAGTAATCCGGCTACAATATCCTATTCCATTCCAGAACCTCGAGCAAATGAGTGCCATGATCAAGTCAAAAGAGTATCAACTACTTGAGAGTGATGGCGGGAATTGGTAATTTATTGTAGCCTTGATCCTTAAATAGAGGGTAATCAAGGCTGATTCCAAGTTGTTCAAGGTGATTAATTTCTTGCCATATTCGGCAAACAAACTTTTGTTGATGGTTTAAACGTGCAGACAGGTTTAAACGTGTCAACGTGAAAGTGGCAAGCCACTCTCCTCGCAAAAAATTAAAATCATTTCTTTTTTGGACTTTTCATTCGACATGAGTTCGAGTGATGAGAAAGTTATTGAAGATGATAAATCGACGTACGTGATAAACCTACGTACGTGATAAACCGACGTACGTGATAAACCGTACGATTATAAACGATGATGATAACGTACGACGATAAATAAAGGTGATAAACCGACGTACGTGATTTTTGAGTTATCACAACTTTTGCTGCAACATTGCTATATTTGCGGAAAAATTCCAGGCGATTGAAGGAAAGAAAAGTGAAGAATCAATTGGGCAAGAAATGGAAATTGCCAAAAATGGTAGAAACAAATCGGCTGATTAATTTCCTGGCATATTTACTGATTTCCACAGATGTCCGATCCACTATCTTGCAGGAAAAGGCGTAAGACGAACCGCTAAAATCAAACTAGATAAAACAATAACCAAAAAGCCAATGAAGCCAAACAAATAATCTCAAATAACTCTAATCTACTATATATGTCGTAACCGTTTACGAAATTACCGCTTACGAAATTCAGCCGCTAACGAATCATTCGTTAACGGTTGAATTTCGTAAACGGTTACGACATATATAAAGGAGACGTCTGTCCGTCTGTCTGTACCTAGCCATTGGCAAAAAGGGGCGGGGCTTAGATTGTGATTGAATAGATTGAAAAAGATGGACCTCCACAGTGGAAAGCACGAAAGTTAGTGAGCGTTTTCCGCTGGTTTCAAATAATCTCAAAATAAAATCGTTATATCAAAGCAAAATAATGACATGAGCATCGATGGCTGTGTGACATGGGCATCGATGGCATCATCGACGGTTATGAGGCAAATTCGATTTCTTGATTCTTCACTTTTCTTCACTTCAGCCGCCTGGAATTCTCTCGCAAGTTGCAGCGTTGGCAATGTTGCAGCAAGAGTTGTGATAACTCAACAATGAAGTACCTTAGTTTATCATTTTCAATGACTTTATCATCACTCGAACTCATCTCAATGAAAAGCCCAAAAAAAAGAAATGAGAATTTTCTGCGAAGTGAAGCGGCTTGACACTTTCGTTTAAACCGTTTAAACCTGTTTAAACCGTTTAAACCTGTTTAAACCTGTCTACAGCAGCAGGAGATGCTCATAAACAAAAGAGTGGCTTGCCACTTCCACGTTAACACGTTTAAACCTGTCTACAGCAGCAGGAGATGCTCATAAACAAAAGAGTGGCTTGCCACTTCCACGTTAACACGTTTAAACCTGTCTACAGCGGCAGGAGATGCTCATAAATAAAAGTTTGACGAATATCGAAGGAAATTAATCGATTTATTTCTGGCATTTGATATACAAAGCATTAGATAAAAACAAAATGATCGTTATGGGAAAGAAAATTTTTTCACTTTGAATCAGCCTTGATTTCCCCGTTATTTAAAGATCAATTCCAGGGTCTACGACGAGATAAGAACCTCTCCAATCTTTTCATCTCTCCGACAAGCCTTGGAGAAAAACCCGGCAGTGATGTTGACGAGCGACGGCGAACTGGTGCCCACCGCGCAAAAGGGTACGGTAATTGGGGGAAATCTTTAAGGAATTGATATTATCAATATTCTAGAGTACACAAATGTTCTGTGTGCTCCAGCTTGCTGTTTAATTTTCGAATTTCAGGCAAGTACGTGTTCTTCTCGCAAATCGATGCCTATACTTCGTATCAATTGCAGGATTACTGTGGCTTTTTGACCGTTATGGAGGGTAAACTTTAATTTTAGAGAAAAATGTGGAAATTTTAGATTTACCACAAGTGACCTCACATTTTCTCTTCCAGAAGAACTCATCTTTCGTTGAAGCAGTGAATAAGTACGGTAATTTAGCTGTGAAATAGAATTGCAAGTACAGTACAGGATGACCGCAACAACTTTTTGGAAAAGTATCTGGGAAATGTCTAATTTATTTCAAAAGTGGCAAGTGTTATATAGAGAATTGTAGGCCTAATTCTCTGCAACATTTATCTACCAAAAACTGCCCGATTGGACTTATACAACTCATTTAACAAGCGCTTAAATGAGCGCTAGTCGACATCACTTCGGCGAATCTGTCATTTGGCCACTTTTCTCTATTAAAAATTGCTAAGTGGCCAAATGACAGATTCGCCGAAGTGATGTCGACTAGCGCTCATTTAAGCGCTTGTTAAATGAGTTGTATAAGTCCAATCGGGCAGTTTTTGGTAGATAAATGTTGCAGAGAATTAGGCCTACAATTCTCTATATAACACTTGCCACTTTTGAAATAAATTAGACATTTCCCAGATACTTTTCCAAAAAGTTGTTGCGGTAATTCTTGGTCACCCTGTAGGCTAAGCCACTTTCTAGAATCTATCGTATTCCCATGAATTTTATCTTATTTTAACGTGTGACACCCAAATCTTCAGAAAAATCATTCTACAACAATCGTTCATCATGAGAACGTACACGAAATACTTTGATTCCGGTTTCAACACCGGCACCAAGCATATTATTTGCCCAGCTTCGACGATTGATGATATTACGCCATTGGGTAACGTCTGGAAACAGCTTTGATTTGATTTTTGGAACATTTCAGCTCTTCGCAACTGTGCTGGCATTTTCTGGCTTCTCTTCATCGGTTTGGGTCTCTCATTGTTTGCCCTATCAATCGAGATCCTCGTTTTTCGACTAGTACAACGATTCTATTGGAAAAAGAAAGCTTTCTCGAAATAAAATTTGAGTGGAACGGTTTTACAGAGACAATTTTCACTGTGAAGTTAGGTGTTCTTTGTGGTCTGAATCGTGAATCGCGCGATCTGGCGATCTGGCCATCTGACGCGATCTGGCGCGATCTGGCGCGATCTGGCGCGATCTGGCAATCTGGCGAGCTGGCGCGGTAGATAGGGAATGACCGGATCAACGGAGGTTGATTCCCAACGGCAGCGCCGGACAAGCCCACCGCACTAAAGCAGGCAACCCCCATCTCCGGGATGGTGTGGCACAATTGTTGGAAGTCCTTCTCGGAGGACAAAAGGCAGTCCGGTCCACATAAAGGTATTCCATAAGGACAGAATTGGATCTCTCTCATTACTGACCCTACACCTTTATTATTTGAGTTTAAATACTTAAATAAGCATAACTTAACTTGGCTTCAATATATGTGTCGCAGCCGATTGTGCTTTTCAGCCAAAAGTCTTTCGGCTTGCCGATTGCGCTTGGGGATTTATTTTTTTTTGTAAACTCAGAACATTTATTAATTTTATTAATCGAGTGTCTATTACTTGTTGTTTTGTTAAAATTTATTGTACAACAACAAATAATTATCAGTAAACCCAAGCCATTAAGCTACAATATCCGGGAGTTCATATTTTTATATAAAATAGTGCCTCCAGCGAGCCCATTTGCTAGCCGCCTTCTTAGGTAATAACATATATTTAGGCTTAGGCTTAAACTCAAACCCAAGCCCAATCTCTTGCAACTGCCTCGCCTTTGTGATTATTGTAAGTTTACAAAAAGAATCTCAAGCACTCGGCTAGCTGAAAGACTTTCGGCTGAAAATCGGCTATGACATATTATTGTTCTACACTGGTAACTTACAAACACTGTTGTCACAGATGTATCCAGCTTATCTCACTATTGAATAAACAAATCCTAATGACAAAGAAGATCTAAGAAGAGCATATCTAGATCTATATATTTATAAAAATTTAGATAGATTTAAAATTAAATTGTACAAAAAAAAGATAATTATAACTTTGTTTTTAGAATGCCAAACTATGAAAGTTACCAAGTATAAAAATACTGTGTGAAGGAAAAGTCGTACGTGTTAAAAGATGTTTTAGTAATATTGAGGATTTTAAACTATATAACAAGAACAAGAACAAGGACAAGGACAAGAACAAGAACAAGAACAAGAACAAGAACAAGAACAACAAGAACTACAACAACAACAACAAGAAGAACTACAAGAACAAGAACAAGAACAACAACAACTACATAAATTATCCAAACTTTTAAAAACAAGTATAAATCAAACATTATCCAATCCCTTTTCGGAAAAGCTATCACTAAAAACCTTTTCATACCACAAAAATACAACTTGAAATAAGCTAATAAATCAGCTAATAATCAGCTAATTTACTTCAACTATAGATAATAAATAACTAACGAGTCACAGTGTCACATCCCGGTCTTGACTTGGGAACAAAACCGCTTTCTTTTATTTATAACCACACGCCTTTTGCCAGCTGGTAGAGTGACTTCGGTTATAAAACCTTGTGACAGTGCTCTGGTCTTCGGATCTTCACCTTTTGTGACACAAAGATCTTCGGATCTTCAAGTCTTTTGTGAAATGATGGTCTTATGATCTGATTGTCTTTCTTTATTTTGGAAGTCCTTCTCGGAGGACAAAAGGCAGTCCATTCAAAAAGATACCCAGCCAGCGAAAATCTCAAAGCTGTCGTGAACAGCGAAGTAAAATTACTGTCCAAAATAAATTTCCCCGTTGCTTGTTTACCTATGTTTGACGGTCGACTAATTTCCTTTAAATTACTATATTTTTCGATCTATATATCGACAATGCATTGCGAATTTTAATTTGACATCTCGCCTACCATACTCTGTCGAGTGAAAAGAGTGCAGAAAGGAAAAGGTTTTCCGTCATTGAAGTAAGGGACGGAGAGAGTGCTGACGCGCCCTACACTGACCGAAATTGGTGACACAATCTCACTCAGAGAGATCATTTCATTTCTATTTTTTTCAGAAACTTTCATTTTATTCGTTTTATTCGTTTAAAATTCGAAGTTAACCCTTTTCCTTATCGAATAAAATATTTAGGGGATTAGTTGAAAATCTTTATTTAACAACTTTATTTAACAACTTTAACATTTTTCAAAATTATATAACATCCATTTACCCGCGATTTTTTTTCATTATTTTATTTTGTTGTTTTAACCCGTATTTCTTCTGTAAAACATGGGGGTGGGACAAATGGGACTTTTTTTTGCGCACCTGGACATTTGCGCACCTTTTTTTTGCTGGAAAAAGCCTTAGGCAAGGCCGTAGAGCTTCGAAAATATTTCCATATAAGGGAATCATATGCGTAGATTCCGAATTTCGACAAATCAGACCTCGCTGGCACGTCAAATTTGGGCTAAAAGGCAAAAACTGCGGAAAAGCGTTAAGTTGCGTAGTTTTTGCCTTTTAGCCCAAATTTGACGTGTCAGCGAGGTCTGATTTGTCGAAATTCGGAATCTACGCATACGATTCCCTTCTATGAAAACATTTTTGAAGCTCTACGACCTTTCCTAAGGCGTTTTCCAGCAAAAAAAAAGGTGCGCAAATGTCCAGGTGCGCAAAAAAAGGTCGCATTTGTCTCACCCCCTAAAACATTCAAAATCTCAATAATTTTTGAATATTTTGGCAATTTCGCCAAAATTCATCAAGTTTAACACAGCTTTACGTAACTTTTTTGCTAAAACATTCAAAATTTATCCTTTTCATGCTATTCATTCAAAATTTCCGCTTGTTTTACTTTTTTTTGCAAACCTTGCCTAATCTTTTCATTTTCAGATCCCTGTGGGTGCTACAACAAAGAGAGGGGCCAATTTCTGCAATCAATCAATCAATCAATCAATCGCCCATTTCTTCGCCCATTCGATGAGATGTTGCCACAATTGATCGGTTCATCGACTTTATATTTCTTGATTGCCTGCATCGCTGCCCATAAAGAAGAAGTTGAGAGACATCTCGAAAGGGGAAAGGAATTTCTAGCAAAGGTACCTTATTTTAGCAATTAGATACTTCTGTGTGGTTAAGCTGACTTAAAATTGTTGATTTGTTGACCAAACTTGGTTAGAATAGGCGTTACGAGATTCTCGATTAGCGCCATTGTTGAAAAAACTTGATTTGCTGTCGAAACGTTAGTTAAAGCTTATTTACTGGATTAGTTAGCCTAAAATGAATGTGTTTTAAAGTGTTAGTTTGATTTGTTGCAGAAACTTGTTCAGTACAGCTTATGTAAGCATCTATAAATTTCAAGAACTTGTATAAGTAGTGGAAAATTTGTTTAGAACCCTATAACTTCATTGTGTAGCATAAGCCCTTTACTATTTTTTTGCTTTAGGCTCAATTCGCCGACGCTCTCAATAGCTACCATGCGGCGATCGAATTGGATCCAACAAACTACCAGACTTTCTACCGACGAGCCACTGTCTACTTGGCGATGGGAAAGAGTAAGGTGTGTATGATGGAATAAAGTGATTTTATGCTTTTAAGAACTGTTTTGACCACTTCAACTTGTTCTTTTAGTCAGCCCTTCCGGATTTGGACAAAGTCGTTCAATTGAAGCCAGACTTCACGGCGGCTCGGATCCAACGGGGGAATGTTCTGCTAAAACAGGGAGAACTTGATGCAGCGCAACAAGATTTTGATTCAGTGGTCAGTTTTAAGAACTTAACGTCTAGTTTTATTGTTATGTTTAGTTATCGGTCGAGCCGAACAACAACGAGGTGGCCGCTAAAGTCGAGCACATAAACGAGCTACGACAAATGGTTTCAAATGGCGAACATTTCTTGGAGAATGGCGAGTTTCAAGAAGCCGAGCATTATCTGTCAAAGGCCATTGAAACGATGATGTGGGATGGAAGGTGTGTAGCTGATAATTCTCTATGAAGGATTGACATATTGACCATTTAAGATTAGATTTGCCACAGTTTATTGAATATTCTATATAAAATAAAATAATTTTGCTAATTTGCCCATTTTAGCCTCTACAAGATGCGTGGCGAATGCTATAAACACCTGGGTGAAACGCAGAAAGCGATTGCAGATCTTCGAAACGTTGCCAAGCTCTTCTCCGACTCGACTGATGTGTATCTGGATGTTTCAAAGTTGTACTACTCAATTGGCGATGTTGAGGAGAGTTTAAAGTGAGTGAAGCTATTGTAGTACTCTTGTAAAAGTTTAAATCAATGATTTTAGTCAAATCCGCGAGTGCCTGAAGTTGGACGCCGACCACAAGAAATGCAAGGACTTCTACAAGGGTGTGAAGAAACTGGCGAAAATGCGCGAGGACCTTAATAAACTGGTGTCAAAACAGGTTGGATATTAGTTGAGTTTTGATCTAACTTTATTTAGGATTGGATGGGATGTCTGGAGAAAGGGCAAAGCATTTTGAAAGCTGAAACAAAAGTGCCGAGCATTCAATTCGATGTCTTTCGGCAAACGTGCAAGTGCAATCTGAATGTGAGTTTATTGGGAAGATGTATGATGAACCACAAATTTAAATCTTTCACAACAGATACAAATAAAATTAAAAATGTTAATCTAATAATTAATTTTATCTCTGAAATCTTCTAGGCTGGCCACGTGCGAGAGGCGATTCAGGAGTGCTCCGAAGTGCTGAAGAATCAAGATGAGAACGATGTGGAAGTGCTGTGTGATCGAGGAGAAGCTCACATCTTGAACGAGGATTGGGACGCAGGTAAGAAAGAAACAAGAAAAAGAGTAAGAAACTTCTAATTCTATTTTAGCAATCGCCGACTTCCAAAAAGCGTTGAAAGCCAATGAGGAGCACAAGAAAGCCCGCGAAGGATTGCAAAAAGCGGAACGATTGAAGAAACAAGCCGGAAAGAGGGATTATTACAAGATTCTTGGAGTCAGGAGAAATGCGAACAAACGGTTGGTTTAGATGCCTAGTATTCAAATTTTGGTACTATCCTAGTTTGGGGGGGGCTTTTTTCTTCAAAACCACTTTCTGGGGTAGTTTTATGCGTAGATTCCGAAAAACATAACGAGAGCTTGAGAAAAAGCGTTTTAAGCCAAGTTTCGGGGCTTCAAAGTGCGCGCTTTTGTAGTGGACTTCACTATATGCCCCAAACTATCGACTATTGAGGCACTCTTCAAGGTCAAAACTAGAGCCAAAACCATTTTTAAACACTAAATATTCATTTTCTAACTTAAATAGGGGCAAAAGAAATTGAAAAAATATTTTTTGAGATTTTGACTCATGTAGGGTCAAAATTTTGAAAATTTTTTTATTTTGCTCCAATTTGATCAGAAACGTAATCAATAAGTTAAATTATGCCAGAAGAAGTGTTTTTGGCTTCAAAAAATGTTTTGAGAGACCATTTTTAGACCTCTTCCCTATTTGTACCCCTCTCATCACGCTTTGAAGCCCCGAAACTCGGCTTAAAACGCTTTTTCCCAAGCTCTCGTTATGTTTTTCGGAATCTACGCATAAAACTACTCCAGAAAAAGTGGTTTTGAAGAAAAAAAGTGCCCCACCCCAACAAGGAAGGATAGTACCCAAAGTTTATTACTCAAACAGAAATATTATAAAACGCTCAAATTGCAATTTCTTTCAGAGAAATCATGAAGGCTTATCGAAAGTTGGCTCAACAATGGCATCCAGACAATTTCCAGGTGTGAATCAAATCTCCTGCTTTAAATACTTTTCTTTTAGGATGACGAAGAGAAGAAAAAGGCACAAGACAAGTTCATCAACATTGCTGCGGCGAAAGAGGTGCTAACGGATGAAGGTTGGTTTGAGAAGAATTAATATTATAATGATTTTATCGGAGTTAACTACTAGTTTAAAGTCGGTTGCTTCTAATGGATAAAAATGCTTTTGTTTTTATAAAGCTAAAGAGTAGGACGACTTGTTTAGAATTCGTAACTATTAGGTTAGGTCGTTTTATTCTAAATGCCCTTCTTTTTAGAAAAACGACGCCAATTCGATCAAGGAATCGATCCACTCGACCCTCAAGCTCAACAAGGTGGCGGTGGACATTGGGGACATCATCAGGGATTCCAGCATCAAGTAAGGATTAGGGTTTTAATGAAATTGTAGAACTTGTTATAGCGTTGTAGCTAGTTTAGGTTCATAATGCCACTAATTTTCTTCTATTTTAGGGTTTCCCACACGGTTTCAATCCATTCGGCGACGGTGGTGGCTCGTTCAAATTCCACTTCGGTTAATTGTCCAAAGATGTACGCCAGAAGAAATCTCAGATGTGGACCCTGTTTATATTTGTCTAGGACTACCTCTCCTATCTTCGTTCGCTTTATTCTCTCGTCATTTCTCGTCTCTCTTTTATTCCAATTGTGCCTTATCGTGGAAAAACTGGTCAATTTCAGCGGCAATCATCAATTTTATTGTAAAATTTCAGATTCAATCATTGTGATTTCTTGTGATCATTTTAGACTTTTTCCAGGCCGGCTGTAAATTATTGTGGCTAAAAATTGGGTTTTTGGTTTTATCGTGTACAATATGTAAACCGTTTTCTTCTGTTGGACAAATCATTTTGTAATTGATTTTTTTATTTATTTTGTTGTGTTCACGGGGTGATCAAATGATATGCGGGATTTCCTGAATTCTTTTTTCTTTCTTTTCTCCTTTTCTCTGATTTTTTCAAAACTCGCAGCGCCTTTCTTTTCCTTTTTTCCTTTATATACAGTACTTTTTATCGTTTTTTGTGCATTTTTCTTTTTTTCTGTCTCTCTACTTGTGTGTTTCTAGGTAGTGCTAATAAATTTTTGTGTGAAATTCACAATAAATTTATTCTAAAATGATAAACACAACCCGTTTTTTTAAATCCGAATTTGACTGAGAATTTCAACAAAAAACACCACTAATAATGATCGGATTGGAGAAAATTTGTTTAAATAAAAGAAATATTGCTTATCATTGTCAATCCAGTCGTTTCTCCTTCACGTATTTGCGCAACAATCGCAATGAGGGGAAACCGAGGATGAAAGTTTGAAGAAACCATTTGAAACGGCAAGCGAAACTGAAATTTAGAAGCTGGTTGAGTTGAAATTTAACGTTTTAACGTTGTCTGAGCTGGATTAGTTTTTAAAATCAAAAACTTACGTGAAATGCATCCCCTCGCAAAGCAAAAGCGCGTAAATCCCCTCTCCAACATGAGCGATCAAAGCAAAAACATTTGTCGCTAGTAGAAGCGATGGATAAACCTGAAAATTGTTTTCACTTTAGAAATTGGCTCATTCATTTCACCTGTCCTAGATGACAGGCGAACGAGAGATAGGGGAGGTTGAGGACGAGTGGAGAGAAGAAGGCCAACTGAAAATTGAGGATTTAATAAAGAGGAAAGCTATGAAAATTTAAGAATTCGGCAATCTGGAACTCACGAAGTTGATCGTCAACGCTGACGGGATCAACAGCCACCAAAAGATCGACGGGGTCTCAAAGTGATCGGGCATTGGTTGCAGGATTCGACGGTGGCTCTAAAGGATTTGTGGGTCTAATTCAAAGATTTTGCAATCCTGGATGTCAGGAAGCAAGTTGGCAAAAAGAAATTGTTGGTATTGTTGAAAATTTAAAAATCAAATATATCGCAGTTGAAAAATGAATAGAATTCCTTGATTTTAAGCTAAATCGATTTTAAGCTAAATTTTGCGTTCCAGTTTATAAATCAAAAGGCTGGGAAAAGCATTAGAGAATCTTTTTTGAGAATCTACCTTGTTTAGCGCGTTATCAGGCGACGGCTCGTATCGGCAATTGAGGTAGTCGCGGAGGGATCGATTCGACGAAATGCCGAAGAGTCTGGAAAAATTGAAAGGAATTATTTAAGTTAATGAATTAATGAATTAATGAATTTTAATCAAATCCGAGCTAGTTTGACCGAAAAATTTTGCAGGTTTGGACAAATTTCCTGCAGTAGTTTGTAGTTTGGTAAAAAAGTTGGAAAGTGGAGAAAGTGACACAATGGAAAACCGTCGTGCGTTCCAGATTGACCAACGACAAATGCCTACTCACCTTAACACCAATGGAATGAGGTGGATGTAGTTGGGCATAAATGAGAGCACTTTCTCCTTGAGGATCGCGTCGATAATGCGCCGGGAGCACGACTCGACCGACATGAATGGGATCCAGCTGGAAAATTGAGCTTGGTAAAGAATCGATTGTGATAAGGAATCGGATCTACAATCCGGATCTGTAAATTGTAGCTAATGACAGAAATAACTCATAAAATTTTAATGGTCCTTATTGACAGTTCAAAAAAATCGAGTGCATGCCATAACTCGAGAATCCAGTCAAAATTTTGTTTTGTTGTAAACCAGGGTCGAGTGACACGGTCAAAATTGTTGAACGATTTATCAGTTGTTCTCAGAATTAAACTTAAGGCTCATTAACAGCTCAAAAGACCTGAGTGCATACCATAACTCGAGAATTCAGTCAAAATTTTGTTTTGTTATAAACCCGAATCAAGTAAAACCTTCAAAATTGTTGCACGATCCATCAGTTAATCTCGAAAATTAAAATTAGCGCTTATCAACAGTCCAAAAGGATCGAGTGTATCCCATAACGCGAGAATCGAGCCAAAATTTTGCTCTATTGTAAACCAGAGTCGAGTGACACCGTCAAAATTGTGGCACGATTCATTAGTCGTTCTCAAAAATGGAATTTAGAGGTTGCGAAATTGTTTTGGTTGCGAAAATGAAAAGGAGAGGAGGGGGAAGGACAGAAGTCGAGTGGAGTTGGAGTACAGGAAGAGGAGGGAAAGGAAAGAGGAAGAAAGGAATATCTCAATGCATACAATTTTGATTCGCAGCCACTCATTGCTTTTTGGGAAAGATAAATGTAATAAATGGTGACCCAAATAACTATTTTATACTCTAGCAATATTATTAGTTTTGATTATTTGGTTTGGAACTCACGTCGAAGTGGGCCGCATTCCTTGCGAAAGAACCATCGGTGTTCGAGCAAAATAGGGACAAATCTAAAAATGGAAAATGTTAGACTGGACCGAGTGCTGCTAGTTTAAGAAGGCTGAGTACAGTGATTCTCTGGCCAACTCTGGCCTCTTAAACCGACCGTCGTGCATTTGATTCCCTCTAATCCGCGATCCCGCAACTCCATCTGGAGACACTCCATCACGCCGCGGACTGCGAATTTTGTTGGGCTGAAAAGGTGATTGCATTGCATAGGATTTTAAAGTGTGACACCCAGTTTGACCAAATAACTCACCAATACGCCAATCCGTAAGTGTCACCGGACCATCCAGCAATCGACGAGATGCAAACGATTTGCCCGTAATTCTCACGCTCCATTCGACCGAGGAATGCGCGAATTGTCTAGAAATTGAAAAATTTGGTTTAAAAAATTGGTTCTGTTTTATTTACATTGACCGTTCCGACAATATTCACATTAATTGCTCGCTGGAGTTGCTCTTTTTTCAGCTCCATAAAAAATGAGAAGTAGAGAACGGCCGCGTTGCAGATGACGATGTCGATTCGGCCTGAAAATTGAGATTGAAGTTTTAGAGTTCCATTGGGAGTAGTAGATTTGGGAAATAATCCATATTTTAGCCAAAGTTTACAAATTTTAAGCTTGAACTGTTTTCGTCAAGAAAAAGGACACTAGGCGAAAGTTTTAAACAAAAATAACTTTAATACTGAAAACTATGGAGCTCACTAAATGCAAAAAAAGATCCCCACTCACCCAAAAAAGCCTCAATCCCTTTGCCGACCATGTTCATCTGTTCAGCATCCGAGATGTCCACTCTCCAGAATTTTGCTTTCCCGCCTTTGGCCTCGATTTTGGAGACTGTATCCAAACCGCCTTTCTGAAATGAATGAAATGACATTTAGAGTTTCTCATTGTCAGCAAATTACCTCATTTATATCCAAGACGGCGATTTTCGCTCCATATTCTGTTGCTAGGATCTCCGACATTTTTTGTCCCAGCCCGCTACCGCCACCGGTGATCACGATGGTTTGTCCTGGAAATAGTTTGGGTCTTTGGGAGGCACGAAAAATTATGAGAGCTTTATGGAAGCTGACTGATCACTATGGTTTGTCTCAAAGAATTTTTGGGTAATCTGACATACACAGAAAATTTTGGGAGCTTTATCGGTGTTGGCTTCCAATTTGCCTTTGTCTTAGAATATTTTTGGGTATTCTGGAGCTCACAGAAAAATATGAGAGCTTTACGGAAACGCTAGTTCTAGAAATGGTTTGAGTGATCTGACATACGCAGAAAATTATGAGAGCTTTATGCGAGTTGGTTTTCAATTTGCCTTTGTCCTAGAACATTTTTGGATGTTCTGGAGCTCACAGAAGATTATGAGAGCTTTACGGAAAAGCTAGTTCTAGAAATGGTTTGAGTGATCTGTCATACACAGAAAATTATGAGAGTTTTACGGGGCTAGATCTTCAACTTGCCTTTGTCCTAGAATATTTTTGGGTGTTTTGGAACGCACAGAAAAATATGAGAGCTTTACGGAAACGCTATTTCTAGATCGTTGAGGGATTACGGTAGACCTAGAGTTACATATATTGGGCTCCCAATAAGAGATTTTTCAGTGGCGGTGACGGAATCAGTGTGCCGCGAGGTAGGGTGAATCGTCCGGCCAAAGTTCCAAGACTCGAAAGAGAGCCCAGGTGTTTAGTCAATTGAAGTCACTCAAAACACCCAATTTCAGTCAGCCAAAACCCTTCCAATTGCCCATTCCGGATAAGGGAATTTAGTCATCGGCAGTTAGTGTCTTAATGCCTATAAAAGCCAATCTGAGAATGTTGAGTGAGTACAAGACGCCGATCAACGTCCAACCAAGACGGCACAGCAACGGCACAGCGATCCTGGATATCGACAGAATCACGATCAATATGTGTAGTGTCAAACAGACAACAAGAAATAGTAGTTCATTGCTTTCTAGATCAAAATACACTGGCAAAGAAGGATACAACTCGATACAAGAAGGACCCGGTAGTCCATGAGTGAGTGATTTGAAGAGTCTCAAAACCCAAACGCAAAAACCCAAAACTTACAGAAAGCCATCTGCTCATCTTTGCCTCCTCGTCCTAAGGAGGCTGACAGGAAGCTAAACTAGACCAAGCAATGCTAAACTTGCCAGAAGTCAGTTCCTGGAAACTCAGAAATCTTTGTAGGGCCTGCAATAAGGTCAGGATGTAGGTTTTAGAACCCGGCTAGAACATCTTTGCATCGAATGCCAGGCAGGCTGAGGCCAGGTTGGAATAGGAAAGCAATCAAGATCATAGACAGGCACGATTGAGGCAAAACCAAGCCAACTGCACCAGAAAACTGGCAATGCAATTTTTGATTCAAAGCACTTTTAGCTAAAACACAGCGGCCACGCCAGCCGAGCAGAAATCTTGTTGATGACACAAGTTGGTGAAGACTTTACTTCTCTTGATCATCATGATCTTTAGATGATCATCAGTTCTCTGGTTACTTTCACTTACACTATTGGTTTCTATTTCGTTGGAAACGTTTCGAATCTATTTCTCAACTGGGATGTTAGAAACTTGTAGTAGAAATTTTCTCATTTCAGTCTAATCACCGCACTTTTCCTCCGAAAACCGAAAGAAAAGCCGGTAAAGACCAAAAATTCGATCACCGTGACTGTTCATCCATCAAAGGTCATTGAAACGGCAAAATAGAATTGTGATATTGAACTGTGATATCTCAAACTAATATTATATCTCAATAAAGTTTTATGTTTAAATAGTGGATAGAAAACAAAGATAAAAAGAAAGATCAGAAATTTAAATCTTAGCTAATTAATATTAGGTTGGCGGGAAAATAATGGGAATTTTTAACTTGTGTTTCTGGGAAAGTAATGGCAGGCAAACAGAGAAAACCGCGATAGTAACAGGGAAGCAGCAGAAGCAGAGCACGAATTTGTTTAAGGCTCATCAAATGTTGATGGAACTTCGACAAGAATCAAGAAAATGTCACCAAAGCGTTCAAGAATATAGGTAAATTATTGAGGAAATCCGGGTGTTCTCATTCCATTTCTTGCCTCAAATCATTGTTGTTTTGTAGCAGTTTTCGTTTTTAGTTTTCGCTGCAATGAAGATTGATTGTTTTTGGTTGACGAGCGATGACTAAACGAATCGGGCATTCCCCTCCTTTCTCTTTATTTGGTGAGAAATCCGTATTTTGCCTGGCAACAAATCTCTTGTTTGATTTTCTCATCAATTCTGCTTATTTAGTAACCTTCTCCTTTAATTTTCACTTATGCTTCGAGAAAATTCAAAATTAAATTAAAGACTGTTTTTGATAGAAGCAAAGATTTGGTGAAAAATCCACAAATCCGCTTCGAGCTGGGCGATTTTCTTCAACGAGATGGCTGGTTCTTCTATGCGTTTGACACTTTTTTCAGCCAATTCTTCAGTCATTTCGGGCTTTTCTGGAGATTTGGAAAAAGGAGAGATGCTCTGAAGACAGCGAGGAGGGAAAGGAAGATTCCAGAGATTCTACAACCAACCTCATCATCCTGATGCCTCAATGTCTCAAGATTTTCGTGATCTTCTTTCTTTGTCTCGAGCTCGATTTGAGAAATTTGATCTGAGAAAGCTACTCATCATCCGAACTGAGAGCACTCAAGTTCAAAATCTCTCCAAATTTCTGCTTCCCAGTGCCCTCGATAAATTTCCTGATCATGCTGGTTCCGGGAGGCAAAGCGGGGGCTCTTAGGTTCGAATCTGGTAGCTGATTCTCTTTTTTCTTTTTATAGATCTTAATGCCTTGAGCAGTTTCCGTTTTAGAGAAGTTTTGTTTAGCTATGCTTTTTGCAACAATGCTCTGCTTTAACACAAAACCACTTGAAAAACATAGAACAACCAAAACAACAATCAACAATGATCTCGAGCAGCTATGAATTTTGAAGTTGAAGAATTCAAAAAGGGCCCTAGGAAAAATTGTTTACGCCGGGGGGAGATAGATAGCTTCCCCCGCGGGGATCGAGGAACAATTGTGGCGATTTGATGGGAACGGTCGGCTCAGTTGACCTTCCCCGAAAGTAGTCACCTGATAACTCCGCGTTTTCTCACTCACCAGCTTCACACGAACTGACGGCTTTCTTTTTTACCGAAATGCTACTTTTTTTACACGAAGTTCTATTCGAAGCGATCCTTTCAACGGCTTAATGAGTCAATCGCTTTCCTAAACAATTTCAGAGCTCTCGAAAGCTCTTTTTAAACAACAATTGTTTATCGGATCGTCCCTCCATTCGTTCTTCCCACTTCCCCGAATTCAAAACTAATCAACCAATTCAGCGGAATGGGTGTGATGGCCGTCCATCTATTCATCACGATTCTCCTCCTTTTCCATCAAATTTCATCGTCCATTCAACAAAGCGAGCAATTGGATCAATTCACGTATTCTTTTCGCTCCAAATAGCTATGTTGTCAATCATTCAGATCTCCGAATGATCGAGATGAGATTCTGTCTCGTGATCGTCGTACTTTGAAGTTGGTCGCCAAAGAGACTTTTCGATGATCTTAGATTTCAGCTGTAAAAAGCTTCTTTTTGACAAGCTCAATATATAGTTAAGATCCGAACTTTTTTCAGAAGAACTCAGAATACGGAAGCAAGAGACGGAAAAGCCAAGATTGGAGAGCTCGAAAGGAAAATCAACGCGTCGCAGACCGAAAACTCTGACTTCGAAACCCAAATGTGAGTTTATTTGGTATCCCTTGCCGACTGGGACCTGAAAAAACAGTTTTTTTCATTCCCAAGACAACCACTCCACTGAATCCAATCAACTCCCCTCTTTACAATTTAAAAGAGAAAAAAAAAGGGCCGAAATCAAAAGGTTGCGAGCAGATTTATGCGTTTTTTAAGGAAATAGATTGAGTATTTGTCTAGAGGATCTGGACGAATGTTTTCCGAAGAAATTCAGAGATCGAACGATGACTTTTTTGGATCTGTATCGGGATGGATGGTCGTATTTGGCAAAAACCGCTTCGTGGTACAAGGTTTGGTGGATGTTGTGAACCGGGATTATCTTCATTTCAAGGTGATAGAACAAGGAATGTCATTCGATAAAGCCGAGGCACACTGTGCGAGTCGAAGGAGCCATCTAGTCTCCATTCACAGTCAGGAAGAGCACGATTTTGTTTGGACTCTCGGTAAGAAATCGAAATGATTCAATTCTGAAAATTCATGATTTTCGTAGAAATTCACGCCTCATAAACCAAAAATAACCGAAATTTATTTCAGCGGGAACTGTTGATTCGAGTCGGTCGTACCAGATCGGAATGAAGGTTAAATTTTTCTTATTGAAAGACATAAATAAATAGCTAGAAAGTAATGAATTTTCAGCTATTTTCGGAAGGCTCTCTGTGAAAAAATGATCCCTTGGACTGATAGTTCTTTGACGGAAATCTGAAATGATAGAAACTGATAGAAATCTAATTTGAATTGAAAAAAGATCAACGGTGAAAAATTAAAACTTCTTTATTCAGAGAGATCCGAACGAAGGAAATACTTTTGAATGGACGGATGGAAGTTCGGTGGATTTCACGAATTGGGCGGTTGGAGAGCCGGATTCGAACACCCACGCTTATGTGAGATTTTCAGCGTGAAATCATCGAAATTTGTTCCAATTTCCAATGCATAATTAATCTAAAAATATTTCGATCAATCCGAGGAAATTTCTTTTTGTGAAATTACGCAAAGTGTTTGATCAAAAGATTTCCATCAGAAATTGACTCATTTCAGCTTGGGAGCGGCGATGGGAAATGGGTGGCCTATTTTCCTATCAATCAGTATCGTTTTATCTGCAAAAGAAACTTTCAGTTCTGATCAATGTCTTGTGTTCTTTGTTCAAAAACCAATAAATCCCATTCTATTCATTCTTCTGAAAACACGCAACTGCACATTATCTTTTTCTTTATTTCTGAATTGTTTCTTCAAATTCCCATATAAAAAGTTTTTCCAAAAACCCAGAATTCCGCCTGAAGCTGCAAATATTTTGCTCTCTCGTCGCTCCTGAATAGACTATTAGATAAACCTGTTGAACATCAATGGACATCAGCATGAGGAAACTGACAATTCTTCGTGAAGGTCGCTCTTCTCGTCTTGGCGATAAAACAAAACCCCACTTTATTTACGCTTTAAAATCTAGATTATTTCGAAATCCATTACTAAAAAGCAAAAACATACACGGTTGCTTGCAGAGAATGCAATTGAGCGATTCAAACACCGTCATTTCCTAAAAAGAAAGCATTAGAACCATCGAACAATCAACAAAAAAGAATGAACGCTAGAAAGAAATCGAATTGAGAGTTTGTGTTTTGAGGGTGGTAAAATTGAGAGAATATTTCTAACGCTAAAAAGACGAAAAAACTTATAAATAAATAATCATGATAACAAATAAATAATAAATAATAATAACAAATAATAACATCATAGTTCAAAAGTTGATTAAGAAATTTGATTCAAAAAACTGTTTCGTGGAGCAAAAAATACGGAAATGCGGTCTTTATGGGAGAACAAATGAAGTCTACAAAATGGTGACGAGATTTGGAATTGGAGAGCCCTCTTCTCATTTGGAGTTCGTAAAGGAAATTGATGTGTCCAAAAATGACGTAAGAAATCAAAAAAAGGGCTAAATACTCAGTCAACCAAGAAAAGTAGCAAATTATTAGGTTGGTGCAGATGGAACTTTCGTTGGAACCATAAACAATATTTATGATAAAAATCCTGATACAGAACCTCAATCCAAAAGATATTCGCCATCATTATCAATGACTCTTTGCCATCTTCCACGCAGAGAATGGATGCCCTTTTTATCTGAAAATATAACTGAGATCGCCAACCTCCGAATCACCCAGGACTGCACTGATTAGGAATGAATCTTCCTTGATATCAGATTGTGAATATTTGCAATTTCCGGCGCTCCTCATCTCGCCGAGCAATTGCATGGTCATCACTCTGGGCCCTCACCTTTGTTGCCATCTTCAGTCCGTTTGGCCTCGGCCCACGAAAAGAAGCAGTCTTGGTCAGATATATCGATCCCTCCAAACGAGCCATTCTTCGATTGTTCCCTACAACGACTTTCCGAAATGAGATGAGTATTCGCTACCAATCATCACCAAGAAAACCATGCAAAAATAACCCAGAAATCTCTGGATAACTTCTCGATCCCTGACCGGCGGAATTAAAGAACATTGAATGAAGTTTTGCGAAGTCTGGGGAACACACATGAAAATACCCACATTTTTGTTCAACCTCCGCGTTTTTTTCATTCACCAATTTCAGACGAACTGGCGGTTTTCTTTTTCCTGAAAGGCCACTTTTTTATTCGAAGTTCTATTCGACGGCTTAATGAGTCAATCGCTTTTCTAAACAATTTCAGAGCTCTCAAAAGCTCTTTTTAAAAAACAATTGTTTATCGGATCGTCCCTCCATTCGTTCTTCCCATTTCCCCGAATTCAAAACTAATCCAACAATTCAGCAGAATGGGTGTGATGGTCGTCGGTCTTAAGAAGAAGTGTAGGTTTCAAAGTAATTTCTATATAGAAATGTAGAAGTAAGCTATGTAGCTATGTAGTAAGCTATGTAGCCTAGCTCAGGCTCAAAATAGGCAGGCGACTATAAGCAGGCAACTGAAGTCGCAGCTCTTAGGCAAATTACAAATAAGGTTGGTGCAAAAGTCTTTGCAACCTTTTTTATCTTTCCTTCTCGAACTCTCTAGGTTATCCTCCGACCAGCTGATCAGGGCTTTTGTTTACTTCAACACCTGATTATTGAACTCTTAGTTTATTGAATTCTTTTAACCAGGGGAAAAAGCACACTATCGTTCGCTTTGCCCGCTGGCTGGTTCGGAGACCCGTGGAAGTCTGGAGATCGTAGGATCCAAACATACATATAAGTTGTACGTAGCAGCAACCATATCAAATTTAGATCCACTCGAGATCTGTTGTATTCGGACAAACGTCCCGGCGATCAAATGGGTCACATTCGACCGAGAGCCGAATGAGGCTCCGGAAAGGTCCACAACATTTTCTCCCAAGATGGACCGGTCAGTGAAATTAATCTTGACATGCTCATTTTGACATCAGTTAAATCAAGGACCCGGCGCGAGGATGAAAGCCAGAGTTCGCCAAACACTGAAGGATAATCCCCAAAACTCGGTTTTTGTGAAGGTTGGGAGAGAATCTATCTAGATCAGACTCAAACCATTTAGCATCATTTCGAAGTGGGTGCCGGAGAAAATCAGTTCCGAGCTTCCGGATTCAAGTGGGTTGACACGACAGAGATAAACTAGTAGAAATGCGTTCCGAGCGCGTTCCCCGTTCTTGGCCCACTGGCAACATTTAGATATCAAATCGAATCGCACAAACACGGCGAGCACAGCGTCGATTCGGAATACTTCAAGAATGGCGACTTCTAAAGAAAGTGATTGATGATCTTGCTCAGAATAATAAAGTTCCCATTCAAACCCACACGGGTTTCTCTCTTTTGTGATTTCCATCAAAACTTTGCTCTATTTAGAGTTGTTCCTAATCTTTAGGCACTTGAGCTAATCTGCAAAATGTTAACAAAGTGATCGCCTCTCGATCCAACCATGGGACGCCGAGATTTCGATCTATGCCGTTATTCTAGTTAATTTGGACTAATAGGGACTGCTTGGATGAAAAGAGATCTTAAAAGTTAAAATCAATTAGTCAGGTTTGTCTGTGAATGGAACATAGTTGTTGAGAGAGTATAATGTACAATATCACTAATATGTACATACCTAAATGATTTCGTCGAACCAATTTCGTCTGAAAATGGGCTTTCATTCGCTTTTGACTATAAAGATATATATGTCGTAGCCGATGAAGGATTTCAGCCGAAAAAGTCTCAGACTTCTTCGGCTAGCCGATTAAGTCTCAAAAATGAAATCTTGAGTTATGTATTGACTCAAGTCAACACCACAAACTCAAGCTCTCTAAAAGGCGCTTAAAAGCTAAAAACGCATTCTAAAGAGTGTGCATTTTATCATACTAAAACTATAAAAGGCTATAAAAGGCCGCTTTTCGTCATTCGTCAAAGACACGGATTTAGTCGACCCTCAATCCGTTTCCGATGGAGAATTCAAGTTTTTGATGGTCTACCAGGATCATTTCACAAAGTTCGTCGTTTTGTGGGCAAAGGATAACTCAAGATTTCATTTTTGAGACTTCTTCGGCTGAAATCCTTCATCGGCTAGGACCTATACAGCTCATTATATCTACAATACATACATACATTATCTACTTGTTTCACCATTGAGATTAAAAAGAGACCAAAATCTCCGCCTATAGAACTAACAGTGAGAACAAAAAGAGAGAACAAAAATCAAAGGCAAATCGACGAGTTGAGGGACGAGAAGAGCGACCTTCACGAAGAATTGTAAGTTTCCACATGCTGAGGTTCATTGATGTTCAACACGTTTATCTAATAGTCTATTCAGGAGCGACGAGAGAGCAAAATACTTGCAGCTTCAGGCGGAATTCTGGGTTTTTGGGAGGACTTTTTATATGAGATTTTGAAGAAACAACTCAGAAATAAAGCAAAAGATAATGTACAGTTGTGTGTTTTCAGATGATTGAATAAAATTGAATTTATTGGTATTTGTCCGAAGAAAAGAACACAAGACATCTATCAGAATTAAGAGCTCCTTTTGCAGATAAAACGAGGCTGAGAGGGATGAGAATATGCCACCCATTTCCCCTCGTAGCGATCAAGCTGAAATGTGTTCATTTCTGATGGAAATCATTTGGTGAAACACTCTGCGTTATTTCACAAAAAGAAATTTCCTCGGATTGATCGAAAAATTTTGTGCATTGGGAATTGGAATAAATATTAATGATTTCAAGTCGAAAATCTCACAAAAGCGTGGGTGTCCGAATTCGAGCGTCTTTCATTCCAATTCGTGAAATTCACCGAACTTCCATCCGTCCATTCAAAAGCATCTCCTTTGTTTGGATTTCTCTGAATAAAAAAATTCTTATGTTTAGAGATTGATATTTTGATCCGATTTTCCTTTTTCCCCTTGAAATTCTTCTAGTTACCCAATTGAAACCATTATTTCAATCAAGGAACTATTAGCCAAACGAATCATTTTTTTCACAGAGCCTTCCGGAAATGGCTGAAAGATTCATTAGTTTCTATATATTGATTTATGTCTTTCAATAAGAAAAATTCAACCTTCAGTCCGATCCAGAACACATAATTCGAATTAACAGCTTTCGCTGAAATAAATCTAAGTTGTTTTGGCTTATAAAGCATAAATTTCTACGAAAATCATGAATCTTCCAAATTGAATCATCTCGATTTCTTACCAAGTTTCTCAACAAAATCGTTCTCTTCCTGACTGTGAATTGAGACTAAATGGCTCTTTCGACTCGCACAATATGCCTCGGCTTGAGCAAATCTCATATCTTGATCGATAACCTGAAGATGAAGATAATCCTGGTTCACAAGATCCACCAAACCTTGTACCAAGAAGCGGTTTTTGCCAAATACGACCATCCATCCCGATACAGATCCAAGAAATTCATGGTTCGATTTCTGAATTTCTTCGGAAAACATTAGTCCAGATCCTTTAGACAAATACTCAATCTATTTCCTTAAAAAAACGCATAAATCTGCCCGCAACTTGATGATTTCCGTCGTTCTATTTTCCCCTTCAAATTCTCTAGAGAGGAATTGATTGGATTGAGTGAAATGGGTGTTTTGGGAGTCAAAAAAAAATGTTTTCTCAAGTCGCAGTCCACAAGAGATACCAAATAGACTCACATTTGGGTTTCCGGGTCAGAGTTCTTGCTCTGCAATGCGTTGATTTTCCCTTCGAGCTCTCCAATCCTGGCTTTCCCGTCTCTCACTTCCGTATTTTGAGTTCTTCTGAAAAAAGTTCGGATGTTTATTATAAGTGAGCTTGTCAAAAAGAAAACTACAAAATTAGTACAATTGTGCTTCGAGATCGTCGTTCTTCCTTTTCATCTCGGCGATTCTCCCCATTAAATTCGCCTCGATTTGAGCCATTTTTGCTGTCGATCGACTCATCTCGACGTCTTTGTCCTTCGTTTCGTTCCGCTCTCTTGCGCTGAATACGCAAATTACTCACTACTCAAAATCCAAAAAAGGTGAGCTTGAGTTCTTCAAGATTTTTGATTTCCCCCACATTTCCCTCTCGAGTCCGCTGATTTTTCCTCGGGCCTCGACGAGTTTTTGTTGGGTTTGATTCCTGAAACGTCTTGTCATTGAGACGCTCAAGCCTATTTCTTGTTTATACTATCAATTTCGCTCTTCTCCCAAAAAACCAACAGATTTCTTTGACAAGATCCCAAGAGAACGGTTTCCGGACAATCCTTTTTACAGCTGAAATCTAAGATCATCGAAAAATCTATTTCTGACCAACTTCAAAGTACGACGATCACGAGACAGAATCTCACCTCGATCATTCGGAGGTCTGAATGGTTGACAACATAGCTATTTGAAGGCAAAAGAATACGTGAATTGATCCACTTGACCGCTTTGTTGAATGGACGATGAAATTTGATGGAAAAGGAGGAGAATCGTGATGAATAGACGGACGGCGATTACACCCATTCCGCTGAATTGGTTGATTAGTTCTGAGGGAAATGTGAAGAACAAATGAGGTGACGATGCGATAAACAATTGTTTTGAGCTTTTGAGAGCTCTGAAATTGTTTAGGAAAGCGATTGACTCATTAAGCCGTTGAAAGAATCGCTTCGAACAGAACTTCGGGCAAAAAAAGTAGCATTTCGGGAAAAAGAAAGCCGTCACTTCGTGTGAAGTTGGTGAGTGAGAAAACGCGGAGTTATGAGGAGACTACTTTCGGGGAAGGTCAACTGAACCGACCGTTCCCATCAAATTGCCACAATTGTTCCTCAATCCCCGCGGGGGAAGCTATCTATCTCTTCCCGGCGTAAACAATTTTTCCTAGAGCCAATTTTTCGTAAACAATTTTTCCTGAAATTCAAAGCTCCTCGAGATGTGATCATTGTTGATTGTTGTTTTGTTTGTTGTTTTTAAATTTGTTTTTGTTTTAAAGCAGAACATTTTGATAAAAAAGCACAACTAAACAAAACTTCTCTTATACGGAGACTGCTCAGGGCATTAAAATCTATAAAAAGAAAAAAAGACAATCAGCTACCAGACTGGAACCAGAGATCCCCACTTTGCCTCCTGGAACCAGCATCATGATCAGGAAATTTATCGAGGGCACTGAGACTGAGAAGCAATGAGTGGGAAATTTGGAGAGATTTTGAACTTGAGTGATGTTAGTTCGGATGAGGAGTAGCTTTCTCAGATCAAATTTCTCAGATCGAACTCGAGACAAAGAAAAAAAATCACAAAAATCTTGAGACACCGAGGCATCAGGATGATGAGGTTGGTTGTAGAATCTCTGGAATCTTCCTTTCCCTCCTCGATGTCTTCAGAGCATCTCTTCTTGTTCCAAATCTCCAGAAATGCCCGAAATGACTGAAGAATTGCCTGAAAAAAGTGAGCCTTCAGAGCCTGAGCCTGAGCCTAAGCCAGCCTAAGCCTAAGCCTAAGCCTAAGCCTAAGCCTAAGCCATAGAAGAACCGGCCATCTCGTTGAAGAAAATCGCCCAACTCGAAGCCGATTTGTGGGTTTTTCACCAAATCTTTGCTGGTATCAAAAACAGTCTTTAATTTAATTTTGAATTTTCTCGAAGAACAAGTGAAAATCAAAGGAAAAGGCTACTAAATAAGCAGAATTGATAAGAAAATCAAACAAGAAATTTGTTGCCAGGCAAAATACGGATTTCTTACCAAATAAAGAGAAGGGAGGGGAATGCCCGATTCGTTTAATCATCGCTCGTCAACCAAAAACAATCAATATATATCAATATTCATTTCAGCGAAAACCGAAAACGAAAACTGCGACAAAATAACAATGATTTGGGGCAAGAAATAGAATGAGAACACCCGGATTTTCTCAATAATTTACCAATATTCAGATTACCCTGTCGACGAAGAAATGATTGCATCCAACCGTTGCTTCTTTTGAAATCGAGACCAGCCTCAGAAGCGGTTCATCGCTTCGGTATAGGTTGGATGCAACTCAACACAGCCAAATACCCAATGGATCTGCAATCTGAAATGTGCCTTTCAAGTTTGAGGGAGATCTTCTGATAAGACTTTTCGAGTTTCTGGTAATCACGATTCATCACTAGAAGACACGGAATGAAGAACGAATCCTTCTGGATTCTCTGATCACTTTTTATCAAAACACGGAATTCTTTTTCTTGACATCCATTTCCTCTCACTTTATTGTGCTTAACAAAATCATTGAGAAGAAGTTGTCCGAAGCTCTAGGTGGAGTTGTTTGTAACGATGAGGTTTCTACCGATTCTTCTACTGGTTTGAATTCAATGAAATCTGTTCAATGAAATCTGCAACGAATGTCTTAATGAAAAGGGGCCTAGACTCGAATTTGTTTAAGGCTCATCAAATGTTGATGGAACTTCGACAAGAATCAAGAAAATGTCACCAAAGCGTTCACGGAATTTGCTTGAAAAATGAAAAATCAAGACCTTTATAATAGAGATCAACGAGAATCGACTTTAGGTTCTATCAAAGAACTATCAGTCAAACGAATTACTTTTCACAAAGAGTCTGCTATTTCGAAAATGACTGAAAAAGGCAATACTGTGGGGAAGAGCCACTAATAAAAGTTCTCTAATCCTGGTAGTCTGAATTTCGGTAAATTATTGAGAAAATCCGAGTGTTCTCATTCTATTTCTTGCCCCAAATCATTGTTATTTTGTCGCAGTTTTCGTTTTCAGTTTTCGCGGAAATGAATATTGATTGTTTTTGGTTGACGAACGATGACTAAACGAATCGGGCATTCCCCTCCTTTCTCTTTATTTGGTAAGAAATCCGTATTTTGCCTGGCAACAAATCTCTTGTTTGATTTCCTCATCAATTCTGCTTATTTAGTATCCTTTTCCTTTAATTTTCACTTGTTCTTCGAGAAAACTCAAAATGAAATTAAAGACTTTTTTTGATACCAGCAAAGATTTGGCGAAAAAGCCACAAATCGGCTTCGAGCTGGGCGATTTTCTTCAAGGAGGTGGCCGGTTCTTCTATTCTTTTGATTTTTTTTTTTTTAATTCTTCAGTCATTTCGGCCATTTCAGTTTTCGGCCAATGGAGAATATCGCAGTTTCCGTTTGAGAGAAGCTTTGTTTAGCTATGCTTTTTACAAAAATGCTCTGCTTTAAAACAAAACAACTTAAAAAACATAGAACAACCAAAACAACAATCAACAATGATCACACCTAAAGGAGCTTTGAATTTTGAAGTTGGAGAAGTCAAAAAATTGTTTACGCCGGGGAGAGATAGATAGCTTCACCCGCGGGGATTGAGGAACAATTGTGGAACGGTCGGCTCAGTTGACCTTCCCCGAAAGTAGTCTCCTGATAACTCCGCGTTTTCTCACTCACCAACCAACTTCACGCAAACTGACGGCTTTCTTTTCCCTCAAATGCTACTTTTTTTTGCACGAAGTTCTATTCGAAGTGATCCTTTCAACGGCTTAATGAGTCAATCGCTTTCCTAAACAATTTCAGAGCTCTCAAAAGCTCTTTTCCGTAAAAAAACAATTGTGTATCGGATCGTCCCTCCATTCGTTCTTCCCATTTCCCCGAACTCAAAACGAATCAACCAATTCAGCGGAATGGGTGTAATGGCCGTCCGTCTATTCATCACGATTCTCCTCCTTTTCCATCAAATTTCATCGTCCATTCAACAAAGCGGTCAAGTGGATCAATTCACGTATTCTTTTCCCTTCAAATAGCTATGTTGTCAACCATTCAGACCTCCGAATGATCGAGGTGAGATTCTGTCTCGTGATCGTCGTACTTTGAAGTTGGTCAGAAATAGATTTTTCGATGATCTTAGATTTCAGCTGTAAAAAGGATTGTCCGGAAACCGTTCTCTTGGGATCTTGTCAAAGAAATCTGTTGGTTTTTTGGGAGAAGAGCGAAATCGATAGAATAAACAATAAATAGGCTTGAGTGTCTGACTTTTCAGGAATCAAACCCAACAAAAACTCGTCGAGGCCCGAGGAAAAATCAGCGGACTCGAGAGGGAAATGTGGGGAAATCGAAAATCTTGAAGAATTCAAGCTCATCTTTTTTGGATTTTGAGTAGTGAGTAATTTGCGTATTCAGCGCAAGAGAGCGGAACGAAACGAAGGACAAAGACGTCGAGATGAGTCGATCGACAGCAAAAATGGCTCAAATCGAGGCGAATTTAATGGGGAGAATCGCCGAGACGAAAAGGAAGAACGACGATCTCCAAGCACAATTGTACTAATTTTGTAATTTTCTTTTTGACAAGCTCAATATATAGTAAAAATCCGAACTTTTTTCAGAAGAACTCAAAATACGGAAGCAAGAGACGTAAAAGCTAAGATTGGAGAGCTCGAAGGGAAAATCAACGCATTGCAGAGCAAGAACTCTGACCCGGAAACCCAAATGTGAGTCTATTTGGTATCTCTTGTGGACTGCGACTTGAGAAAACATTTTTTTTTGACTCCCAAAACACCCATTTCACTCAATCCAATCAATTCCTCTCTAGAGAATTTGAAGGGGAAAATAGAACGACGGAAATCATCAAGTTGCGGGCAGATTTATGCGTTTTTTTTAAGGAAATAGATTGAGTATTTGTCTAAAGGATCTGGACTAATGTTTTCCGAAGAAATTCAGAAATCAAACCATAAGTTTCTTGGATCTATATCGGGATGGATGGTCGTATTTGGCCGAAACCGCTTCTTGGTACAAGGTTTGCTCGATGTTGTGAACCGGGATTATCTTGATCTCAAGGCTTTCGATCAAAGAATGCCATTTGATGAAGCCGAGGCATATTGTGCGAGTCGAAAGATCGATTTAGTCTCAATTCACAGTCAGGAAGAGAACGATTTTGTTCAGAAACTCGGTAAGAAATCGAAATAATTCAATTCTGAAAATTCATGATTTTCGTAGAAATTTATGCTTTATAAGCCAGAACAACCTATATTTATTTCAGCGAAAAATGTTAATTCGGATTCTGTGTTCTGGATCGGACTGAAGGTTGAGTTTTTCTTATTGAAAGACATAAATAAATATATAGAAACTAATGATTCTTTCAGCCATTTCCGGAAGGCTCTTTGTAAAAAGAGATTCGTTTGACTGATAGTTCTTTGAGAGAAATAATGGTTTCAATTGGGAAACTAGAAAAGTTTTAAAATGAAAAAAAATCGAAATATCAATGTCTAAACATAAAAATTTCTTTATTCAGAGAAATCCGAACAAAGAAAATGCTTTTGAATGGACGGATGGAAGTTCGGTGGATTTCATGAATTGGGGGGTTGGACACCCAAATTCGGACCCCCCCGCTTTGGTGAGATTTTCGACGTGAAATCATCAATATTTATTCCAATTTCCAATGCATAATTAAACTTGAGCAAAACATTTTGATCAATCTTAGGAGTTTTTGTCAAATAATGCAGAGTGTTTCACGAAAGGATTTCCATCAGAAATGAACTATTTCAGCTTTGGAGCCTCGAGGGGAAATGGGTGGCATATTCTCATCGTTCTCAGTCTCGTTTTATCTGCAAAAGGGGCTCTCAATTCTGAAAAATGCTTTTTTTTGTCTTTTCTGTGGACAAATACCAATAAATCGCATCTTATTCAATCTTTTGAAAACACACAACTGCACATTATCTTTTTCTTTATTTCTGAATTGTTTGTTCAAAATCTCATATAAAAAGTTTTTCAAAAGACCCAGAATTCCGCCCGAAGCTGCAAGTATTTTGCTCTCTCGTCGCTCCTGAATAGATAAACGTGTTGAACATCAATTGACATCAGCATGAGGAAACTGACGATTCTTCGTGAAGGTCGCTCTTCTCGTCCCTCAACTCGTCGATTTGTCTTTGATTTTTGTTCTCTCTTTTTGTTCTCACCGTTAGTTCTATGGTCGACCATTTTGCAGGAAAACTTGTTGAAAGAGTATAATGTAGTGATATGTACATAGCTCAATGATCTCCTCAAACAAATTTCGTCTGAAAATGGGATTTGACAATCGGTTTTTGACTATAAAGACATATACAGCTCATTATATCTACAATACATACATACATTATCTACTTGCTTGGTCGTTAAGATTACCCAAAAAGAGACCAAAATCTCAGCCTACAGAACCAACAGTGAGTCGAAAAAAAGCATAAATTGAATTTTCGAGAACTCCAGGAACAAAAATCAGAGAGAAATCAAGGGACGCATTGAGGGACGAGAAGAGCGACCTTCACGAAGAATTGTCAGTTTCCTCATGCTGATGTCCATTGATGTGAGACACATTTATCTAACAGTCTATTCAGGAGCGACGAGAGAGCAAAATACTTGCAGCTTCAGGCGGAATTCTGGGTTTTTGGGAAAACTCTTTATATGAGATTTTGAAGAAACAATTCAGAAATAAAGAAAAAGATAATGTGCAGTTGTGTGTTTTCAGAAGATTGAATAAAATGCGATTTATTGGTATTTGTTCACAGAAAAGAACACAAAGCATTTATCAGAACTGGGAGCTCCTTTTGCAGATAAAGAAAAGTGATAGATAGGACGATAGGAGAAAGATCTCCCATCGTGGCTCCCAAGCTGAAATGTGTTCATTTCTGATGGCAATCCTTTGATAAAACACTTTATTTTTAAATAGTCGATAGAAAACAAAGATAAAAAGAAAAATTAGAAATGTAATTCTTAGCTAATTAATGGTAATCTCTAATAGTAGCACACCCCGCCGAGCCGAGTTGATGACTATTTCACGGTTTCGAAATTTTCGCAGAAGCTCAACACTCTAATCCCCCACAAGATCTCATTGTCAGCTACATTTTCCGATCCCACATCAATAGGTTTTGATAAGGGGCAATTTAGGCAACGCTCAGGGCAACTATTAGAAAGAATACGGTAAGTGAAATAAATGGAAAGAAACAATTCATCGAAAACGGAACATCAAAATTGAACGATGGCAGACAAATTATAGGTTTTTAACAATGCTTACAATTTTTTTTCTTGTGGTTTCTGCTTTCAAATATGAGTTTTCCTTTAAAATGAGTATTCTGTGATTTTTCACACTCATTTCTATGTGTAGAGAAAGGCTTAGAAAGTCGAAAAGTCACTTGAAGTGGCCTATAGTCTTTCCAAAGAAAAAGGTGGAGTAGTTCAATAAGGATTTAGACACAAACCCTAGAAATATTTGCTGGGCTTTATAAGCAGCGCATTTTTTTGACAAGCATAGGCTATTACAGCTCAAATTTACAGCGAAATGATAGAAATTCACATTTTTGCCTACATTCTCTTCATATTATCTCCCAGGTGCTGTTTTGAAAAAATTGTTGTATCTCACAGTGGGTTTCTCCCAAGTAAAACATTTTCAAAAGTTAAATTTGAGAAAAAGTTACTCTCTTACTGTCTCTCAATGAACATTAGCTTTCTTTAACACTAATTTTTGGCAGTGAACATGAGTCACTAAAAAGGCATCCAGAAGCTTGTGTTAAGACACCTTTATAGCAAATCCTGTTGGGAACTTTTAACTTCTAATTTCTAACTCAACTTCTAAGCTAAGAACTTTTAACTTTAGTGTTTTTGCCGGTAACCTTGGGAACTTTGTCAGTGATGGACTCGTTCCCGATATTATTCCCAATCCACCACCAAATCCACTTACTGTCACGTATCAAGGAGGAGTGCAGGTCTGTTTTTTAAAGTTTATCATTCTTTAGCTGAGTTGTCGTGAAGTGGGAACTTAAAGAAGAATCAAATCTTTATTTTAGATGAATTTCGGAGACGAACTCACTCAACAACAAGTTTTCTACCAACCATTTGTCAGCTGGGCATCTGAGCCAAATGCCTTGTATACTCTCATTTTCACAGGTGAGAAAGAAAGAAAGAAAGTAAGTAAGTAAGTAAGAAAGGAGTCTAAAAACTGGTTGTAAAGAGCCGAGTATTTCCTTCTCTTACTCATCTTCTTTGTATTTCCTCTTTCTCTTCTCTGGCAAGAAGATACCGGATAGCTCAGTGGTTAGAGAATTTGCCCGAAGGATTCAATTCAAAATTCAAAAAGGTTGAGGGTTCAATCCCCTCTGAATCTTTTCAATCTATTCAATCCTTTTCTTTGTCATTCCTTACTTTAGTTTATTACTCCGGTATTAACCATATTTCAATCGATTGAATCCGGATGGCCTTAGATCCTTAGATTAGCTTAGACCTTAGACTGCTTTAGATCCGGATGGCCCATCAAGAGCCAACCCAACCTCCCGCGAGTTTGTTCACTGGATGGTAGTGAACATTCCCAATTCAAATGTGTCACAAGGAGACGAAGTGGTTGGATATTTGCCATCTGGACCGGCACGTGGCACTGGTGAGATGATGAAAAGCTGGATCCACTTTTTTTGGCCATAAATGTGGCTTATTTCTTACCACTATTGTCAGTTTCCTTTCAACTTTAACTTTTTAGGACTTCACCGTTACACTTATCTTCTCTACAAACAAAATGGAAGAATCAATCCTGGCACCAAGGTTGACACAAATGCTTAAAAAGCTTGCTGCAGTACTTTCCAACTTTAAATTTCATGAATTCATTACTAAATTGATCGATTTGTTTAAGGCCTGCTTGTTTTACAGATCCAAAGCACTACACTCGCCGGTCGAAGACCGTTTCACTCCAACATTTACGCTCAACAAAATCGAATGACTCTGGTGGCCGGGAATTTCTATCAGGTATTAGCTTCAAAGCTAATATTGCAATCAATCTTTTAGTGTCAATGGCATCAAGGAGATTTGGGACCACCATCAAAATGATCAACCATGAACATTTTTGTCCTATGAAAATAAACCTTTTTGATTAGATCAAATTACCCATTTTAAGCCACTGAAAGTACAAAAGTCAAATTTGGATTAAAAAGTATTAAAAAAACTTGTTATACAGCATAAATGCAATAAAATATGTTTAGACTTGTTTCCAAAATCAAACTTACTCAAGTGTGACGCTATCACCGAGAGCAAAAGGGGAACACGGGAAAGCAGAAGAGAGAGCAAACATGAACATTTCAGATAAGATGCTTTCAATATTGATTTCAGGCCAAAATTTCACTTCTTTACGGAATTGCTGTATTTCTAGCGACAATGCGAATTCTTTATTGCTAACTTATTGGCTTCAAATCAAAATTCGATTGGAAAAAGGCTTAAAAGTTAGGAATTGATTGGACAACTTATAAAATTAGCAAGAATCTTGCAATCATTTGCAACCAGCTATGGATTTAAAACTGACGCAGATGTTAATTTTTCAAAAAGTTCGACGGAAATTGCGGCACTTCTGGAAAAGGAGAAAAAGTTGGTTTTCTTGCGTTTCAAAAACACTTTCAAAAAGTTCCAAAATATTCCAAAAACGATTGTCGGCTTTTTAGGTAAAAAGGATCGTTTACTGCTTTATGAATTACTCGTCTTGATTGCCGTTTTCGTGCTGTTTATCCAAATGAAATATAGGAATCGCTTTGATGATCGACATCGGATCACTGAGGTTTGCTTAGGTCAATTGTAATCTCTACATATTTCTTCATTCAGATAAACCTACCCGATCATGGACAAAAGAGCAATAGCGCTGCTAAAATACCCATCTTTGAAGGTTTCCTAGTCTTTTCAATTTCACTTTCAACTTGCCTTTTAGGCCCCAAAAATGCTCGTCAAGAGGCGGTTGTAAAAGCATTTCAGCACGCGTGGGCAGGCTACAAAAAGTGGGTAGAATGATTGTACTACCTCCACATTGTTAGCTCTTTACAGTAAAGCTTGCATTCAATTCAAGATCCAATGCAGCATCCAATTCAAGATCCAATACAGGTTCTAATAGCTAAAAATTCCCACCTAGATATGCTTGGGGTCAAGATGAGCTCCGACCAATCTCGAAAAGTTACTCCACTTGGATCGGTGCTGGATTGACGCTCGTTGACGCATTAGACACAGCAATTATCATGGGACTTGATCAAGGTTTCACTAAAATGAAAATTGATAGAGTTTCTCAAATTTTAGAAGTACGGGATGGAGCAGAATGGATTGAGAACTCGCTAACATTTGATAAAGATCATTCGACGAATCTCTTCGAGACGACAATTCGTTTTCTGGGTGGCCTTCTTTCGAGTTATCACCTTACTGGGAATCAGGTTTAGCTTGATTCTGTTTTATCTTACTTATCCAATTCAAATTAAGATCAGACATCAAAATCAAGATCAAATAGTTTAGATTTTTGCTAGAAAAGCTGAAGATCTTGGAAGACGACTGTTGAAGACATTCACTGGCTCAAAGTCGCCGATTCCTTGGAGCAATGTGAATTTGAGAAGCGGGTAGGTTGAGCTAAAGAGCTTTTGACAATTTTGGAATTGTTTCATGAAGATTCCCAAGTCTTTTTCTTCTTTTATTTCATAATTTCTTTATATTTCTCTTTACCGTTTATCTCCGAATCCGGTCAGTCTTCTATTTTTTTGCATTCAAGAAAATTTGCAAGAAAGTAACCAACATTTAGCTTTCTTTATAAAATTTATTATAACATGTTAACGGCAAAATTTATCAACCACAATCTGTAACAAAATAACCCCAAGAAAGAAAACAAGAAAGGAACAAATCACATAAATTGTAAGTTGCAAAATTACCCTTCATCACTACTTAATTCGTAGTTGTTTTCAAGTAAAGCCAAATCATCTAGAACACCTTCAAACGCCTGCAAGCTCGAAATCGAATCGCTTTCTCTCTCATAACCATTGTTTTTATCCTCATCAGAGTCGAATTCATACCAGAATTTTGCTAGTTTTCTTTCCAATTGCGCAATATCCAGTATCGCAATATCGCAAAATGACCATTTTTAACAGCTTCCCCATTGCGAAAACAAAGAATTTGATCATCTTCGCTGCCATCCTATGCATTCGATATTCCACAATTTTTAAAAGATTTCTCGATTAGCTTGTTTGGCAGGCTTTCTCAAGTGTTTATAATTCATTGAAGAAACCTGATTTTTGGTGGTTGAGTGTTTCCGCCTTTCGTAAAAGTCCTTGTTCCATTTGATAGCCAGTCAGTGTAAAGCTCACCAAATTTCTTTTTGAAGAGTTAACACATCAGAAAAAAACTACACTTTTGGGCTTACTTTTCTGATCTCGGATACGGTAATTCTAGAGCAAAATGGAAAACAAGTGATACTTCGAAAAAAGCCTATATTCGAGGCGATCTTTTATTCGAGATCGGTCTTCTATTCAAAGAAATTATTAGATAATATATAAGAATTTCTTTTGTCTTTTATCCTATAGATTATCTTATAAAGATTCTAGTCTCGCTTTTCCCTTTAGCACCACCTCAAGTGTATATGACGAAGCAGTGATGAGTCTTGCAGCCGTCGGTTCGCTACAACTTGAGTTTCGCGAGTTGAGCCGAATAACCGGTGACAAAAGATTTGAGGTTAGTCGCATTTTTGTTGAATCATGCAATGTAATTTGTTGAAGTGCCCAAAGATCGTATTACTCGACCTTTTTGACTTTCAGAAAGCCGCTTTCCTAGCCAGCCAGCAGATTCACGAGAATGGATGCAACGGAGGGCTATGTCTGCAATTCATCGATGTGCACACGGCTCAGTTTAGAGGTTTTCGTTAATTTGTCAGCGATTAAAAAGTTTTAGATAAGGGATTGATCTCATTTGGTGGTCGGTCAGACAGTTTCTACGAGTATTTACTCAAACAGTGGATCCAGACAGGGAAAAGGCTAGATTGGTGGGTAGAAGCGGTAAACTATTCCAATAAAGAATATAAAAGTTTTAGGCTAATTTCTGACTACGAAGCTGCAATGTCTTCGATGGAGGAGAAATTGCTGCGTTTGAGTGAACCAAGCAAAATCCCCTTCGTTGGAGAACTTCACCCGCTCGGGAAATTCTTCTTCGGCTCATTTTTCTCCACAAGAATGGTGAGTATAAGAATTTTCAAGAATTAGAAACCTTTCCAGGATCACCTCACTTGTTTTCTACCTGGGACACTTGCACTTGGCGTTGCACATGGAATGCCTAGCAGACATCTCACCATTGCTCAAGTCTACTATTCAATTATTCTCCAACTCGTGATATTTAGGGATTGGCTGAGGGTTGTCATGCAATGTATCAAACGAAAACTGGTTTGGCGCCTGAGGCCATCTATTTCAATATGGATCCGAAGAAGATGGATGACTTCTCTTGTGAGGTTAGACTACAAGTTTTTCATCTTCCCAACTTCAAAGCAGGGCAGAAACCAGCTTTGAGACTTGAGAGTCTGATTTGACCCGAGGGCAACCGGGAGAAAAAGGGACGGCCGAAGTGAATGTGACCGTTTGGGATGAGTCATTCAATAGATCTCATGACGAATATTGATGACCAAAAAAATTAGCTGTCCAAAGAAACTACAAGAGAAATAGGGGACAGGAAGAAAAATTATTTTTTGAGGTCTCGCAATGAAAACGAACGCTGTACCACTGACTGCTGTACCACTGAATTCGGTCGCAAGGAGGCCGCTAAGACCCAAATAATCATATTTTCAGAGTCCTAACAGAACTTTAAAGGCTTATAGCTACTGGCAAATTGTCATTTAGCAAAAACGGAATACGTATTCGGAATCAGCATAAAGTTCTGCGTCAAATGGTATAGGTCGCATAGCATTTGGTCGGATCAGCCAGTTGTCTTTCCTTTGTGAGTACTGTGAGTCCAGGCCAACCGAGACTGGGTCCAAGCCAGGTCTTATAGACTTACACTACATACAGGGTGCGTCATAGTTACTCGGACAAATAAAATTAGGCATATAAACCACGAAAGAGTTTCTATGCAGGGTTTACGTAGGGTGTGGTTTTCTATGCAAATGCAAACATACATTTTAGTTTAAATAAATATTTATTTAAATATAAAGAACAAGTGTTTTAAAAATTCCTTAATGTTTCCTTCTTTAGCTTTGATAAAAGCTTTAAGACGTTCAGGCTAAACCTCGACTGCAACCAAAATGTGGCTTTGTGGGATTTCGTTTCATGCTCAGATCAAGGCTTTCTTTAACCTTTTCAAACTGATGTGAATTTGAGAGCAGACCTTCTTCTAAAATTGCCCAAATGCAGAAGTCCATTATATTGAGATCTGCGGAGTTGAGCGGACATTCATTTGCCGTAAACAAACTCGGGAAGTTGACCTCGCACCAGTCCTATACTCTTTAGGCTGTGTCTGTGGGCACACCATCTTGCATAAGAGTCCAAGGTTGTCCGCCGAACGTTTTATTTGAATTAAAACATTTAAAAGAATAGGATATGGAAAAGTAAAAAAAAAATGGTACAAAATGGCCGATTCTAAGTGCAACAACTTTGACCGGGTAATAATCTGTATCTGTTAGGTTCATACATATCTAGTTCTCTAAACTTCTGAACACTTATGATTTCAGCTTTGACAAATATCCTCTTTTTCAGCCATCCGACTCCCATTCTCCACTCCGTCCTGAGGCGATTGAGGCCTGGTTTTACATGTACCGTTTGACTGGGAACACAACCTATCAAAAGTGGGGCTGGGAGGTCTTTCAGGTTGAAAAAGTTTAAGTAAAAGCTTAATTAGTAAATCAAGGCAATGGAAAAGCACGCAAAATTGGACGTGGGATATGCAAGTGTGAGGAATGTGAAAAGTCTTCCAGTGGAACACAAGTAAGCTACATTCTGCTACAGTAGCCTTTACAGTAAGCTGAAGTAAGCTACAGTAAGCTGAAGTAAGCTACAGTAAACCTTTACATTACCATAGTATCCATTTTCTATTTTTTCAGTGATCTGATGGAATCATTTTTCTTGGCTGAAACATTGAAATATCTGTATCTATTGTTCGATGATGCGAGAGAACTCTTTCCATTGGACCAATGGGTGTTCAACACTGAAGCACATCCACTTCCAATACACTCAAGTTGATTATTTGATTATGATTTGGTTATGTATCTGAATTAAATTTCTTTTTTATCAAGTTTACGGTTATTCAAATAAAATCGTTACAAAGCAATCAAAAGCAATCTAACGAGAAGCCATGCATCATTGGCAGCTGCTCTCATTAAACGATTAGTTTGCTCACAAACGAACATTCCCAAGCCATACTACTGGCAGGCTAACCTGGAATGTTTCCTAGTTAGTCTAATTGTCAGCAAATCTAAGTACAGTTTTGAACTATCATAGCCTACTTGCTGCCGGATTGATATTGGTCTTTGTGTTGGGAAAACGTTTGGAGCCGGTCTAGACCTGGCGGCTGCTTGGAAACGAGATGGTTGTAAAGAAAACAATATTAGCTTAAAGGACAAAAACGGGAATAAGACTGGTAAATGTTCTTTAAGTGAGTATTATGCTTGAGCAAATCTGTAAAACCACTTCAATATTCGCTCCCACTACCGGTCCAAACATTGCCTTCGAGTCTCGCCACGTTGCTATCCCATCAATTGTTAGTCGATGCCAAAAAAAAAAAAAAAAAATGATAAATGAACAACTTCAAGGCCAGATCTACAAGAATAGTACAATAGAAAGCTAAAGTTTAATCAAAAACTCAGAATTTCATAATGGGAAACGGAACTTCCTCTGTTTTCAGCTTAGCCAAGATCAATTCAATCGTTAATAAAAGAAGAAACAACATCAACATTTTTCCCAATGAATTCAATCAAAACATTCTTTGGGAGCAAGCGGTAATGTTCAGGCAAAAACTCGATTCGAATAGCTCTCACCACTTTGTTTTCAATTTCGACTCCGGTCAATCGGTTTCCTCGTATTTTGTGCTACGCGTCGATGGACAATTGACGGTTGAATTGCTTCTTTCAGTGGGATCTTAGACATTTTTTGAAAGGTTTAGTCCAAATTGAGTAACTTTTTCACAATCGAATTTCCCTTGGAATTCTATTTTTGGAGAACTCAGTCAGAACAAGAAAGAGATGGGGCAATTCAGTTTTTAGCTCATTATTCTCTCATTTTCAATGAGAAAAACTGCAGTGATGGTATTCAAAGAATGGCTTTGTCAAAGAATGCATCCAAAGGAGACGGCGTTATTTGGAAAAATTTGAAGTGTTCTCCATCTAAAGCTTCAATTCGTAATCAAATTGTCTTTGAAGAATCACAAATCTCTATTGAAAAACAGCTTCGAATTCTTCGAAGTTCAAAAGTCTCTTCTAAGTTACAAGAGCCCAAAATTTTGATACAAAAGAGTGATTTTGGAGTTCGATAACCGCCCAATCGATTAAGCCAAAGAATTTGAGCCAGCAAAGGTTACGATCGAGATTTTTCTCAATAAAACGAGGTTTCAAAAGAAAAAGTCTTTGTAGAGAAATAAATGGAGATTTAAAGACACATAATAAAATCTCTTGCAACAGGGAAAACAATCTCTTGCAACACGAAAAATTCACCGATTTTTCCCGTACAAAGGTCGATTCAGGAGAGGAAAGAGACGTCTCTTAGAAAATATCTAAATACATGATTCCAGATATGTTCCAGAAGTGTAAAACCAAGCCTTAAGCATTTAACAAATAATTTGACTCATTTAGTTGCTGTCATCATACTCAGAAAGATGGACTTACTTCTTCGAATCTACATCGAGCACAAAATTGATCAAGATAAAAAGCAATAAATAACATAAACTCCATAAAGAAAACTCTGCGAGTATCGCTTTCCAAATTGAGCCTTTCCATCTAAACAACAAACATTGTGATGTGAAAAAATGAGTTGTTTTCAAGAGCTCAGACCAAACTGAGCCAAATCAACAAGTTAGAGTTGTTTTTCTAAGTAGAAAGTTGACGGCTTGAAACCTAGTTAGGCCAGTTTTCTGCTAATTAACTTTGACAGCGGCTTTAGACTATTGCTTTAGACTTTAGGCTTTAGACAATACATTTGAAATCTAAACAACCTAACTCTCAGCTAGAGCACTAGAGCATTTTGCTATTCGTAGTATTAGAACCAGACTTAAACTGAATTCTAGAATTCCCAATTTCCAACATTTTGACAGATTGCTTAAAGAAATCTGTAAAAAAGTGAAATGAATTGGTCTTAACCTGAAAAGAAGTCGAAAACGATTCAATGGAGACGCATCTGCGACAACCAAACCATAATTGACAGTCATTATCAAGAAATGTTTATAAAACTGTTGCAACACAAATTTCCCAAGCAAAGCAAAAGAGAAGGGAAGGGGTCGATAAGAAAAGCCGAAATTTCCTTTCTAAGGAAAAAAAGAAATTCTTTTTTTTTTCTTTTTTCTTTCGAAAGGAAATTTCGGCTTTTCTTATCGACCCCCTTCCCCTCTCTTTTGATTTGCTTGGAAAATTTGTGTTGCAAACAGTTTTATAAACAGACTAAAGCATAGAATAATACTATTGAAATAAAGCAATAGACAATGAATATTCGTTTTCTTTGTCGATTGCTACTTCTATTCTTCTTGCTCTGTCTGTTCACCGAGTCTAGAGAGAATCGAGTCGAGTCTAGCGGGTCGAGTCAAGTCTATTCGAAAAATGGTCAGTTTGTTTAAAACCCAAAGTATGCTAACACCTTTAAAATGAGTTTTAGTAAATATTTTAGCTATTAAAGATGAGTTTAGATTTAGATTTAAAACCCAATCAACGCAATTGAAATTTTGGAGAAACAAAGTTCAGGTCCAAATACGCCTACGCGACCTAGGGATCCCAATAAAATCGGCGATTTTCATAGAGATCGAGTCCAGGAGGAGGAGCGGAGGAAAGTGAGTTTTGAGAAAATGACATTTTAGAAAAGAACAAGTTTTGGAAACTGTTATTAACTTAAGGGCTAAGAAGCATTTCCAGGCAGCCCTTCGTGAGATGTGCAATCGATTGACGTATATTGGAGTCATTTGTCATGTAACCTGTTCGTTCTTTCCAAGTTGGATATTTCAGTGGCTCGACTACGTTTCCCCGTTCATTTTCACTGTGATAATTGAAGCAGTTTTGTGGAAATTGTTACCGTATCTTCCTCCCGAAATTAAACGTTTTCTGCCGAAGAGATTTCAGCGAAACGAAACGGGAAATCAGGTGCCTGGGAACTTCGATATCGGTTATCAGACTTACTGTACATATTAGTTACTTATTTATGAGTTTAGAGACACCCATCAAGGTTGAGCGACGATCAGAGGGTCCGTCTGATCGACTCGTCGACTCAAACTGATCCCTCCTCGATTCGTCCCCTTCCTCTAGATCGGAATGATAGTGAAACGTCTCTCGGTACCGATGAGGAAATCAATTAATCTTTTCCTTTAAATGTTTTGTTATGTATTTTGCTTTACATAAAATAATCTCATTTATTGTAAACCAAAAACACTGTTGTAGGAGTTGTACAGGCGCACAATTACCCGCGCACCTTCTCAGCAGATTACATGCCAAGCGCCGCAATCAAATCAAAAACCTAAAGTGTTATATAGAGAATTGAATCTTGAATTCTTGCCTACATTTCTGTACCAAAAAGTCTGCGATTAAAGTTTCGCAGCCCATTTTACTGCCCCTTAAATGAACAAAAATTTCTTATTCGAGCTGATTTACTCCATGACTTTAAGCTTGGAAAATCGTTCTAGAATCGCATAATTCTATTTCAAAGGCCTATGGCGAAGGTAGTATTAGCAAAAGCCAATGTTATCGATGGTTTGAGCCAATGTTATCGATGGTTTCAGTTTTCGAAATGGAAACGAGAGCCTAGAAGATGAGCATCACGAAAGACGTCCTCGAAAGCTGGACGAGTCTCAACTTTTGCAAATTATCAAAGAAGATCCCACTTGCACCACTCGGGAGTTGTCGGAAATGTTCAAATTTCATCGTAGCACCATTGAAGAGCATTTACATTTGATTAGAAAGCGAAACAGATGCGGAAAACGGGCCCCACAAGAACTGACCCTCAATCACAAAATTGCCCGTATGAACACTTGTTCAATTTTGATTCAAAAACCAAAAGCACAAGATTTTTGGAAATCAATTGTTACTTCTGATTAAACGTGGATATTATATGATAGCGTTAAGCGCAAGCACCAATGGTTATCACCAAAGCAAGTCCCGGTTGTCACCTCAAAACCTGGTCTGCATGGAAAGAAGTTGATTTAGTGCGTATGGTGGAACTATCGTGGATTGTTTTATTTTGAACTGCTCAAACCGGGTAAAACTGTCACAGCTGAACTTTACAGTGAGGAGTTATCAAGCTTTATCGAAATCTCGACATGACACTTCAAAAATTAGGTTTTTGTATGATAATGCAAACCGCACACGGCAAAGATGACCCTCCAACAAATCGAAGAGATGAGCTGGAAACTTCTACCTCACGCCCCATACAGCCCTGACTTGTCCCCACGAGACTACCACTTATTCAGGTCCCTAAAGCAGTTCATCTCCGATCAGCTGTTCAAGGATTCCCAGGAAATGCGGTCACCAACTATTTTTCGCCAAAAGTCTCCAGTTCTTTGAAGATGGAATTATTGAATTTAGCAAAAGATGGCATGATGTCCTAAATAATAATGGAGAATTCCTTTTATATTAATCCTTTTTATTTATTGTTTTTTGAAATAAAAATTCGGGTTAAAAAAATTCACATTATTTTCCCGCCAACCTAATAACCAGGTTTTACTCTCAAAGACTAGAAATTAAAAAGTTTTAATGCTAAATTAATTTTATGAGTCTATTTTCGACAAAAAGTGAATAATAGATTTGAAATAAAGTTAAATAATTTACTTACTCAATCAAAGAGAGATGCCTATTTTCGATAATTGATTCGATAAGAAAAGGACAAAATGTTTTTTAATGACAAAATGTTTTCTAATGACAAAATCTTTTCTCCCAAAAATGATAAAATGTTTTCTCCGAAAATATTGCGAAAAAAAACATTAAACCGAAACAAAGTCTGTTTTCTGTTGTTTACACGAAAAGGAGAGTCCGGTTTTTTTTCGATTTCACCAATAAGGAGTCTGAGCAAGTTTGCCACTTCTTTTCATTGATCATTTCTTGATAATGACTGTCAATTATGGTTTGGTTGTCGCAGATGCGTCTCCATTGAATCGTTTTCGGCTTCTCTTCAGGTTAAGACCAATTCATTTCACTTTTTAAAGATTTCTTTAAGCAATCTGTCAAAATGTTGGAAATTGGGAATTCTAGAATCCAGTCTAATTCTGGTTCTAATACTACGAATAGCAAAATGCTCTAGGTGCTCTAGCTGATAGTTAGATTTTTTAGATTTCAAATGTAGTCTAAAGCCGCTGTCAAAGCTAGTTAGCAAAAAACTGACCAAACCCTTTTCAAACCGTCAACTTTCTAATTAGAAAAACAACGCTAACTTGTTGATTTGGCTCAGTTTGGTCTGAGCTCTTGAAAACAACTCATTTTTTCACATCACAATGTTTGTTGTTTAGATGGAAAGGCTCAATTTGGAAAGCGATCCTCGCAGAGTTTTCTTTATGGAGTTTATGTTATTTATTGCTTTTTATCTTGATCAATTTTGTGCTCGATGTAGATTCGAAGAAGTAAGTCCATCTTTCTGAGTATGATGACAACAACTAAATGAATCAAATTATTTCTTCAAATGCCTAAGGCTTGGTTTTACACTTCTCGGAAAGATCCGGAGTAATGTATTTAGATATTTTCTTTCAGTTTCATGCTAATGTTGGCTGAAAAGTTGAACGTGGTGACGAAAATCGACGGGATGATTTTCATGCTCTCGTTTTTCGTTGGAGCCATTGTGACAAGATGGACGTTGGCGCTGGCGAATATTGGGTTCATCGACAAGTGAATAAAGAGATTTGATTGTAGAGTGAGCTCCCTTTTTGGCTGATTTGTTGAATGCTTATGGGAAAAATCGTGAAATGCTCAAAAATTGGCTCTTTGCCACCCAAATTTTGTAAACTTTTAGTAGATACTAAATAAGAGGAAGCTCACTTTAAACATTTCGAAAATTAGTAAAGATCTAGCTGGTCAGATTACATTCATTCTCAGCCTAGCCCTCACAATCTCTTATCATCTCCATGGAAAACTCGAGAAAGCACGGATGATTCGAAGAAATCTCATTCGATACGCGATTCAGGCTCAACTTCTTGTGTTCAGGTTTGATATTTTAAAATTAACATTATGCAAGCTTTAGAGATGTGAGCACACAGGTGAAAAAACGTTTCCCGAGCCCGTCGTCGATGATAGAAGCAAGTACGGTTAAATGAAAAATAAAGGGAATTTTGGCTGACCTGGTCCCAAAACTAGAAGACGTTAGACCTAGCCAAAAAGAGTTCGCATATAGCGAAATTTTGTTAGGTGCTAGATTTTCCGTTGCTAGCCAGATCCCGTGCAATCCAATCTAGCGTGCTGTCCTCATTTTGCTGGCTTCATTTTGCTAGCCTCAACCAAAATCTAGCGTTTTTCGACTAGCAAAATCTTTGCTAGATTTAGCTCCTTTTGCCAGTCAACTAAAAGGGTGACTAGCCAACTTTTTACATAAAGGGGATCGAAAAACCTACTCTCTCCAATCTTCCTGAAACTTTACCGGGGTAAGCGGCTATGCTGATCATCATAGTGCAGTCATTTTTCTCGGATTCCCCTGTTTAGTCCACTTTTTAGTGGTAATTGCATATTCGAAATCTAGACACGAGAATCCACGAAGTATATTGTTTTGACACTCTTTGGAAAGGTTTGAATATGGTTTTATAGGTGTCAAAAATGAGGTGTCAACTTTGTTAGTTTGCTAGATGCTAGACGAGGTTTCTGGTCCTGAACCCTGGGCAAACCTAGAGTTGGGCTACAAGCTAAACTGAATCATTGTCGTGACTCGGTTTGCCCCTAGAGCTTATAATCTTGTTAGCACATCCATAAAACATTTTCAGATTTCATCACCGACAAAGAATTGAAAATGATTGACTCGTATGGAGATTATTCTTTGCCAAAATATTGGATGCCAATTCTCTGGGCACAACACGCAATTCATCGAGCAAGAAACGACGGGATGTTTCTCTCAAACAATGATGCCGATGAGATCCATAAAGCAAGTGCAGTTAGCGTCTCAAATTACGATTTTACCCTGCCTTGGTTCTGGCTTTGACTTGGATTTCAAGCTGAGAAGCCAACGCCAAGTCAAGTCAAAGACAAGAGTTGAGCTTTGCTTGGTTTAAAAATTGGTGCCAAGAACAACCTGATTGTCAACCTAAACTCGTTTTAGATGTTCATTGAGTGGCGGAGTCGATTGAGTGAATTGGGCAATATGGACTGGGTGCCATTGCCACTTGTTTATCCACAATTGGTTGTACTTGTCGTCAACACTTACTTCATTATTTTGCTCTTTGCTAGACAACCGATCTTTGTCGGTGATTCGGAAAGAGATGTGAGTCTTACAGTAAAAGTTTGTTCGAGCTAGTGCCAAATAGAGACCCTGATCCCTTCATTAACCTTAATTTAAAGACGACACATCGTAATTATTAATCAATCTAAACAAGAAAAGATTAAAAATTTGATTCAACCTTTTGAATTTCCACGTGGTATTCGATTACTGATAACAATCCTGCCCAAATATGTAGATATAAGCATACGTTTTATCAATTTGGTCCAATTGAAACAGCAATTGGATGTAAAACCACAATCTAAACAAGAAACAATTTAAAAATTTAATTCAACCTTCCAAATTTCCACGTGGTAGTTCGAATACTGATAATAATCCTGCCCAAATGTATAGATTTAAGCACATTTTATCCATTTAATTCAATTGAAACAACAATTGGACATAAAACTTCGCAATCTAAACAAGGAAAAAGTTAGAGTAATCAAAAATTACCTTTGAGTGTAGATCCTGCTCGCCACTCGTCGTCTACGTATGTGTTTCCTTGATATCCTTGATATTAATGATACAATTTGAGTAATTGACGAAGTTGTTTCAACAATTAATTTAAACAGACAAAATATTGGGCAATCCTTTCCCAAAACAAAAGTTTGACAATGAATTTGACAAAAGAGAAATAATGCTGTGAAATGGTGGACAAATAGAGGTACGGTAGGAGGTCCGCACTTTAGAAAACACTCAAGTTAACACATAAATAATCTGTGGGAAACGATTTCAAACAACAAACATATTTCCTATTATATTATAGACTAACAATTATTTATCTAGACAATCGACTTGATTGCGATTATTTTACACACAAGTCTCGAGTTTCTCTTCTACGTTGGATGGTTGCGAGTGGCTGAGGCATTGATCAACCCGATGGGAGAAGATGATGATGATTTTGAAATGAATTGGTTGCTTGATAGGAATTTGAAGGTATTGCCTGGTTTTTGCCAATACCCAGACTTTTCATTCAGACTGGCTTGGCAATTGTTGACAAAGGCCACGATCACGTGCCAACACTTGAGAAAGATCCACATTGGGATTACGAGCAGCCATTGTTGTATGCAGAGAATACTAGACCGGTTAACCCGTTACATGGATCGGCTCAAGAAAACGAGTTTGGTAACGTTTGAAGCTAATTGCACTAAAGTTTCTAGACATTTAAACGAGGAAAAGAACGAAAAGAAGATTTCAAAGATGGTCCCACTTGAAGAACCATTCGAAAGCAGCTTCTCCTCTCGAAGACCCAGCAAGTAAGACAAAGATTTGATCAAACGCTTGAAAACAATTTGATCAAACGCTCAACTTTCAGTGCCGCATTTCAATCGCTTCCGTTGAAATCTGGATTGAGGTAAATCCTGTCAACTTTTCTTGAAACCTTAACTCATTCAGTCGCTTCCGAGAACTTTATGGAGAAATTTCTGGATCAGGACTTTCCGCCTCTCATCAAAAATCTCCAACAATCAGGTAAATCTGTAATCCTAAGCCAAGTCAAAGCCAATTTTGTTTTCTAGAGCAATATTTGCTTGTGAAGCTAGTCTTATAGTCTGATGAACAACTAGGTAAATAAGCAGGATGGCTCCTAGGCCTTTTTACTCTAGAATTGTAATAGAATTGTTCTAAAACAAGCTAATGGTAAACCAATTCAACTTTTCCAAAAAGAAATAGCTTGCTTTTGCCCAAACCGACTCATTCCTTACCCAACTTTCAGCCAACCTCATCGCGTTCCATCACCATCACACAGTGAGCAATCGAAAAAGGACTTTTCCTTCTTTGAGGACACATTTGGTGAACATTTCTATGGTTTCAAAGAAATCAAAATTTACTATAGATGAATTAACACCCGATCAACTAACCGTATCAACACAAGCGTCCGTTTTTGCTCATTATGATGGAACGAGTCCAGTGATTTCAAGACCGGTAATCTCCTCTGCTTTCTCAAAAAGATTCTGTTCAGGGCCGAACCATGTCCGGGACTTCGAGACTTGAACATATAAATGAAGAAAAGTAATCATTTGCATATTTTTTGATAAAGTTTTTGTAAAAGAGAGTTGAATTGTACTATGAAGTGTGACTGCGATTTTTATTATAATAAATTGACAGAAAAGGTTGTCAGAAAAAAGACGGACGGAGAGTTTGTCCTGTCTGTCCGTCCGTATATCTCTATTTATTGGGTTGTCCAGTTATGAATGCGCGTTTTTACGATTTTGTAAATTTCTCAAGGTATCGAAATCAAGAAAAAGATATATATGAGTATTATTCGAAAGCTGAAGATCTCCTCTACATTTTGATATAAAAGTTTTTGAATTTGTTCAGCTTTTGAGCAAATTGACTGTACAGAAGAAGAGGTGACCAAAAAATGGAAGGGTGCCTTTGGATCAAGTTTTGGCTCCGCTCAAATTGAGTTAACCGTTTGATGTTTGGCCAATAGATATATCAATACAACTTTTTTTTAAAATATAACAATTTCAGAGCATCTTTACTTTTCTTTTCTTTTCTGGGCGGTTATTTTATCTATTCAGTCTATTCAGGAGCGACGAGAAAGCAAAATACTTGCAGCTTCTGGCGGAATTCTGGGTTTTTGGGGCTTTTATATGAGATTTTGAACAAACAATTCAGAAATAAAGAAAAAGATAATGTGCAGTTGTGTGTTTTCAGAAGATTGAATAAAATGCGATTTATTGGTATTTGTCCACAGAAAAGAACACAAAGCATTTATCAGAACCGGAAGCTCCTTTTGCAGATAAAAGGATGCGGATGGATAGAAGAAGAGGCCCCCCATTTCCCATGGCTGCTCCCAAGCTGAAATGAGTTCATTTTTGATGGAAATCCTTTGATAAAATAATTTACGTTATTTTGCACAAAAAAACTCCTAAGATTGATCGAAATATTTTTGGATTAATTATGCATTGGAAAATGGAATAAATATTGATGATTTCACGTCGAAAATCTCACCACAGCGTGGGTGTCCGAATCCGGTTCTCCCGGAAACCAATTCGTGAAATCCACCGAACTTCCATCCGTCGATTCAAAAGCATTTTCTTGGTTCGGATTTCTCTGAATAAAGAAATTTTTATGTTTAACATTGATATTTCGATTTTTTTCATTTTAAAACTATTCTAGTTTCCCAATTGAAACCATCATTTCTCTCAAAGAACTATCAGTCAAACGAATCTCTTTTTACAAAGAGCCTTCCGGAAATGGCTGAAAGAATCATTAGTTTCTATATATTTATTTATCTCTTTCAATAAGAAAAATTCAACCTTCAGTCCGATCCAGAACAAAGTAATCAAATGAACAGTTCTCGCTGAAATAAATATCGGTTGTTTTTGGTTTAAAAAGCATAAATTTCTACGAAAACCCTAAATTTTCTGAATTGAATCATTTGATGATTACCGAGTTTCTGAACAAAATCGTTCTCTTCCTGACTGTGAATTGTGACCAAATGTCCCTTTCGACTCGCACAATCTGCCTCGGCATTATCAAATGTTTTCCATTCACCAAACACCTTGAGATGAAGATAATCCCGGTTCACAACATCCACCAAACCTTGTACCAAGAAGCGGTTTTTGCCAAATACAACCATCCATCCCGATACAGATCCAAGAGATTCATGGTTCGATTTCTGAATTTCTTCGAATAACATCACTCCAGACCTTTTAGACAAATAATCAATCCTTTTCCTTAAAAAAAACCCACAAATCTGCCTGCAACTTCACCATTTCGGCCGTCTTGTTTTCCCTTTCAAATTTTCTAGAGAGGAATTGATTGGAATGGATGTTTTGGGAATGAAAAAACTGTTTTCTCAAGTCTCAAGTCTCTACTTAGTTCCTTTATAGTTCCTTTATATTAGGTTGATGCATAAGTCTTTTTGTTCCTTTTCGTCTGCCGTTTCAAGCCAACAAATGCACCAATTAAATTACGGTTGATTTCATTAGAAAAACCAATTATTTTTCTGCAAAATAACATTTAAACGGGTTTAAAAATATTTTATGCCTGGATTTTCTTGAGAGTATGAAGTCGGGTAGTCAAAAAGGGCTAACTCGATGATGCGGTTTAGACACCTTAGCTAAAGAAAACCTATCTTCGTGTCAATAGATAAAAGATAGAGAAAAAAAGTTTGATCTTTCGCCAAAATTTCAGAGAAATTCATTCAGCCAATTTTTCCGTAGAGTTTTTTATAGATCTTTATAGATTTTTTATAGGCGTTTTTCACTCTCGAATTTGCTTGAAAGTGAACCGAAATTGATTTTAAAAGATGGAAATTGAACAAAAAAACACTTTTTTTTATAGAGCAAACTATAGATTAATTGGTGAATTTGTTACTTTTTAACAGAAGTACGAAAAAAACGAAAAGACTTATGCATCAACCTATTAGATACCAAATAAACTCACATTTGGGTTTCGAGGTCAGAGTTTTCGCTCTGCAGCGCGTTGATTTTTCCTTCTAGCTCTCCAATTTTGACTTTTCCGTCTCTCACTTCCGTAATTTGAGTTCTTCTGAAAAAGTTCGCATTTTTACTATATATTGAGCTTGTCAAAAAAGAATGTGACAAAATTAGTACAATTGTGCTTCGAGATCATCGTTCTTCCTTTTCGTCTCGGCGATTTTCCCCGTTAAATTCGCCTCGATTTGGGCCATTTTTGCTGTTAAAAGGCTCATCTCGACGTCTTTGTCCTTCGTTTCGTTCCGCTCTCTTGCGCTGAATACTCAAATTACTCACTACTCAAAATCCAAAAAGGTGAGCTTGAATTCTTCAAGCTTTCTTGATTTCACCCACATCTCCGTCTCGAGATCGCAGATTTTTCCTCGAGCCTCGACGAGTTCTTGTTGGGTTTTATTCCTGAAAAGTCTTGTCATTGAGATACTCAAGCCCATTTCCTGTTTATTCTATCAAATTCGCTCTATTGATTGGCTTGGTTGAAAACATAGCTATTTGAAGGGAAAAGAATACGTGGATGGATCCTCTTGATCGCTTTGTTGAATCGACGCAGAAATTTGATGGAAAAGGAGGAGAATCGTGATAAATAGACGGACGGCCATCACACCCATTCCGCTGAATTGGTTGATTAGTTTTGAATTCGGGGAAATGGGAAGAACGATGGAGGGACGATCCGATAAACAATTGTTTTTTTACGGAAAGAGCTTTTGAGAGCTTGGAAATTGTTTAGAAAAGCGATCGCCTTTTAACCGACGATTGACTCATTAAGCCGTTGAAACAATCGCCTCGAATAGAAATTCGAACAGAAAAAAAGTGGCCTTCCAGGAAAAAGAAAACCGTCAATTCGTGATGAATAAATCATATATATTTCCTTTTAATTCGCATGTAAACTTTCCAATTTATAGGTATTGCGTTTGATTCATGCAACATGAACCGTTAATATAATTAACTCAACAAATTAAACTTTATTCATAAAAATACGGAAGAGATCAATAATCACGTTACACACTCAACAAGTTGGCCAAATGATAAATAATGAAAACTATGCGATCAACTTTCCGAGTCTTCGGCGCCTCCGATGTGGAGGATGTTGTTGCACCTAGATTTAAAGAAATTAGACAAAAGTCACATTAATCACCTTATTAAAATTTCTCCCAAAGCTCCAGTGTTTGTTTCCATCAATGTACTCCTCCGCGTTAGCGATCTAAAAGATAAAAAATTCATTTGTGAATGCCTAGGCCTAAGCAAGCTTACTCGTCATATATCTCACTGTTCACAAGCGACATAAAAACTAACAAAATTCCGAACGTACCTCTCCAAACTAGCTTTAAGCCATGCCATAAAAACTCGGCTCGGCGGGGTGCGCTACTATTAGAGATTACCATTAATTAGCTAAGAATTACATTTCTAATTTTTCTTTTTATCTTTGTTTTCTATCAACTATTTAAAAATAAAGTGTTTTATCAAAGGATTGCCATCAGAAATGAACACATTTCAGCTTGGGAGCGACGATGGGAAATGGTTCTCCTAGCGTCCTATCTATCACCGTCATTTTATCTGCCAAAGGAGCTCTCAATTCTGATAAATGCTTTTCGTAAGCCGTGTTTTCTTCTTTACAATTAGAGATTTATAAACCCCTTTAGTCTTTTCGTGAAAAATGTATTGGCTCTGGGAAAAGTTATGGCACCTCAAAATCGTTTTTTTTTCGGCGAACTGGCGCTTTCTCCAGATTTATCCAGAAACTAAAAGCTTTGAATGCTGGCTTTTCAAATCTCAAATTTGGTTTTTAATCGTAATCGATAAAGATAATAATCTAAAATTTCTGTCTTGTGAACATGGTGTTACTGAAAAAGGATCATGTTTCGAAGTCAAAAGAAGGCAAAATGATGACGAGTACAATCGTCTCGAGTCAATTCAGCCAAAAGAACAAAACAAAGCGAAACATATGTGAATTCAAGAAAGAAATCAACTTTTGGTGTTGCATCACTACCATTTTTTGTTGATTTTTTTTGTTGATGTTTTTTATAAAAAGAAAGTTAGCAAAAATGTTGTGAAGGTTTGCGAAGAATCAAAAATCGCCAGAGAAACATTTGCATTTATATAATAACCAGCAGAACGGCGGCTGCTTCAGAAATCGTAAAAATGATAAAAAATGAGAAACGAATTCCCTGTGTTGAAAAACCCCATCATGCAAATTTCGGCGTAAAATACAAATTGTGATGCAGTGGATAGCGCGCTCGCCCCACGCGCGATCCACTGCGGGTTCGACCCCAACAGTGACCTACGTTGACTTTCTGCAAAAATTTTTTTTTAAATGCACAACTGCATGAAATTTCATTAGACATGCGTTTCAGCCTTTTTTAAAATACTCAAAGGGGACGCGCGTAGTGAGTGCACAGACGTAGAGATGGGGGGCGGGGGCAATGGTGGTGGCAACAGGACGGACAGGACGGACAGGACATTTTTGATATTTAGTAGAGACATTAATACGTTTTTATTACTTTCAAAAAATGGTCTACTTTACTCAAAGGCTTTACAGCCTATTTTACTTAAAAAAAGAAGGGTTTCGATATATTTTTGCTTTGTTTCAAAGATTTTTTCACATATCTCTAGCTGTCAATGCTGAATTTGGCTGCTTTACTCTCATTTACAACTATTCACAGAACAAAAAAAACTATACAATGACACCAACAAAAACCTTTTTTAAAGTTGATAGTTCGCATTTATGTAAAATGCCTAAACCCCCGTTCAAAAGCAGACTCTTTTGAGTCTGTTTTTGAGTCTTTTGAGTCCGGCCCGGCCCTTATCAGATGTTTTTTTTCCGTTTTGGGTCACCATTTCACGACGAAACACACTTTTGGTCTAATTTTTCGACTAATTCTCGTGACCTGGAACTTTCTTTCCACAGAAAAGCCCTTTAATCTGTATAGATAGCTATAATAGTTTTAAAAAACCGACTCTTGATAGCTTAGATTCATTTGAAATGATCTCTCACTTGGATACAATTTTTCTTTTGAGCCTTCTTTGTGGTAAGGAAATACTTTGAGAGATTGCATTCATTGCATTCAGTTCGTTCTATCGCGATTTGTCCGAAAAGCGCTGTGCCCGGATCGACGCCGGGAAGTTGTTATTTCGGGGTCCCACTCGACGAAACGTTTCAACGGGGCCAGACATTTTGTGAAAAGTAAGAAGTGTTTTCTTCTTTACAGTTAGTGATTTATAAACCTCTTTAGCCTCTAATTAAATAGAATTCGTCAAAAAAATTAGTCAAATGTCTATTTTGTCGTGAAATGGTGACTCAAAATAGGAAAAACATCTGATAAAAGAGTCTTCAAAAGAGTCGACTTTTACATAAATGCAGAAGTATCGACTTAAAGAAAGCGTTCTAAATGTTAAACCTCGTGTTTAGCTTTTGGTTCGAGTGTTCATGTTTTAAAATTAGAGATTTCCTAACAAAAAATTACTCTTCGGTTCATTGAAACAAGTTATCCCAGTTTTCACAGCTTAGTGTTTTCCAAATGAAACAAGACAAATAACTTTAAATATTTACTGTTTCATTACTTGTTTTTCTACAGTCAATACATGTCCAAAGTTGTTCAGTTTCTATGCAAAACTCGCCTCGATTCCGAGCAGAGAAGATAACGAGGCTGTGCTGAATTTGGGTCGACTGCTGGGTGATGTAAGTAGCAATTTAGATGTATTGCAAGATTGAAGAAAGAAAAAAGAAAAATGTCAAAGTAAGACCGGAGCTCTACCACATTCAGACAATTCAGGGCCTAAAGCAGATCTGGCTCGGCGGAAGCTATGACGGAGAGAATATCACATGGCTTGACGGATCAACACCCAGCTTCGACAATCTTGCACCAGGTCAGCGATAGATGACAATAGGCATACAAAAGACTATGATTAATTCATGATATGCGATCCGACGATCCGATCGAATCCGATTTTATACAATTATTCACTGGCCATGTAAACTAAATGCCCCAAAATTACCCGAACCAATAAAACTTATGGTTTAAAAATCTTTTCACCGAAAAACAAAAATTAACATTAACAAATTTGTTCTCTAGATTGCTTTCAACAAGTTGATTTATTTCTTTTTAAAAATATCTCCATGGGCGGCTGCACAAGCGGCTTTGGAAAGCCGTCGATGGTGGCCAAAAGATACGCAGGATCGAGTTCAATCTTCGTTAGTGGAGCCTTCCCATCAGAAATTATTCCGGTGAAGGCCATGACGGATTTGGGATATCCAGCACGTCGAAACACTTGGTTTGGTTGGCTTTTTGCATAAATCCTGTTGTTCTGCGTGTCATCGTCATCGTTCTGCTAAATGATGCTGATAAGGCCAAAAGATAAGCAGGATCGAGTTCAGCCCAAGCTTTCTGGAGGGATTTTTTGCAGTAAATCAATGCCTGAATGTGCTTTTCAGCAGGCTTTTGCTTCGAGAACACTCCAGACTGAGTAATCCATCAGATTTAAATTGGGGCTTGATGGTGGCCACTGCTTAAAGCTAATGAAATCCGGGAAGCTTCGTTCACACTAGTTTTGGACAATTCGGGTTTTGTGGGCATTCTGCATTCGTCCTATTCGTCCTATTCGTCCAAATTTTGTTTCCGAAGTGTTTTTGTGCTCAAGGCAGCACTTCCTGCTTCAAAATATCCAGATAACTAACAGCAAAGTGGAGGTTGGTTCGGGTAATTTTAGGCACCCTGTATAATGCACTGAATTCTCGATTTTGCAAGTGAAATCAATTGGTGTTGGCAAGAAAATCGAGAATTTGGTTGCATTTGATGCAGATGCATTTGGTTTACGTGAATCTTTACAAAGTCGGATCGGATCGTCGGATCGAATGCCCAACGATTAGGTACGGCAGCTGGGGATATGGTGTTGAACCTCGACACGGGGAAATGGTCGACAGCCGCCTGGAATGGCCTCATCCCATTCGTGTGCCTTGGAAAAGAAGAGGTTTTCCAGATTTCTTTACACATTTTATTAGAACCCCAGGCACCACCAAACACAATACCAACTGTGCCATCACAGCCGATCACCTGCCCCCATTGCACTTGTCCGCCACCCCCACCACCGCTCACATGTCCCCCACCGCCCACGTGCCCCAAACAGTCGCCCTGTCCGTCTGAATGGATCTACTCAGCCCCGCTGAAGAACTGCTATAAAGTGAGGTTTTCAAGTTGCTAAAAATCGCGAAATGCCAACTGATATGGCGTTCGGATTGGACATTAAGTTGGTGCATAAGACTTTACAATTTTTTTCCAAACCTGTTTTAAAAATAATGCCGCCACCAATTTCTATTTAAACTATTAAAAAGGAGAATTGTTTCTCTGCAAAATGGCTTTTCTGGAATTGGCAAAATGGCAAAATAGCTTTTCCAATTCTCGAAAGTCGTTGGTTTTGTGCATTTTCAAAGGGGGAGTACCCAACCACGTCCAGAACCATCTAAATTAGGTGGTTTATTCGGTGCACTATGATCAGACTGGCGATCCGTGCAAATCGATGGGCGCCCAGTTGGCGTCGATCCACTCGGACGAGGAGAATCGAGTCGTCAACGGTTAGTTTATTCAAATAATAATGCATTTTTTCTCATAGAAGTTCTTCGAATGGGCATTGGCGATCTTCCGTACGAATGGGCGGGAATGATCGGAGGGAAACGGGTTCGTTGAGCGGAGCACATTTTGAAACATTTCTTCCGAAGTTGACCTTGCTCTTTAGCAGATTTGTACCACGAGCAAGCCATTGGCAAGATTGCAACTTGCTCCACTTTTAGATATTATAAAGGAGGTTGGTAGAGTGGTTAAAGCGCCGGTCTCGAGACCGGAGCAATTCTCTTGCCCTGAGCAAAACAAAACCGAATTCTCTCTGATCCAGTTTTGGCAACATTTTCCTAGTTTTTTTCTATGTATTGCAAAAGAAAAAACAATAAGCGTGAGTTAAGTTTTCAGTACGAAATTTCAGACAGGCCCGGGGGCCAGCGATTGGGCTTGGATGGACGGGTCTCGCTGGGATTATTCGATGTGGGCCGCCCAACAACCTGACAACTCAAAGGGCAACGAATTCTGTTTACAGGTCGAACAGAACGGCTTCCATTGCATAGCTCAGTATTCTTTGAATGTCAGGCTTTGGGGAAATAGTATCGAATTTGGTCTAGTATCCAAGTTAGATCCGATCCATGAAACGAGAATTTTCACTGATTTACTCCAATGCCCTGAAAAATGCTGTCTTTCGGGGAAAATTAAGCACCAGCTATAGTTTCTTGGTGTTTATATGTCGTAGACGATTATGAATCAAATGGTTTTGTTAGCGAAAATCATAATCGGCTTACTTCACCGTGTCTTTTGCGCGTGTATGTAGAATTATTTTAATTGTTTAATTCTGTTACTCAGAATCGGCTACAAAATATAGATTCGATTTTTTTTATTGGAGTACTTGAATGACTGCGATTTGAGCATTTGGGTACGATAACCCTCCCATTTTGCAGATCTACAACGATCCGATCAAAAAAGTGGACGCTGGACAAGTGGGCAAATGGAACGATATCCCCTGTTCGACGTGGTTCCGAGCGGCCGCGTGCAAAAGAGCGGCTGACTATTAGAAAAGACAGAAAAATGGGATTATGCTTTTGCTATAGATGTTGGCATATTCTGTACATACCATTGTTGTTGTATTAGGTTGATGCATAAGTCTTTTCGTTTTTTTCGTACTTCTGTTAAAAAGTGACAAATTCACCAATTAATCTATAGTTTGCTCTATAAAAAAAGTGTTTTTTTGTTCAATTTCCATCTTTTTAGGCTTATAAAGTTTAGTTTGCTCTATAAAAAAAGTGTTTTTTTGTTCAATTTCCATCTTTTTAAATCAATTTCGGTTCACTTTCAAGCAAATTCGAGAGTGAAAAACGCCTTTTTCGTAAAAATCTATAAAAAACTCTACGGAAAAATTGGCTGAATGAATTTCTCTGAAATTTTGGCGAAATATCAAACTTTTTTTTCTCTATCTTTTATCTATTGACACGAAGATAGGTTTTCTTTAGCTAAGGTGTCTAAACCGCATCATCGAGTTAGCCCTTTTTGACTACCCGACTTCATACTCTCAAGAAAATCCAGGCATAAAATATTTTTAAACCCCTTTTTAATGTTATTTTGCAGAAAAATAATTGGTCTTTCTAATGAAATCAACCGTAGTTTAATTGGTGCATTTGTTGGCTTGAAACGGCAGACGAAAAGGAACGAAAAGACTTATGCATCAACCTAATATATACTGGGTGACCGCAAAGGATAGCGACAACTTTTTGGAAAAGTATCTGACATGTGCCTAATTTATTTTTAAAGTGTCAAGTGTTATATAGAGAATTGTAGTCCTAATTCTCGGCAACATTTATCTACCAAAAACTTCCGGATTCGACTAATAAAACTCATTTAACAAGCGCTTGAATGAGCCTCGACATCTCTCCGGCGAATCTGTCATTGTGAGAGCTTGACATCAACTTAACTTTTGGTTATGCCAGTTTAGCTAAAACAGTTCAGTGTGATTCTTAATGTTATTAAGCGATATTAAACGTTATTTTTGGATTGAAGAAATATTGAAAAGCTTTTCTTAACAATTTTTAATAGGGAAAATCAGTCAAATGACAGATCTGCCAGTGAGATGTTGATTAGCGCTCATTCAAGCGCTTGCTAAATGAGCTGTATAAGTCCAATTGGGAAATTTTTGGTGGATAAATGTTGTGGAGAATTAGGGCTACAATTCTCTACATAAAACTTGCCACTTTTTAAATAAAGACATCTCCCAGCTATTTTTTCAAAAAGTTGTCGCTATAATTCGCGGTCACCCTGTATGCATTGCATCCGAATTGGAATTTCGTCTGATTTGGAAGAACACAATTCTTATTTTCAATAAGTTTTGCTAAATTATTGAATGCTTATGAACCATTCATGTTTTTTGGATTAAAACTGATCAAAACTGATTTTCAACTAAAAATGGCGGGGGAAACCGTGTTTTTTTCCAAATCGGGCGTCCGCTTTTGACTCATTTCAAACATAAAACTTCTAAGCCTAATTTTCGTTATCTTAGACATTTCAAACATAAAAATTATACTTTACAGAAAAAAAAGCAATAAAAAAACATGCCATTTTAGGCTATTTTGTTCAAATTTCTTATCAAAAACGCTCTCTTTCCTTTCAATAACCTCTTTATCAGTTTTACTTTTCCCATTTCCAATTTCGATTGATTCTTTCCAAACTTTTCCTTCTTTTTTTCAACAAAATGCTCCCATTTTCCATTTCGACTCTTCCAAAAGAAATACAAATTTCTATCCTCGAATCGGTCGCATTTCATGATTCTTGGAAACTGGCGAAAACAAACAAATATTTACACCAATTTTACACAATTAACGGCTTTATAGCTAAGAAGAAAATCGATAAACTGGTGATTTCGTTCTTCGGAAAGGGAAAATCGCGGAGAATTTGCGTCGATTTGACGACGAATCGATTGGATCGGCTGAGCCTTGCACAAAAAGGCGACCTCTTCGTGGTGGCCAACTTTCGTGGCGTATTTTTTGAGGGGGAACGCGAAACGGATCGCACAATTCCCCGAATCATGCACACCCTATGGCCGGCGTGCAAAACGGTGGAGCTACTGTTTTTAAGTGAACGTTCTTTTACTCGGGAAATTTCCCGCTTTCTCGCAAATATTCAACGGGTTTCCAACTTTCGAATCAACTTTATACACCAAGGACTCTCGTCGTCGAATCCATTGATTCTCGAAACACTTCTCAAAGATTGGTGCCCTATTTTGGAGGGATCTCTTTCATTAAATCTCCCACAAAACGACGCGAAATCAATATCTGCAATCGACAAACTTTCGACCACCCTTTCGCACTTTCATTTTGAGAAATTCCCACCAAATCTGCGAATTCTCTCAAATATTCGCGCGAACTTTTACACAATCGGCTGCTCAGAATTCTGGAACAATCGACTTTCCGCTACAATCGGCCAATTGTTGACTGGGTTGCTTTCTAAATGTCGTCCAATTACAGTAATCCTCTATCATCGATTCAGCGCATGGGCCGATTGCTCTCCAAAACAATACTGGGAATATACAATCAAAAAATTGAATTCACTTGTGGATGGAGATCAGATGAAAATTGAAATGGATGAAATACGAGATTCGGTAGAACTCTTGCCATTCCACCACTTAGAGAATAGACTCCAGAATCAACAATTTGCATTCATTGATCTCTTTGCTCAACCAACAAAATTTCTGGCACATTTTCAATGTAACAACATTCTGATAATTGCGAGGATTCATCGCTGTTCCGATGAGTCCAATTCTTTTCAAATCCAATTCATTTTTCAAGCTCGCTTGTTTCGGTAATAAATTTTACGGTTTTTATGTTTAAAGATTACAAATCACATCAAGAATGTTGCCAAAGAGCACAAAATACCAAATATCAAACCAGGTTTTTCTATTTTTTTTGTGTGCTTTTCAAACACAATCATTGACATTCCCTGACATTCTGATAGTATTCAAAAAACAACTTTCCAATCAAAACTGGAAAAGCAAAAGTTTTTCCCGGAGTGGATCCGAAACTGCGGCAAAAAAGAAAAAAGAAAATCGGGTACGCCGCACTTATCACTACGCCATAGAGGGTCGGAAAAGAGCCTTTATAAGCCCGTGGCACGATTTCCCGTGTAGACACCAAAACTTTAGACAGTTTTTCTTTAGACGTTAGACAGTTTTTCTCGCGTGTTTTTGAATATCGGCAAAAACTGAATACAGCATCGGATTCCCTGTGTCTGATAGGTGTTTGCATCTCAACGGCGTCAAAATATGCTACGGCCATTTTATGGCATCCCTTTGTTAGAAGGAGTATCGTCTCCACCCCAATCAGTATCTTCCTCGATCTCTTCGATCTCTTCTTCCTCACTATGTTCAAATTCACCTCTTAAAGAATTCACCTATTGTAGCCTCTTAAAGAATGCTTGCTAACCGGCGACCCAACTTCTTTTCTGCACGTGTGGCTTTTGAGAGATCAGGAGAGCCGGCAAAAGTTATATTTTGCAGGTCAACAATTTCGGGAGTAATGGAGCTCATCTAAAGGAAAACATTCAAATCTTATATGTTCAAAAAGAAAAAAGGACTTAGAAAAGCTGAAAGCAAACACTTTAAGAACTCTAAAAAATGTTCTGCGGAAGTTTTACAAAGCAAAAAGTAGGGCGGCAAGAGGAATCGAACCAGGGAACAAAGATTGAACCGGTTTGACCTAACGCACTATCCCCTAGACCGCTACTGCTTTTCTTCCTTTCGCACCCTCTTATAGGTGAGGTGAAAGTTTGAAATGGCCGAAATTGGAAAGGTGAAATGGCCAAAACTTCGCATGCATCTTCTCGAAAACCAGGGCCTGTGGGCAAAAATCAATACAGCATCGGATTCATCATGTCCGATAGACGTTTGCATCTCATCGCCGTTTAAAACCCTTACATTCTCTTTGGAACTTTCTCTTGTTAGTTGACAAGCTTTCACAGTTTTGACTTAAATCGAAGTCTCTCAAGTCCCTGTCTCTCAAGATTGCATAAAGCAGAAAAGCCAAAGCAACATCATAAAAATTATCTTCACTATTAAATTATACTATAGGAAAAAAATGTATTACATTTTCAGCGTTCAATAATTGATTGTCGATATGATATCGGCTTTTAAGTCTGTTTCTGTAAATACATCAAAGCCGTGTTCTCGGCGATTGTCTCCTTTTCGTCGAGAACGGAGAGATCCGGCTGATTCGAGGTCTGATGCTTTAGGATCACGATCTGAAACAACATCTGAAAAAATTAGAATACATTAACACCTGTAAATGCTAATAATTTCTTAAGATATTTATTAGGTTAGCACATAAATTTTTATCGTTTTTATTTTTAAAGTTTTTCAAATAAATTCTGCAAGCTTATCCCAAGTTTAATATACCATTTGAAAGCTCTAATCTTATTCTATAAAATGGCATCGACAAAAGTTTTTTTTCCGTTGAGTTTCAAAAATTTTATGATTAAAAGAAAATGAAGTGTGGAAGCTGAAAAAATAGAACTGAAATGGTTTATTTCTGAAATGGTATGAACTGAAATGGTTTATTTCGGTATTTTAGCCGCTTATTTCAAGTCTCCATAAATAATTTACGAACAAACGGTCACCACAAGCACCCATTTGAAAAAGATTTTCAAGATAAACATTCGAAATTCGGCTATAATCGGAATGTTCTCTTTTTTTAAAATAATTTTATGGTCTTGAATTGAATGATTTACATTTTGAAGAATAATTAGACAATAATTAGAGTCAAATAAAGAAATACAATCAGAAAATGAAAAGAATTGTCAATCTTCTTTCTTCTTTCTTTTCTCTCTTCATCGCTTGGCAAAAATGATCACTTTTTGAGTGGATTGCATAAGGGAAAATTGGTCATTCTTGTTCAGTTAATGAGTCAATTTTTGGGGAAACAAATTAACAAAAAATAGGTGCAGAAAAATGGCATTTTTGTCTCGATAAAGACTTAATATGTTTCAACAATCAAATACTACAAATTCCGTTGAACAAAACGTGGCCATTTCAACAAAAATCCCTAGCTAGCTCCATAACTTTTTCCAGAGAAATCTCTTTTTCCAGATATTTCTCAAATCTGATGATAAATTTGAATTCTGAATTGATTTTTGCACTATATAGGAAAGATTAGAGGAAATTTATCGCTTTTGGCAAAAGTTATGGAGTCAGTTATGGAGTTATGGACTTTTTAGTGAAACGGCATGCAACCATGTGACGTACTTAACAGAGTTTTCGGAACCGTTTTTCTGTTTCTTTTTTTCAGCTATGCAAAATTCAAAGAGTACTTTTTGAATATTTGTTTTTTGACACTTTCAGCACAAGTGGAAGAGTGGGTGGATGTGGAGGGGTAAACTAGGAATTGGGTTTCGAGTGAACGAGTTATTCCATTCTATTTGATTTGACGGGATGTCCGACTTTAAGGCTTTTTTGTTCATATTCTTTTTCTCGAAATCAATCGTTTCTATAGAGGACTATGGAGGATTCTACTCTTCAGGTATCTTGCACGTTTTAAGAGCCAAAAACTTCAACATTATCAGCCCAACTATTGAGCCCGGTTTCACCACCATTTTACGACGGTGTCGCAAAGTTAGGGCACTGTTATAAGCCTTTTCTTGCGACACGGTTGTAACAATTACTTTTTTTTACTCGGAAAGTCTATAACACTGTCGTAATTGTGTTATGACAGTGTTATAAACTTTCCGAGTTACAATACTCTCGTAACTTTACGACACCATTTCATCACCAAGTTACGACACCTAATTTGCATGATTACTTAAATTAATATGCATTTTTTCCATTCACTTTTAATCTAGCTTTACTTCTCGAAAGATGTTTCACTCTTCTCGCGAACTGTTGGCTTTTTGATAGAATGAAAACGATAGAATTTATTCCAAACAATTCTAAAAGATATTTTTGGTTTTTCCCGTCGGACCACGTTGTTTTTTTTGTCGTATTTTCTCGAGGTATATACTGTCAGAAAGGGTATAAATTCCAAAAACCAAATTTGTTTTGACTGACTTTTCTTCTAGCTTAAAATAGTAGCGTTTTTCCATTACGAGAGTAGCCCTTGAGGTGTCAAAAAAAATTTACGACGTTCAAAAAAATTTACGACGGCTGTCGTAAATTGGTGGTAATAAGTTTCATAAAATGGCGATGAAGTTGTGTCGTAAGGAGTTACGACCGCGTCATAAGTGGTGATCAAATCGGGCCCTGTACTTTTGGCACATTGGTTACTGAATTCAGGTATCACAACCAATGATTTCCTCGTCTTTAAAATGCAACAGTAGGAGACAGTAATGCAACGAAATCCCGTAAACTCTTTAAAATGATGCCATGGTTGACAGAAACGACAAAAGAAGATTTTTTTCAATCTTTACGATCCTCCCAAAATGAGGGCTACATGCTGAACTCAAACCTTATATGCTAAAAGTCTCGCGATTGAAAGTCCACAGCAAAAACTGGTGAAAAAATCTGGAATCTACACTGCCGTTTACATAAGATAGATACAGTTTGGGTTTTAAAATCCTACGTAACTTAGGCCTTTCCCTGTTTAAAGCGTTCTGTTCGAAAAAGAGCTGAACTTTCACTTTGGGCCATTAAAGAAACCTACTCGAACTACTCCCGTAAAATGGCCAATCTCTACAATGAGCTCTTCAACGACAGACATTACAATCGAGAGCTGTCGCCAGTTTTTGAGGGAAAACGCAATTTCTCAGGTTAAACAGCGGGGTTCTGAGAAAAAGTTTGAGAAACTATTCAGGACCATCACCCCCACCACTTCAAATCATCTTCGTCTTGGACTATTTGCAAATTTTCGGCCTAGTTTGCCATATTTGGTGGTGTTTTTCTATCAAAACCTTTAGGATGCTCAAAGCCAACTGCTCAGCACATGTATTCAACTTAGAATCGTGGGTTCTTTTCCTTCTTTTTTTGACATTTCACCTTCTATCCCTTTTCTTCTTCAATCTTTTTATTATCTCATTGGTTTTGACTCAGAAGACTTGTAAGCTGTAAGAAGCTTCGACTTTCTTGTTGGCAGCTCGGTGGTAAGAGCTTTTGCCCGGTAAGCGAAAGGCCGAAGGTTCAATTCGCTCTTATAGTTTGAAGATTTCTTTGCAATTTTCCCTTCTTTATTCTTCCCTTTCGTGATTATTACCATGAAAAACAATGAACGAGAAAAGCTTTCAGAGTTGGCTTGATCCTCGTCTCTCGTGGGATCCCGCAAATCATGATGGGATCGAGCAGTTGCACGTGCTCGCTGACACTATTTGGATCCCAGACGCGCAGTTTGGCAGTGTGTGAGTTGATGAAAGAGGAGAAAACTAGTAATTATTCTTACAAAGTTGACCTTCTTTGAGTTCTCATATAAAAGCGGACAGACTAAATACGTAAAAGCACAAGTTTTAGAGAAGAGCACACCTTTTAGAAAAACAAAAATAATCTATCGAAATAAGTTGTATGCAAATCCGATTAGCGTTCAGTAAAACGCTCGACGACATGTCGCCGGGATTGAACAAAGCGGTGAAGGTGACAAGTGATGGATGGGTGGAAACGGTGACCCCGTATTATATGGAGATCGCGTGTCAGATTACGGTCAGTCATAGTGGACGAAGAAACCACCCATAGAACTTACTAAACTTAGTGAAGCAAAATCGTAACGAAAACGAGTATTGTTGTTAGATAAACCTTGACAAACGGTCAGTGTTAAAGAGCGGCGGCGCTTTAGGGCCGGCTTTCAATGAAAATTTCTATAATATCGCATGTAAGTTCAAGTGTTTTAAAAGCCAAAGGTCAAAATAAGCCTTGCAACAATAAAAACGATCCGGCTCAAGCCCATTGATGCTTCATTTATTGGTAAAAATCATGTAATCATTGAAATTTGAGACACTTTAGTCTTTTACAAGTTTTATTATAAAGACACGTCTACTAATGCGGACAGAACTTTTAGAACCCACCATGTACAGTGGAGCAATGAGTGGAGAATATCTCATTCCTTTTCCTATTTCAATTTTTCATTTTCATCTTTTGTTTTTCGAAAGATTATTTCAGATCTCCTCGTTTCCCTTTGACAATCAATCCTGTGAATTGCCGCTCTTATCGTTTTCCTATGCGAGGTCATTCACAACATTTTCATAGCAAAACCATTTCTAGTTCGTTGATTGCAACAAATGGATCCGTCGGCCAACGAGTTGGCGCTCAATTGTCGGCGCGTTCAATCGTAATCTTTTGATTATCTGCAAGTTCACTGACTTTTCAGGGAAACGGTGAATGGGAGTGCACGGGCATCGATCAGCTAGTCATAGAGCAGGGCGGAGTTCAATTGGTGGGTCAATTCTTGATGATCCTTAAAAAGTGACCACTTTTTCAAGGAATATGACAATTAGGCATGGCTATCGGATCAGATACTTCCGATTCGGTAAATACACGAACCGGATGCATGGATCTAATCGGATTGAATCGGATCGAATTGAATCGAATCAGATCGAATCGGATCCAATCGATGCAATACAATAGAAAATCGAATTCTAGACCGATTTCCGATGAAATCTGCTAAATCTAAATGCTAAATAAAATCAAGAAAAGTGACAGCAAATTTCCGTAACTGTACTATAGACGTTTGGGGTCAAAAGCCTTCAAACCATTTGTTTTACAGTTCTGCTTCTATATCAACCTGAAACGAGTGCCGAACTACTATGTCTATGTGATCGCTGTCCCATGCTTTGTGATGACGTTCTTGTCGATTCTGGGCATGTTCTGGAAGAGGAACAACGAGTCAAAGCATTTGGATCGGGTAAGGGGAAAACTGTTCCATAAAAACATGAAAACTCGATTCTAGCTACTGATCGGTTTGACGAGTCTCATCTCGATGACTCTCTTGCTCGATCTCCTCTCAAATGCCATCCCAAAAACATCGGTTTTCCCTTTACTCGGTGAGTGGAGGCTCTTTAGTAGACATGGTTATCGGATCAGATATATTCGGTAAGATAAGCCGGCCAATTGAATGCATCCAATTCAATTTGATCTAATGGGCTCGACGAATCGGATACGTCCGATCCGATCCGATGTGTCCGACCTATCGGACGTATTCGATCCGATCCGATTTAAAAGTTTTCCGAAGTTCTGAAGAAAACTTGCAGTTTCATCCGATCCGATTTGATCCGATTTGATCTGATCCGTTCCGATAATTTGTGCATCGGATACATCCGATCTGATCCGATCCAATTCTAGAACGCGAAATTTCGGTCTCTGCTTGAGACTTTGGGGAAAATCGAGTTTACATCAATACGTTTTTTACACAGACTATCAATTAAATTCGTTTTGAAATTGATAAGAAAGTAGCACTGAGAGTTCATCTTGTAATTCTGAATTCAGAAAATCAAATCAAATCAAAAAATTCAAAAATCAGAATTCATCTGTTTCGCTTGTTTCGAAACAGATGCTTTTCGCACCTGTTTCGCAATACATGTCTTGTAAAGAGTGAATTTGTGTAGCTACTATTGCAAAAATTAGCGTTTCTTTGATAAGGCGTGATATACTCATTCATTTTAATTGCTAAAGCATGGAGCTAGCGCCGTTTTGCCTAGGAAACTCTTTGATGATCTTTGCAACTGCCAATTCAACATGCAAATACTCTGCTAATTCATAAAGATCTTCTTTAGGTGTCTACGTGACTGCATGCATTGGCCTCACTTCTGTTTCATGTCTTTTGATCATCGTTTGGCCTGCAAAAGACCTCCGAAAATCGTTGATGGAAAGGGAAAAGAAGATGGAATCGGCCGCCGAGCAAAACCTATCCAAAAGGTTGGTCTATTCTCATTCGAGCTTTGTGGCAAGGCTCGAGTCTTGTTGGGCAGGCGTCGACGGTGGCGCGCAGCGAGGGTATATCTATTAGGTTGATGCATAAGTCTTTTCGTTTTTTTCGTACTTCTGTTAAAAAGTAACAAATTCACCAATTAATCTATAGTTTGCTCTATAAAAAAAGTGTTTTTTTGTTCAATTTCCATCTTTTTAAATCAATTTCGGTTCACTTTCAAGCAAATTCGAGAGTGAAAAACGCCTTTTTCGTAAAAATCTATAAAAAACTCTACGGAAAAATTGGCTGAATGAATTTCTCTGAAATTTTGGCGAAATATCAAACTTTTTTTCTCTATCTTTTATCTATTGACACGAAGATAGGGTTTCTTTAGCTAAGGTGTCTAAACCGCATCATCGAGTTAGCCCTTTTTGACTACCCGACTTCATACTCTCAAGAAAATCCAGGCATAAAATATTTTTAAACCCGTTTTAATGTTATTTTGCAGAAAAATAATTGGTTTTTCTAATGAAATCAACCGTAGTTTAATTGGTGCATTTGTTGGCTTGAAACGGCAGACGAAAAGGAACGAAAAGACTTTTGCATCAACCTAATAGCTCATCCCATGCCTTGATGAGCACTTTCTTCAAAGAATCAATGTTTTTGTGGGGTTTCTGGCATGCCTTTGCTTCAAGAACAGATCAAACCGATAAATCATTATTTTATATTAGAAAAAAACATTATTTTATATTTGTAAATGATAAAAAACAAAGAAAAGCTGGGAGTAAATAAACAAAATCGAAAGATATCTCTACTTGTTTTAGTCGCGCGCTAGTATGGGTAATTTTAAGGCACCCTGTATTCTTTGTATCTACCCTTCCAACAAAGAAACAACAACAGAGAAACAAAGACCCTTATCAAGAAGTAAAAGTTGATTTAAAAAAGAGAAATTGATCAGATGTTCAGAAAGGTTTCTGAGTGAAAATTATGAAAACAGCCGAAAAATCAATCTAAAATGCCTGAATTTCCATTAATTCGAATACGGACGTCTGGAGCCGATCAAAAAATAAGTTTAGTTTGTAAATAGACGTCCGAATCTGATCCAGACGTTCAGATCGGATCCCGGATGTTCGTTTACGAACTTAAGAGTTTAGTTCGTAAACGGAAACGGATCCGATCTGAATTTTAGTTCGTAAACGGACGGATCCTATCTGAACATTCGTTCGTAAACGGACGGACCCGATCTGAACGTTAGTTCGTATACGGACGCAACTTATTTATGTATAGTAAATTAATTTAAACTTGAAATATTATAGAAAAGCTTTAAATTTTCTAATAAATCAATCAAAATCGGAATCCCAGAGACAAAAAAACCCCCTAGAAATTATTTAGGGTCTTAAAAAACACTAAGCTAGCACTTGTCTTCTACACGACTCTGTGCCATGGGTTGTGAGCCTTTAGATTGAGTAACTTTTCTCTAAAATGTGAATATTTTATCAATAGGCTATCTATGATCACCATTAATTATAAATCCCGTTTCAGCAGACGATATCTCAACAAAATCAAAGCCAACCTCTACCATCGACACATCATCTTTCATGCCATCCTTCATCTACTCAATCTCATCGGATTCATTGTGTTTTTATCGTTTTGGAAGTGAAAAAACAAACTCGTAGGATTCACTTTAAGGAAAAAGATAAAGGAAAGAAAAGAGATAAAGAAAAAGATAAAGAAAAGTTCACGCTAGAATGAGTCCTCTTCTTTCTCGAATTTTCCTGCTTTTACCGCCGTTTACTGTCTTTTTGTGGAGTTTTTTTCTATGTATTTGAACGTTTCCAGTTAATTTCCACAGCCCCTCGTCTTCTCGATCTCAAATTTTGCCACTGATTTTGTAATTTACATATCAAAAACGTGCTTATTCCATGGAAGTTAAATTTTCTCGATATGCTATGTCCACATTGTAATAATTTCGCCGTGCGGATTCGCTATGTAGTGCCTCTCAGAGTCAATTGATCTGATCAATGCACTGATCAATGCAATGCTTTAAATAGAAACATTTTTGTGTTTTTATAAGAAAGAGACTTTCCCAAAGAGACACAAAAAAATAAAGAGCCTTTTTGGCTCGCAGTACTCACGATCAGTTATAGGGTAAATGTGATCTACAGATGGCTAAAACGATAATTCATCTAAAAATCTCTAGTAAAGATCTTAGTAAAGATCCTAGTAAAAATGTGCATTCTTTTTTATCCATAAAACAGATATTTGTTAGAAGAAAATGGGGAGCCACTTCAGCTAGGGAAAAACGTACGTTGAAGAGCCTTTTTGTTGACATTTGTTAGCTTTTTTTGCTGTTTATGGCTTATGTCTTTTATGGTGTTTAAATGCTGATGAGTGTATTTGAGAATATTTCCGTTTATTTGCACACTAACCCCATTTCCTCCTCTTGATCTCAAGTTTCGAGTGAGTCTCGTGAAAACTCGTCTACATTAAACACACACACGAACGAGACACGATTAGTACGTAATTAAAAGGGTGATTACGATGTTTAAATGAAGAGAAGACTTTCTGGGGTAACAAAATTATACAAAAATATTAGCTTATCAACAAAATCTTGCACCCGAATTGAAATCAGAACTCTCCTCAACGACCACGCCATAGAATTGCCTCAAATTTTTACAGAAATTTGTTACAGCGTATGCCCTATATACAAAATCGATCAAACATTTCAAGAGTTCCCAAATTATGCAGCATTCTTTATTGAAATTCATTTTTAATCGTGTTGCTCGCCGATGCTTCCACTAGAGGGTGTTCCTCGCGAGAAATGCGTTTTTTAAAACGCACACTTGTAAAAAAGTTACCGTACTTTTGGCAAAAATCACGAGCGCCGCCTTATATACGATTCCTTTTAAAGATATTCAGCTGTTTAACTGATTTTGTGGGAAATCCCCTTCCAAAGTAAAGATATTGAGGATTACTCGTAGTTACTCGACGAAAAAGCTTCGATTAATCGAGTAAGAATTACTCATGCAAATTTTACTCGAGTAATTACTTACTCACAAGAAACACACTCTAGCTTCCACCCTCGGCCGAGTTGTAGTGCAATTTTGTGCAAAATGAATGGTAGAGCCTTTCTGAAACTTCTGTCGCAGCGAAATTATAAAAATTTTCTTGCAACAGCCAATCCTGGACTTGTAAAGAAACGATAAACGCGATTATTTTCTTCAAAATTTTGATAAGAGAAGCAATAAAGTCAATTTCACCTTGCTCAAATGAAAGCAAAACGCCTAACTTTTAGATGGAATCTTTTGTATGAAACCTTCAAATGTTCAATATGTGTGAAAATTGAAAATATCATTCTCTATGTTCTTTGTTTAGCTAGAAAATGATTAATGTGATGATTGCCAAACTGGGATATGGCGGATTCTGGAAATATTTTGATTTTACAATAAATGAAAGATTTAGAATATTTACAAACAGAATATTTACAGTCATATTAACGAGAATAGAACATTTACAGTTACATGTATTACCTAGAAATACACCGCGATTAGCCACTGTCCTACTTGATTGAATCGAAAGGTTCAATCAGCCAATGACTTGCTTGCTCACGAGGAAAACTATGCATATAGTATCAAAAACAGCATGAAGAGTTGAGGATTTTCTTCCCTACACTTTCCTTTTTATTGTACAGGCAGTAAGAAAGGGTTGAATTAGATGGAAAATTCTCGGGAAATTTGGAAAAATTGCAAACATTAACCAAACTAAACCAAATTTGGTTAATTTCGAACCGATTTCCATGTGAATTTACCCCTAACCTGCAACATAACTGGTTCATATTTGCACTAATGCCTTTTTATCCTTTTTATTCTCAAATTGAAAGTTAAAATTCAATTTTATTCTGCATAGTGTGCTGCCGTCACAGCTATCTTTCTCGATTGTTGCTGGATTCGTCGTTCTTTTCTCTTTCGGAGCAGCAGGACACTGATTGTGCTAGAAAAAAGCGCCAAATTTTTCACAGAATAGTGTGAATGAAACCTCGATATGAGATGAAAAAGAAGACATTGATTGAAATGGATCAAATCCTCGAGAACATCGACCAGATTCCATCCAACGAAGAGAAGCGTGTGAATCTCGATTAGATAACCAAAGAAATAGTTTACAATGATAAGCGACGAATTGGTGGTCATCTAAACAAAAGAGAGGAGGGAAATAGACGTTGTTGGATTGGATCAGTTAAAATTTAATTAGATCGGATAGGATCGGGTCGGATCTGATCTGATCGGATTGGATCGGACCAGATCGGATCGAATCGGATCAGATCGGATCAGATCGGACCAGAGCGGATTAGATCGGATCGGATCAGATTGGATTAGTTCGGATTAGATCGGATTAGCTCGAATCAGATCGAATCAGATCATCGGCTTAAATCAGATCAGGTTGAAATCATACAATTTCCATTGAAAGCCAAACGTTTGTGTATAACATTTGTATGCTATTGCAATCCATCAAAATGTATGCTTTAATTCAATAGTGTTAATCAAATCAAATCGAATCCAAGTTGATTTGTTGGATCGGTGACAGGGGGAAAATGAAAAAAACGCCTTTAGAATGGTCAGAAAAAACAAGAAATCTCATCTTTCAAATGTGATTTGACAAACGAATCAGATTCATTTTCTTGTTTTAATTTTGAACAATTGTTTTCTAGCGCATCTCCTCCGGAATTTAGCGAAATCCAAATCCGGATCTCAGCTCGGATCCTCATAGCTCTGATCGCCACTTACTTGAAGCATTAACAGAGTTTCGGCTCGTGAAACCGCACCCATTTTGGCATCCTTTTTCCGCTGAAAACCTAAACGTTTCTAGAAGACAGAAATTTGATACCCTTTTCATGTTTCGCCATGTCACAAAATCTAGGCCACATGTCAGAAAATACGGAATGGCGGCAATGAAATCGTGCAACCAATAGTAGTAATCGCCTCGACGGTCGGCATCGGTGGCAAACAAAAGACAAAATCCCTCCATTCCGATTCGCAACAAATACGGGACGGCCAACTGGGCAAATGGCCACTTTTTCGTCGATTTGAAATGTCGGCCGTTAAAAGCGATTGCGAAAAAGCGACTAGAATTTGTCTTGACTGATGATATGGACTAAAAATTAGCCATGAGCCGGCCCGGCCCAGTTCTAGTCGGGACATTTTGAGTCAAAACCGGACCGGACAGGATTTTTAGGCTTTTCGGTCGAGCCAGACCCAGCTCGAACTTTCGGAGCAAGCCGGAATGGACTCAAAAAGCATCTCTGCCATGAACTGGTTGCTATTTGGTTGGATAAATGTGATCCAATCCAGTAAATTGAGCTTATCCGATTGGGTTCAGACCCTTCAAACAAATCAGCGTTTTCCGAAAGTCATTGTTTTTTTGCGCTTCCTCAGATAGTTGCAAAACTTTCTGGCAAACCGGCAATCAAGGGCAAAACTGGGATTGTAACCGATCTGAACTCATCCGATCCGGTATCCTTTTTTCGCGCTCACCTCAATGAGATCAAAGACTGGCAGTATTGAGCCATATCAGTGAGATTATATTGATAAGAGAGTGCATAAATCAAGGCGAAAGTCGAATTGAGGGCAGCTGAACAGCTGAAAATGTTCTTCATTAGTCTATAGACACCAGATTTTCCCAATTTTTTTTTCGGTCTTCCCATTTTCCGTATTTGGGTATTTTTCTGGATTTTTAGAATGTTTCTGGGTCATATCTGGACCACGCTTTTAGAGTTTTAAAACCTGGATGCAGATTCGGGTAAAAAAACCACAGTATCCGATGATTTTAGATGAATTTTAAATGGACCAGTAAATTTTAGATGGATAACCAGGATCCGGATAGTCTTTGGAGATTAGAATGCGATCCGACAATCCGATCGGATCCGATTTAGTCAAGCACGTAGGCTAAATGCATCTAGTGCCACTAAATTCTCGATTTTCACAAGTGAACTCGATTGGTGTTGATTTAAAAAGTGCAATTCGGTGCACCAAATGCATTTGGTTTACCGGGTTAGCGAAATTTTGGATTTGATTGTATTGTCGGAGAGCATTTGTACCGCCCGTTTGGTCCGGAACAGGCTTGTCAAATTTTCCGTTTCCGTTTTTTCCATTTTTGCGGCAAATTACCGTTTTTCCACGAAAGAAAAGTGACGGAAAAGGGAAAAAAAACGAAAAAAACAGGAACTGAGTGGCGGAATGAAAATCCAGGCTGTCTCAAAATTATCGCGACAACTTTTTGGAAAAGTAATTGTCGCTACGCTCGTCGCTTAATTTATTTCAAAGTATATTTACAATCTATAGACTTTACAATTACAATGTAGAAAATCGTCAGAAATGGCAGCGCGTCGGATAGGTATCGACTTGTGTTTATTCAAAGACTTATTAAATGAGTTGCATAAATTTGATTGGGAAGTTTTTAGTAGATAAATGTAGCCGAGATTAAGGGCTACAATTCTCTCTATAACATTTGACACTTTGAAATAAATTAAGCGTGCGACAACTACCTTTCTGAAAAGTTGTTTGGATAATTTTGAGACAGTCATGTAACATATTTCCAAATTTGCATATAATTTCCTAATTCTTATTTCTTTACAAACCGTATCCCGATTACTTTTTCTTACAGAAAGCAAAATTTTCTTTTCTAAATTAACTTCCACAGTCAGTTTCTCATTTTATTGTTCATTTTCTAAAGTTTTATTGTTACAGCAAAATTAAAGTTGATTCTTATTGTTAACCATTGTTCTAGAGTTGTTATAGCTTGTTTTTTGACTAGTTATTGTTGATTTGCTTGTTAACTTTTGTTTAACACATATTAAATTAACTTTTTCCGTTTTTTGCCCGTATTCTTTCGTTGACAAGCTTGGTCAGGACCGAAGGCCGGATCATTTTTGACGCAATTAAGTCACACCGCATCGATTCGATCATCTGAAGCTCGCAAAAAGCCGATAAAGCAAAAAGTAGGGCATAAACGAATTTGTTTGCGTTCTCAGCCGCAGCCAGCAATCTGGAACCGCTTTGGTTGGAATTTGGTCTAAAAATACCGAATCGGAAATGTCAAATGATCGTTTGTAGCGGCAACCCAGGCAGCCAACGTCGTTGTCACCAGGCTCAATAAAAGAACCTACAAATATTGTAATAAAATTTCATTGCTATGTATTGTAATGGAATATCATTGCTTTTCTTGCGGTTTCAATGGGGTTTCTTGTTGAAAGTTTGCGCAAAAAGTGCTCTACCAAGTCAGAATCTCGGATATACCATTAGGGTCATTTTTGTGACAACAACAAAGGCTCTCTCGGTCGTTTTGCTGTCAATGTCCGCATTTTTTGCCATTCCATCTGTCGCAAAACCAAAGCCAGCACCCAAAGCGAGGTATGTAACTGAAAACGGGTGGAAATTGATAGCAGACATGGTTTCCAGAATATCAATTTGCCGGTTCGAAGGAAAATGACGAATCCACTCAGGAATCTTAGTTTACAAAAGACGTTCTTTTCACGTTTTTAAAACCATTCAATCTAGGATGAATCAGGAAAAAAAGAAAGTTGATAATCATTGGTAGGCATTTTTTTGACTATGGTGACTATCAGGGTGTAAAGAAAACAATGCGCGCTTCGAATTTCCTGGTGCTGGCAATTTGCCAATTGTTTAACTACGTAATGCTTTCAACAAAAATAAACGACACACTCACTAGATTTATAATCATTTCTTTTTCACTTTGCTAGTCGTTTTTAATGCAAAAAATGAATGACAACAAGCTACCATTCTCTACGTTTTCAAACAAGGAAAAACCCCTACTGAATCTCACCGTTCACTTGTCAAAGCTTTTGGAAATGATTGTATCAATGAAAGTCAGTGTCGTCGATGGTTTCAGCGTTTTCGACGACGACTTTTCGACTCCACGATGCTGGGCCTTCACGATGAAAGCCTCCACGATAAGCCAAATACCGGACGCTATCTAGAAATCTCAAATGACGATTTGCTCAATGCTATTCAAATTGATCCCACATTTACGCTTCAGGAATTAACAGAATTTTTTGACGTTAGTCATATGACAATTGAAAACCATTTGCATCAACTTGGGATCAATTTGGGAAAAAGGTTCGACGTAGAAAATGGGCTCCACATGAGCTGACCCAAGGTGACAAAATAGCTCGTGTGCTCCAGCTTGCTTCAAAAGTGCAAAAAACACGATTTTATTTGCAGAATCTTGACTCCTGATGAGACTTCGATCAGTTATGACAATGTCATTCAAAAAACCAATGGCTCTTTGCTGGTGAAGCCTCGCAAACCACCCCCATGCCCGATATCCATGGATCGAAGACCATGCTTTGTTTATGGTGGAATTCGGAAGCATTGGTGCATTATGAAGTGCTAAAAGCTAGACAAACAGCTCATGTAGACCTTTACTCGAAACAACTAGTAAGAGTTAACAAAGAAATTGGGGATCAAACCTTCAAGAGTCCGACTTCTGCACCGTCAGATTATTTTTTATTTCGGACGTTGAAACACTTCTTTGGAGATGTACAGTTTGGTAATCATGCTTAAGTCATAAATAAGCTCCACGCCTATTTTACCTCCAAGAAATCGTTCGAATTCGACGATGCGCAAAATCTGTGCAAAAGATTGGAAGTCATCGATAAAAATGAAGAATATCTTACCGATTTGCTTGTTTGAGTTTTTTCAATAAATAGTTTTGATCAAAAGACGCGCATTATTTCCTTTACACCCTGATAGTAATTCAATAATAATTCCATTGAAGAACAAGAAAAAAAATCCAACCTATTAGAATTGTGGATAAAAGAGCAACAATTAGCACATCGTGCCATTTCTTCCAAAATTCATAAATAACCATCAATAACATTGAAATTGGAAAATGTGGAGAAAAGACCGAACAGGCGCAACTGGAAAAATAAGAACTTTACTGTTTGAAAAGTCAATACATTAATTATTGGTTTGCTCTGGTGAAAAATACTCATAAATCTTGAGAGAGTAAAGGTTGACTTCTTTTCCTTTTTTGTTTCTTCTGACTCAGGTAAGCTGAGGAAACAACTTTTTGAAACCTATTATTAGTTTTTTTATTTGTACTTTGAGATCTTTCTAATTTATCAAGAAGAACGCTTGTATAGCTGTATAACTTGATTGGTTTTTCGTTAACCTCTTTAGTGAGAATAGTTTTGTTTTTTGAACAATCTTATTCAGTGGACGGAGAATCGACTTTTAATTTGAAAACTAAGGAAAATAACAGGTTATCTAATAAAAATTATATTCTTTAATTTTTATCAAATGAATAAATCATTTGCTGATTGTCAAATTCGAAATTCATGATGAAACTTTTTGGATTCTTTTTATGTAAAGAGTTAGTTGCTATCAGCTCCTTTCAGAAGGTTGTATGGAGAAACATTGCATTGAAAAATTCTAAAATAAATCCACAAAGTCACTTCGACCTCGAAAAACTCTCGGAAAGATTTCAATTGGTGAAAAGAAACAAAGAAAAGGAAGAAAACGGAAAACGGAAAAAAAGAGGAAAAGAGGAGAACCGACTGAACGATCACTGAACGACTGAACGAAGTGTAAAAATGCTGTTTCCCAGTCGATTTCTCAGTCTATTTCTCTGAAGAGCATCGTCAAATTCAAACGATTCCTTGGAGGTAAAATAGGTGTGGAGCTTATTTATGACTTGAGCATGATTATCAAACTGTACATCTCCAAAGAAGTGTTTCAAAGTCCGAAATAAAAAATAATCTGACGGTGCAAGATCAGGGGAGTAAGGTGCGTAAGGCAAAAATGGAAATCGGGTATGGGGGCGGTTTGCGAGGCTTCACCAGCAAAGAGCCATTGATTTTGTTGAATGACATTGTCATAACTGATCCAGGTCTAAACATTATAACCTAAAAAGTTTCACTTTTCCCCTCACCGCTAACTCTTGGATTCCAATAGCCAGTCCATTGGCTTTGGTCACCACAAAAATCACTTCAGCTCATTATTTCTTTTGACATCGAAAGATTTGCGTAGAAATTCGTGAGTACATTGTAGATCTAGAAAGAAAAACGGTTAACTTTAAAGATAACCAAACTAAATCAATGTCGACTTGTTGGTAAAATTTCGCAACAATCATAAACATGAGCTCCGCTCGAGCATTCATTGAACATAATGAATAATCGGTTGGGACACACTGTGGGAGTTGGGCTAAACTTTCTCAACAGAATTTCTCGATTTTTCAACAGAATCTAACAGATTTTCAATGGAATTACTTGTTTTCTTCGAGTTCTAACAGAATCCTTACAATGTAATGCACTAGACTAGTACAAGTCTACGAAATCCTTCCATAAACTTAAAAAGCTGTTGCTCTAGTACTTGAACTTACCTAAACCACTCCAAAAACAGAATATCAAGGATATTCAAAAGCTTCGTAACATGATCTACAAAAGAGGCAAGACTAAAAGCTAATAAAACTCAAAAAGGTTGATTCAAGTAGTCTCCGTTTAGCAATTCAAACTTTTGCGAAAAGATAAGAAAATTTGGAGGTCAGAGTTCAACTGATCTCAGGAGATTTTTGTAAATTTAAGCCATTGGGTCAGTTTTTCTTATGTTAAAATGAGATTTCAGTGAAAATTTGAGTGTGACATTGATTTTATAGAGTATTACATGCTGGTTTCATATTTATTTCCAAATACTTGAATTGTTATTCCGTCAAAATGGCTGCCAATCATCAGGAGCAATCGGACGATCCCCGGGAGCACCAGTCACACTAAAATTTTGGTTTAATAACTTACAAGTGAAGGACGACCTAGAACTTATAAAACCTAGAACCTAGAAGTAAGAAAGTTCAATTTGAACAACTTGATTTCTTTCAACAACTCACTCGCAAACGAGATCCCACAAAGCTTGCACAATTTCTTTTCTGCTCATTGTCGGTGTCGTCAAATTAATCTCTTTCATCTTTGTCCAAATCGAATTTGGATCAACCTGAAAAGAAGTTTTTGATTCGTTTTGTTACAGCAGTTTTTTGATTCGTTCTTACATCAGCATCCTTCTGTGAGAATTTATAAGGCAAGAGGTAATGATCAAAGCTGTAGAGATTTTTGTCGGGAAACTGTGTTGCTTCATCTCCATATCTAAATTTTTGTATTGGACAATGTCTGATTTCTATTTGACATGCAGTAGCGGTTTAGCGGTAAAATGATTTAGACGGTGCTAGACGGTGCTATTTTTTTTCTCTTTGTGGGATATCGACTTACACTCAAAAATAAAATTGTACCTTGATCAGTTTTTAATATTATGAGGTTAAAAATGACCAAAAGACAGTAAAAAATGGCCTATTTTGAACTTTTTGGGGAGCTGTGTGCCGTGCCAGAGCACATTTTGAAAAACACTTTTTTAGACTGAAAAATACATGGAAAATCCGAATTTGAGGTCAGATTTGCTCAAAAATGCCTAGTTAAAAAGTTGAAAAATTTGACCTTGCGCCGAACTCAAGAGAATCAAATTTTTTATGGTAAGATAAGAAAGAAGAGCTTTTAAGATAAGAGCCATTAGGCTGACCGATAAGTTCGTAGAATTTTTTATCAACTTTTAAAGTGTAATTTCTCAAAAGCCCTACCATCAATTTTTCTAAAATTTTGCAGCAAGTAAAATCTATCATTGAAAAAGTTTTTACCAAAATATGAGAGCAATCTAGCAGCCAGATTTTAAGATTTCATTAGTTGATTGATTCCGGGCGCCTTCTGAGGGAACTGTCTTCAATCGAACTTTTCATAGTCCAGTTTCTAGATAAGCTGGTGGACTCAAAAACAAAATGAAGTAAACAAAACTGAAATTTTTTCTGGTGGAACCGTTTTTCATATAAAGCTTTAGCTTTAAAAAACGCACCTTTCTTTGAGTTGTGAGTGTAAAAATCGAAAACTCAAAAAAAGCAAAATCTTTAAATGAGCTTCTTTATTGAAAGTGTGTGGCTAAAAGCAAACATAATAAAATTCTGAAATGGGTTTGTGGTCACCGATTTATTTGGTATGTTGTTTTTACGCTAACAGATTTTAAGTTACTGTTGAAAATCACTTTTTCAATTTTTATAAAAGTAACACGGGAAAGGAAAACTTATCTTTTGCCAAAAAATTTTCTACCTGGACTATGAAAAGTTCGATTGAAGACAGTTTCCTCAAAAGGCGCCAGGAATCAATCAACTAATGAAATCTTCAAATCTGGCCGCTAGATTGCTCTCATATTTTGGCAAAAACTTTTTCAATGATGGGTTTTGCTTCTGCAAAATTTTCAGAAAGATTGATGGTGGGGTTTTTGAGAAATTACACTTTAAAAGTTAATAAAAAATTCTTTGGACTAGTCAGCCAGCCTAATAGATAAGAACTTTTAAGCTCATAATATTAGAAACTGATCAAGATACAGCTTTGTTTTTGAGTGTAAGTCGATATCCCACAAAGAGAAAAAATACCACCGTCTACCACCGTCTAAATCCTTTTGAGCGCTACTGTACATAATTTATGAGATAAGAGCCAGTTTTAGAGTAAAAGATCACTTTTTCCGTAAAAAAAACTTACTTTGGTGTCAATGGCAGCCAAATCATGACTTGTTTTGCAGCCACATTATAGTCAGTTTGATTCACTCCTCTTCGACAAGCACATTCCTTCTGTTCCATGAAAAGGCTTGTTCTGTTGACGATTCTAAAAATTCATCATGAAAACCGACTCTAGTAAACCAAGTGATTCTAAAAAAGAATTTTAAATAAAAGAGGCGCTCACTTTTGCATTGAAGTAACATTTAATGAGCCAGGCTTGAAGCCATTGACTGTACTGGCAATTAGAGCTGATTGATCTTGACAGAATTGTGGGAGAACTCCTTTGTATGTATCTTTGTAATATGTTTGACCTAAAATTGAAAATAATTCCTAAAAATTAGCAAATAACTAATTGTAAGAGAAACTTTTACTCATTTTATTTTGCCTTGAATCTCCCAATGATTTTATTATTTTCTTACCTGTAACCCTTGTATTCCATTGATTCCATTGACTTTCATCTGTGCAAAAATCAGACGCATTCATCATATTTTTTGACATTGAGAGATTTGCGTAGAAATTGGTGAGTACATCGTACACCTATATTGTTTCATATCGTATTTCTTCTTTAGCTTTATTTTTGGGGTCAAACATTGAAGTCAACTCACCAAAGTAATATCTTGTTGATCAGAGAAACATCCGTCAATCATGAACATGATATCCATACGGGCATTTTGTGTGCACAATGGGAATGTTGATGGGGATTGCGGTGGATTTTGTGGTGTTTTTGTAGCTTAAAATGAAGTGAGTTTTAAGACTGAATTGAAGGGTTAGAGCGTAAAGCAAACATTGGTACGAGGCTAGAACGCATGAAATAATCTACAGCTGCTGTAGAAGCACAACTGTAATAGTTTCTGGTCTATTATCCCTTCTCCATAGTACAAGAATCATTGTTCTGTTACTTTAATAGCCTCGCTTCGTACGCAATCATTTTATTCACTATATACAGCAGATCCATGGATGATATCAATTGCTAGTCACCTCATTTTTCTATTATTAGACACAAAATTCAATAGTGCTTTTAGGTTTGAGTTCAAATCGGCTGGTTCTGGTACATAGAGCTGGTTCGAAAACTCATATCGCATTGTAAACTCACCCACAACACTCCAAAAACAGAATATCGAGCATATCCAAAAACTTCTTAACATAATCGATAGAAGAGCAAGACTGAAAGGCTAATAAAACCCAAAAGATCGATTCAGAAAGAAGTCTTCGTTTTTTTTCAAACTTCTGAGAAAAGATAAGAAAATTTGCAGGACAGAGCACAACTGATCACAAGAGATTTTTTTGAATTTAAGCCATTGGGTCAGTTTTTCTTATCTTAAAATGAGATTTCAGTGAAAATTAGAGTGTGTCATTGATTTGCTATGAAAAATCCAACAATTTGTGTAAATGGAAAATTTCTTTTTCCACAAGATTTCACTGGGCTTTAGGCTTTTCTTCTTTCGGCAAGCTACTGGAATTGCAAAGACCTATAGAAGCATAGGCATTAATTTTGAACAAGTCAAGTTTGTTGAATTCGTAAAATTCGTATAAAATCTGGTACGTCCTTTATTTTAGTCTCATTCGTCAAATTTAAAGTTTTGCCAATAGTTGAATTTTTTCAAAATTGACATTTAATCGAATAATTTCTCATACTTTATGCAAATTTTGGTAGGGGTTAAAGTGGATAGTGCTAGCTGTGAGCAAAAGGCAAAGATTAGTCGTTTGTTTCAAGTCGAAGTCGATAAGGATCAGTAAACGTAGAAATCATTTTTGGAAAAGTAAGCAACCATGCTGGTTTCATATTTATTTGCAAACGCTTGAATTATTGTGTCAAAATGACTGCCAATCATCAGGAGCAATCGGACGATCTCCGGGAGCACCAGTCACACTAAAATTTTGATCTAGTAACTTCCAAGGGAAAGTCAACTGGGTGTGGTGGCCAAATGACAGGCCAAATGATCATTCGAGGCAGGATTTCACGCTGAGTTCGGTGATGTATTTGCTTTTTACAAAATGACATTCTACCAAATGTTATAGGCGTTTAAAGTTTGGTAAGGATTTTCAAAAATCAAACATCGGCACTACAACCCCATTTCGCTGTCGAAAGCGCCAGTGCGGCGGTGGCCGAGTGATAGTGAGTTAGGCTACAAAGCGGCGGCTCTCTGTTTCGAGTACATTTACTGATTTTCTTTTAGCTTTTTTAAGATTTTAATGGGGTTTTATTGCGATGTTTGATTTCTGAAACTCCCTACAAAACTTTAAACTCTTATAACTTTTGGCAGAATGTCATTTTGTAAAAAGCAAATACATGACCGAACTCAGCGTGAAATCCTGCCTCGAATGATCATTTGGCCTGTCATTTGGCCACCACACTCAGTTGATCTTTCCTTGTTAGAACTGTAATATGAGATCTGACTGTCAAAGATATCTAGGATCTGACTATGAGTCTGTAATATTTTATTATAAAACCTAGAAGCTAATCGTGTAAGAAAGCTCAATTTGAACCACTCACTCGCAAACGAGATCCCACAAAGCTTGCACAATTTCTTTTCCGCTCATTGTCGGTGTCGTCAAATTAATCTCTTTCATCTTTGTCCAAATCGAATTTGGATCAACCTGAAAAGAAGTTTTTGATTCGTTTTGTTATTCTTACATCAGCCTCTTTCTGTGAAAATTTATAAGGCAAGAGGTAATGATCAAAGCTGTAGAGATTCTGGTCGGGAAACTGTGTTGCTTCATCTCCATAGCTAAATTTTGATCGCTCTTCATTTTCTTTTTTTTTCAAGGAAATTACTTCGGCTTTAACGGTAACCAAATCATTATTTGACGAGCAGCCACATTGTAATCGGGATTCGATCCGTTTGTCCATCTTCGACAGCCACATTTTTGTTCCATAAAAATGCTCGTTCTGCTGACGATTCTGCAAATTTGTTGTTTCCATAATATCGCCAACTATTCAAAGGATTTCGGGCAAAGAAAACCTCTTAATTGACTCTTGTAGGAATGCAAGGCTTACATTTTTAGTTGCCTATCGTAACTCACTTTTGCATCGAAGTGACTGTGAGCGTGCTAGGCTTTAAGCCATTGACTGTACTGGCAACTTGGGCTGATTGATCTTGACAGAATTGTGGGACAACTCCTTTGTATGTATCTTTGTAATATGTTTGACCTAAAATTGAAAATTCCTAAGAATCAACAAATAACTAATTGTAAGAGCCACTTTTACCCAATTTTTTTTGCCTTGAATCTCCCAATGATTTTATTATTTCCTTACCTGTAACTCTTGTATTCCATTGATTCCATTGACTTTCATCTGTGCAAAAATCATTTCCATTTCTAATTTCCTTTGTCATTGCAAGAGCCGAGTAGAAATTTGTGAGTACATTGTACACCTAAATTGCTTTATATGGTATTTCTTCTTTAGCTTTATTTTTGGGGTCAAACACTGAAACCAACTCACCAAAGTAATATCTTGTTGATCAGGAAAACATCCGTCAATCATGAACATAATATCAAGTCGAGCATTTTGTGTGCAGAATGGGAATGTTGGTGGTGTTGTTGTAGCTTAAAAATAAAGTGAGCTTTAAGACTGAATTCAAGGGTTACAGGTGTTTTCATCAGGATTTTCTTGATTACAAACAAAGGAAAACGTTCTTGTAGTCCACGTTGTCTGCTCGGAAAGCTGAAGGAATCAAATAAATGTTGAATTGTTTTAAAATAAACCTGTAGTTGATAAATTTTCCCTGGCTGAGAGCATACCCAATTGTAGCTAAAATAATATAAAAAGGCCAAATCACCGCCACATTCATTTTTGATAATAGAACCGCTAGTTTGAAGTGGTTTCTGAAATTTCATTGATTGCCACATCACAGACTCAAAGTTTTACATAATCTTTGGCACTGTTTGTTTGAAGAGAAATTGTGAATGTTTTTGAATGTGAATGTTCCCTTTTAGAAGATCAAGATTGGTAGAGAAAACGGGAAATTGAATAGGAGTACCTAAACATTTATTAATTTGGATTTGAATACTGTATTGAATTAGAAAAAAGCTCACTGATATGATTTTTTCAATTTAAAACCAACCAAAGATTGGTCCATACATATCACCATCTTTTTGGTCTTTATCCCCTGAAGCAAACGCAACGATGGAACCGTCGTGTAGACTCGAATCGATAAATGTTCTCCATTCAAAATTGAATAATCAATTTTCATGTAATATTTCACTGAAATTATTAACTGGTTACACAATTCCAATCATCGCTTTGATCTATGAAGAACACAAGAAATTACTGGAAGTTTTTACTGGTCCAAACTGGAAAATTTGCATCTGTTTGTCACTTGGGGAATACGGGAACTTTTCTAGATCATTTCCGTTGATTACAACATCCGCTAAAAAATTTCTTGTAATGATCCATTTGATTGAAAAGCGACTGACGAATTGTCGTAGCCGAACTATCAAGAACCACATAAATCGTTTCATTGATTTGTAATTGTAATGGAGTAACGATTTCAATCATGTCACTCAATTCTTGACTGTACACCAATTCTTTTCCGAAAAACCAATCAAAGTTGTTGATGAACTGGAATGTTTAGTTAGTAAAAGCAAAGTATTGTTTTAAACACTTACCTTTGCCGCTTCGTGAGCATTATCAAAAAGATGTGAGAGTCCGCCAGTGCCAGCAGCTAATTTCTTTGAGGCTTCATCAAATTCCTTAGCGGAAGTAGGAGTGGGATTATCGTCTTTAATCCACAACCAATGAAGCTAAAGCAGATTTCTGCAAAAGTGACAGCTCAAAATTATCGTAAATTTAGCTTTCAATAACAAAACTTTGAATAATGAACTTTAATGAATGAGTAATGAGTAATGAGAAATGAACTTTCAACGCAAATCTTCCCGCACCCTGATCCTTTGCTTGTAGAGATAGCCAAACATATCGAATTCGGGAGTTGTCTCGGAAAATTCAAACACACTCGATGATAATCCAACCACAAACAAATCATAGAATAATGCATGACGATTGATTTCTGTTGCATTTTTGATGGCAGTGTAGAAATTGGTTTTTGCCGATGGGTTTTTTGAGTCAATACTATTCAAAATATTGCCCATTACAGTGCCAATGTCCCCAGTAGCAGAAAACTAAAATTTATTGGTTTTAAAATAGTCTCCTCAATTTGAATCAATTTCTCAACAATATCAATACAGTCGACTCTCTCTATAACGGGAAATTCTATATAACGGAATGGAACTTTAGTCCGGGCCGACGTTAAGCTATATATAACGGCACTCTAGATAACGGAAAAAATTTTTGGTCACTTCCATTCCGTTATAGAGAGAGTCGACTGTAGTTCGGCTTTTTACCGTATATCCTTTGTCTCCATTGACAACATTTGTGATACCAATAGTATCAGGCGTGAAAATGGTAACCAACTTCTCGAAAATATTACCCCGGTCTAAAAATTAATTTGCTCTAATGTTAGTTTGATTTCCCACTTATCAAGAAATCGTTTGTGATTTTTGGATTGTCCTCGATAACAAATCCAATGATCTTATTTCCCTTATTCACATATTTTGTTCGTTCCGGTTCCGGTGGTTCAAAGCATTCTGAAAGCACCCTTTTTTGGCATTCAAAATAAACGCAATTAGCTTATCTCAAGAGTCTATCATTCCAAAATATTATCCTCGACATCTAATACTTACTGGTCGTATCCGCTCTACTTTTTGGTGTCCATTTCATGGTAAGTTCAGTTGTTGCGAGTTAAATACAACATTGCCAACATTGCTCACATTCATTTTAAATCAGCTTATCTTTAGACATTAGGACATCAATCTGTATTGCACAGTACTAAAACTATGAAAACTTACGGTTTACCAAGTTATTTGGTGGTATCATGTGATAGGCTGTGGTAAGCCCGAGGGCCCACCCCAAAAGTACCCACAACATATCTAGGATTCGGAAATGAAGAACTATTACTATTGTTAATCAAAGGACAATCTTTGGGGCGATTCTTTTAAAAAATCAAAAAAATGGGAAGATAAAGAGCACTGTGACTTCAACCAGTTCACAGTTTTTTCGAGAATTTCTTCTCTCAAAGAAGTGAGTTGCTGAAAAGCTGATATTGAAAAATTACAAATCACCAGAAGTCAAAGAAAAAAAGGGTTTCGACTTTTTATCTCTTGATGGGAAATTGAAAAGAGTTTAGAAACAATACCCATCCCATCTCAGTCCTTTCCATTCATTCCATTCACAAATCTCTCTCCCCATTCCCCCTAATCTTTGTAGGCGATATCACTTCAATATTGTCTCTTTTCTTCTTCTCTTTCTCTCTTCTCAATTTTCAGTCCCCAGTCAATTTCCCTCCAAATCATTTCACGGTTTCTTCCGGAAATTCGAGTCGAGTCGATTATCGATTAAAATGGGTAGAAATAAGTGATAGTAGCGTGTGGAGATGGAGAACACACAAGACATGAAAACCTAAAAAAAGCAAAATCACCAATCAGAATCAGCAAATGTACTCAAACCAGAGAGCCGCCGCCTTGTAGCCTAACTCACTACCACTCGGCCACCGCCGCAGGAAATGGGGTTGTATCCTCGTCTTGAAGTGATTTGAGTGATCTGATAGTCGACACATCAATACTCTTACAATTTGATGAAGAATACGATTGACAATCCGTAAAAGCTGAATAAATTGAATCAGCAGGAATGTAATTATCTTCAGCTGTATAGGAATCATTGTTATTAACAAGAATCGTTCTTATCAAAGTTACTAGACAAGTAATCAGTTGTGGAACCGGAATCAGTTGTGCAACCGGAATCTGTTGGAGAACAATGGTTTGAATTCGATGTGGTACAACAATCGTCAGACATGATTTAGAATGTAATTTAGCTTGAAAATATAATTTAGCTAATAAATTAGGTTTAGGAAGTTTTCTTTTGAGTGAATGGAACACTTTATTGACTCAGCGGGACACTGACCAAAGATTGGATGGGGAAAGATGAGAAAAGAAACTGGAACAGGTCAAAAAACTGGACCTATCTTGACTTTTCCGTGAACATGACGTGATTGAGAATTCCTTCTGGATTGGATGCAAAAAAGGGATTTCGAAACTTTATTTAACCATTAAAAACTTTCAGATTTGTTCCATTGATAAAGCACTACAAATTCTCAATCCCAAAACGACAAAAACACAATGAAACCAGCGATGTTGAGAGATTGGAAAAAGATTTGAAAAAGGAAATGGCGATGGCGGAGAAAGCCTTTCAAAGAGTCGATTGAAAGTCGAAATCTAAAATGTAATTTTTTTCTATTTTTGAAATTCCTTTGCCTGATTTTGTTGATTCCCGTCCTTTCTTCAACCATTGAATGATTTTTCGTTGATCGATTGGGAACTGAATACAGAACGATGACGATACAAGCACCCGAAGTGATCCCAACACAAGCAACCACATAAATACCTGAAAATGACGCTGACAAATCAATTGATTTGGGCTAATGCTCAAATTATAAGGGAAAGGCAACAGTAGGATGTGATCAAATGAGATAATCAAGAAACCATTCGACGTAGAATTTCAAACAGATTCTAAAACTGCTTTCCTTTTTTGCAAAATGGCTTTCTATAAAAAGTTATACGTCTTTTTAAGTTAAAAATGAGATAATTTGGAGCCGAATAGGGATGCCTTTATAACGGTTCTCTCACGGATCACACATTCTGTTTTTGGAGTGTTGTGGGTGAGTTTACAATGCGATATGGGTTTTCGAATCAGCTCTATGTACCAGATCCAGTTACGAATCTCATTACGAATCTCAAATCTAGCACTACCAGCCAATTTGAACTCAAACCTAAAAGCCCTATTGAATTTTGTGTCTAATAATAGAACAATGAGGTGACTAGCAATTGATGTCATCCATGGATCTGCTGTATAGTGAATAAAACGATTGCGTACGAAGCGAGGCTTAGATTTTTCGCTTGAGTTCGATTCCTTTTTGGGCAAAACTTTTGTTTTCCGTTTTGATGTTTAAATACCTGAATTTTATCTGGCCTTAAAACTATTAAAACTAAAACTTAAAGGCTCGTAGCATTCTTTCGATAGTTCCTATCAATTGAATCTCTTCACGACGTTCGTCGTTCGTCGTTCGAACAGTGCTCGACTGCATGTGTGTACACAGAGAACAGTGGATTCGGAAACAGCACGAAGCTCTGCATCGAATAGTCTATGGCTTATCTCATTTGTCCACATCCTATGGTTGCCTTTCCCTTGTTAATTCAATCTAGTCTATTATCAGGCTTAAAAACGGTTTTCCCTGACAGTTTAGCCCAACAAAGGTCGGGCTAGGCCAGAAGACAAAAAACTCTTGACCTTGCTTCTGTCTACTATTGACCTCAATGAATAGATAGATTTTCCAGTTTTTCCTAAGCGAGTTCCTTATGGACTAAATGAAAGGCTGTTAAAATACTCATGGGTATAACTTTTTGATAAGCAATTTCTGTGTTCTCGCTGTGTTTACCCAATAGTGGAAAAGCGGCCGTTTTCGGGATTGCTGTTGAGAGCATATCCAAGAGAAGAGTCATCGAGACGAGACTCGTTAAACCGATACTCAACTGGAAAGTAACACGCTTTATCGAAAGGATAACCGATTTATTATTAGCTTGAATACTAATTGCCATTCATTTACGATGCTGTAGCTGTACCTTAACCAATTGCTCCTCTTTGTGATTCGGTGTCCAGAACATTCCAATGATTGAAAGCATGGTCAAAATGAAACACGGAAGAGCGATCACATAGACATAATAGTTAGGTACCCGTTTGACATAAATGTAAAAACCGAACTAAAACTAGTTTTTATTGGAATCTGATTGTAAGCTCACAATCTCCACATCTCGACTAACTGAGCTCGCCGTTTCAATCCCAGTCACATCCCATTCACCATTTCCCTAAGCAAACGCGGATTAGGACCAGTGAATCAATAGACTTTTGTAAGTTTAACTTCACACTATTAGAAAAAGTTAGAGCAATGGCTTGATAGTTAAGTTGAAAGTTAAGATCTTACATGCATCTGAGAAGGGCCAAGTTGATAAGTGCTTCCATTCATCGTCATGAATCTGCTAAAAACAAGTACTTACTTGCTTGCTTACCTTTCGTACTTGCTTACCTTTAGCTTACATGCCTCTAGTTGCTCAAAATTATAGCCTCAAAACCTTTAGTTGCTACCAACTAATTGCAATTATTCGATCAATTTGGGTTACTATAACACTTCATAGCTTCTTTTCTTACCTTTCAAAAGCCAGCGACAGAATGAGAAGACGGCAGCTTTGTTTGTCGAATGGAAACGTTCCTACCTAAATGAATAAAGATGTTATGAGCTAAAGTATGTGTACACTGTACAGAACTAATGCTAAAGTACTTGCATGAACAGAACATGCCACTTCAGCATAATAGGTAAGCGGCATTCGAATAGTGCCATTGCTGAGTATTTGCACAGAAATCAGTCCACCTGGAAGCAGGGAGTCCATCGATTTGCTGAAAACAGTTTGTTCTGTCTTTTTTGACTATTGTAAAATAGCCTTGGTAACTTGTTTGGCCGACTTTTTGTAGACTACAGCATCCAGAGCATTTTGTATCACTTACACATTTCCAATTTGATTATCCGGTATCCAAATCACCTCAGATGTGGTGAAAATCGAGTCAATACCATTGAATTTCTCTGGGTTCCAGGATAATCGCAAGTCTTGCCAACTCTGAAAGTTTTCTAATAGAAAAAAACAGCAATAAAACCATTTTGATTTCCAGACAAGCACTCATAATTTGACTCTCAGCATCCTAAAAACAATTTTTCCATAATCAAACAATCCCAATCACCAACGCGAAAAGCTTTATGTAGAAAAGTAGGAATTCGACGGTTATTCTTTTAACCGAACTAGCTGAAATTTGAAATATTGAGAAATATCGAGAAAAATGAATAGTTCACTTGTATAGTTTGCAGGCATTTTTCCATAAACTGGAGTCAAATATTTGTTGTATTTTCTTGTTGTGAAAAGCTCTTGATAGAGTTTGTTTGCTTCGTTGATATAAGTCGAGTATTCTTCTGAAAACAAGAATGTTACAAACAAAAGGAATAGCTTAGATTCAAAGCAAAGCTATGCTGAAACCATTTTTTAGTTCCTATCGTCAAACTCGGTTTCTTTTTTTGGATTTAGGTCAGTATTTGTTGTATTTTCTTGTGATGAATAGCTTTTTTGAGTCTACTAGACTTGGGTACTGGAAATTGGCCAGAATCTGGACTCTAGCTTGGATTTCGGCTAACAACTAGTCCACCAGAATCAGGATCAGCCAAGAATCAAATCTAGGAATGAACCAGTGGATTTATCTTGCCATGAACCAGATTTGTTCTCTATTGCCAGATTTTATGCAATTGTGGGTGGAAATGGAGAATACACAAGACATTAAAATCTAAAAAAAGCTAAAAGAAAATCAGGAAATGTAACAGAGAGCCGCCGCCTTGTAGCCTAACTCACTACCACTCGCCCACTCGGCCTGACGCTTTCGACAGCGAAACGGGGTTGTAGTGTCGATGTTGGATTTCTGAAACACCCTACAAAACTTTAAACGCTTATAACTTTTGGATTTAGATCAGTATTTTCTTGTCATGAATAGCTTTTTTGAGTCTACTAGACTGATACCCAATTCTACTAGACTTGGGTACTGGAAATTGGCCAGAATCTGGGCTCTGGCTTGGATTTCGGCTAACAACTAGTCCACAACAATCAGGATCAGCCAAAAATCAAATCTAGGAATGAATCAGTGACCAGGTCTGGATTTATCTTGTCATGAACAAGATTTGATATCTGATTATCGGATTTGTCTTCTTTATGTCTACCTGGAAACCCATTTTCCGTATAGTTTGTTTGTGCATTGATAGATTTAGAAAACAAATGAATCAACAGAAAAATTAGCATTCTAGACATAAATAGCATTCTAGCATAGCTTTCTAGACATAGCATTCTAGACATTTTACTCTAGTAACAATAATTTTCCATCTTTCGATCGTAATTTAATATGCTACTTGAGAAATGCTTCAAGCTCTTAGGTCAAATATCAAAGAACCAAACTGAGTAGAATCGAGTTTGGATCGTTTTGAGAGTATCTTATTAATAAAATTAATTATTTCATGTTTATAGATTCAGATTTAGATAGATTTAGATGGATTTATTTGGCATTTATTATCCCTAATCGCACAAGCACAAGCAATTCGATAATAATAACCCCCATGGATTGTGAAAAACACAATCGTCTTTTAGAAAACGCTATCAAATAGATCGGTTAAATTAGAATTTGCAATTATTTGAGGATTTTCCTAGAATTGAAATTCTTTGGTTATTGGAAACTGGTAAAACTGGCAAAACTAGCAGTCACCCTGGGACCCACTGGTGAGTCCCATCGTCGTGAATGTGTTAAAACACTTTTTATCAAAAAAGTTCTTCGAAAGGTGTGCTTTCTACTTTTTCTTGTTGTTGCTTTAGCTCAAGAGTTTTTTTTTTGAAGTGTTTGAATGAATTTTGCGTTGTGGACAGTTTGAGTGAAATCGAGGCTGGTCATTAGGTTGAAAAGCCGATTCAAAGCAACTTTAACATTAAATCACTTTAAGAATTATTTCCCAAAAGTCGAAGCATCATAGAAATCTCATTTCACTCCATAATGTTTGAGTTTCTCACATTTCTTATCGGATTCACGCTTTTGCACTGATTATTTAAGCTATTTTGTTTGAAATCATGTAAAACCTATTTAAAATCTTCTAAAAGCACAATTGACACCAAAAAAGCATTTTATTAGGTTGTTCGGATATAAACGAGCGTTTGCACTGCTTAACTCGTGAGATTTCCCTCATCAGATCGTCTTTTCAATGGCGTGGAGATGCTCATCACTAGAATTTGAAGATATAAACTGTTGAGCAAGTTCGCGCGTCGTTTGACATGGATCCGGTTCGATTGTAGCCCTCAAAATAACGTTGTCTACCGTTTGAGAGTGTTCATCATTCTCGAGACTTTCATCACCATTCCGAAAGCGTTGGAACCAGGCTCGGCTTCGGCTTTCAGACAATACATCATTCCCAAATGCTTTGACCAAATCTCAATGGGATTCCGCTACTGTTTTGCCCGATTTGAAGTCGTAAAGTAGGCGAACGCAAACTTGATATATTTGAGGTCAGTCATCTAAAACAAGAAAAAAATCTTAAAAATAAGAAATTATCCGTTTAAAAAGATTCCAAATATGCACAAGATAACGTACTTTTAAATACAGAAAGACATGTTTTAAAAGCTTCTCTCACAACAATAAGTTTAGCAACGCTTGTTTATATCCGAACAATCTAATAGTTTCTTTATAAAAATACTTCAAGCGCACGACAAAATTAATTTATCGAGCTTCGATGGGATTTATGGAAGGAGATTTTGACAAGAATGACAAAAAATGTCGAATGAACTTGGCATATAAAGAGTTCTAAAAGAAGTATCATATACAGGGTGCGGCAAAAGTTCTGACACTTTTTGTAAACGGGCAGTTTGACTTGGAAAAAACGCGATTTTTGAAAAACTAACACCGGATTATAAAAATTCAGATATTTTTACCCCCTAATATACTTTTTTACACAAAAATTGCCATCTAAACAACCTTTTGATGAGGATGTTTAAAGGTCGTTACAGCAGTTTTTTTTTGCTGTTGAGATTTGGGTGCCCTTCGTAGAATCGCTTGAAAATCTTTCGTTTTTAAGATATAAATTTTTTTTGTGGCTTGTTCTCAAGAAAAAACTCAGTTCTATCAAATGGTAACAGCAATTTTTGAAAAAAATTTCATTCTGCAAAGTTTAAGTCAACTTTCGCAAAAAGCTTCAGCCACCAGACCGGGATATAAAAAATTCTCGTCAAAAAGTTATTGAGAGTTGAAATCTTTTTATGAAAATGGCTATATTGGGGTGAAACTACCTAAATTTTTAGAATCCGGCTTTAGTTTTTTGAAATTCACGGGTTTTTAAAGCCAAAAAAATTACTGCTTACAGAAAAAGTGTCAGAACATTTGCCGCACCCTGTATCCTATGTACACTTTCTAAACTTATTTTCAAATTTTGTTCTTTAATAATTTGTCTACTATTCAACCAAAGGAACTAATTGAAACATACATCATACGGTTTAAAACTATTTTTGAAAAAGATCCTATCTAGATATTTTCTCTTTCTCGATCACCCGGTTCAGGGAGATAATGAGAAAAGAGAGAAACAAACACTCCCTTTTTGCCAACCTTGAAAAAACAAAAACACAGACAAGTCGTTGTTGTTGTGAAAAGGATTAAAAGTGGAGTATAAACATTGGGTAAAATGGGTAAAAACAACGAAGCACGGATGGATCGCATAACATCGTTTGTCTATTTACAATCGAATTCCCACGATTTCTTTTCATTTACCTATCCATTTCTCTTTTTTTTACTCAACAAATAAACTACTTAACTCCCGTCGAGACTGTTAAAAGCTTAAAAATGTCGCCATTCTACGTTAAATCTAAGGTTTCAGCTTCAAAAAATTTGGAATATCTCAAAAGTTTTCTTTCTGTGCCTGTACAAGCTTCTATTGGGTTGTCCAGTTATGAATGCGCGTTTTTACTATTTTGTAAATTTCTCAAGATATCGAACAGATGTATATGAGTGTTTTATATCATTCGAAAGCTGAAGATCTCCTCTACATTTAGATATAAAAAGTTTTTGAAATCATTCAACTTTTTGGGAAATTGACTGCACAAAGGGAGAGGTCGTTTTCGAAAAACCTCAGCTTAGCTATTCCTCAAGTTTTGTGGTGTAAAATAACCACCCAGAAAAGAAAAGAAAAGTAAAGATGCTCTGAAATTGTTATATTTTAAAAAAAGTTGTATTGATATATCTATTGGCCAAACATCAAACGGTTAACTCAATTTGAGCGGAGTCAAAACCTGATCCAAAGGCACCCTTCCATTTTTTTGGCCACCTCTTCTTCTGTGCAGTCAATTTGCCCAAAAGCTGAACAAATTCAAAAACTTTTTATATCTAAATGTAGAGGGGACCTTCAGCTTTCGAATAATACTCATATATATCTTTTTCTTGATTTCGGTATCTTGAGAAATTGACAAAATAGTCAAAAACGCGCATTCATAGCTGGACAACCCAATAAATAAAACTTTTCAAATCAATTTCTCAGAAATTCAATAAAAATGGACTCGAGTGAAGGCGGGAGCAACAATTTTGAGACTTCTCATCTAAAATATCTTGACGAGGACGCAAAATTGCCACCGATTGTTGTAGAATCAATAGGAAAACGGTAATTTTCTTTCGGATTAATGCAAAATAGAGAAAGTAAATGTTTAGTGACAAAAAGCTACCACCAATCGACGATTCTCACAAAGAGGGCGAAGAAAGGACAGGCGATGTCGTTAGGTGGTTCAATCCTCTTTTTTTCTACTTCTATTTTTCTTCTGCTATTTTTCGACCACTCAAAAAAAATTTTTCTGGCTTCAGGGCTAACGCATAGTTTGATCTCTCGAGTTAAAGGACCCCCTCCGAGACTCCCGTAACAATACCTTCGCTGCGAGGCGACTCAAATTTGCATACTTCAACTCTATGCCTAAAAACAATTTAAAGTAAAAAAGTTTGGAACGGAGGGGAATCGAACCCGGCACCCCCTTGTGGCAGTCGTTTTGTGGACGAGGCGCTAACCACCTCGACCACGCCGCCTCCCTCCCCCCTTTTTTAGCCTTTTAGGATTTTCTTTGATCTGTCTTCGCACTTAGGTGTTCCTATTTGCGCAGATCACAACCTGCTTGCTATCTCTTGCTATTGTCATCCAGTGTTTCCTATCTTGGTTGTTCCTGGTTCGAAGTCTTCAACTTGCTTGTGCTGGTGGTCATTGCATTCTAGTCATCCTTTCCCTGACCGTCGCTGCCACTCTTGTGCTCCACCTCGTTGCTGGTCTTCCGATGGGCCTCTTCTGGTCTCGTGGTAGCCACTCCGTGATCCTTATCGTCCATCTGTCGTCTGTTCTTCTGGCCACGTGACCGGCCCATCTGATTCTTCTCTCGATCACTTCCACTGGGTCTCTGAGTCCCGAGAGCTGGTGCATATCCGTACTTCTTAGGTCTTGGTCGAGCCTTCCTATTGTGCCCGAGGAGGTTCCTTTCAAGGGCTCGATGTGTCGTTCTCAGAGCTCGTTCGGTGATCTGTGTCGTGGCTTAGGTCTCTGTCCCGTAGCGCTCTTTTTAGGAGATAACTATTATTTAAAACCTTTGGAAATCTTTAAAAAGTTTTTTGTTTAAAAAAGTTGAGCACTTTGCTATTCGAGAGTTGATAAATTCGAAAAAATGAACAACTTTGTCTAAAAGTGGTTCTTCTATTGGAGAGGGCTCTTCTATAGGAGAGAGCTCTTGGAATAAAGATGGGATATATTCAGTTCAACAGGAGCCGTGCTGACTCTCTCGAAAGCCATGTTCAACACCGGTTGCTTCTCTCTACCGTACGCATGGAAACGTGGTGGTTTGTGGGTGAGGGTTTAAGTCGATTATTGATTTCCATTAGCCTAAATCGATCAATTTTTCTAAATTTAAAAACCGACATTCTAGGTCTCTTTCATCACCTCAATTCTTGTTCTCTGCTTTAATTGGTATGGCAATCACGTTCTCGTCAAGTCGAGCCAGCATCTAGCGAAAAAGTGAGTCTGCTTTGAGCTGCATGGATCAATTGTTGCCCTTTAGACTTTCAAAATATTCTTTTGCAGATCTACTAAGCACGACGCCTTGGACTACGGGCATCTCGCGCAAAAAGTCTGTCAATACTCCGAGCACAAACTGTTACGAGGTATCGCTAAACCGGTTACGTACGTAAAAGTTCATCGATAATGTTACAATCAAAATTTAGCTACTTTGTCAACGCAACAATACTGTTTTATCAACTTGGACTTTGCAGCGTGTCGGTGTTGTTTATTTCGGTGAACATGGTTGGTTATTACCGCTACTGAACGTTGACTTTTACCCACTTTTGATCTTGCTTTAAGATCTTGACGTTATTAGGACTTTTTAGCACCAAACTCATACTCATTTCCTGTAGTAGAATTGATTTGGTAATTTTAACCATTTTAGATCTAGCTATTCAAATAAATCAAAGTTCACAGCTCTTAGAATATAGATGTTAAGTTGATCTATTCGTTTTTACGCAACAAACAATTTTGAAATTGTTGATTGACCTTTGTGATTCATTATCGAGAAGAAAACATCAAGATTAAGACGGTTGAGATTGGTTACGATATTTTCCAGCAATTTTGGTTACGATCTTTTCTAAAATGATCGCTTTTTAAACGTAACCAATCTCAACCGCCTTAAAAGAAACAAAGAAATCAAAACGTTTATTCTCAGGTTAATCTCGGCGGCGGTTATCTCGGTTCGACGAAAAACGAGCAAATGTTCATCGCTTGTACGATTTGCCTGCCTTTTCTGATTCTCGTAAATATGTTCACAAGGATGAAAGTCATCGCATATTTTGCTATGGTAAGTGAAAACAGCAATTTCATGAATCGGAACACTTTTTAGACGTCAGCGATTTTCTTTGCCGTTGGCATCGTGATGATCTTGCAGTATACCGTTCGACAACCGAATCAATTCGACCAACTGCCGGCAAGTAGCGACTTTACCGGAACGGCGACAATGATTGGAATATTGATGTACGCGTTTGAAGGACAAACTATGGTTGGTCCCAAAAATTTGCTATGATTGGATGAGATTTAAGCGGCCGGTTTAAAGGGTAATCCAAAATTATGGCAACCAATTTTAGAAAACTATTCTTTTCCAAAAAACTTTCGACACAAAGTAGCATCTATTATATACTATTTGGAAGCTCTAATTCTCAGCATCATTAATACATTAAAAAGTTTTGGCCAGAGTTAACTTTTGGCCCTTACTGGCCTTCAGAATGAGCTCGTCGCAAGCACCCCACGGCGACCTGCCATTTTTCGTGGTTTTGAATGTAAGGAGTGTTTTGAAAGAATTGTTTTCAACTGAGTAATCTTTTCCCAATTCTTTTGTTTCAAAATAAAGGCAAATGTTAACCGAGCATGTACAAGTTAGTTAAAACGGGCTCACAACTTGCTGAAAAATCACTATTTTGCGGCGAGTAGTGAAATTCGCGTTTTTTGGGATGTCTGTTTCTGCCGATTGAGTCACATTTGGATTGTCATTTTGGTTTTAAAGTATTGAATTAGATTAATTTTGTTAAAGTATATACAAATTTGATTGTGTTTCCTGTTTTTCTTGGACAAATTTTTACTTAGAAAGCCATGAAAAATGGCAGATCGCCGTTGGGTGCTTGCGGCTAATTCCGAAGGCCAGTAAGGGTCAAAAATTAGCTCTGGCCAAAACTTTTTAATGTATTAATGATGCTGAGAATTAGAGCTTCCAAATAGTATATAATAGATGCTACTTTGTGTCGAAAGTTTTTTGGAAAAGAATAGTTTTCTAAAATTGGTTGCCATAATTTTGGACCACCCTGTAGTATTATTTTGACAAAGTATAGATCTTAGAAAACTTACCCTATTTCAAATACCATTTTCAGATGTTACCCGTTGAAAACAAGCTCAAGCATCCAGAAACGTTTCTCGCGAAATTCGGTGTCCTCTCGACAACAATGCTCAGTTGTGGTTCCGCGATGACAGCTATCGGCTTCTTGGGGTGATTCTAGATTTCTCTGAGCTTTAGAAATATTCAACTTTCAGTTACACAAGTTTTGGCGACCAAATAGCCCCATCGATTACGAGCAATGTGCCAAAGGAGGGGTAAAGAAATGATGATACCACAAAATCGATCCAATTTTAGGCTTTACTCGGCGGTGAACATCTCTCTGATGATTCAGACACTTCTTGTGCATTCGATTGCTTTGTAATGAGTTTTTCAAGAATTTTTTCTTTATCAATCTTTATCTTTGCTTTTAGATATGTCATCATTGATGTTTTCTATTCTGGTTTTTCAAAAGCAATTAACGAGCGTTGCCCGAGGATTCCCGAAATCGTGTTGGACAAAGGGTTCAGGTAAAATTCGTTTAGAAACTATTGAAATAAGAAATATGTCATACTTGATTCGTAGATGGCCAATAGGCCAGATTTTAGCCGATCTGACCAATCGGACCAAGTCAAATTGATAAGTTTTTACGTCATAAACTTTTACAAACGCAAACATTTCAGATTGTTTTGGGTTTTGGTCACGTATGGAATGGCTATCGGGATTCCGCATCTCGAAATCATGATCCCATTGGTTGGAGTCACATCGGGGACTCTTTGTGCCCTCGTCTTTCCTCCGCTCTTCGAGATGATGACTTTTTGGGATGAGTGGAAGGTAAAGTTGGATATGATTATTGATTTGGTCTGGTTGGCTAAAATCTGACCTATTGGTCATCTACGAATCAAGTCACAAATCTAATTGTAAGTTTAGTCAGCAAGACTGGGTCAAACTTTAGCCAAAACCATGCTCCATAGCCTACTATGAAGCATGGTTTTAGATGAACTCGATCGTAAAATCAACTCACAAATGCAAAACTTAGAGCTCAATGTCCTCTCTCACGCGTGGCATCAAAATTTCGTGGAATTGTTTTTGCATTTTCATTGGAGTAGCCGCGATCGCCGCCGGTGTCTACTCAAATGCTATCGCGCTTGTCGACGCCTTTTCTGAAGGCAAAAAGACGTAACGGAAAAGACGTCTTTTGCTAATAATGTTTGTAAATCGAAAATGATGATAAACTTGAATGTATGATGGCATTTTGAAAGCCATTTCTCAAACTTTACCAACTTGATGAACGATAATTGTCTGTCTTTTCAGAGGAATTTTTGTTCAAGAAAAAAACGCATGCAAAGCACCTGGTTAAACTCGCCAAACATACATCTAAAGATTGGCCGTACAATGCAAAAATCGAACTAAAATAAACTCAGATTTATGCTGAAAAAATGCTGATGCACGATGCTGAAAAACAGTTAAATTTGAAATCGTCTCTTTAATAAAAAAATCTTCAATAATTTAATAATCTTTAATAGTTTAAAGTTTAAACTTTAAAGTCTTTGTAAACGATTGGACACTTGAAATCCTTTTTTCAGTTGTTTCCTTATCAACTTCTTTCTTACTAATCGTAAGAAACTTTTTATAGACTCTACGGTTTACATCAAATTTATTTACATTTAAATTTATTCTTGCAGAGAGTTGTACGTAAAAGGTAGAAAAGCAATTTCGCAGTTTTTGTGAAGAAAGATTTTGCGCAGAAATAGAGCCTCAAATTTGCTTTTTCAGCAGCTTTAAAAGTTACTTTTTCTAGCAACACATGATCATTCATTGGATCATTTATTCCAAGATCAACACAAGATCAGCCTTCAGTTTCCCTGTCACGGAGTCCAAAATACTATCTGTATCTGGTACTCATTTCAAATGTTGTTGAATCAAGACTTTTGGTCTGCTTATATAGACAAAATCGAGAGTTGTTTTAGAAGAAAATGCTTGAATGGTAAGAAAATGGAAATTAAGAAAAACGACAGCAAAAAAAATTGCCTGTCACTGTCAAATACCAAAAAAAGTTACTCATTTTGAACGTGAAACTTGTTTATACCAAATTTCAGACTTTTATTACTCCAATGAAAGCTGATTCACGTTCATTTTGCCGCTCAACAATTGCCAAATGCTAAAAGGAGACATTTTTTTGAATCATGCAAGCTTTTTACTTGGAAGATCGATGCCTGGAGTATAAGCGTAGGCTGTGAATTGCATAAATCCGTAGACAATCGCCGCGTATTTCACCGCTGGATCGATCGTCTCAATCGTGTGTGTTCCCGGGGAAATTGGGTAGTCGACCATGTAAATGTTTGAGGTTCCTTGTCTAAATTCTCGATTGAACTGGGTTCCGTTTAAATTGTCGCTCTAAACGTGCTTAGAATTCATCAGTTTAAACTAGGAGGCAAGTTCGTTTTTGTTTACTTTGAAAATGGGCACATGAAAAAAAAGAGATTTCGATATTTCTGCCACATAAAACCCATTCAGTGCACCAGAAATAATGCATTTGCATTCTGAGCAAAGTCTAGCTCTTTAGCAATACCTTTGGAAAAGCGATGTAGAGACTGGAGAGCCATCAATTGATAGTTTTGACTTGCTTTGAGTGGCCGTCATTTCAGTCTCAAGACGAATGAAATGTTGTTCAGCCAAACCTTGCTTTGACTTCAACCCTGTTGTCACCTAGAAATAGTGTTGTAACACGGGTTTTGCCTCGAGTAAAACATAGATGATTTCTTGATCAACTCTGCCATACTTGAATGTAGCTCTGATTGGTGAATTGGGAAACGGCGGGGATGTGAACAAGGAATGGGGAACCTTGACCGTCTTGGCGAACCGACGAGAACTGGAAGAACGGCTTAGCATCGAGTAATCTCCCAAGAAACTCACAGCAAACGCATAAACTGGTTTGTTTGTCGTGATGTACACATCAGTCACTCGGAAAATGCCATATGCGAAAGCGTCAAGCGTCCATATGGCTCGTCCATTCGAAAAGACCAAAGTGTCGTTGTCCTAGACAAAAGAAATTGATGATTTGTTGCTTGCAAGCAGTTGCTGATAGCTCAAAAGCTCACAAGGTACTGTTCTGACAAGTGAAAGCGAAGAGACCTAAGGGCAGCAGCATTGACTGCAGGCGTTGGCCGGTTGGCACGTCGGCAATGACTACAGCCGGGGTCGAACCCCACATTCTAGGATTGAGAGACAAGCGCTCTGGCAATCCACCATGATGACACCTTGAAGGCCACTTTTCCACGCCCTTTCCTTTCAAAGTTGTTTGTGCTACCCTTTATTGAGGATTCTAGGAGGCCCGACTCCTAGAACTCCGACTGCGAATTGGCAACATATTTCGGCCTAGTACGGTAAGTCAGGCCTGCAATCCAGACTAGGTCAGCTAAATCCATTCCAGCTAAATCCAGATCCAAACATTTGCCAGTTAGGTCTGCCAGCTCACTGGACAGGCAAAGCCATGGCATGGCTTTTTGCAGTACTATGACTGATCTGGTCTGGTCCAGAAATTTCCCTTTACATAGTCCAGAAATGTAAGAATGGGCAAACATTAACTTGCAAGTTTTGAAGTAACTCAATTCCCAAGAAATCTTTTTCTCCAAAATTCTTTTCCAAAAGACAAACCTGTGCAAGAATGAGCAACTGTCCCTCTTCTGGGTCGTCGGAAATAAATTGCGTGAATGGGAAAGCGGTGCCAGCAGGAACTGGGAACAACATGGATGCCTAAAATATGTTGAAGATCAATTTCAAGTTGCATATTTTGTATGTTTGTAGAGTTTTTTCAAGTTAAATAGTTTCCAACCTCATAGTTACATAATTTCTCACTCCAGTAGCCAAAGCCGCAAGCCGTGCCCACAACGATCGCTAAAGAAAGTAACGTAGAAAGCGCAAGTATGCCAGCAAACCGATCGGAAAGTTGCTGATGATTTGAGTATTTAGGTTGTAAAAATCATTGGATGAGAAGACCAAGATCTGACCGGCATTCAAAGAGAAACTAGTTTGACCGAAGAGTGGCGGGTTGACAGTGATCTGAAGAAATGAAATGCCGTGCCGGTTGGCTATCGGACAGTTGATCGCCACGCCCCTTTTCCCATTGGGAATCTAACTTTGAGCTCAAATTTCTTGCGGTTGCGCTGTTCAATTGAAATATTCTTAGTATCATTAGATGCGCCAAGTCTTTCTCTATCGATTGGTACAAAAACCAGGCAAATTAGACAGCCCAACACCAAGATATTTGAGCTCAAAGTTAGATTGCCAATGGCAAAAGGGCAAATGGAACGGTGCGCGATTCAAATGTCCCAAAATCGGTTAACGATTAAATTCAGTGCACTGTTGCACACTAAGGATACTGTACCGTTCTCGGCTTAGTCTTTCAGTGGATTCGTTTATTACCGCAGTATTGTCCTGCGTGGCGATGATCGACCAATCATTTCTGACGGGGAACCGGCTTGTGTCGTCGCCCACCGTTCGATAGCTCTTAGCAAGTGTGCAAGTCTAGAACAATTAAGCCGAATTTCGGGTTAGTTTTTAATTAGTACCGGATAAACGACGAACATTCCACCAGAAATCGAGTCTGAGGCGAAATTTTGAGCCACAAGGGAAACCTGGAAAAAGTTTTCATCAAATTGACTTTAGTCTAAACCTTTGTGTCAGCTGTCAGATAAATGCTTTGACTCGAGTAAAACCATTCATTCTTTGGTTCCCTTTTATAGCCGACTTGGATTTCTGCTGGGGCCGAGAACTGAAAATATTGAAAATATTGAAATCTTCAGCTTAAGCTGTTACCCGATAATTCTGCAGTGGAGCTACGGTGAAAGTGGTTGTTTTAAAGATTGCCGATGGGGTGCTAACGGTGACGGTGGCTGGGTTGCTAAAGAATTTTGGGTCGATGCAAATTTTAGGTCAACAATTGGATTTAGACTTTTTATTTGCATTGTAATCTCTAAAACACAAATAAGATTGGAAAAATTTGACTGAAAAAACGCTGAAAACTCACACAGTGTCATAGTTTGTGACGATTAAAGTGATCTCTTCTGTGTAGGTCGTGTCCTTGACACTGAAATGAATTTGTTCAAAAAAGTTTACAAAGAAAATTTTGTTAACAAAATTGATTGTTTCGATTTGAATGCAAGACTTTTTTAAAAGCTTTATACCTAATATGAGAGTTTGGGATGGCAAAAATGAAAGTTGTGCCAGTTGTGAAAGCCCGGATGACCGGATGGGCTTTGGCTGGCTCTTGGTGAAGAAGGAGATTTCCTGAAATAGAGCTTTTCTAACTGTAAACAAGTGTAATTGGCAATGTCAGAGTTAGTGAACTAACCCGATACTGTGTCTAAAATAGTTGCAAACACCGAATGCTCACATTAGTAGCAAAGTACGCGAACCACGCCTGTTCTTTGCTGAGAGTCTGATTGGTGGGAATTATTTATTGATTTAGTTTTTAAAGTCAGACTTGATTAAACCGAGTTGGGTCTCACAAGAGAACCCCACCAGAACCCCGACATTGTTTGGCTGGAAACAGGGTGTTTCTGATGCAAAATTTTAACGCAAGAGCGTTTATAGAGAAAAATTTTGGAGACGTGGCTGCCCGCCAATGACTGCTAAAAAAAAACTTGACGAAAAGAAAAAGTCTAATCTCTTTTTTTGCTTGAGACTTTAGGAAATTCTGATTACAGATTCTAAATCACCGTGAAATTCTGCATCAGGAACACTCGGTTTCCAGTCAATGCCAGGATTCTGGTGGGGTTCCCTTGTCAGTGAGCAAAAAACACAAACTGTTTGTTTGGCATTAAGAAGAACCGAGAATTAAGAAGAATTTAGCATCTCTTTAAGCATCATTTAGCATCTTTAGCACAAATTTTAAGCATATCTTCGGAAATTTACGCTACCTCTTTGGTTAAACGATTGAACAACATAGAAAAGGCTGAAGAAAGCATAAAGTTTCATGAATTCCCTCATATTTTGATAGATTTGATTAGGTTAATGGAAAATAATGACAATAACGAAGATTTTTCAGCGAGGAAAAGCAAGCAAATTTTTCAGCAAGGAAAACGTTCGAACGTTTCCCTTTTATCTAGCTTCTGATTAAAGCTTCGCCGAAAAAAAAGATTAATCCAGCTTAATGACGAAAGTTCATTGAGGTTTTAAAGTAGAATAAAGTTTTGCATTATTGATAAGAGAAACTCTTCTTTTTTTGCAGCGTTCTTTGATTTCATTTTTCTTAATCTCTTCATAGTTTAAGATAAATGACTTTGTGATTTGTACTTGATGATCTGAGTATTTATCTTGACGACAAGTTGATTCAAAGATTCAGTGTTCATCAGCCAATGAAGTTTGGGCAAAAACTAAAAACGCCATCGTGATGCCCGTGTCCGACTTGCGTTAGTCATATAGCTTGGTTCGGTTTCGCGCTTGTGAAATCTGATCGCTCCCTAGTGAGACCATTTCCATATAAGCTCACCTGTCGCATACCAGAAATCGCTCTTCCCGATCCCTTTGACATAACTATTTATGCCAATCGCTTAATTATCACGGTGAACGGAATCTCTTATTGCTTTGGCCATCCACCAGTTCGGCGCTCGTTTCCTCAATCTAATACAGTGCGTTTCAAATTCTCAAACGCACCCTCTAAAATAGCGAATTTTGCATTTTGAACACCGCTACAACTATTATTCTTTTTCCATTAGAAGGAGCATGTCTTAAAATCTAAAAAACACGAGAAATAAGCATACTGTAAAAAGTAAAAATTTTCAAAATAGAAACTTTTTGCTAAATCAACCGTTTCAAATTCTTAAACGCACCCGCCTTTACTGATGTTATTTGAAATTTTTCGTTTTGTTTTGCAAATTTTTTTATTAAATTTATAATTTTTGTTAATTTCCAGGTAAATGGCACACGGAAAGCTGCTCACGGATTATGAGAAAGGCCAGATTGATGCCGGTTTGAGGATTGGCGACTCAATAAGGAAAATCGCAAAAAATTTGGGCCGATCCGGCTCTGCCGTGCGAAATTATATAAAGTCCGATTTCGTTTCTGCACCAAAGAAGAAGCCAGGACCAAAACCAAAGCTGACACCGCGAGCTAGACGCCATATTGTGAACAACATCCACGGAAAAACGATCAATGAAGTGAAAACGGAACGGGAAATCGACGCTTCGAAGTCGACAATTTGGCGAGCCATCAAGGAAAACCCACATATCGATCGACAATCATTGAACATGCAACCGGTCGTGAAGCTTTTGCACAAGAAAACCCGATTGGCGTTCGCCAAGGCTCATATGAATCAGGATTGGTCTATGGTTAGAAAGCCGATTATGTTTTATTATTTTTTTTGCGTTTAGGTGATCTTTTCCGATGAGCAGAAATGGAAATGGGGTGGTCCCAATGGCATTGACTACTATTGGAGGGATCTTCGACGTGATCCGATGGTGTTTGGAACTCGAAACTTCGGCGGTGGCTCTGTGAGGGTTTGGGCAGCCTTTTGTGCTGATGGAACGATCGCTCTGAAGATGGTTTCGAATCGGATGACTAGATAGATGTCTTGAACAATTGCTTATTGCCGTTTTTGCTCCTAAATCCAACCGTTCCCGATTTGTTTCAATACGACAACGCGTCAATTCATCGAGCCGAAGGCACCCGAGACTGGCTGAACAGCAACAACATTGCAACTTTGGACTGACCCGCTCGATCTCCTGACATCAATCCAATAGGGAATTTATGCCGAATATTTGTCCAAGTGCCTACAAAAATCATCGTCAGTTTCAAGACGTGTATTTGTACCTAAAACAGCGATCCGTTTGGCCTGAAGCTACCTCGACGTCTTTGCTTTTCAAAACCTCATCAATTCAATGCCAGACCGCATTTTTCAAGTAATTAATCGTTCTGGGGAGTGTACAGATTATTAGTTTTGATTTTTTACCTTTGATTTTTGAGCCGGAGATACCCGAGACTGGCTGAAAAACAACAACATTGCAACTTTTGACTGGCCCGCTCAGTCTCCTGACCTCAATCCGATAGAAAATTTATGGGGAATACTTGTCCGAGCTGTCTACAAGAATCATCGTCGGTTTCAAGACGTTTCTACACTTAAAACAGCAATTTTTTCGGCCTGGCGCAATCTCGACGTCTCTGCTCTTCAAAACCTCATCAATTCAATGCCAGACCGCATTTTTCGAGTAATTAATTGTTCTGGTGCGTGTACAGATTATTAGTTTTGATTTTTTACTTTTGATTTTTAATTTCTATCGATAAATAAAAATATTTTCATAGTGCGTTTAAGAATTTGAAACGGTTGATTTAGCAAAAAGTTTCTATTTTGAAAATTTTTACTTTTTACAGTATGCTTATTTCTCGTGTTTTTTAGATTTTAAGACATGCTCCTTCTAATGGAAAAAGAATAATAGTTGTAGCGGTGTTCAAAATGCAAAATTCGCTATTTTAGAGGGTGCGTTTGAGAATTTGAAACGCACTGTATTACATTCAAAATTAGAACTGATTTTAGTGGAATCGATTTGCAAGAGCATGTTCATTTTGTAGAGATCGAGAGATTCGGCAATCATTCGCTGAAATTAACTGATTGTACTTGCTTAAGTATTTCATTCCTTGTACTCGATTTTTGAAGATTTTAAGTATTCAAAGAAGTGCTAAAGGTACAAAAATCTTTATCTGAAGCTAAGACTCGGCACACACTTCACGGAAGAAAGAGTTCCAATCGATCGTCAAATCTTTGCAAATACTTAACTGTTGTTCGAAGAAAATCGATAGAAAAGGGGTTCTTGCCCAATTGGTATGCAAATTTAGGGTCTTGAAAGTAAATTACGCTGAATTTTTGGGGAAAATCTCGACATGTACCGAAATTTCTTGAATAGGAGATCGATTTTGATTTAAAAACGAACAATTTTTGAGTGCTAAACGATTATTTGTAACAGATCCACGCGAACGGCGGCGTTTCGATCAATTTTCGCCCGTGGGTCGCCTTGATCGTTTGTCTGACGCTGATCCGCTCGATGTTTTTGTCAAATTTTCAAATTCAAATTCAAAAATCCAGGATGCTCCACAATTATCATAACCAGTTTTTGGATAACAATTCTTTTCCGAAAAACTTTCTACAGAAAGTAGCATTTATTATATACCATTTGAAGGCTCTAATTCTCAGTACCATTAATGTATTAAAGATTTTTTGGTCAGAGCTAATTCTTGACCTTTACTGGCCTTCGGAATGAGCTCGCCGCCAGTACCCCACTGCGATTTTTCGTGTGCTGTCAGGTGAGCTGTCATTTTTCGTGTTTTTGAATGCAAGGAGTGTTTTGAAAAGATTGTTTTCAACTGAGTAACCTTTTCCCAATTCTTTTGGTTCAAAATAAAGGCAAACGTTAACAAACTAACCAACAAACTAAACATGTGCAAATTCCACGAAAAATGACAGATCGCCGTGGAATGCTTGCGGCGAGCTCATTCCGAAGGCCAGAAAAGGGTCAAAAATTAGCTCTGTCCAAAAAATCTTTAATACATTAATGGTACTGAGAATTAGAGCTTTCAAATGGTATATAATAAATGCTACTTTCTATAGAAAGTTTTTTGGAAAAGAATAGTTTGCCAAAAACTGGTTATGATTTTGGACCATTCTGTAGTCTCATTTTTGAAAGTTCTCTTTTTCAGGCCGCCACTCCGGTTGTTCAGACATATTGTATCGCTGAGACACTCTAGAAAAATTATTCCATTTTAAAAAAGGCTTTGTGGGATATTTTTGCAAATAAACATTTTTTTGGGTTTAAAAGTCTGGTTTGAAAAGCGCCAACCGAATCGTTTGACTGAAAAGTTTACATCTTTATTTCTAATGATAATCTGGACAAGGCGTGAGTTGATGTTGATTGTCACAAACGTTGTACACGGAGTCCAAGGCCACCCGAAGCACATTACAGTAGAAAACCCCGGCATTGTAGTCACAGTATCGAGCCAGAACAACGGATTCGCAAGAGATGTACGTGTCATAGGCTCTAAAGTGATTGATGATAGATTGATTCATGACTTAGGCTTGATTGGTGATGGATGAAGACTTTGATACAGCTAGAAACTAGACGCATCGTTCAAAGTAAACTTCTAACGTAAGCATCTATCGGTCCTTCTTTGCCGATGGCAATTTAAGTTTTTTCATCTTTTTCTCAGCACCAATCCTTCGATTTTGACTATGTTGACTATCATTCGACGCAGAATAAAATTACGCGTCGAATGATACCAAAATTAATGCAAAATGTTTTATCCACGCAAAGTTATGAGGCAAAGGGTGACGCCCCACCAATAATGGGCGGGGTCTAGGTTTTTAGCCAACAACTTTGCGTGTATATAACATTTTGCATTAATTTTGGTATCATTCGACGCGTAATATTATGCTGAATCGAATGATAGTCAACATAGTCAAAGTCGAAGGATTTGTGCTGAGAAAAAGATGAAAACCCTTAAATTGAATTGCCATCGGCCAAAAAGGGTAAAAAGGAGATCTTTTCGTTACAAGTCTAATTCAAAGTGCTATCAAACTTTAGCTGGAAATGTTTACAGATCGAAGACAATGCCTTGATTCCGTTCTTCAAGTCAAATTGCTTTTACTTTTGACATTAACAATTCAAGTTACTCACTGGCAGACAGGCATTCCGTTATTCAAATTTTTGTCCAAATCGTCTTGGCATTGCTGGAAAGCGTTTAACTTTACACAAATTTTAAACAAAATCGAGTCTGATCAAATAGCCAATAGTCTGTGCCAAACCTGGAGCAAAGTTGCCTGGTTGTTCTGAACACTTTCCATACAGTAGAACTCTTGGATGAAAACTAAAAGCTTGCTTCTCACAAAAGCTTGCTTTAAGGTCAATTTTACGAGTTACCTTTATACCCAGCACCGCACTCATAGTCGTGCACAGCGTTGTCCTCCATGAATCCATATGAATCGTCAGTCTTGTTACCGGTTAATTGCATGAAACAATCCAAATCGATTGGGCTCATCACTTTGACCAGACATTGACTCAATGGAGTAGCGTGACTGCAAAGTTACAGTTTTTTTTGGTAGGAATCTGGGAGTTTTTGAATGAGTTGAAGTTTTGATGTTCATCACTTTGCTCAAAGATGTTAGCATTGTTAACTTTTTAGCTTTGTTAAATTTTTATACAGTTTTAAAGAAGACACTTCAAGGCTTTGAAATTGATGTAAAATGGAGTGTGAACGTGCCAGAAAATCCTAAGAAAATCAAGTGATAAAGCGCTCGAATTTGAATCGGAAATAGATCACAGGAATTTGGGACACCCAGGAAACGCGAAAGAAAGCTAAGTTTGAGTTTTTTTTAAAGTTAAATCTTCCGGTTTTTGTTTATAACGGTTTAGATACTAAAATATGACAGCTAAAGCTCGTTTTGCTTGCGAACTCACTCGCAAAGATCCTTGGCTGCCTGTTGTCCCAATTGATCGAATTTCTGTTGCATTGCATTCGCCATTGTCATGTAGTCTGGTAACATTCCGGCTGTAAACCCTTATATTTTGCTACTAGTTCCAAGGATACGCTGAGAGTTGACTCCATAATATTGAAGGAATGGGGCATAACATTGGAGGATGGCTGCCTGCTGGTTGGAATTGCAATCGGCTGATGCGAAACCGAAGATGAAAGCTGAAATGGGAAATGGAGAAAACTTGTTTAACGCTAAACTAATCGCGACTGAGATTACGGTAGCCTTTTCCTACGCGTTAATGTCAATAAATCAAGAAATAAACAGCTTACCTCCAAATAAAATCTCGGCAAACATCATTCAATTGTTTAGTAAAGAATGCGCTCTGGTTGCAATCTCGCTTTTGCACGGCTTTATACAAAAAAACCATATGGCACAGCTTTGAGAAATGGTGACAAAGATAAGAATAAATCATCACAAATTCACGAATCCCTTTTTCGATTTTTAGTCTCCCATTTTGTGTGGAAACAGACCATGAGTTAAATTGTTTAACGGTCATGAAATAATTGATGAAATTGTATGCTCAGCTCAGACTGGACAATGAAATAAACAATCACCTCTTCAAGTACAAGTATTTATGCACAAAAGTACAAAGAAATTAAAATATTCAGTCAACCGGCTAAAACACGTTTAGTTCAGTCAAGTTAAAAATGCTAATTTTATGCTAATTTCGTGGAAAGACAAATTTTGTCACTACTATTTTTTTCAAAGCAATGGCTTTTTCTACATTTTTAATATGATAATCAGACACCCATTGCCTGGCTTTGGGCAAAGTTTCATCCCGATGTAATCGCTAGGCTTCAAGCAGGGAGCTTTTGTTTGCAATCAGTCGATTCTGATCTAGGCCAATTCGCACAACAAGAGTTCTTGTTTTTGGGATTTCTCAAAGACTGAACTAACGTAAATACTGTAATAGTACCCCACCCCACCCGCCTCGTACAGTCGCGTAGTCGCAAAGTTTTTTAGTATTTCATTTTGTTCAAAGCGCCCGTACTTTCAAAAATGCGTCTCTGGGTATCAAAAAATAGCCCTGAATTTCAGCTATTTTTTGATACCTAAGCCCGCATTGTAGCATAAATCAGTGTCGAGAAAAGCTCGTTCAAAGCTAGACTACGCATCACTCCGCACCGTCATTATGGGGGTGGGGTACTATTACAGTATTTACGGTATGTGTTTTCTGAGCTATCGCCAGGGGCCTCTATTCAAATAGCTCGCAGAGTTGATCTGAAACTGAGTCTGTTTGATAATTCAAAGGCTTTAGAACTCTTCTAGTAACAGGGCAGTTAGTTTTTTTAAAAAACCCTTGTTTTTGAGTGTTTTCATAACTATAGTAATTATAGTGAAGTAGAATTGAAAGAACTTTTCAACAATGCAGTGAAGAAAAAGTTGCTGATTAAGCTTACGTTCAAAATTCCAATCGAAACTCATTTTTTTGATCAATATGCTATTTTTTTTTCAGCTCTCCAACTCCAACAGTGTGCTAAAAGAGAAACGGGATTCAAGCTCAGCATCGTGACAATAAGAACAATGATTTACGTTTGCTCATTAGTTTCTTTTGCTTGCCCTTTGTTACTTCATCAAATGTTGAAGATGAATTTTGTTCTTTTTCTCGATTAACATTTAAAATCACATCGGAATTCACAAATCTGATCGGAAACGGACTCAAAACAAAGTAGTTAAGTATACGGTAGTTTTTAAAAGTTTACATTTTGTTAGAAAGCACAATTTAAGCTGGAATCACACCACCGCTTGAGTACGCCTTTGCCTCTTCTGAAGCCGAAGTTTTGCTCTCGTAAGAGACTTTAGTCTGAATTCCTGTACAATTCCGCAAATTGCGCAAAGCTCTCGTTTGAATCGTTTTGTTGAGCAAGAGGTAGACCAACGATGGGACGGCTGAAATTTGATGAAACTCTCTAAACGTAACTGGAACCGAGCCCGTCCGAGCCGGCCAGTCATGTTTTGGCCATGTCCTGGCCAGCCTTGGCTCGACTCTAGATTGCCCTGATCTTTCACTAGCCTGGAATGAACAATTCCCATTTGGAACATCCCTGAATCTCACTCACCATGCATTAAATGCCAGCACAATTGACCTAAATGGAGCACGAAGATGCTCGGATCATAGAAAACCATCGAAGCCCAGATTGCGGTGGTGACAAAGGTAAAGAAACAGATGCAGATTGCTTGTCGGAGAATCTGGAAGGATATTCTTCGTTGTTTTCTTGGTCGTCAGACTAGTCCACGTTCGTGGCTTGATCGGGTTATTTGCCTTGTTCTAGCTGGTTCTGGCCTGACCCTAAGTATGAGAACGAGTCTAGCTCAGGTCTGGCTTGGCTTGGATTGACTTGGCTTAGCTACCCGTCAAGGAAAAGCATTGCATTGTTCTTGAACTTGCATTTCTCTGTAATGCCGTCGATTCAACAGCTTGTGTCACCCTCAATTTGTACGCGTGTAGCACAACGAAGCCCACATAGGAGCCACAGATTCCGCTCGTCGTGATGAAATTGTTCACCGCTAGCCACATCGGAGAGTACTGAAACGTCTAGTTTAGAAGCATATGGGTTCCGAAATTCGTTTAACTACTTAAAAACTCACATCTGTGTACGTATTTCCGGGAATTAACGGATTAAAAATCCAAGTTCCTACATCGACATTGAAAGAAAGAGATGGAGCTTTCCAAAAGCACGCCATGCCATAGAGAGCACATAGGAAACACCAGAACCATGTCTTTTTACCCTGAATGTAAAAATGGTACAAGTTTGCAGGTAATCTTACGTGAAAAAGCTTTTTCGCGATGTCTGGACGCCAGAAATCGATGAGTCGATTCATGACGAGGACGAGGGATAATGTGCAAACAGGGCCAAAACAGCCTGAAGTTTGTGAGTAAGTAGTGAAGTACGGTTTAATATTATAGAAACTACAGTACCGAGCAAAAGTCTTGCAACATCACTTTTTCAAAAAAATCGATGAAATTTTTTTATAGAAAATGCCACCCGTTCGTAGGGCTTTTTTGTTTTTAATTAGAATAATACATGTACACTTTATTTACAAAAACAAATTTGAAGTTCAGCGTAAAACAAAAAAGTAAATGACAAAACTACAAAAAAATACCCTAAAAACTGGGTGCAAAAGTCTTGCAACATTCTATGTTTCTCATTTTTATTGTTTTCAAATTTATTAATTTACACTAATTTTTGTTTTTTTCAGATGCCAGGTACCTAATTGACGACTCCCGAAAGAGAAAAACCATGAAAGCAAGAAAAAAAGGAATTTCTCGAGCCGTTGTCTCCGATCTCTTCAAATGCGATCCTTCGACGGTTTCTCGCATTGTTTCAAAAGCAAAAACAACTGGACTTATGCACCGAAGAGAGAAGAAAGGACGGCCAAGAAGAACAACAGCAAAAGAGGATCGAATACTCGTGATGGCTTCCAAAAAGGATCCGAACATGACCCTCAACTGAGGGAGCTCGGCTGATCAAGGATGTTGCAAACAAGGATATCTCTCGATGGACCGTTTCTCGACGATTGACTCAAGCAGGACTGTATAGCCGGAGGCCTTTGATGACCGCTGGCCACAGGAAACAACGGCTTCTATTTGCCAGGATGTACCAAAGTTGGACAAAGCAGGATTGGGCCAACGTGATTTTTGTCGATGAAACAGAAGTGGATATCTTTTCTCCAAAAGGCAACCACTTGATCAGACGACCCATTGGAAGGCGAGTACTCCTTAAATATGTGCGACCTACAATGCGAGCTGGCGGAGAATTCATCATGTGTTTTGGTAAGCCTCATTTCTAATACATGCATTAATTTGCCTTTTTCTAGGGGCGATGGCAAAAAATGTGGCAGGTCCACTCGTCCTCATCCAGTCAACCATGAATGCTCGCCAGTATATGGAAATACTAGAAGGATGTCTACTTCCATTTGCTCAGGATTACATGGCTCCTAGATGGTTTCTCTACCAGGACAATTCGCCGGTTCACAAGAGCAAGCCCATGATGGGTCCCACGGTGTGTCTCTCAAATGGAGGAAAAGCCGAGCTCCCTGGATGGCTTGCCCTTAATAATGTTTTTTTGGTCAATATGCCCCCTATGTCGCCTGATTTAAACGTTATTGAGAATTTATGGGCTTACGTGAAGACAAAGTTACGAGGAAAAGACTTTCACACAAAAGTTGACTTATGGTTCTACATACGAAAAGTTTGGAGCTTAATTCGCCCAGCAATTCTTCACGAATTAGTCGACTCAATGCGTAAACGACTTAATGAAGTGATTTTGGCCAAAGGTGAACCGATTGAATATTAATTTTTGATGTTTCTGTATAATGTTGCAAGACTTTTGTTTTTAGGGTATTTTTTTGTAGTTTTGTCATTTACTTTTTTGTTTTACGCTGTCAAATTTGTTTTTGTAAATAAAGTGTACATGTATTATTCTAATTAAAAACAAAAAAGCCCTACGAACGGGTGGCATTTTCTATAAAAAAATTTCATCGATTTTTTTGAAAAAGTGATGTTGCAAGACTTTTGCTCGGTACTGTATATTGCGAGTCAATTTATATAACAAATAGCAATACAACTTTGGGCCAAAGATTCGACTGGATAGATTCGACTGGATCGAGTCGAATGATTGTGGGACCCCGCCCCTTTTGCATTGGCAACCTATCTTTAAGCTCAAATCTCTTGGTGTTAGGCTGTGCAATTTCAATAGTTTTTGTACCAATCGACAGAGAAAGACTTGGCGCATCGAATGATATCAAGAATATTTCAATTGAACAGCCCAACCGCAAGAAATTTGAGCTCAAAGTTAGATTCCCAATGGGAAAAGGGGCGGGGTGCGTATAAAAGGTCTCCACAATCGCTTGCAGCACAGCTTTTTGATATGCTTCCAGCTAGACTTTAGTACTTGTTGGATTCTTCGGAAAAAGGCGTATAAAAGGTCCTACAATCGCCCCGCCCCTTCGCCATTGGCAATCTAACTTTGAGCTCAAATATCTTGGTGCTAGGCTGTGCAATTTCAATAGTTTTTCTACCAATCGATAGAGAAAGACTTGGCGCATCGAATGATACCGAGAATATATTTCAATTGAACAGCCCAACATTAAGAAATTTGAGCTCAAAGTTGGATTCCCATTGGGAAAAGGGACGGGCGCGTATCAAATGTCTGATAAACACTGATTTCTACTGACCCATGATCGATGAGCCGATGATGTACTGTAAATGAGGATACATACAGTACTCAGCGCCAACCAGGTAGAAATAACCGGACACCTGAGCGCTGAAAATCATACAGACGAAGTCGAATAAACCTAAATTCCTGAATGACTCAAGATCTGTTCTCATTTCTGCTTACTTACCCAAGCATAGCATCATCTTGTAGCAAGAATGCTTTAAAAGGTCCTTTGTCCCAATCACTGACAAAGCCAAGAGATATAAAACCTGAAAGTTTATTGCTTTTATTTATTGCTTATGCTTTACCTGAAAAAAGAAGCCAAGTAAGATGTAGATTGTGCCAACAATCGGATGTTTTTCATGTTTTACTTGCAATTGGTTGTAGGTTAGATTGATGTTGCTGTAAAGATAGTTGGTTAATCGTTTTGTTAGCAAATTAACAAAAAGCAAGATCGTTTTGTTAATTTACTTACCGACAAGTCCATCTCGGATTTGCATCCAGCCCGCCCGCAGCAAAATAAACTTCCATTTGACTTCGTGAATTGTAAAAAAGGCTGAAAATGAGGCAAAGAGTAAGCAGAGCTTCTGTGCTGATTATAAAAAAAGCCTTGAAATTCTAGTTGTTGAAAGTTTTTGAAAGAAAAACTTGACTTTTTGAAAGAGTTGACCAAGGAAAAGTAATTTTATAGACATCTTTTTGGTTCTCCTTTTGTTTTCCAATATTAAATTCTTCAATTGAACGGCTTGACTCATATTTGTACCCGAGACAATAGACGTTCCCAGGCAAAGACAAAACAAATTGATGAAATGAATACGTTGAAAAGAAATGAAAGAATCGGGGTACAAGGAAAAAGTGACTAGTAAAATCATACATAAAAAGAATGGATCTTTTGCTCATTCAGGAAATCTTTGAAAGTTTTAATTAAATGAGAAACACATTTTTTGAGCCATAGATTTGTGAAATACTTTGAAAATTCATCCTTTTATCATAGAAATCATAAAAACAAAAGTTTAGAGTAACTTTACGGAGCCAACAAATCAAAAATTGCATGTTCAAACCAGTTTAGCAGTACGATACATTGTTTATAAACTTTATGTTTTCTTGTAAATTAGTTAAATTTAACTTTTTACGGTGATGATGTCTTGTTTAGCTTTCTTGCTTGATATGCGAGCTAAAGATTGAACTAACTAAACTATTTCTTATGCATGTACCTACATGCATAAGAATTTATTATATTTAAATGAATTTTTCGCTGAAGTTGAAAATTGCGTCATTTAGAGAGAGAGATTTTTCAGTTTCTAGCACCAAATTTCTTCTTTTGATACCTCATAAAAGAATCATTTTGCATTTTGGGGAATTTTAATTTTTACCGCTGAATGCTTTCTTTGCTTCTTTGTTAACCGTTAACATCGAACCATTGAAGAAATTTCGAGGGCGAAATGCGTGTGACCAAAAAAGGGATCGAGTCACTTTAGGGACAAGTTTAGTGTGGTCAAAATAGAGTTAGCTTTCCAAAATTGAAGATTTAAAAGAAAAGGATAACTATATATCAATTCATTAAAAAAGGCTAACGGAAATGCATTTACAAAAATTTAGATAGAGCGGAAGTTCAAAACCCTCGAAATTGTCAAAGAACCGGCTTTTTCACAAAAAAAAAATTATTGTAAAAACAAAGTTTTCCCATGAAATGATCCCAACTCTTAATTATTTTGAATGATATTTTACGGCGGTCATTTTCCACTATGTAGTCAAAACCGAACTCTTGTGGAAGTGGGGTTTTCAAAAAGTGCCCTTTTTTGGTCACTCGCATTTGGCCCTCGAAATTTCTTCAATGGTTCGATCAATTGAAACACGTTTTAGCCTATTTTGTAGAGGAGATTGACAACTTTCAAATAGTATATAACATGCATCGATATCAGGTTTCTATCGTTGGAAATTTATGAAAATGTTGAAATCTGTATTTCTTATGCATGTACCTAATAGTTAAAGCTAGATTTTCTCGGTGATGATGACTTGTTTAGCTTTGTTGCTTGATATGCGAGCTAAGGATTGAACTAAGTAAACTATTAAAAAGCTATTAATTAAACTATTAAAATACCAATTTTGACACTTTTCTCATTATGTCCGAGATTTAGATTTTTTTTTTCGATTTAGATTGTCGAAATGTAGTGAAAGTACCAGAGACTTTGTTGTTTTGGCTGAGTTGACTCGAGACAATTCGATTCGACTGTTCACAAGACTGAAATCTTAGATTATTATCTTCATCGTTTACGATTAAAGACTTGATATTTGGAAAGCTTTGAACAGCATTCAAAGCTTTTAATTTTCACATAAAACTTTGGAAACCAAAACGTTCGCCAAAAAAACGACTTTGAGGTGTCATAATTTTTCGTACAGCAAATATTTTTTCAATCTGGTTTCAGATTCGAAATCTACGAGGAATTTTGCGTCAAATCGCATCAATATTATCTCTTTTCGTCAAGTAAATCTTTTCTTTACATCAATCTTTTCTTTACATCAAGATGGAAAGGCTAGTGTTGATTTTTGAAGTGATCAAGATGAGTTGGAAAAAGAATTAAAGAAGATCCTTGTTGATGCACATCATCTTTTCGAGTGAAAGCCACGCCCCGTTTGCTTTTTTTCAACCTTTAAGCCAGAATTCGTTTTGGTATTCAATTCTTTGAAAAAATTGACATTTAAAAGCTATCTTTTGTCTAGAGGTAACATGATTATCACATTTTTCAGTTTCCTTCGATTTGGATTTGGATTTGGATGCATTTTCTGAATGAATCCACTCTGTCCAATGACTCGTTTGCTTACAATCCGTCTCATGATTCGGAATGTGGATTGGTGGATCTTTGTGAGTGATCTGAATTGAAATTGTTTATCAAGTTTAGTACTCAAACGCTACGCCATTTCTCCACTGATTCTCTTTTGTGTCTTTGGGAATATGTTTAATTTGATCATTCATCGTTTTTCGTATGCTAATGGCGACACTTTATTTCCCTATTTCAAAGCAAAAGTCATTGTTAATTCGATTTTCGTTTTCTCCAGAGTATTTGAGGTAAATTTTTTAGAGACTTCATTTTGAAACGCGGAATAAATGTACTCAAATTAGTTGGATAACGATTTTTGATTACCTTATTATGCCCAAGCGCTTGATTATTGGCTTAATTATTGGCTTAACTATTGCTTAATTATTGCTTAATTAATTACTTAACTAATACCAACTTGCCAGACTAAGTACTTGTGAGATTTTTCTACAATTTCATTCAGATGATCCATGCATGGGGAAAAAAGCCAAGTCAATTATGGGAGCCGATCTTTTGGATGACTCGCCCCTACATGATAGCCATTGCAAATATCAGCGGAACGGTGTCGATCTGGTTAGTGATTCTCTTGTTCTTCACTTGTCAACTATTCAAATAGTGCAAAGGTAGGGTGGATAGATTCATTTCAAAATCAAACAATCCCCTTAAATCATAAATGGAATCGAATCGAATTCGAATCATAAATGGTCTCACTAGTCAAGCTCAATTAGAAACATAAACAGCTTCCCATTCTGAATACTTACCAACTTTGGGTAGTAATAAACAACTAAAAGGTGATCATTGATTATCTAATGGTAATCAATACAAAGAAGAACTTACTCAAGAGCAGCTAGCAGCTTTATTTAATGCTTTGTATACCAAAAATGGCAGAGACAAAACGGCTGATTGATTTTCTGCCATATTCGCTGATTTCGACGGATGGTTTCTATTTGGTTCCAATTTGTTTCCTTTTAGTTCCTATTTGATTCCCATTTGATTCCCATTTGATTCCCATTTGATTGATCCGCCATCTTGGCTCAGAAGCAGGTGATTGTAAGGTTGGCTGATCTAGTTTCTCTTCCTTCCACAAACTTCTGTGTTGTTGACCATCGAATCCTTTTTTTATTTTGAAATGAATATCGAGTTACGGCTGTGAGGCAAGTGCGATTGCTTGCCCAATTGTTCTCGACTTCACTTCCTTTACTTCCGTCTCCCAAAATTTTCTTGCAAATATGGCAATGTTGCAGCAAAATTCCCAATTTTGATAACTCAACAATGATGTCCGTCGACTTATCATCTTCAATAACTTCATTATCGCCTAATCAACTTCATCATCTTCATCATTCGAACTCATCTCAAATGAAAAGTCCAAAAAAAGAAATGATTCTAATTTTCTTGTTAGAGACTTCATTTTGAAACGTTGAATAATTTTACCCAAATTATTTGAATAACTATATTTGATTACTTTATTATGCCCAAGTGCTTAATTATTGGCAACTTACTAATAACAACTTGCCAGTCTAAGTATTTATAAGACTAAAATTTCATTCAGACGAACTGCATGGTGCAAAACACCGAGTCAATTATGAGCCGATCTTTTGGATGACTCGCCCCTACGGCACGACACGGTTCTGCTGATATTTGCAATGGTTATCATAACAATATCAGCAGAGCGGTGTCGTGCCAGTTGACAGTTGCCAGTTGGCTTGCCAGTTGACATGTTCAAACCTTTCTGCTGCGCCAGGAGGTGCTCATCAACAAAAATTTTGCCAAATATTGCAGGAAATCAATTAACCGATTTCTGCCATTTTTGGTATAAAAAGCATTAAATAAAAACAAAATGATAGTTATCGATGAAAAAATTTTTCCACCTGGAATCGGCTTCGATTGTTACTCCTCTTTTAAACCTTGCGGTTAAACCATGCGGTTAAATATTGTGTTTTAAATTCTCGATCAGCGAAACTCAGTCCGAACCTCAGGGAAATGACAAATTTAAATATTGGACCCTAGTTTCTGGGTTAACTTCTAGGTTCCATTAGGTTCCATTCCATTAGACTAGGTTTCATTACATCAAATCAACGCTTCTCAGTTGGAGACTTAAAGGAAAATGAAAGGAAACTAAGTGATTAATAAAATTGTAAGTGGCAAAATGAGAAAGAACGTGTTGCTAATGATTTTATAGGGAATTTTGCCTTTTTATTTGTATTCGTTTATTCAACTGAAAAACTTTTGAGAGTAATTCAATTATTTAGACTTAAAATTTGTTTTCCATATTAGCTACTTCACAATTATGTTAGTAAGTACAATGGTTTATGTTATTAAGTACAATGGTTTATGCTATAAGTTCAGGTTATCTGCAATTATCTCATTGAAAACCGTTTTCTATCTCCTATATCCATTGACATTTCGATGCTATTGCACAAAGAGATTCACACTCATTTGTCTCTTCTCTGTCACCATTTTTGCCACTTTATCTCAAGCTGCATTCATCTATTTGAGAACGGTAAGAAAAACTTATTCATTTTACGTAAAAATGCTCAGCTCAACTTTTTGTTCTTTTGTGCCTAACGAAAAATCCTTCAAATAAGCCAAAACCAATCTCATTCAAGAGTCAACAAAAAGTTTCATTTTGGTAAGAAAAGGAAATTTGGGTTTCAAATCGAAAAACTCATTTGACAATGAAAAAAGAAAAGAAAAGAAAAGCAAATTTCAGCCAATTCCAATCTCTGGGTTTATTTATGACGATAAAAAGCAATGTTTCGATCGAAAAACTTATTACTCATTGGAATTACGCGATCAATCGGACAAAAAGTGGTGGAAAGCGTACACAATCGAACAAGTTTGGTAAAATCTATTCAAAAATCAGCTAACTTGAGGGAATTCTTGGGATTTTCATTCCGATCATGATCATGTCGACCTGCACAGCGATCGTCTGTCAAAAGGCACGAACGGTGAGCTACGGATTATCAATAGTATTTCCAAATTTCCAGGGAGTTCCGGATCCACAACAGAAGCGTGTTCTTTATTTGCTAATCGCCACCACTTTTTCCCATATTTTATTCGACGGGCCGGCGATTCTTTCGCATTTTGCGAGTGCTATTGACCGTGGGTTTTTGCTTTTGTCAACGCTAAAATGGTCCTGTTTTTTTAAGTCAATCAAGACAACCTCAAGCAAAATGAAGCTCGTTTACAGCATTCTAGCTTGATTTAAATTTAACTTCACGACTGATAATCTGAATTAACTTAACCATTCCATTCCGTTGCCATTCGGTTCCTATTTGAGGCCGATTCGGTTCTTATTTGAGAGCGATTAGGTCCCCATTTGGTTCCTACTTGAGACCGATTCGGTTCCCATTTGCCTCCGATTCGGCTCTCATTCTCCGTAAAGGAGATGCACTAAGCAATCAAAACCTCAACTGTTCAAGTGTTTTATTGATGGATTTGAGCGTATTGTTGCTGACTTAAATGTTTTGTGGCTAATTCGGTTCCTATTTGAGGCCGATTCGGTTCTTATTTGGTCCCCATTTGGTTCCCATTCCGTTCCCATTCAGTTCCTATTTGAGGCCGATCCGGTTCCTTTTTAAGACCGATTCAGTCCCCATTTGGCTCCTATTTGAGACCGATTCTGTCCCCATTTGGTCCCCATTTGGTTCTCATTTGGTTTCCATTTGGTTTCCATTTGGTTTCCATTCGGTTCCCACTCCATTCCCATTCGGCTACGATCCGATAAATAGTCACTTTGATGAAATATTTGATTTGATAACTTGATTTGATCAATTTTGTTCAAAGAAAATTTCCCCAACTATTTATTTTGATGAAATATACGATAGAAAATAAAAAGAAAACAAAATTAGGCGTGGAAATACCTAAATAAACAAAAAGCAAAAGATTTAGCTGCAAAATGAATTGAACGCGAGCAAAAAGATGCAGAGCTCGTTTTTGATACGAGCCTCTTAGTCACTATACCACCAAGGGATCTTTTAAGCTTTCATTTTTACGAAAATAGGACAGGTAGAGTTTTAGCTAGGTTTTTGGGTTTTCCGACGCGTGGGAAAAATGACAGACTGCAAGTTACAAAACTGGGTTCATAGAAAGTGTGTATCCCTTGAGCGATTCAAACAAATTTCCAATTTCAGACCCGAATCCCGCTCTGATGTGGTGTGTGATGAACCATATCTCGAATTTCCTCTCACTCATCAATGCCACCATTCCTTTTCTCTTCTACTTTGTATGCTTTATTTGAGAGTTTAATAAACAATCAAGAGCTAAACTTAAAATCAAAATTAACTTAATTGATCAAAAATCATGAGTAACGAGCGATGGATCGTACTCTTCATCCTTCATCCATATCGTCGACGTTTTGATGAAATAGAGAGCTTCCACGCGAATGAGTTCGCGATTCACTAGTTGATCATTTAGCTGAAAACAAATTTTACCCTAAACAATATCGCGCTCACAAGCGTACAAAAGGACGCCGCCTTTCCCATTTTGGCAGAATTTTCTCTCATTTTCTTGGTGAGAGTTTTTCTTTTGTTTGAGTTACTTCCACAATTTTCATCAAAGTGATTTCTTTTATTTCTGGCTCAACGCATTGTTTTCTTTGAGTTTCATTGAAACATTTTCACACCTTTTTGCTCCACATTTGTTGAATAAATCTGATTTTGTTATTCATTCAAGCAAAAGCGCACAAGTCTCGCAACATCAAGTAAATTCAAGGGAAAGCACACCAATAATTCGTCATACAAAGCAAATTAGTTCTGAGAGTCGTAGTTGACAAATCATCAAACAACTCACTAATGTCCATCATCCTAGAAGAAAAAAATTAATTAGATAGTAGTAAAATCGGTATAAAATCAACAAAAAAAGAAAAGAGAAACTGAAAGAAAGGGAGAAAGAAACTTTTTGTCTTCGTCTCCCAAAGAAAAATTTTTAAAAAAGAAGAGAAAATTTTTTTGTTTCCAGTGATCGGGACTATGTTATCTGGATTTAGCATGGTAGAAAACCCTTAGAAAAGTGATTATCGGAAATTTTTCGTAGAGGGAAGGGCGGAAACTGCACTCCAGCCTTAAAATCATAATACTATTAGGCTGGCAAGTTATAAACGATCGTTTTAGGCAACAACTTGTTCATTTCATAGAACGCAAAAATAGAACATTAATCCAAAAGGTATTCTTCATTATTATCGATGACTTCTTGCCATCTTTGGTGCAATTTCTTGATACCATTCGAAAAACTGAGCGTCCTTCTGAGCAAAGTAGAAATCAATTGCGTTTTTGACTTGTGTATAATCATCGAAGAGTTTTCCAAAAAGGAATTGCTTTAACAATCGAAACAAATGGTAATCTGAGGGTGCTAGGTCGGGTGAATAAGGCGCATGTGGTAGAAGTTTCCAACCAAACTCGTCGAATTTTTTGTGAGTGACTTTTGCTGTGTGCGGTTTTGCGTTGTCTTGCAAAAATGGGCCTTCGACGGATTGATCCCCAGTTTCTTCAATGAGTGACTAACTCTCATCAAATGTTTTGAGTAGAGATCAGCATCGATGTTATGCATAGAATCCACCAACTCATAGTGCACCAAACCTCTAGAATTCCACCAGCAACAAAGTATAATCTTCTTCCCATGAATTTCGGGTTTTGGAGTAGTTTGAGGAGCTTGACCTGACGATTCTTTCGTGTTTTATTATCGAAATAGATCCAAGTTTCCTCAGAAGTTAAGACTGAATTCCAGAAGCGTCCAGCTTTGCACTTGTGAAGCAAAAATGAGTTGATATTGACACGGGTTGTTTTGTTGTCTTGAGTCAACTCATGGTGAACCCACTTTCCACATCGATTTCTTTCCCAACAGGATGGAAATGATTTTCGATTGTTGTATGAGAAACATCGAACATTTCTGCCAATTGTCGTGTAGTGAGTGTTGGATCCTCTTCAATTTCTGCCATCAAATCCACATCAGTCACTCCTGGAGGGTGCCTCTCATGCGGCTCATTCTGGAGACTTTTGTTGCCACTTTGAAAGCGTTGAAACGATTTTCGACATTGATTTTTGCTAATAGTTCCATCTCCAAAAGCGGAAATAATTGTACGATGAGATTCAGTGGCTGATTTTCCTTGTTTAAAATCCTAGAGCATGGCTGCGCGGATAGGAAATTTTTTTTTCAGCCCTGATTTGTTTCAGGAAAATAGGGGCCCAGAAATTTGAAAGGGGTCTTATGTTTACGCTAAGATATTGTCGTTGTTTGCAGAAAAAAAAGAAGAAAACTTTTTGAATTCTAAGAAATCATTGAACAAAGCAAGCGATCGTTTATAACTTGCCAACCTAATATTTGAAATCTCTTCAATTGAAGCTGAAATAAACCGGTTCTGATATTTTTGATTCTCAAAGATTTTTCCGCGAAGGGGGAAGCATTTTTTTCTGCTTATTTGCTATCATAAATCTTAAAATCGAAAAAATTTATTTCCTTTTGATTTCCACCTTTCACAAGCATGTCAATCAACCAAAAGACTCTTGAAAAATTGGAGATCCAACGGGTAAAAACCTTGAAACGATCACTCGAGCAGAACTCGTTTCAAGTATAAATTCACAACTCGAAAAACAAAAATCATAAAAATGGCCTCGTTTACCTATTTCCTGCTTTTTGCTGTCATCAGCCATGTGGCCTATTCAATTATATGCAGTCAACGCTTGAGGGGATCCGATATGGTAATTTTTATGCTATTTGTTATGTTATTTGTGCTTAACTAGTAAACTAAATTGCCGAAAATGAACTTAAATCATAGAAAAATTAGTTTAAAAACAATTTTGATGTCTTTCTAGGGAACCGAGGAGGACTGTGGTGACTCGTGCGCTTTCTGTCACTCCATTACGAGGAGGTTTGTCTTGTCAACTAAATATTAAACGTCAGAAAGTTATTAGGATTTAATTGACAGCTACAAAACTTCCTTTAATTTATTGTACAAACATGAAACATCATCGTACAAACAGAAAAAGGTAGTTTTAGTTTTTTGAGAGAAAATTTTCAGTGGTGGTGCTGATGATGAGAATTTCGAGGTTTTCGGATGTGGTTGCGGTGAGAACTCGATCGCCAAATCATTGAAACCAGACGATTTTCAGGATTGTGATGTGAGTGTGGAGATTCTTTGTCAAAAGAAACAAATGCCAAAACAATTCTTTGTCAAAACAATGTCAAAACAAATCTATTTTTAGGGAGAATACGAATCCCTGTCGGTTGGTCCAGAACACGCCTACAAGGATGAGGAGAAATGCTGTACATCAGCCGTATGTCACTAGATTCTCATCGGATTTGCAAAAATAAACACTTTTTACACGTTACTTGAACAAATGACAGCCATAAGATACCAGTTTTACAACAAAAGTCCTGCAAAAAGTTAAGAATCAATCAGAAATCATTCAATAACCTATCTTAAGTACCAATTTGAAGTGAGAAGTCTCGATGAGTGTTTTTAAACGGATCATAGTTCTTTGTTTTTTAAATCTCTAATAGTTTATACATTTATCAATACCCAAATCACTATTTACAACATAATAATCAGGCCTTCCAACAAACTTTCCGACAAACGAAGCGTGCGACTCGAGCGTTTTGACTAGTGGCTTTCCATTCCTTTCCCACGCATTCCAACATCTGGAAATTTACCTATTAAACAAACGTTTACGTACTGGAATTTTAGAGCTTGATGAATAACTTGGTGGGTATTTCTTGATAAGTAATGATTCCGATCTCAAAACATTCTTACAGCCCATCACTCTCACTTGCACACCACTAGTCTAATGGCTTGGCTTACCATGCTTTACATGGTTTTACATTATTAAATATTGGAATAATTCTTAAATCAAATACAGTCAGCTCTTATTATAACAACTCTCGATATAACAATCCTCGACATAACAATTTCCTCGATATAACGACTCACTTACGGTCCCGGTCAAGTGCTTAACAAAATACCTTAACTCGACTATCGATATAACGATTTTCGATAACGATTTTCTCGATATAACGATTATTTGATCGCCATTGCACTAACTTTTGACTTAATACAACGATTTTGTGGCTCAAGTGATACAATCAAGTGCATTTGTGCTATGAACAACATCCCGTTTTAAGAAAATTATCCACATTTTTGTACTACTCCAACTACAACTACACCGGTGGTCTAGTGGATAGTGGGACTACCTTTCGGTCGTAAGATCGGGGTTCGGTCCAGCTCTCGGTTTTTGGTTTTTTTTCTTTAGATGTAATACTTGACCTTGTAACTATTGAATATAACGAAGCAAAAGGCATGTTAACATAGATGAAACGAGATCATGAAGCATCCAAAAAAATAAAAATTTTCACAATGCGAACATCTAATAAAAGCAAAGTGCGTGCATTTTTTGCGTTTTTGTTTCAAAGTACGATTTACATCACAATGAGCAATGAACGGATAAAAACCTGTAAAGTATTAGATTTAAAAAAACCAAAAACCAAACAAAAGCCGTACCGAACCCCGATCATACGACCGAGAGGCCGTCCACTATCCACTAGACCACCGGTCGCCAAATTTCAGTGTATGAAAAGGACCCTTTAATGCTTTAATTCAATTTTCTTCAACTTTCTTCTTTAAAGTTCTTTAAAGCTTTGAAATTTCAATTCAATTTTTACGCGTTTGCAAGCCTATTTGGGAGTTTTTGATTTCAGATTATGAATCTCTATGCTCGAATTAGGCAGATGTATGTAGTCCGGAAACGAAAGCCCACGGGAAGTTCGTGCCTTTCTCTAGTCAAAAAGAATTTTTTGATGGATTAGACGCAAAATAACTCAGAAGAATCAGCATTGGGAACTTTCTGGAAAAAATAGAAACAAGAAGCATTTTTCATTTATTGTCTCTTTTTAATGAAGAATTATTTTCTTTGCTCTTTTCTCGTAAACTTTCGATAAAATCTTTTCACCTGTATACGCCAGAAATGATCGAGTCATGTAGCAGGTGAACATGAGAATTGTATAAGATCTAGTGAAAGAAAAATTGTTCAACTATGTTCAACTATTATACAAATGTATAATATGTTGAGATCAATTGAAGTGAATGTAAATTGGCTGAATGTTTGGCAGAGAACTAGATCTGCATTCTTTTGATACTCTGTATCTTCTCTTAAAGATTGTTTCTGTAAGTGATTATCGAATTTTTGTCTAACTAGGAAAGGCCGCCGACTCAAGGTGGGATTTCGGAATGGGACTTACTGGGGACGGTCGCCAACTTCAGATGGAATTTCCTATCTTATTTCCCATCCTATTGGGTTGGGGACTATGACTCGGCGCCAAACTTTAAAGACACTTTTTGCACGCATAAAGTCTTCTTTAAATATACGTTTTCTTTCATCAAAAGGATCCACTATTTCTCTACAAAATGACTTTTGAGAGATTCCACAAAGCTTTTCTTTCGTGGAGTTTATGAACATCCAAACGCAGCTGATCAAAATGGCAAAGAGTCTGACTCATCGTTTGAACAGTTTCTTGCACATAAACCCTCTTTGGTGTATATGTAAAAAAGATAGAGTATATTCAATTACATAAGTTGCCGAATTTGCAGGAAGAGCCCTCCAACCGCTTTTTCTAGATGACAGTTTGTGGTTTTTGTGAAAAAATGGCCTTTTCTTGAGCTGAGGCGCTGTTTGAGTTTTCTTTTAAATGTCATTTTGTAGAGAATTAGTTAACTTTTCTACTGATATTAAGCGCGTATTATTTGACGAAGTCTGCTAGAAGTTTTAGAAGTTTTTTTTGATTTTTGGCGCCGAGTCATAGTCCCCAACCCAATATTTTGTTCAGTTCTTCAGGCTTTCTGAGACCTATCCGCTTTTAGTTTTTCCTAAATGGCTTGCAAACGAAAGGAATTTGGCTTTAAAGTTTTAGCTATTCCTTTGTAAAAATTCCTAGCTTACCTTACGATATCGACTTTCCAATTCATCAACAGAACAACATTTTAAAAGACGTTTCACAACTTTATCGCATTTGTTGTTCTCCCAACTTTCGGGAAATGATTAAATTTGCGTGGTTTTTGTCGTTACCGGCCGAAATCCCACCTTGAGTCGGCGGTCTTCTCCAATAAGTATGTTATAGCCGTTGGTTTTTTTGGTCTGTCTTCGCACTTAGGTGTTCCTATTTTGCGCAGATCCCAATCGATGAGTAGAGGTCGGTGTAGAAGTCTTGGACAATCTTCTCCATCGACGCTTGAGTTGGCTCTTGTGCCGTTATTGTCCTTGAGGGCTGTGAAGACTTGTCTCTCTTGGATGAGTCCTCGTCTGCACCTCTTGATGCTTTGTCTGCTTCCAGGACAGGAGCTTTCGCTTGCGGTGGTTGCTGAGGTCCATCTTGAGGTGGTTGCGACATGCTTTGTCAGCTGTTCTTCGCTCCAGCTCTGTGGAGTTGGTGTTATTCTTGATGTGGATCTTCATCTTGAGCAGCTCCTTGGTCACATCTGAGATCCTCTGATCTTTTGGTTTTTAATTTAATTTCTCAAGCACTATTTAAGCATAAAAAACTTTGAAAAAGTTGCGTTGCTGTTTTTTGTTATGCATGAAAAGAAATCTTTCTCCAGAAAATCCGCCTTCGGTCTTCCTCTGAGTTTATTGGGTCCATAAATAGTGAAAAATAAATTGTGACAATCAAAATAAAGAAACAGACAGAGAAGGGATGACGGTTCATTCTCAACGTAATCAAAAAAACCCTTCCAAAGTATTGTAAGTTCAAAAAGTTCTCCTCAACAAACAAACCATTCACCTATTTAATGTGTTTTGGCGCCAAAATTCATTTTTCCATCAATTATAATTACTTCTTGGAAGCTATCGTTTCTAAAGAAAACTCGGTAAATGTTTTACTCGGAAAGCTACCTTGTGTTCCGATTGAAAAACACCACCAGGTGCTTGTGCTGATTGTCTAGGATCATTTGTTCATCAAAGATTATCATGGGTTCCTCTTGAACTTGAATCACAACTGCATTCAGCTTCTCAACAGTAATGTCTCTTCCAGAATTAGTTCTCGTCATTGTTATATTGATTGGATTGACAGGTTTGTGAAGTTTATTTGAGAAGCTTGATTTGAATCAACGAAGATATAAACTCGTAGAAGTGTGTCTCCTACTTCCTAGTTAGTTTCTAAAAAGCTTACTACAAGAGTACTAAACATTAAATAGAGCAAACTCATAGATATGCATAGAGTCTTTTCCATAGGTTTTTATCCATGCTTTCCTCACTATTTCTTCAGAACAGACACGCATTTCGTAATTTTTTTAAACATTTTTAACCTAATTCTCAGTGTCGTTTATTTTAGAGGAAAATTATGTAAAAATGCTTAAAATAAGGGGAAAATAGCCACGAATAAACACCAAAACTCCTCGCTGATAACGAGAAAGATCCATTGTTTGTTACATGGAGTCTTTTGTGTGTTTAAAGCTTTTAAAAGTTGTATTCACTATAAAAGCGTGTCATTGTACTTGCAATGATTGACGAATGTCCCCTGTGTTCACTCCTCAACTCCCCTATTCAGCTCTTTACATCGGTGTCATGCAATTTTACTACATCGATTTTGTCCTACCCACTGATCCACTGGGTATCAGTGATGATCTCTATTATGAACTAAGCGCCATTATTAGCACATCCACTACAACTGTAAGTGTTATTTAGAAAACAAATCGGTTTTTATCGATTCAGGTACTCCTTTTGTCACTAGTCTCTACACCGATCGCATGTCTATGCTCGGCAACGAACAATCGCTTGGCTTTGCCGATTCGGTGAGAGAAATTTAGTAGTATCTAGACATCTCGACAGCAATTTGGATTCGTTAAAAGATCTTTCGACAATTGATTGGATTGTTGGCAATCTTCTTCCTGGCCGAATCCTGATCGATCTGCCAATTTTCCAGTCTCTTTGTCGCGCTTGATTGTTTTTGAAACTGTCTGGTGTGGCACTTGCAAAAGCCGCAAAATCTCCATCACTGATTTGCTATCCTTTGAGAGTCGAACCATGGCTGGTAGCAAATCCATCGCAAATTTCATTCTGAAAAAAAGCTAATACAAAATAATTTTAGTCATGAGTAAGAAAAAGAACGAGATAAAATAATAAATCTATCAAAACCGAATCCGCTCCATAATTTTGGGGCATCCTGTAGGTTTTTTGAAGTTTTTAAAATAGTAGATGATATTTGTAGTTTCGCTAATTACAAAAGCATTGAATAACTTGAAAGCAAAGATATCAAGGCAGTTTATGACGTCATGTAATAGAATTATTTGAACAGTCACAAAATCAAATGAATATTTTTGTTTTAAAACTGACAAGATTGTATTTTTTGACACTACCTCATCTGATAAGCAAATCCATTTACTTTCATTTTGTTTCTTTTGCAAAAGTTCTTAGCCACATTTTGAAATAATTCTCAAACTTTGTTTGTCAGAATTTTGTCACTTTGTTTGTCAGAATCAGTTCTAACATTCAGTTAGAACTGTTTTGATTTATCTAAAATTTGATTGAGAGACAATTTGTTCTCATTTAGATTACTGATCACAGCTGAAAACGCGAACAAGCTCGTCTACGCGATCTTCTATGCAGCTCAACTATTTTGTGGTTCAGTGGATGCATGGGGGCCAGGTCCAACTGGAAGGTTCTCTATCGCCATTAGATATTCAAAAGGAATTTTGTCAATGTCATGCGTGCATGCGTTCATCTGCTCGTGCTTTTGTAAAAGTCATGCGTTAATGCGTTCATTTATAAAGTTTGTGCTTTTTGAAAGTTCATGCGTTCATGCGTGACCGTTCATGCGCTCATACGTTCTTTAGTGAAGTTCAACTTTAGTAACTTTTCGCTTATTGTTAAATTATAGTATATACGTTCAATTTTTTCAAGAAGTTATTCCCAGCTTCATCGTTTTACTTGCTGAAACTTATGCATGCGTGTATTTTACATCCATATAAGACGCGCACAACAATGTAACAATCTTTTGCGTATACACTTAGCACTTGTGCATAAGTTTCAGCGAGTAAAACGATAAAGTTGGGAATCACTTCTTGAAAAAATTGAACGTATGACTATAATTTAACAATAAGTGAAAAGTTACTAAACATGAACGCATGAACTTTACTAAGAAAACGCATGAACGCATAAAAGAATGAACATTCCGAACGCATCAACGCATCAACGCATGAACGCATAAACGCATAAACGAATGAACATTCCCAACGCATGAACCCATGAAAGCATGAACCCATGAAAGCATGAACGCATGGAAGCATGAACGCATGAACGCATATACGAATGACATTTACAAAGTGTCTATTCAATATTCAAGATATTGCAGATGTTCTGATGAAATCACTGGAACATTCTATGATGGTTATTTCCTTCTTTCTGGTACATACAAATTGATGGACATCGCTCAATACTGTCAAATGCTCGTTTCGTTAAGGTTTGTGGTCTCAATAGTAGATAGCTTGAACTTGAATAGTATTATAATAATGAAACCAAACAAACTATTTTCCATAAAAACTTAAATCTAGTAATTTAGTCTTGATGACATCCTAGTTTTTGAATATCTAGTCTAACCAGCAACTTGTAATATTTGTAAATCCGAATTTAGTCGTTTCCTTGCCGTCTCCTTTGACGGTCAATACTTTGGATACACTCTGAAATGGCCACTCGTTCAAGTCGTCATTCCTTATTTGCTAGATGTTGCCTATGTACAGGGTAGAAATCTCTTTTTTGGGACATTTATCGGATACGGAAATTCGTACATCAGTTATTACTATGATCAAATTCTTCCCACCGTTCCTTTATTTTTCACCTGTGCGCTCGATTTTGTGACAAATCGAAAATTGAAAAAGGTTTAAATTTTATTGGAAACACAAACTACTCCTTTGAAGTCAACGAAAACGCTGTAAATTGGTCGCTAACGAAATTTACGTGAAATAACTTGATTTCAAAGGGAATAAAAATCCCCATTACATTAGTCATATAAAGAAAACAAAGGAATTAAAGTGGCATAGAGACAGCTTCAATCTTCAATAGGCCCCGAGTCGAGTCACAAAACGAATTCGGACTCGACTCGTGGTTTGACCCGGCTCAATTTTTTTAAAAGTGCCCATGTCTAATAGTGGCAGTTTTACGTCATCTGTGTTACCAGAGTAAACGTTTCAAAAAGTGGCTCAGAAAATTTACCGCAATGTTTTAAAAAAAGCCTGCTCATTTTTCAGATCTCTTCATGGTTCACTACTACAGAGTGTTCGATAATTACGCGGTCTCGGTATTTTAAGTGAAACTCAGCATTCAGATGCGCAATCATCTTACGCTTTGTTTTAATAGAAAATTTAAATATTTTTCTATGATGGATGCTTAGGTTTGGTAAAAAAAATGTTTTTCTGCCTTTTTTATAAAACCTCAAAGTTGGCAATCTTGGCTCTTTGCTGCTTGCTTGGCGCGGCATTTGTTTTTGGAGGATTTCACAACAATTTTGGTGATCAGGTATGTTTCAGCGCTAAATTTAGTTTTATTAGGTTACTTTTACCTAAAAGTTAAAGATTCACATTTAACAGAAACTGAAAAATGAAAAATTTCGGTTCGCAAAGTCATCTTTTGACAGGCCCGTGTGAAAGCAAGATTTCCAAAATAGCAAAATTTTCCCAAAATTTTCCGTGTCACGTTACCTTCCGATTCATTTGATAATCTTTAAAAGGTATTGCAAAAACAAAAGCGTTCAAAAACATGCTTAATCTTTGGTGTTTTATGGAAATGAAAAGCTAAAAACAAGTGCGGCGGCAGGCAATTCCTGACTGCCAACTTTGAGGTTCGATAAAAAATAAAGAAAAACTTTTTTTGTCAAACCAAAGAATCCATCATAGAAATTATTCTAATTTCCTATTAAAATAAAGCGTAAGTTGATTGCGCATCTGAATGCTGAGTTACACTTTAAATACCGAGACCGGGTAATTATCGAACACTCTGTAGTAGTGAACCGTGAAGAGATCTTAAAAATGGGCAGGCTTAAAAAAACATTGCGGTAAATTTTCTGAGCCACTTTTTGAAACGTTTACTCTGGTAACACAGATGACTTAAAACTGCCACTATTAGACATGGGCGCTTTTAAAAAAATTGAGCCGGGTCGAGTCACGAGTCCCGAGTCGAGTCAAACCACGAGTGGAGTCCGAATTCGTTTTGTGACTCGACTCGCGGCCTATTGAAGATTGAAGCTGTCACTATGCCATTTTTTATATTGGCCAACGTAAAAATTATAGATGAGACGAGCTGGACATTCCCCATCAAGGGCGGAAAGTTTGCTGATGATACAAGTGAGCGTTTCAGTGTCTCGTTTTGATAACAAGACACGTCACTTCCAAAAAAAACCCACCCTACACAAGGCTAAAGCTAGATTGTCACATTTACTTTGATAATAGAAGAATCATTGTATTGATCAATACATTCATTCACTGACTTTCCACTTTCCACTTTCCATTCAGTTCACTCTCCATTCAGATCATTCTGCATTCAGATCACTTTTCATTCAGATGGTCACCAACTCGTCTTTCATTTTAACGAACACGATCGTTGTGTATTTTCTTCAAAAGATCATCAGCCTATATTTCGATTGGAAAATTTACTACACGTATTCGAATTTTCAACAGCAATTCCTTGCGGCATTTTTATTCAATTTAATGGCCAGGTTTGGTGTTTTTTAGGAAAATTTCATTGAAATCTACTCAATTTTCAGTGTCATCTGTATTTTGTTTTTGGTGAAGAGAAAAGAGAAAACATCACAGAAAACCACTATTGTCACTGTTGTCTCGTCTTCGTTTACACAAGAACGATAAGAGAAAACTTCAAAAGTTGATATGAAAAGTGAGAAAATAAAGTGATTTGCTAACTTCAGCTCAGTCACTCATCTTGGCAAGATCCTGTGTTTTGACAAAGTGAGCGTAAAAAAAACTGGAAAGCGATGCGGGGGAAATCTCACCTGAGCAAGTTTGTAATTAACCTTGATTATTGATAATGCTTTCAAGAGATTCCAAAAAATACTAATAATAGTAATAAAAAAGTAAACGTATCACACTGAATAAATAAAAAGAAACATTTGTTTTGCTGTATTGGTGTGCAAAGGCAATCCAAGTACTTTAAAGGGTCAAACGTTCAACTTCAAACGTCACTTTTTTTCTTTTCTTCTTTTTGAAATCCATTTTTATGTTTCAAGTATGAATTCTGACGAAGAAGAAGCTATTTCCAACAAACCTTCATTTGTTATCGTCGAATTGTCCCAATTCGAACTTTACTTAAGCATTTGTGGAATCATATTTGTGGAAACTCTCAAGGTGAATGGAGCAAAGGAAAAGCTCGAAATATCTATTGGACTGCTAATGAAACTAGTTTGACTGCTATTATTTTATGTTCCTGCTAAATGGATTCACGGATTGGGTGGTCAGCTCAGTCATGGAATCGCGACGAGAAACGGGGATCTTACCGCAGCACAAATAGCACAGCACCAGTGGATTTTCCAGCTCTGTTGTCTTTCTTCTCTTCGGTGTCTTTCGAATCGGCATTTTCTTCGTCTTTCTAGGATGTTTGTATGGCCAACTGTTGAATTTACTTACCAAGAAAAACAACAAGTAATTATTTCGGGACTGAATCGGTAAGCACTGCAATGAATGGGCACTACAATTCTCCTAGTTTTTCGGCCGAATTTTGCGTTATAGCTACGAAAAACGACATGAATTCGAAGCCTTGAAAAGAAAAACAACTATCAACCGATTTGTTTTTGGTGTTAGCAAGTTGTTTCTTACTCATTTAAAACATGATGATTATCTGAAAAAGAAATTTTTCATTTAGAATCAGCCGTGATTGTCACACTTCCACATACGTTAGACAATAGTTTCCGGAATTATTTATTTGGTTTCATTTTGCAAATGAAGCAACTCAATTTTCGATTTTCTGTCGTTTCGGAAATAACCGATTCCACATAGGTATTTGAGACTGATTGCAAAGCCAGATGCGGTAAAGAATCATTAAAATCTTCTGAACTCACTTTGAACCACTCATTCGGCGGTGGCTTGTTTTCAAAAGTGAAAAAATCGTCTATAGTGTCGTCAGTGTAGATCCGGGTGTTGTTGAATTTATGAAGCCCTATCCAAGCATAATGATCATAAGCACAACCGTCGTCCCATTCGCTAAGGCCTAATGGACCACTGAGGTCGGATGTTGCCAAATCTGAACATTTAGACTTAAGCGTAGCGATCAAATACCTATTGGGTACCTAAAGAAATTGTAAAGACTTATGCGGAAACCTAATATTTTCAATAAACTTTCCTTTTTGGTTTACCTTTCACAAACTCTCGCTCATATGTTGAGTGTACCGAGGTGAGATGTGCTCCAAATCCTCTACAGTTCATTTCTGCCTCACGCCAAGAAAACAATTTCGAGTTAAGCAGGTTTGGATCAGTGAAATTCTAAAAGAAATCGCATCTCTAAACTTTTCAAAAGGTTACCTGAAGATAATAGCACGCATTTGTGTAATTGTAGTAGATCCATCCAGTTTTACAAGTGTTTCCCAATAAAGGAGGAAATATTTTCTGTCGTCTCACTCTATTTGAACGTGTTTTAGACAGAAAAGTTGTAAGAGTTTACCTTTTTTTGCAAACAAATCCATCAGGTCGTTGATCGGGATCGGTCATTTCTGCTGTCCCCAATAGATACCACCAACCATTTAGTTCTATCGGTTTACAACGAATGCATTTCTGTAAACAACTCTACAAGGTGCGGCAAATGTTTCCAAAAAATGTCTATTGTTGAATTGCAAGAAGAATATGAAGAGAGTAATCCGAGTGTTATAAACCATTTAAAAGCTCTTAATAAATACTAAAAAATCGAATAGTTAAATTAACAGTTTGTGTCAATCTTGGAAAAGATTTAAGGACCTGAACGTGAAACTCCTGAAAAAGGTGATCTTCTGTTTTAAACGTCACCTAGACCATTGATTTCCAACTATTAGGTTGATGCAAAAGTCTTTTTCATTTTTTTCGTCTGCCGTTTCAAGCCAACAAATGCACCAATTAAACTACGGTTGATTTCATTAGAAAAACCAATTATTTTTCTGCAAAATAACGTTAAAACGGGTTTAAAAATATTTTATGCCTGGATTTTCTTGAGAGTATGAAGTCGGGTAGTCAAAAAGGGCAAACTCGATGATGCGGTTTAGACATCTTAGCTAAAGAAAACCTATCTTCGTGTCAATAGATAAAAGATAGAGAAAAAAAAAGTTTGATATTTGGCCAAAATTTCAGAGAAATTCATTCAGCCAATTTTTCCGTAGAGTTTTTTATAGATTTTTACGAAAAAGGCGTTTTTCACTCTCGAATTTGCTTGAAAGTGAACCGAAATTGATTTAAAAAGATGGAAATTGAACAAAAAAACACTTTTTTTATAGAGCAAACTATAGATTAATTGGTGAATTTGTTACTTTTTAACAGAAGTACGAAAAAAATGAAAAAGACTTTTGCATCAACCTAATATATATTGGGTTGGGGAGAATGAGTCGGCGCCAAACTTTAAAGGGACTTTTTGCACACATAAAGCCTTCTTTAAACATACGTTTGGTTTCATCAAAAGGATCCACTATTTCTCTACAAAATGACTTTTGAGAGATTCCACAAAGCTTTTCTTTCGTGGAGTTTATGAACTTCCAAACGCAGCTGGTTAAAATGGCAAAGAGTCCGACTCATCATTTGAACAGTTTCTTTCACATAAACCTTCTTTGGTGTTTATATAAAAAAGATAGAGCACATTCAATTACTTAAGTTGCCAAATTTGCAGGAAGATCCCACCAATGGTTTTTTCTAGATCACAGTTTGTAGTTTTTGTGAAAAAATGGCTTTTTCTTGAGCGGAGGCGCTGTTTGAATTTTCTTTTAAATGTCATTTTGTAGAGAATTAGTTAACCATTCTACTGATATCAAACGCATATTATTTGACGATTTCTGCTAGAAGTTTTAGCAATTTTTTTAATTTTCGGCGCCGACTCATTCTCCCCAACCCAATATAAAGCAGAAGAGACGTCAGTCTGTCCGTATGGTAAACATTTGATTCGTTGCGCATGTTTGCTTTTTGATTAGAGACGAAAACGTTAACTCTTCAGTTTGATTTAGCCATCTAACAGTCATATTCGGTATATTTTTATTTTTACTTCCATGGTTATACTGCTTATTCTTACATGATTATGATGCATTTCTTGTTTTTTTGGTTGTTCAATGGTTAAAAGAGCTTTTATTTTAGAGAATGAGGATGTTCAAATCGCTCAACTGTATTCTCTGCAAGCAACCGTGTAAACTTTGCTTTTCAGTAATGGACTTTCTAAATGAGCTACCCGAAATGACTCGAGAAATGGAAGCAATAGAGGATGCCGCGAGAAATGTCAAAGATGAATCTAGCTGCAATGAATGCCACGAAAAGGTATGCCTTCATAAATTGATTCCTATGGAGAGATATTTTAGGATATTATCGACAAGATGTTTTACTGTAGCGCATTCAGCTTTGAAGTGAATGATTGTTAATATTCAATAAGTGCATTTTGATTTTTAGTTTTGTGCTGTTTGTGCTTATAAGAGAATATCATTCGCATGGAACCATTCCGCTATTTGAGAAACAGGTTGCATGTTGTTGTTAGTTTGAAAAGCTGATTATATTAGTTCAATTTATTTAGTCTGATTAAATGTTGATAGAACTTCAACAAGACTCACAAAATGCCGTCCCAATCGTCGTGACCTACAAGAATTTGGTTCCTGAACTGCACAAGGGACTTCTCAAGGGCATTGACATTTTTGAAACGGTATTTTTATCAAATAAAACCATTTGAAGTCGATATTTCTTTAGGAATTACTTTCGAAAGAAGAAATTCTGAAGTACGCATCAACTTTTGCCGACTTACGGGATAAACATGAATCATTCATGTGAATTTTAACATTGCGAAACAAAATACATTTGTTCTTTAGAAAGATGAAGCCCAAATTCGAGTCATCCGCTGAGAAATACTTGCCTCATTTGCGCAAATTCTACACGGAAGTTAAGGTGAGTTGAATGAGTTTTAAAAGAATTGCAATTATCTGTTGAGGAATTGATTCAAACTCTCGACGAGACTCCTGATATCAAGAAATCCAAATAGAAAATTTTACGTAAGGTTTTGATTGTTTATCTTTTTTTCTTTCAAATAAAACGTTTAAATAATTTTGAACTAATGAAAACATAAAAAAGCAATTTCGTATTGTTAAGAGTTTGATTTAATAGAAAAATAGAAATTGGCTAAACTGAGGCCTCTTGACGCTTCAGGGGTTTTAACATTTGAAGTAAGATTCGAAATTTGAGAGCGCTTTTCCCATTTAGAGTTCGTTACTGAAATCGATGTGCACAACAATGTGTCTATAAACAAAAATGCTGCTCTTTGTGGTTGATGAGCTCAAATCTGTTTGAAGACGATTTTATTAGGTTGGTGGGAAGATAATCGAAATAAACAAGACTCAAACTTTGTCTTTGATTTTAAAAGTCCTTTTTTAAAATTTTAAAAGTCATTGATACTAAACTTTTAGCTAATTGTGATTGATATATGTTTTCTCTTTTATGATTTTTTTTACTTTACAATCAGTCTTTATTTTGAATAAAAATTGAGTGTTTTAAGAGCATGGATAGGGAGCAATTTCGGACACTTTTTCTACGAGTTCAAGCTTGCTCATACAGCAACAGAAGCGACTGATAATATCAACATTTAATTAAAAAGAACGTCAAGGAAGGCCTCCCAGAGTTGACGATGAAAAATTGGAAAAACTGGTGGAAGGAGATTCGACCAAAACATCTTGAGGATACGCACAGGACCTTCAGGTTCAACAATTTTGGCTCATTTGAAAACAATCGGAAAGGTAAAGAAGATAAAGCAATGGATTCCGCACGAATTAAGCGACTCGCCGAGGCTGCAGCGTCTGACAGCCGCCTCGACGCTTCCAAGCCGAAATGAAAAAGATCCATTTCTGAATCGGATTGCCCCGTGTGACGAAAAATGGATCCTATACGACAACAGAAAAAGAAGGTCCGAATGGCTCAGCAAAGATGAAAAGCCCAAACGCACTGCAAAGCCAGAGATTCATCAAAAAAAGGTGATTATTACTGTTTGGTGGTCCAGGCTAGAAACTAACGGGGAAGTGGAAAAATTTTGTTTCCCGGTTTTCAAAAGCGGAAAAATTTAATTTTGCAACCGTATCGAGCCATGATTTCCGACCGTCGACCTCCATTGTGAACACAAAAAGGCTATTGGGGCGGTGAAAATTGGACTTCGTGGCAGACACTATTGTGTTCACTTCCTCCCGCAGGTTTCCGCATACTAAGAACACCAGAAATATTTATATAAAAGGCCGAGCTGAGTTCGAAAATTTATCCAAGCAAATGCTCTCTCAACTCATCCTATATCTTCTGGTAGCTGGTAGGTCACCTTTATAATTTATTAAGAGTATAAATTGCAATTTTAACCAATTTTATAACCAATTTGACTACGATGAATAAATCATTACATTTTGGACCAATTGATCATTTTACCTTAAACAGATTTTTGAAAACTTAATATTTCGACGGGTTAGGCGCAGGGTTTCCAATAGAATAGGTAAATACGGTAAAAAATCTACATAAACTGTTTCATCTGCAAATTTCAGTGTCCACAGTGGCCTCTACACTGCCCCCGTGTACGAAATGCCCGGCTGGAGGTGAGTCGTTAAATAAAGGCTAACAGAGTGGGTTATGTATGGTAACTTGATTATTAGATGAATGGAGACAATGAGTGAATTTGGTTTCAGAAATAAAGAGAATAGAAAAGTACCTTCATAGAAAAATACAAACTTATTTTAATAGGAAAACACTTCATCGGAAGTTCATTCGGGTAGCCGATTAGATTGGCCGATAAATCTCCAGACACTTTTTTTCTACTAGTGTTTATAAATGACAAATCCACCAATTCACCTACGGTTTGCTCCAAATAAAAGATGTTTAGCATTGGCTTTTCTATAATTTTCAAGCCGATTTGAGTCTGTTTCCAAGTAAATTCGAGTGAAAAAACTAGTTTTTTCAGAAAATTCGAAAAAAAGCTCTACAAAGAAATCGGCTAAACAGATTATCGTGAAGATTCGGCGATATACCTAGCTTTTTGAGCTCTATCTTTTGTCTATTGACAGCAACATAGGTTTCTGTAGACCAAAACGCCTAAATTGCGTCTTCGGGTTGTCGCCTTTTTTGCGAGTAGAAAAATGTCTAAAGACTTATCGGCGAACCTAATAATACGGTAGTTGTGTTGGCTAAAAAACAAGTTTCAGGCTTTTGGTCGAACTGGAAAGACTACACGAGCTGCTCGGACACCTGTGGGTTGAACGGGCAAAAGGTGCAGACAAGAACGTGCACTTCGTGGTCGAAGGGATGTCCGTGCTCGTGAGTTTTCGATAGATAAGTATCATCACAGTTTTTCTAACGAGTTGGACTATTGGATCTCAAATATCACCAGATCTCTGAGAAAATCAAATCAATTTTCCAAATCCATCGTTTTGCTATGCGTTTTCGCTTTCGGAAAATCAGCATTCCAGTGGCTTCGCATCACGAGTTCGTCCATGTGCACCTGCTGCGTGTGTTGCCCCGCGAGCTGCTTGTAAATCCCCCTACACACAAGTCAGTTTTTATTTTTTCTTCTTACCTTCTTTTAGTTCTTATTGTATACTAAAATCTCCAATTTTAACCCTTCAAACGTCACACTCATTTCCAGTACACAAACAGCGCCACGGGGAAGAAACTTTGCGGAAACGTGTCAAGAACGGACAACTATGTGGCGCCGAAATGTGCCCTAACAAGTTTGTCTTTTTCTTCTCTTTTCTATAAAAAGAATGTTTCAGAAGTGTTCAATACATGCCCGTGTCCAGCAGCTGGTGAGTGCACTAAAAGAAAGCAGATCTCTAGCAATAAGCTTTCAAAACAAATTTAACCAAAATTAATAGTGGCTCAACAGCCAATCGCTAAAGATCTTGTAGCTATGTCGACTTTTCAGGTCTCTGGACCGAGTGGTCCAACGTTGGCTCGTGCAACGCCACTTGTGGTCGCTGCGGAACCGTCAAACAAACGAGAACGTGTCGATCGTCGTCCTATGGCTGTCCATGCCCGTGAGTTTCATATTCTTTTGCGTTTAAGTGAACTTCTAAGACAGATTTTCCAAAAAAAAAAAGCTAGTCAAACAGCAAAAAGCAACATTACCAATACAACTTCTAGCGGAGCGAAAACCCAAAATGTCCACTGTGAGAAAGCGCCATGTGCCGGAAACACGTGCTGTAACGGGAACAAAGTGGTGAGTGAATTGGAGGAAGAAATTTGGGAATAACAACCGGAAAAGAAACTGATTTCTGTGTTTTCAGGTGAAAATCTTGGGAACAAATCCGGTTGAATACCAATGTGGAATGCTGCTGCCACCCTATGAACTACTCCCGTTGCCCACATGTCCGAAGGTTGTCCAATGGGCCTTCCCTTGATAATATGTAGTTTTAGACGACAACCAAAGCCACAACTAAGGCAACCACGAAAACGACAACAAAAGCAACAACCACCACAAAGACAACCACTAAAGCAACCACCACTACCGCGAAAAGTAAGATTTTAAATAAGTATATACTGATTTCTTCAACCAATCCAAGCAATCAGTCATAATACAGAAACAAATCCTATCGACGCCTTAATCTAAACTACCTAATTCCATAACAGGACTCCAAATTCTTAACTTAAGCATAACTCTTAAAAGTCAACGATCGTGATTTTGTGGAGTGACACTCTGCTGGTCAATGAAAGGGAATAACCGTTTTTAATGGCTGCAGTTTATATGCAAGCCAACCCAAGCTAAGTAGTTTAATTTCAACCGGCACGGTGTGTTACATTGCTCTGCGCTTCGGATAACTCCAAACCTGCGACTAACCGAGCCCGACGTTGCTTAACTTGGCAGATCGGACGGGATGCCGCGTTTCAACGCGGCGTGATCGTAACTGAAAGTAGCTTTAAGAAACTGAAAAAGTTGAGGTACAATTGTTCACGTAGTGTTGCACTTAAAGAACCGATCCATCTATCTCTTTCCAAAAATTTCTTTCCTCCATCAAAACGTGAAGTGAATCTTTGTCTATTTTTGCAAATGTAATCTAAAAATTCTGATTCTCTAAATCCTCTAATTCTCTAATTCTCTGTTCTTCAGATTGCAATTCGTGTACGTTGGCCGAACTAAACGCGTTGAATGGAAATGGAGACGGTTTCTACACTCAAGGAGACATCCTGTGAGTCCTACATTTATAAATTCATATAAGGTTAACTTTAGAACGCTAGATAATTACAAAGCCTATGCATCCACTTATTTTCAGAGTTGATGGTGTGTCGGGTTGTAACATCTGTGGTTGGAGCTGTAACACGACCACTTCGATGGTAAGTTCTTTGTTTCAAAATCTTTCAAGAGAATATTAAGGTTAACTACAAAGTCCTGGGCACTGATATGTCGACAGTGATTGTCGATGACAGCACACATTGTGGCTATGTAAGTTTCTATCTCTTTTCATATCTTTTATTCTTGTCGTAAAACCGCAAACCGCAACTTGACGGACACTATTTAGATCAACAACGATAATGACGGACGGTATCAATGCTCGGACACTGGTGTGTGGCAATTCAAAACGGTGAGTATGGCGATAATACATATCGGAAATCGTTTGGAGTTGAATGTGATGAGTCTGAATTTAGTCTGCTGGTGTGTCAACCGATATGGGCAAGTACACGTGCTCAAAGGGTGTCCCTTGCTGTCAATCATGTACTTTGGCACAGCTGAATGCGTTGAATGGAAATGGAGACGGTTTCTATACTCAAGGAGGTGTCATGTGAGTGGGAATCTGAGTCATTAATTGATTCGAATCTTTTACTTCTTTGGATCTCTTTATATGAACCATTTACTAACTTGAATTTGAACGCAAAATGTGATGAGTGAATATTTTAGCGTCGATGGCATCTCGAACTGCAACATTTGCGGTTGGAGCTGTAACACGACTACTTCGATGGTAATTTTTTCCTTCAACAGTTTACTAACTTATTTGCTTGTTACTAACTGCCTTACTAGCTAGTTAGTAAAGCTTAGGATTAAGAAAGTGACAAGAGACTAATTTTAAGGTTAACTACCAAGTCTTGGGCACAGATTTGACAACAGTGGTCGCCAATGACGACACACATTGTGGCTATGTAAGTTCTTACCTTTTTTTCTTCTTGTTGTAAGAAACTCCAGATCAACTCCAGACACATTTTAGATCAACAACGACAATGATGGACGATATCAATGCTCAAGCAATGGTGCCTGGCAATTCATGACGGTAAACCTTTTTGTGAATTCTTTCATTTTCGAAAACCTAATTTCAGGCTGCTGGTGTATACACAGATATGGGCAAGTACACATGTTCCAAGGGTGCCGCTTGCTGATAAAAACCTGTACTTCACTTCAATCAACGTGCCAACAAAGCTTCTTTATCTTTGATTCTTGTTTTATTGTATGCTCACTAATAAACACTTTAATAAAATGTCAAATGTTAATGTAATTTTGGTTTTCATCAAATAAATAGTTCTTAATCTAGCGATTAACACCAAGATCTTCCCGAAAGTGTCTTGAAGAAGTTTTGGAACGCGTCCCCGTCAAGGGGATAAAATGGGAATCTAAAAGCTTTCAAGCTTGGTTTTGTTTTGAAAATACGTAAAAGTAATTTCGACATTTCTTATTTCGACACTCAAAACCTTTTTTGTCTTGCTACTAATGCTAAAAGATATTTTCTAGATGAATAAAAACCACCTTTTCCGATCAATTTCAAGATATAGTTCCGATCTTCAGGTGAAATTAAGAGCTCTCTCAAAAGAGAGAAAAAATTTTTCATTGAAAAGCAAAATTTCCACGTTTCATCAAAGTTCAGGTGAAAATCGTGTTAGAACAGTTGAAAAGAGTAGAAGTTGAAAAGCTTGAGTTGCAAACTTTCGTTTCTTCAAGTCTTCGTTTCGTTTTGGTTGCCACTTTTGCTATGTTTCATCCAAATGCTGATCAACGTTTATTACTGAATGGGTTGTATCATGGATTCAGGTAATTGGTTGTTGTTACTAAATTAACCTTTTTAAAATAAGCTAATCGATACAGTGTCTCTAAATGAGGTACTTGAAGAAAAAACTTAAACCAACTCTTTCAGTATAGTCACCACAACACTTTTCGTCTTCACTATGTACTTTTTGATAGTTCATCACTCACCAGCCACAACCAAACATCGACAATATATGTTTATCATTTCGGTATGGTTTTTGATTGAAAATCCATTTGAGTAATTTGTCTTCTAATTCAACTGAGGTCAAATGCCTTCCGGCTCCTTTCACATGTTTGGATTCATTAGATTGTTGCTTTTCAATCAAAAATCATACCGAAATGATAAACATATATTGTCGATGTTTGGTTGTGGCTGGTGAGTGATGAACTATTTCTTTACCTTTCTTCTTTACCTTTCCGATTGATTTCAAATGAGCCAAAATTGTTGAATGATCAACCTGAAGGTCCTGTCCGTATTCTCGAGATGTTTTGGTCGAATCTCCTTCCACCAGTTTTTCCAATTCTTCATCGGCAACTCTGGGAGGCCTTCCTTGACGTTCTTTGTCATGAAACGTCTCATCGCCCGAGTGAAATCGCCGAAACCAAAAAGCGACCCTTTCATAAGAAACACTTCCCTCGCCAAATGCCCTGTTGATATTACCAGTCGCTTCTGTTGCTGCATGGCCAAGCTTGAACTCGTAGAAAAAGTGTCCGAAATTGTTCCTTATCCATGCTTTTATAACAATTTAAACAATTTTTATTCAAAATAAAGACTGATTGTGAAGTAAAAAAACATAAAAGAGAAGAACGTATATCAATCACAATTAGCTAAAAGTTTAGTATCAATGACGGAAAAGGACTTTTAAAATCAAAGACAAAGTTTGAGTCTTGTTTATTTCGATTATCTTCCCACCAACCTAATAAAATCGTCTTCAAACAGATTTGAGCTCATCAACCACAAAGAGCAGCATTTTTGTTTATACATGCATTGTTGTGCATATCGTTTTTAAGTAACGAACTCTAAATGGGAAAAGTACTCTCAAATTTCGAATCTTACTTCAAATGTTAAAACTTCTGAAGCTCTGTACATAAAGAGGCCCCAGTTTAGCCAATCTCTATTTTTCTCTTAAATCAAACTCTTAACAATATGAAATTGCTTTTCAATGTTTTCATTAGATCAAAATTATTTAAACCTTTATTTAAAAGAAAAAATGTAAACAATCAGAACTTTACGTAAAATTTTCTATTTGGATTTCTTGATATCTCGTCGTCGAGTCTCGTCGAGAGTTTGAATCAATTCCTAAACAAATTATTGCAATTCTTTTAAAACTCATTCAACTCACCTTAACTTCCTTGTCGAATTTTCGCCAATGAGGCAAGTATTTCTCAGCGGATGACTCGAATTTGGATTTCATCTTTCTAAAGAATAAATGTGTTATCTTTCGAAATGTTAAAATTTTAAAATTTCGACATTTCTTATTTCGACACTCAAAACCTTTTTTGTCTTGCTACTAATGCTAAAAGATATTTTCTAGATGAATAAAAACCACCTTTTCCGATCAATTTCAAGATATAGTTCCGATCTTCAGGTGAAATTAAGAGCTCTCTCAAAAGCGAGAAAAAATTTTTCATTGAAAAGCAAAATTTCCGCGTTTCATCAAAGTTCAGGTGAAAATCGTGTTAGAACAGTTGAAAAGAGTAGAAGTTGAAAAGCTTGAGTTGCAAACTTTCATTTCTTCAAGTCGTCGTTTCGTTTTGGTTGCCACTTTTGCTATGTTTCATCCAAATGCTGATCAACGTTTATTACTGAATGGGTTGTATCATGGATTCAGGTAATTTGTTGTTGTTATTAAATTAGCCTTTTTAAAATAAGCTAATCGATACAGTGTCTCTGAATGCAGTACTTGAAGAAAAAACTTAAACTAACTCTTTCAGTATAGTCACCTCAACACTTTTCGTCTTCACTATTTACTTTTTGATAGTTCATCAATCACCAGCCACAACCAGACATCGACAATATATGTTTATCATTTCGGTATGATTTTTGATTGAAAATCCATTTGAGTAATTCGTCTTCTAATTCAACTGATGTCAAATGCCTTCCGGCTCCTTTCAAACGCTTGGATTCATTAGATTGTTGCTGCTCAATTTGATCCTTTTGCTGAACCCATCGCAGAATCATAGCTCGATTGACACCAAATTTCTCGCTGGCAGCCTTGTTTAAAATTTTCTTAGTGTATTCCACAGCTTTTGATTTTAAACTTCCCGTATAAGCCTTTCGTTTTCGTGAAGCTCCGAGTGACTCATCTTCGTTTTCACTCGAAACGGCATCGCCACGTCGATCTTGGCTCCCAGCCCCGTCTACCAAATCAGCATCATTGCGGCTTTCGTTATCCTTTTGCAACCGATCGACTTCTCGCGCAACTTCGTGTCCTTCTTCATACCATCCGTCGAGTTCGTTTTTCCGGCGCAAGCTAAATTCCGCGAGGTCGTCAAAGCTTGAACGCTGTTGAGCTGGCGACATCTACCTAAAATTTAAAAATTATTTGCGTTAAAAGTTAAAGTTAAAGTTAAAACGAATAAAATAATAAAAAGAACATAAAACTGAATTAAATTAAAAATTAAAGAAGCTGTTTGACCAATGACATTTGGAGGCTCTGCTTAATTTCGGGAAACGTTCATTTCGGGAATTTTAACAACAATTTTACTAATGCCATCATTAAGTGCTTTTTGCAAAAATTGTGTTTTTCAGTGTTTAGTTGAGAAGAGTCAAAATTCTACTCCAAAATTCAATTTCAAGAGTAAATATATAACATATTTGCAATTTTTTTTCAAAAGATGAAAAATCTTTTGAAATAGGAAAAATGTAAAGAAAACCGCGCAAAAGAAGCGGCCTACAATACGGACAAAAACACTGTCAAAATTCCTGAAATTTAGTAGAGTCCATTTGGATAGTTTCAGAACAATTTTAAGTTAGCTGGTGTACGATAGGTTTAGCGCACAATAAAAAAAGTGATGCTTCTATTGGAATAATTAGGGTAACTACAATGCAAGCTAAAGGCTGCCAGGAATGTATGGCTTAGGCTGCCAGGAATGTATGGCTCAAAACCTCTTTATACTTTCATTTTTTGATTTTTCTGAAGTACACGTTCAGGTCAGCTCCCAACTTCTCGATATATTGGCCTGGATGTATCAACCAATTTTCATGCGTCCATACGCGGCACTCTTTCAAATTGCACCCGTTCCCTTTCCGTCGTTGCTGGCCTTTGTAAAGCAACACAAAATATTTGCCGGAATAGCTGGAATTTGGATATTTCGAAAGGAGTGCCTAACTTTGACGGTTCTTAGCTTACTTCAATAACGACTTTTCAAATCTCTTATATGTTTTGATAGAGAGCGATTCGGGCTTTCGAATGAAACCAAGAAAAGACCTTCATTGACCTATTTGAGTCTTGAGAAAACAAGGTCAAACTTACAAGGGAAAGGCAAAAGTAGGACGTGGCCAAATGAGATGAGTCATAGACGATTGGACGAAGAATTTCACGCTGATTCCTAATTTGCTTTCCACTTTTGCGAAATCGCTTTCTATAAAAAATTTATACATGTTTTAAGTTTTAGGGCGAAACTGAGAAAATTTGGAGCCGAATAGGGCCTTTAAAAGGGTTCTTTCACATGTCTTAAACACGCCTTGATAGAGTAGTGGATAAAATGCTTGCATACAAAACGAGCTCTACATTTTTCGCTCGAGTTCAATTCCTTTTTGACAGAGCTTTTGTTTATCGTCAAACGGCAAAACTCCGTTCGAAATGTTTGAATTTCAGCCAAGAGTCAACGATTCTTTCTAAAATCCGAATTTAGTTGATGGTAATAAGCCTATTGATCGTTATCATTGGAACCCTTGAGCTATCAGCTATTTACAAAGGTTCACAACCCAATGAATCGTATCTAAGCATCTTCGAATTTCAGTTCATCTTTCCACATTTCAATCCGAGGAGCTAGTCAGGTTTCTGTACAAGAAAGCCATGGCACTCATGGGTTGCTCAATTTTCGCGTTAGTCACCGTGGTCTTCACTGGTTCAGCCTACAAGGAGATTTGCGTTGGAAGCTTTTTAGAATGTCAGGTAGGGTTTTGTGGACAAAAAAAAACTATTAATATGACAAGCTAACAAGCTGTAGAAGATGTTTATGTTTAGAATTACTTCGACACATCGATCTCAAATGATTTCTCGCAAGAGCCACGTCTTCTCGTGTTCCGAAATGGACCCTTAATCTATGTTGGGATCGCTATTGCGACCCCAGTTTTCTCGGTGGCTATTCTAACGTTTATATTTTTAAATCACCTCATTATAAAAGCTCGAAAAAAGCTTCTCGAAAATAAGTCTGTGTCGAAGAATGTGATCGAGATGCAGAACTACTTTTCGTTGATTTATTTTCTCCAGGTTTCTTTTCCAAACATCGATTCAAATTTCGTAATTTGAGAGACTAGATAAAGCTGATTGTCAGATTTTTGACTAGAAATGACTAGAAAAGGAATTTGACTAGAAAATTACAGGATGAGTAAAAAGTTCTGCAACAGATCTTTGTAAGACCAAATGAATGAATTTCCCTGCTTATTCGTTGCCAATTTTTATTATTTATGAATTTTCAGTATGTTTAAAGTGTTTATATCAGGTTGGCAACTAAATTATGGCCCTTTTCAGTAAAAACAAAAAATTTATTAACAAGATGAACAAATATCAACATCAATCCGAAAGGTATTCTCCGTCATTCTTTATTACTTCTTTCCACTTTTGACGGAGCAACTGGATTCCTCTCTTGAAAAATTCTTCTGGTTGATCGTCAAAGAACTTCTGCACTGAAATTCGGACTTCGTCAAGGTCATTGAACTTTTTCTCGGCTAGAAAGTGTTGCATCGATCGAAAAAGATGGTAATCACTAGGCCCCATATCCGGGCTGTATGGCGCATGAGGAAGAACATTCCAGCCCAACTCCTCGATTTTCTCCATTGTAAGTTTTGCAGTGTGTGGTTTTGCGTTATCATGGAGAAAATGAATTGAAGAGGGTTCGAGTCCTTGAGAGCGAATTGCTTGATCTACACGATGTAGTTGAGACGAATAAAGTTCTGAATTAACCGTTTGCCGGCTTTTGAGAACCTCGAAATGCACCAACCCACGAGAACTCCACCACACACAGAGGAGAGTTTTCTTTGAGTGAATATCCGGCTTCGGAGTTGGTTTTGGGTCTTCGTTTGTGCTAAGCCACTGTCGTTTTTGCGTTCGATTATCATAAAAGATCCATTTTTCATCAGAAGTGACAATGGAATCCAAGAAGCTTCCCTTTTTCGCAACTTTTAGTAGTATTCCAGCTGTGATAACACGAGTAGCCTTATTTTCTTCGCTCAATTCATGCGGAATCCACTTTCCACTGCGGTTACTTTTCCCCAATGCATGAAGTCGCTTTTCGATTGCAGTATGCGAAAAGCCCAATCGATCCCCTAGCTCGCGTGATGTTTGACTTGGATCCTCCTTTAAAGCTGCTTCCAAAATATCGTTCTGCAGAAGTCCGGGTCGTCCTTGGCGAGGCTCATCTTCAAGACTTTCATCCCCTTCCTTGAACCGTCGATACCATCTCTTACATTGTGTTTCGGAAAGAGCTTCATCACCAAAAACTCGCAATAAATCTCTGTGGGATTCGGCAGCTGTTTTGCCTTGTTTGTAGTCGTACCAGAGACAGACACGCATTCGATATTTGAGATCTTCCATTTCTAAACAAAATTATTTGAAAAGTATCAAATCAAGGAAAGTAAAAAAACGTATAATAATGCACCAGAAATTCAGTAATATTCAATTAACAACAAGCGAGGGTAGATTAAACGCAAAGATTAAAAGATTTTATCAAAAAAGGGCGAGGGCCATTATTTAGTTGCCAACCTAATACATCGATTGGTTTCTCGCATGAATTTTATTTTAGATGGTAAAGGCCAAAGATCTTCGGGGCGCAATCGAGGCTCTTCACTTTCGTGGGGGTTTCTGATTCGATGATTGCAAAACAACTCAAAATTCATCGAAGCAGGGTATTTTGCAATGTCCAGCGTTTAAAGGAGACTGGTTCCATGAATGATGGTCCCAGATCGGGCCGTACGAAAAGTGCCACAACTTTTCGATCTCCGATCGTCAAAAACATCCGAGAGAAAATCCGGCGAGATCGATGAGAAAATTGACCAAAGAGCATGGAATATCGGAAGGATCTGTTCGAAAAATCTTCAAGATTCACCTTCACCTTCACCCCTACAAGGTTCAAAAAGCTTATGAGCTCACTGAGCAAATGAAGAAAACTAGGGTCGAACGAAGCAAAGTATTGTTGAAGCATTTTGCGTTGGCACACCATTTGGACATCCTTTTCACCGACGAGTGCTTCTTCACAATCCAACAATTCACGAACCACCAAAACGATAGGATATTTGCAAAAGGCATGAAGGAGGCCAACAGAGGTGGTAGAATTGTTGGCAGGAATGGTTTTTCGAAGTGTGTGATGATTTTTGGCGGAATCACATCGGACGACAATACGCCTCTGTTTTTTGTCAAAGACGGAGTGAAAATCAACGCTCAAAATTATTTGAAAGACGTTTTGTTGGACCAAGGCTTGCCCTGGAGCCGATCCCACTTAAAAAATCGCCACTAGAGTTATCAGCAAGATTCAGCACCTGCTCATCGCGCCCGATTCAAGGCTGGTGTGAAAACAACTTTCCGGAGTTTATCAGTGCTCAAGAATGGCCCCCATATTTGCCCGATTTGAATCGGCTTGACTTTTCCATCTGGTCAGTCCTGAAGACAAAGACATGTGCAAAGCTACACACAAGTTTGGCCTGAAGAAAGCTTGGGCTGAATTGGATGTATCCTACCTTCGTGCATGCGTCGATGGCTTCCCAAAAAGGTTCCGGGCGTGTATCAAAGCCAAGGGCGGATATTTGGAAAACGATTGTTAATGTTTGTTTGCTATCTTCTAAATGCATCATTTTTATCTTTTCAGTACCTCTTGCAAAAGTTTTCTTGTTATTAACGAGCTTTTACTGTGTTGCAGAACTTTTTGCGCACCTTGTAGAAAGACTAAAAAAGAAATTTTTTTAAAATGTTGATTAGTGTGACTCAATTGTCAGGTGTCAAATTGATTTTTCAGGTGTTAAACACATTGATTGGACTGTTATTTCCGTGTTTCTGCGTAATCTTGGGCATGTGCCAAATCACAGTGCTGCCGGATTATGGTTAGTAAGAAATCTAATTTTTTACAGATTTGTATTAGCTATCCATCCTAAATTTACACAAAAAAAGCAATGTAAATAAAAAAAAAACATAAACCAAGATGACGGGCTAGGTTGAGAAGTTTTGGGAATTCACTGTTTAGTGACCTCATCACCAATGCTCTTTATGTATCTTCACTCGGGCTCGAATTCGTTGATTCTGATCTTTTCGACAAAAACGTATCGGGATGTGATTCGAAAGTGGTGTTCAAATTGGTTATCGCCAAGAAATATCGGTGAGATAGACAAAGGGGGCAAATGTCTTGCACTTACCGTAAATACTCTAATAGAACGGCACCGATAACGACGGCCGTACAGTCGGGTAGTCTAACTTTGAACGTCCTGTTCTCCGCGCTGCTTTATGTTACAATGTGCGCTTGGGTGTCAAATGATAGCGCTTGAAATCTAGGATTTTTGGTACCAAAAGTGTACTTGGGAAAAATCTAGCGGCTGAGAAAAAAATTATTTTCTAAAATGTTAGACTATGCTACTGTACGAGGGGGTGCGCGTCAATTACAGTATTTACGGTATGCATCAATCACTTTACATACAGTACAGTACGTCTTTGTGCAGTTTTTGGGCTGATTGAATCCTTGACTTTCTGAGGCAGTTCTTTATAAATCTCAATCCATTGACATCTTTCGAGGATCTATCTCGTTTGGAGAGTAAAATAATACGCGAGTCATCCCGCGGAGTCGTTTTCTTAACTCATCCAGTGTGTTTGAAAGCTTTGCTTGATCCAGTCAGGGAATTCCTTTGTAAAATCTTTGAGACCGTGCCTTGAGATATTCCCAGAAATGAGGCAATCCTCTTCTGACTCAAACCCATTCGTCTCATTCGCACAACGTCATTTCGTTTCTCCGACGGCGTAGTAGTACCCATCACTAAAACAAATTATTAATGAATTATTAATATTCGAAAAAGAACAATAGGGAAAGCATGTGCAAACAATTTTAATTAGAACAACAAATATTTTATAATTATGTCCTTTGGGTTGATCATAATTTCCCTAAAAATATTTTTTTTAGCCAACGAACAACGAGTTATTTCAAGTGATTAAGAAGTACCGTAGATGCTGTATTAGAATGACACCCTCTAATAGAATGACACTCCCCTGACCCCTCGAAAGCTTGACTTTAGACCCTCCTTGTGGGGGTTCTATGGATAGATCTAGGCCTAAAAACTACTAATATTTTGACGACAGTAAAATTTAAAACGTTATTTTTGAAAAAATCCCCCAGATGGATTTTTGGTCCCCCACATGGGTTTTTTTGGAGATTCAAAGGGGGTCGCGGGTAAGAAAATAATTTTACTTTTAAACGTGTTTTTTTGGTACGTTTTCGACAAAGGGCCATCGTTTAAAATAGTTTTTAACGAATTCTAAATTTTTGATTCATCTCATCCCCCCTTACCTACTTTTTGGATCAGTCGATTTTAAGGGGTTGAAAAATAGAATAACATGTCATTCTAATACAGCATTTACGGTAAATTAAATTAGCTTTATTTATGCAAAATAGCAGCCTTTCTGGTTTTAACTAAATGGAGGCCTGAAATAAAAACAAAAAATATTCCATAATTTTGTCCCCTACTGTACATTGCTGTATGAAATAGCTTTTCGGTTCAGGCAAAGAGACAACTGAAAAGTTAGCACAAGATTTGTCAACTCTAATTGAAATTCAATTAAAGGTGATCAACTTTTATGTAAATGATACCCTGTCATGTTTTGTGTTGTTTTTATGAAAAAAAACACAAGATTCGTTCCCTCTAATCGAAAAGCACCGGTTTTTCGAAAAGAAAAATAAAGTTTTAGTGTTATCGAGAAATGTGAGAGTCGTTGAAACAGTCAATCATTCACAACCGGAAAACACACATTCAAATTCTCGCTTGCAACGTCCTTCTTTTTGATCATTTGCCATGGTCTTTGTTTCGACGGATTTTTGATCAATGAAAAATCAACACAAGCTGTTTTCATTGTTCCATTTTCATTGTTTGCATAAACAAAATTCTCAAAAGGCATTTGACAGGGATGACGATCAAGAATGGCTCTTACGAAAAAATCTGTTTCTTGACCGGAAGTTCTGTTAATTTCTAGGGAAAGATTGCTTTCTTTAGAGTGAGTACCTCGTGAGTAACGTACCTTTTCAAGGGTGGGTAATTTGGGAAAATTCTTGCGGTAGTGTTTTGATAGCAAACCGGATAGCAAAATTTTTGGATACCGGACTTTGGGTCATAACTATTCGGAAAATGGTTTCCCTTCTGACGCCAAAGTTCACAATTTTTCCAAAAACAAAAATTTTCGTCTCAAACTCGTCTCAAACGTCAACAAACAAAAATTTTCGTCTCAAACGATGATAAGAAAAAAAAAGAACTCTTAAAGAAATGATGAGATCTTCAGATAAACGATCAGAGATTAAAACTTTCTGCAAGAAGCTGAAAAGCCTTATTTAAACCAAAACTCATGAAAACTTTGATGTCATTTTCTCAAGTTCAATAGTTGGTCAAGAAATTAGATTCAAAAACTGTTTCGAGAAGCAAAAAAATACGGAAATGCGGTCTTTATGAAAGAACAAATGAAGTCCACAAAACGGTAAGGAGATTTCAAATTGAAGAGCGTTTTTCTCATTTGGAGTTCGTAAAGGAAATCGATGTGTCCAAAAGTAGAGTAAAAAATAAAAAAATCTCCGAATATTCCAGTCAATCAAGAAAAGTAGCAAATTATCTCTCTGCATATCTTGATTTAAACTTTAATCTCAATGGGTTCAATCAAACATGAAAAGGGAAAGAATGCGGTTAACTTTCGAACAGTTGTTTTCAAAGTTTTCAAAAAGGCCCGTGTTTATAAAGGGTGTCCGAAAAAAGTAAGTTTGCCTCGAATTTCCTCAAAATCTGTGGTGGCTCTTGGTGGTCACTCTGGCGCCAAAAGTGTTTTTTCTGTGGGGAAAAGAAATGATTTTTTCGAAATTTTTAAATTTCGGTGCATCTTAAACACTCTTAGGATCACTACAAATTTAAAAACATACACTTTATTGATCAGCGTTCCCTTGGAAAAACAGGGCACTTCTTTTAAAAAGGCGAGTTGAAAATCTTTTATGTACGACAGATTATCACATAATGTAGATGAGTTAACTGTTTGGCCAAAAATCTTAGTTTATATATTACCTCTAATATGACACCACGATGCCAGTAGAAAGTTTTAATTTTATGGCAAAAATCTCATGGTGGTGGTGAAAAATTTTCGTGTATATGATCATGAAATGCCGGGGTAGTTTCCGCAACTTTTTTTGCGCAACAGGGTCATTTGCGCAACCCGCCATAACTTTCTTCTAGATGGGCCAATCTTTATGATTTTGGCTTCATTTTGTTGCATCTACAAAATGAAGCCAAAAGTCATAAAGATTGGTCCATTTAGAAGAATGTTATGGCGAGTTGCGCAAACGACCCAATTGCGCAAATGACCGTGTTGCGCAAAAAAAGTTGCGGAAACCAGCCTACCCCGAAATGCCCGGTCATGAAATTGAAAAAATTTCAAAAAGTAATTTCTTTTCCTCACAGAAAAAACACTTTTGACACCAGCGTAATCACCAAGAGCCACTAAAGATTTTGATGAAACTCGAGGCAAACTTACTTTTTTTTCGGACACCCTGTATTATTTTGGAAAAACACAGCTTTTGCCCCCAAGCATCTAAAAGTTTCGTTAAAAGTTAAAGTAGAATTTAAAATATTCTCTCAATTTTACAACCCTCAAAACAGAAACTCTCAATTTCTTTCTTGCGTTCATTCTTTTTTTGTTGATTGTTCGATGATTCTAATGCTTTCTTTTTAGGAAATGACGGTGTTTGAATCGCTCAATTGCATTCTCTGCAAGCAACCGTGTAAGTTTTTGCTTTTCAGTTATGGATTTCGAAATAATCTAGATTTTAAACAGTAAATAAAGTGGTTTTTGTTTGATTAGCCAATTTCTTAGCTGCTCGAGTTGCTAATCAACCTCGATCTCCACTTCAGTTGGGCTGTGGATTGGCCATGTGCAACGAATGTTTCAAGAAAGAGCAGATGTTGGCACGAAACGAGAGAAAACATCAATGTGGACTCTGCACATCGATTACACCCCTGTGTAAATTTTTTTTTTCTTTAAATCAAAAATCCGAACACTACAAATTTTAAGTTAGGCCCAAAAATGAACGGAAAAATAAAATGATCCGAAAAGCATCATCCAAAATTTCAGAATTAAAGGCGGCGACTTTGATGTTAGTGAAATTTCATATTTCATCGAACCATAAAGTGTTATATGTCATTCAATAGCTCTTTTCACGCTCTTTCAGAATGCTGAATTGAGTTTTTGTGGAATTCTATTTTTCCATGAAATTTTTTCCATATTCGGCGCCGAAAAGTCAAAATAATTTTTTTCACGGAAATCTAGCTGATAAACTAGGCTCAAAAAGCAAATTTCTGAATTCTACGCAAAAAGTTGGTCGGGAATTTTTTTTAAATTTTGTTTTTTGGTCAATGGAAACGCGAGCTCTGAAACCTAGGTTTTTTAGAAGTGCGCGGTTATATGGCCCGCGCGCACCTTTGATGTTGGTAAAATTTTTCTTTTGTGTCAAATCATCAAGTGTTATATATCATTCGAAAGCATTTTTATGTGTTTAAACATGGCGGAAAGAATTTCCCATAAAATTTGACTTTTTATTAGTTTTCTCCGATTTTATAATCTGGAATGCAGTTTTTTTCTGGTTCTGCGGTACTTGCAGATCTGGTATAGTCTAGAAAAAATTTATTCTATTTATAAGCATGAATTAGACAAGAAAAAGAATCACAATTGAACATTAAGCAAAAAGGAGGAAATTAAGATGTCATATTTCCATCATCATTGAGGAGAACAACATAACCGAGCCACTTGAGCGAGCTCATTAGTCGCTCTTCTGGTGGTCCTCTCTTGTTTCGAGCAAATTCAGATTCTAGCCTGCTGTGAACTGCCTCAATGCCCTCTTCGGATGCATTTCCGATGAATTTATGCTCATGGACAAATGGGCCAAGATGGAAGAGTAGAGCATGGACCAGTACACTTTGTCCAAAACCACCAACTTTTTCTAGTTCATCGCAAAGAATCGCTGTTTGGCAGCAGTTTCTGGCTTTTGAATGTTTGCCTTTGCAAGCCAAATCTTTTATTTCTTTATCCGAAAGAACACTTTTAGTGGTTGAAACCATTTGAGACCATTTGTTGAACTCACGTAATACAGAAATGACTACTTGATAGGAACGGGAGGAAGAAACGACTGCGAAATCCGAAATCACTGAGGATCGACAGAGATTCTTTCTATCGTTTCCGTTGAAACGAGCATAGATAATCCCATCACTCTTCCGATTCACATCCAATTTCCATTTTCGACAAACATCTTGGAAAGTCTGAGAGGACCCTTCGAGTTTCATCAATTGTTCAAAAAGTTGGTTTCCAATCTTGATTTTTGCATGAAGTATTGGGGGAATTACCAAACTTCAAGAAACATTTAATAGATTTTCTTTTTTTGCCTGCAGACCTTTTACTTTTGAAATCATCGCTTCCACCGAAGGGTCACTCCGATCAGCATATTGTTGAAAATCAATTGAATCCTTATCAGCGGATGGTTTTTTGTCAAACCTCTTGTTGCACCATAAACATCCAAACATCATCGCACAGGAAAGACCAAAATTGGTGTTCAAGAAAGATAGATCTCCACCGAGAAAAACCATATATCCGGCTTGCACCAAAGTCTCAAAGTTTTTCCAAATCCTCTTTTCCTTCAGCGAGTCGTAGGAATCTGAACCTTCCCAAACTTGTAATGGAAGACACTTGCGAGACGAGCACGATTTTTCGCAGATTAGGAATGAAATGGATGAAATAACTCGACCTTTTCAACAGCTTTCAACATAGCTTCCAATCTTACTCCTTCATTGAGAACTATTTCATATCTGACAAACTGGTCCAGAGTCTTCTTGGCCTTTTCGATAGTTTGCTGTGAGCCAATGGTTATCCCTTGGTTTGACTGAAGAAAATGGTTTACAGATAATAGTCCTTTATTTGATAGATTGGCACTTTTTTTCATACCGAGCAGAGCTTCTGGAGTTGGAGGAGTCGGTGATTTGGTTGGAAGATGTGAGGTTGAAGCAACAGAATCATTATCTGTTGGCTTTGCTTTTGCCACATAGACGGCGTTTTGACGATTTTGCTCGGCTCTTTTCATTATTTTTCAGAATCCTTGCCTCCAGTGCTCCTTTCAAATGTGCTTTCCTGTCGAATTCTTTTTCTTTTTTTTGATTGTCTGCGGATCGCGATGAGCTTTCTTCTTTTGATTGCACAGGATTTGCAAGAACTTTCCCACTTCGTAATCCGTGCATGTTGTTTTGATTCGTTTGGCGTCCATGTTCCAAGTTGGCACTTCTAGACTTTTTGGCTTCTGATGTTCGTCCCATCTGCAAATTATAACTTTTGTTTTGAAAGTGTAGGAAATACGAATGTAATAAGAAAAATAATAATAAGCTAATAATCAAAAAATAAATAATCGGGAAGCAAAATTGTCTGTAACTAAATGATTTTCTCCTGCGATTGACATTTATAACTTTATCATCTGTCATGCCTTTGGCATAGTAATTTATCGAGTAATTGTCAAGGCAGTCTGTATTTGTCTGTGCACCTGGGTTGCCTACCCGAGATTGACAAATACTCTCAATTTCAACTTTCCTGGAACTCTTTCTTCAAAAAAAATTGCGTTTTTCACTTTTTTTAGAATAAATTTTTTCTAGACTATACCAGATCTGCAAGTACCGCAGAACCAGAAAAAAACTGCATTCCAGATTATAAAATCGGAGAAAACTAATAAAAAGTCAAATTTTATGGGAAATTCTTTCCGCCATGTTTAAACACATAAAAATGCTTTCGAATGATATATAACACTTGATGATTTGACACAAAAGAAAAATTTTACCAACATCAAAGGTGCGCGCGGGCCATATAACCGCGCACTTCTAAAAAACCTAGGTTTCAGAGCTCGCGTTTCCATTGACCAAAAAACAAAATTTTAAAAAAATTCCCGACCAACTTTTTGCGTAGAATTCAGAAATTTGCTTTTTGAGCCTAGTTTATCAGCTAGATTTCCGTGAAAAAAATTATTTTGACTTTTCGGCGCCGAATATGGAAAAAATTTCATGGAAAAATAGAATTCCACAAAAACTCAATTCAGCATTCTGAAAGAGCGTGAAAAGAGCTATTGAATGACATATAACACTTTATGGTTCGATGAAATATGAAATTTCACTAACATCAAAGTCGCCGCCTTTAATTCTGAAATTTTGGATGATGCTTTTCGGATCATTTTATTTTTCCGTTCATTTTTGGGCCTAACTTAAAATTTGTAGTGTTCGGATTTTTGATTTAAAGACGATTATTTTTGTAACCTATGTGCTCTGTTATTTTCCCACTAATCCCAATTTTGCCTACTTTTTGATTGGTGAATTTTATTATGAATTTTGTTTCAACTAGAAACGAGATCAATCAATTGAATTGTTTTAGACGTTTTGTCACAAGAGGACACTCTGGTGCTTACTCCAATGGGATATGTGCTTCTAAAGGTTGGATTTGTGATCTACAAATGATAATGATTCTTTTAGCCTTTCAAAATTCCGGAATGTCCAATTTGTCAGGATGAATGTGATGACTGTTTGATGACTTGCTACATTTTTTTTGCTTTAGATTCGGATGAAATTGAAGCGAAGAAATCGTTTGCTCTTAGTTGCGGTCATATTATTTGCACGGAATGCTATTTGAAGACAAGAAGTTTTAACAACTGTTTTGGTTTTGGAACAAAATGTCCAACTTGTTGCAATCTTACGCACACTGGTCTCAACCAACGGAAAGATCGATTTCATGGTAGATGAATTCTCTTTAAATTCACTAATCCTTCTTTAGATTTTTTAAATGAACTACCCGAAATGACTCGACAAATCGAAACAATAGAGAAAGCTTTAATGAATGCTAAGGATGCACGTAGCTGCAACGAATGCGACGAAAAGGTATCACTTCTTCAATTTATTTCTATGAAGATATACTTTAGGATACTATCGACAAGATGTTTTACTGTAGCGCATGCAGCTTTGAGGTGAGTGATTGTTAGCATTGAAAAATACTTTTTAATCTACAGATTTGTGCTGTTTGTGCTTACAAGAGACCGCATCCACATGGGGCTATTTCGTTGTTGGGGAAACAGGTATCTTTGGTATCTTCTTGTTAGTTGTTGTTAGTTGTTAGCTTGAAATTAAAAGCTTGCTTTTTTAATTCGATTTCAAGGCTAACCAAATGTTGATGAAACTTCAACAAGCGTCAAGAAATGTCATCAAGACGCACAAGGATTTGGTTCCTGAACTACACAAGGGCCTTCTTGAGGGCATCGACATCTTTGAAACGGCATTTTTATCAAATAAAACCAATTGAAGTCGATATTTCTTTAGAAATTACGTTCGAAAGAAGAAACCCTCAAGGACGCTTTAACTTGGATCAATTTACAGGAAAATCATGAATCATTTACGTAACTTTTGACACTTTAAATAATATAGATTTATTGTTTAGAAAGATGAAGTCCAAATTCGAGTCATCCGCTAAGAGATACTTGCCTCATTTGCACGATTTCGATACTGAAATTAAAGTGAGTTTATTGGATTTTAGAAGAATTAAAATTTATTTGTTTAGGAATTGATTCAAACCCTCAACGAGTTTCCCGATGTCAAGAAATCCGATTAGAAACTGGAAAGTAAACTTTTTTACTGCTTTTTTTACAAAAATCTTTACTGCTAACTTTACTTGATAATAAAATGTTTCATTGGTTTGGTTTAACATGAAATATTAGTTGATTTTTGTTCTAATTTAAACATGAAAATTTGTATTGGAAATTTCAAATTTTGAACTAGGGAGCTGAAAAGTTGTGCCTGGGGGTAAAAAATGTGAATTGAGTGGTCAGTTTTTTCTAAAATTTCACTTTTTAAACCAGTGCATCGTTTCCCTCGTACGGCGTATCCCCAGTTGGTTTAAAACTAAAAAGTCGTGGTTTAAAGGTCAAGAATTGAAAAAAATGGGTGGTAAGAGTAGAAGATAAGATGGAGGTTAGTGCCCCAAACTGAAACCATGCTTTTAGAAGTCACAGAAATTCATTTTCCGGATCAGAGGCTATATCGAAATTTGGAAAAGGGACTTTTAGAGAAGTTAAATTCAGTATTTTGGCGTGTCAGCTCTTTTTCTAGACAATTTGCCATATCGCGGGCTGCCACGTATCGCATCGACACCTGAAAATATCATACTTTCCACTTACTTTTACGTATTTTCAAAACAAAGCCAAGCTTGAAGGCTTTTAGATTCCCATTTTATCTCTCACTTCATTTGTGCACCCCCTTGGCGGGGACGCGTTCCAAAACTTCTTCAAGACACTTTCGGGAAGGTCTTGATGTTAATCGCTAGATTAACTAGATTAAGAACTAGTTATTTGATGAAAACCAAAATTATATTAACATTTGACATTTTTATTGTTATTGTTGACAATGTTGATATTTTATTAAAGCGTTATTAGTGAGCATACAATAAATCAAGAATCAAAGATAAAGAAGTTTTGTTGGCACGTTAATTGAAGTGAAGTACAGGTTTTTATCAGCAAGAGGCACCTTTGGAGCATGTGTACTTGCCCATATCTGTGTATTCACCAGCGGCCTGAATTTAGTTTTTCAAAAATGAAAGGTTTCATAAAAAAGTTTACCGTCATGAATTGCCAGGCACCATTGCTTGAGCATTGATATCGTCCATCATTGTCGTTGTTGATCTAAAATGTGTCTGGAGTTAATCTGGAGTTTCTTACAACAAGAAGAAAAAAAGGTAAGAACTTACATAGCCACAATGTGTGTCGTCATTGGCGATCACTGTTGTCATATCTGTGCCCAAGACTTGGTAGTTAACCTTAAAATTAGTCTCTTGTCACTTCCCTAACCCTAAGCTTTACTAGCTAGTTTTCTTGTCACTTTCTTAATCCAAAGCTTTACTAACTAGTTAGTAAGGCAGTTAGTAAAGTGTTAGTAGTTAGTAACAAGTAAACAAGTTAGTAAAGTGTTAAACGGAAAAATTACCATCGAAGTAGTCGTGTTACAGCTCCAACCGCAAATGTTGCAGTTCGAGATGCCGTCCACGCTAAAATATTCACTCATCACATTTTGCGTTCAAATCCAAGTTAGTTAATGGTTCATATAAAGAGATTCAAAGAAGTAAAAGATTCAAATCAATTAATGACTCAGATTCTCACTCACATGACATTTCCTTGAACATAGAAACCGTCTCCATTTCCATTCAACGCATTCAGCTGTGCCAAAGTACATGATTGACAGCAAGGGACACCCTTTGAGCACGTGTACTTGCCCATATCGGTTGACACACCAGCAGCCTGAATTCAGACTCATCACATTCAACTTCAAACGATTTCCGATATGTATTATGGCCATACTCACCGTTTTGAATTGCCACACACCAGTGTCCGAGCATTGGTACCGTCCGTCATTATCGTTATTGATCTAAATAGTGTCCGTCAAGTGGTGGGTGACTTACACTTACATAGCCACAATGTGTGTTGTCGTTGGCGATCACTGTTGACATATCGGTGCCCAGGACTTCATAGTTGACCTTAATAGTACCTTGAAAAATGTTGAACCAAAAATATCACCATCGAAGTGGTCGTGTTACAGCTCCAACCGCAAATGTTGCAGTTCGAGATGCCGTCCACGCTAAAATATTCACTCATTTCTCATGTTTTCAGTTTTTGCTTGTGAAAAGCTCTAATAGTCTATTGATCAGCAAATACTGAAATACTTGAGCTTATCATCATTTTCGAAAGCTATTCTTTGCTTTGACTTTTACTGAAAATAATTTGTATATCGTAGTTCAGAGCTGAAAACTGATTCCCTACAAAGTCGCTGCATACTTACAAACCGTCCCAGTTATAAAAGTCTCACAAAATTCTTGCAAAGTACTAAACTTTCTATAGGAATAGGAACCGAACTGGATGGAAAATAACATTAAGTTAGTTAATAAGCATCTCAAGAGAAGAAGAAGTAAAAAGTAAAGGACTTCAAAACAATTAATGACTCAGATTCCCACTCACATGACACCTCCTTGAGTATAGAAACCGTCTCCATTTCCATTCAACGCATTCAGCTGTGCCAAAGTACATGATTGACAGCAAGGGACACCCTTTGAGCACGTGTACTTGCCCATATCGGTTGACACACCAGCAGACTGAATTGAATTCAGACTCATCACATTCAACTTCAAACGATTTCCGATATGTATTATGGCCATACTCACCGTTTTGAATTGCCACACACCAGTGTTCGAGCATTCATACCGTCCGTCATTATCGTTGTTGATCTAAATAGTGTCCGTCAAGTTGCGGTTTGCGGTTTTACGACAAGAATAAAAGATATAAAAAGAAATAGAAACTTACATAGCCACAATGTGTGTTGTCATCGACAATCACTGTCGACATATCAGTGCCCAGGACTTTGTAGTTAACCTTAATATTCTCTTGAAAGATTTTGAAACAAAGAACTTACCATCGAAGTGGTCGTGTTACAGCTCCAACCACAGATGTTACAACCCGACACACCATCAACTCTGAAAATAAGTGGATGCATAGGCTTTGTAATTATCTAGCGTTCTAAAGTTAACCTTATATGAATTTATAAATGTAGGACTCACTGGATGTCTCCTTGAATATAGAAACCGTCTCCATTTCCATTCAACGCGTTTAGTTCGGCCAACGTACACGAATTGCAATCTGAAGAGAATTAGAGAATTAGAGAATTAGAGGATTTAGAGAATCAGAATTTTTAGAGTACATTTGCAAAAATAGACAAAGATCCACTTCACGATTCGATGAAGGGAAGATATTTTTGGAGAGAGATAGATGGATTGCTTCTTTAAGTGTAACACTACGTGAACAACTGTACCTCTACTTTTTCAGTTTCTTACATCTAAAAGCTCACTTTTCGCGGTGGTGGTTGCTTTTGTTGTGGTTGTTGCTTTTGTGGTGGTTGTTGCTTTTGTTGTCGTTTTTGTGGTTGTTGTGCAAGCGGCACCCTTTGAGCACGTGTACTTGCCCATGTTTGTCAGCACACCAGCATTCTGAATTGGACTTTTTTCTGTTTACATACACTCACGAACCGTCCTGAATTGCCACACACCAGTCGCCGAGCACTGATAGCGTCCATCATTGTCGTTGTTGATCTAAATCGTTGATTGTTGAGGTTACCAAACTTAAGTACATAGCCACAATGAGTATTGTCGTTGACGATCACCGTCGTCAGATCAGTTCCCACGACTTTGAAGTTGACCTAAACGTTTTCATATTGAAGTGAAGACATCATTACAGCGCCATGAAGCGGGATAAAGTGTGTTCTTCTCAAGTAAATTTGCATAAACAACTTTCTACTTGAGTAAAGCGTCAAGTAATGTACATCCTTAAAACGCCATTGGAAATCTGACTTTGCGCTCAAATATCTTCATGTTGAGTTGTCCAATTGAAATATTTTTTGTACCAATCGACAGAGAAAGACTTGGCGCATCTAATGATACCAATATTTAAATTCGACAGCCCAATACCAAGATATTTGAGTCCAAAGTTTGATTGCCCATGGCAAAAGGGGGCCGGCGTGTATAAATGTCCGATGACCCTTAAAAGGTGCATTACTAGAGATGTACACACTCTAAAGCGTGCAAAGCTTTACCATCGAAGTGGTCGTGTTACAGCTCCAACCACAGATGTTACAACCAGTCACACCATCAACTCTGAAAAAAGTTTTCTTAACAAAATCTTATAGAGTTTTTGATGTTCTAGTAAATTCTATAGATAATACTGAAAATGCAAATGGATAGAACAACTTGAGAAATGATGATCTTTATCACTTACATAACTGCTCCTTGAGTGTAGAAACCATTTCCGTTTCCGTTCAACGCGTTCAATTGAGCCAACGTGCACGATTTGCAATCTTAAATGTTTTTCTGAATTTCAAACGCCAAGTCTTTTCATTTTTGATTAGCCGAAAAACCTATAAGGGTGTTGTTTTTGGAGCTCTAGCTTCTCCCATTCTCGAGGTGAAAGTTGCGTAAAGACGGACAGACGAACAGATACTGCTCTTTTACAATATAGTAGATATAATAATATCGTCAGCTTTGTCAGCTTTATTTTTGTGCTTACTTTTCGGAGCTGTGGTTGCCTTTGTTGTGGCTTTGGTTGTCGTCTAAAACTACACATTATCAAGGGAAGGCCGATCGGAAAACCTGCGGGCATGTAGGCAGTGGGAGTAGTTCATAGGGTGGCAGCTGCATTCCACATTGGTATACAACCGGATTTGTTCCCAAGATTTTCACCTGAAAAACCGAAATAAGTTTCCTTTTCGGTTATTATTCCCAAATTTGTAAAATTGTAACGATCAAAGGGTAATAACAATCATAACCATGTGTAAAATTTGTGATTTCATAACTTTCATCCTCCAATTCACTCACCACTTTGTTCCCGTTACAGCACGTGTTTCCGGCACATGGCGCTTTCTGACAGTGGACATTTTGGGTTTTCGCTCCGCTAGAAGTTGTGTTGCTTTTTGCTTTTTGACTTGTTTTGTTTGTTTTGTTTTTTTTTGGAAAATCTGTCTTAGAAGTTCACTTAAACGCAAAAGAATATGAAACTCACGGGCATGGACAGCCATAGGACGACGATCGACACGTTCTCGTTTGTGTGACGGTTCCGCAAAGACCACAAGTGGCGTTGCACGAGCCAACGTTGGACCACTCGGTCCAGAGACCTGAAAAAAGAACATAGCTACAAGATCTTTAGCGATTGGCTGTTGAGCCACTATTAATTTTTGTTAAATTTGTTTTGAAAGCTTATTGCTAGAGATCTGCTTTCTTTTAGTGCACTCACCAGCTGCTGGACACGGGCATGTATCGAACACTTCTGAAACACTCTTTCTATAGAAAAGAGGAGAAAAAGACAAACTTGTTAGGGCACATGTCGGCGCCACATAGTTGTCCGTTCTTGACACGTTTCCGCAAAGTTTCTGGCCCGTGGCACTGTTTGTGTACTGGAAATGAGTGTGACGTTTGAAGGGTTAAAATTGGAGGTATTAGTATGCAATAAGAACTAAAAGAAGGTAAGAAGAAAAAATAAAAACTGACTTGTGTGTAGGGGGATTTACAAGAAGGTCGTGGGGCAACGCACGCAGCAGGTGCACATGGAAGAACTCGTGATGCGAGGCCACTGGAACGCTGATTTTCGAAAAGCGAAAGCGCATAGTAAAACGATGGATTTGGAAAATTGATTTGATTTTCTCAGAGATCTGGTGATATTTGAGATCCAATAGTCCAACTCGTTAGAAAAACTGTGATGATACTTATCTATCGAAAACTCACGAGCACGGACATCCCTTGGACCACGAAGTGCACGTTCTTGTCTGCACCTTTTGCCCGTTCAACCCACAGGTGTCCGAGCAGCTCGTGTAGTCTTTCCAGTTCGACCAAAAGCCTGCAACTTGTTTTTTAGCCAACACAACTACCGTATTATTAAGTTTGCCGATAAGTCTTTAGACATTTTTCTACGAGCGTTTATGAATGACAAAATCACCAATTCATCTACAATCGGCTCCATTAGAAAGGTCTACTATTTTTCTACAAAATAACGTTCGATTTTGATGAAAATCTTTTGTCCATGGTTTTTTATGGGGTAGTCAAAGTTGAAGTCGGGTAGACAAAAAAGGCGACAACCCAAGACGCAATTTAGGCGCTTTGCTTCACAAAAACCTATGTTGCTGTCATTAGATAAAAGATAGAGTGCAAAAAGTTAGGTATATAGCCGAATTTTCACGATAATCTGTTCAGCCGATCTCTTTGTATAGCCTTTTTTCGAATTTTAGGAAAAAGCTAGTTTTTGCACTCGAATTTACTTGGAAACAGACTCAAATCGGTACTTTTCGGTACAAATCGGTACAAAGGTACTTTTCCATTAAATTTATTTCTGAAAGCAAATCCACTCATTGTCTCCATTCATCTAATAATCAAGTTACCATAAATAACCCACTCTGCTAGCTTTTATTTAACGACTCACCTCCAGCCGGGCATTTCGTACACGCGGACAGTGTAGAGGCCACTGTGGACACTGAAATTTGCAGTTGAAACAGTTTATGTAAGGTTTTTTTTACCGTATTTACCTATTATATTGGAAACCCTGCGCCTAACCCTTCGAAATATTAAGTTTTCAAAGATCTTTTTAAGGTAAAATGATCAATTGGTCCAAAATGTAATGATTTATTCTTGCTAGTAAAATTGGTTACAAAATTGGTTAAATTTGCAATGTATACCCATAATAAATTATCAGGATGACCTACCAGCTACCAGAAGATATAGGATAAGTTGAGAAAGCATTTGCGTGGATAAATTTTCGAACTCTGCTCGGCCTTTTATAGATATTTCTGGTGTTCTTAGTATGCGGGAACCTGCGGGTGGAAGTGAACACAATAGTGTCTGCCACGAATTCCTATTTTCACCGCCTCAATAGACTTTTTTGTTCACAATGGAGGTCGACGGTCGAAAATCATGGCTCGATACGGTTGTTAATTTAAATTTTTGCCTTTTCAAAACCGGGAAACCAGAATTTTTCCACTTCCCCGTTAGTTTCTAGCCGTTTTAACGACCGAGCAAAATCATTTTTTGGAAAATTTTTTAGTTTCAAAGCTAAAGACCGCTTAAGAATGTGGTTCTATCATGGTCCGAATCTCAAAAATTTGGATGAATTGACATGGGACCCATCGTTAGCTCGCTAGCACTTCGAGAATTCCCACGAGCCATTGGTCCATGAATGGGGGAAGCACGATGCATTCCGAGGCGATTGTACAATAGAAAACGTCGGTGCTCATCACTTCTACTAGGTTGGTGGGAAAATAATCGAAATTTGGAGCCTCTAATTTCAAGTCCAAAACTAAAAGTCAATAACAAATGAATTTGTTCAAAGTAAAAACCATCAGCATACACTGTTGCCAACGCGAAACAAGTTTTCCAATTCCATCAGAATAGAAATTTGGCGTTCTCGAGTCGATAAACTGCTGGGAAGCGTTTTCGGCCTCGCCCTGATTCTTGAACTATTTATTTTCTAGAAAATGGCACAGATGCTTGAAAAGGTGGAAATCCGTGGGAGAGTTTGGGCTTTTCATCTTTGCTGAGCCATTCGGATCTTCTTTTTCTGTTGTCGTATAGGATCCATTTTTCGTCACACGTGGCAATCCGATTCAGAAATGGATCTTTTTCATTTCGGCTTGGAAGCGTCGAGGCGGCTGTCAGACGCCGCAGCCTCTGCGAGTAGCTTAATTTGTGCGGGATCCATTGCTTTATCTTCTATCCTTTCCGATTGATTTCAAATGAGCCAAAATTGTTGAATGATCAACCTGAAGGTCCTGTGCGTATTCTCGAGATGTTTTGGTCGAATCTCCTTCCACCAGTTTTTCCAATTCTTCATCATCAACTCTGGGAGGCCTTCCTTGACGTTCTTTTTAATGAAACGTCTCATCGTCCGAGTGAAGTCGCCGAAACCAAAAAGACCATACCATAAGAAACACCATACCATAAGAAATACCGACATCAAATGGTGAATCGAGAAAGTGTATCGAAGCAATTTACAATTATTGTTCAAGTTTGTGCTTAAATAAAAGACAAATCAAGAAAACAAAAAGCAAAATCAAACATTTTAAAACATTTATTGCCCTTTGATGTTCAAGCTTTGATGAACCTGAAATTTGATGATAGGCAAAAAACATAAGCAATCAGAGATCAAAGACATTGAAATTGAACAGTTATTGGCTTTCTTTTCACAAATTTGGATTTATGCTTGAATTTTTTCTAGAAAAGGCGCAAAAAGGACAATCGGAAAGGAGCAATTCTTTCAAAAATGAACTTTTTCCCTTGGCGATTTCCATTTTGGGAATGGTGATGGTTGAGGTGAGCGGGCTAGGAAAGTTACAAGTGTAAATTTATAAAAAGTATTCAGTTCTATAAAAAGTTCTAAAAAAAGGATTAAAAAGTCTTCAGTTCTACCAAGTTCTCTTACAATTCTTCGTCAAACTATTAGCTAACATCATCTTTAATTTAAGCATTCATAGAGAAGTTTCAAGCATCGCCTGAATTCAAACGACTCAAGAGGCAAGGGGTGAGTTTAAAAACGGTTTCTTTTCAAGTAAAGAAATAAGTTCAAATCGACACTTTCAGTTCAATTTACACTGATTTCAGAAGATTTGTGGCAGCAATTCGGACTGTCCATCGGGTGAATCGTGTGTCGCGGGCGGGAATCGAAAATATTGTCGAGGAAAATAATTGATGAGTTTGAATAAAAATAAAGCTTTTGATTTGATAAGCTAAAGCTTTGAGAACCAATCAAAACAACTTCTTTCTAGCAATAAATTACGTAATTTAACCGAAAACTGTCTTACAGCCGCCTTTTTCCTAGACAGTGTTGTTTTAAAATCTAAAAACATCTGTATTTTGATGGCCCTGTTTGTTTTCTCTTTATTGTCAATTTTGTGTATTTATTCAGTTGTTCTATAGATCTTCAAAAACCTTGAATGTTTTTAGAATCTCGATTTGGATAAAAAAATTGAATAACATTAGTGTAAGTAGACAAAACTTTTTTGGAAAAGCATTAAAGAAAATATTTTTCTGAGTATAAAAGGCCGGTTTTCGAGGAATAGTCAGCAATCAGCTTTTGTTTTGAATTCGATTTGTAAAATGTTCAAAATCGCCTTGATTACTGCCTTGACCTTTGCGGTGAGTTTAAGCTTAATCATTCTAATTGAAGCTAATAAATGGTTTGTTGCAAGATCTGATTGTTTCTAAATCTTCTCCCTTTCCTTTCAGCTCTCCCTCGCCGATGACCGCAAGAAACGCCAGGTTCCAGGGATGCTCGGATCAGTAAGCCTTGACAATTATGACATTAATTTATCAGAAACAGTATCCATCAAGGTACCAGTATTAAATTTATACCATTCAGGGCCCAGCCAGCATGGGAACAGGCCTAATGAGCCAAGGTGGACTGAACGGGATCTCAGGAATCTCGGGAATCAATGGAGTCTCCGGATTGACCGGGTTGAATGGAATGTCCGGATTCTCGGGTATCAATGGAATCAGTGGAGTCAATGGCTTGACTGGTCTCAACGGTATCAATGGACTCAATGGAGTCTCCGGATTGACCGGGTTGAATGGAATGTCCGGATTCTCGGGTATCAATGGAATCAATGGAATCAATGGCTTGACAGGTCTCAACGGTATCAATGGACTCAATGGTGTCCCCGGACTTTCGGGCTTCTCTGGACTCAATGGCCTTGGTGGACTGAACGGACTCAATGGACCTAATGGAATCAACGGAATCAATGGATTGAGTGGACTCAATGGAATCTCTGGTTTAAATGGAATTAACGGACTTACGGGTCTCAGCGGCGTCAATGGACTTACCGGACTTAATGGCAATGGAATCAACGGAATCTCCGGATTGAATGGAATCTCAGGGCTCACCAACGGACCTTTCCCATCAAATGGAGTGAGTTTAATGACTAAACCAGTTTTGCAATCTTAAATTTGAATAGAGAATTGATTGGAATAGCAAGTAAAACTTGTTGAATCGTCTAGAGCAATCCTTTGCTATTTCAACTTTCCTACGATCAAATTTCAGATCAACGTTTGCCTTAGTGTGCTTGATTGTGCTGGAGCTCAGGTAACGAATAGATAAGGAAAGCAACCATCACCTGTTAAAGCTAGCCAGCTATTGTCAAGTACTATCAATCCCAGAGATGCTGCGGAAATGTGAGCGGTGGTGGCCTCCTCAGCAGCATTTTGGGTGGAACTAGCGGCACTCTAGGAAAGCTCCCAGTTCTTGGAGGGGTTGGTTAATCGAAAGCTTGTGAATCTGATAATTATCAATGACTTGACAAGTATTTTTTACCCAGTTTTGTCATTCTAAAGCCTACCTTTTCTACATTAAACCTTATGGCTGACGGTATCATTTCAGCTCGTTGGCCGCTGCTCTCCAATCTGTCTTCTCGGAGAGATCAACTTGTAAACCAAAAAGGGAACAATTTGAAACGTGTTGTAAATAAAGGCATTCATTTCTTTTATTCAAATTCACATTTCCAGGAAACCGCTTAGGGTTTTTTGGCATACTTACTTTTTCACTAAGGTTGCGGGTTACGGTAATTTATCCACAATTTAGCGTGCAGAAAGTCGTAAAACTTCATTTTTAGATTCAAAGTGTTATACAATACCGAGCAAAAGCCTTACAAAATCACTTTTTCAAAAAATCGATTTATAGAAATTTTATTTATAATTTATAATTTTATAGATTTTTTTTATAGAAAGTGCCACCCGTTCGTAGGGCTTTTTTGTTTTTAATTAGAATAATATATGTACACTTTATTTACAAAAACAAATTTGAAGTTCAGCGTAAAGCAAAAAAGTAAATGAAAAAACTACTAAAAAATACCCTAAAAACTGGGTACAAAAATCTTGCAACACTTTATGTTTCTCATTTTTATTGTTTTCGAATTTATTAATTTTGCCCTAATTTTTGTTTTTTTCAGATGCCAGGTACCTACTTGACGACTCCCGAAAAAGAAAAATCATGAAAGCAAGAAAAAAAGGAATTTCTCGAACCGTTGTCTCCGACCTCTTCAAATGCGATCCATCGACCGTTTCTCGCATTCTTTCAAAAGCAAAAACGACTGCACTTCTGCACGGAAGAGAAAAGAAAGGACGGCCAAGAAGAACAACAGCAAAAGAGGATCGAATACTTGTGATGGCTTCCAAGAAGGATCCGAACATGACATCAACTGAGGGAGCTCGGCTGATCAAGGATGTTGCAAACAAGGATACCTCTCGATGGACCGTTTCGATTCTCGATGGACGATTGACTCAAACAGGACTGTATAGCCGGAGGGCTGTACGAAAGCCTTTGGTGACCGCTGGCCACAGGAAATAACGGCTTCGATTCTCTAGGACGTATCAAAGTTGGACAAAGCAGGACTGGGCCAACGTGATTTTTGTCGATGAAACAAAAGTGGATATCTTTTCTTTAAAAGACAACCACTTGATCAGGCGACCCGTTGGAAAGCAAATACCCCTTAAATATGTGCGACCTACAATGCGAGCTGGCGGAGGATCAATCATGTGTTTTGGTAAGCCTTATTTCTAATGCATGCATTAATTTGTCTTTTTCTAGGGACGATGGCAAAAAATGTGGCAGGTCCGCTCGTCCTCGTCCAGTCAACTATGAATGCTCGCCAGTATATGAAAATACTAGAAGGATGTCTACTTCCATTTGCTCAGGATCCATGGCTCCTCGAAGGTTCCTCTACCAGGACAATTCGCCGGTCCACAAGAGCAAGCTCATGGGTCGCACGGTGAATCTCTCAAATGGAGGAAAAGCTCATCTCCCTGGATGGTTTGCCCTTAATAATGGTCTGTTGGTCAATGTACCCCCTATGTCGCCTGATTTAAACGTTATTGAGATTCTATGGGCTTACGTGAAGACAAAGTTACGAGGAAAAGACTTTCACACAAAAGTTGACTTATGGTTCTACATACGAAAAGTTTGGAGCTCAATTCGACCAGCAATTCTTCACGAATTAGTCGACTCAATTCCCAAACGACTTAATGAAATGACTTTAGCAAAAGGTGGACCGATTGAATATTAATTTTTGATGTTTCTGTATAATGTTGCAAGATTTTTGTACCCAGTTTTTAGAGTATTTTTTAGTAGTTTTTTCATTTACTTTTTTGCTTTACGCTGAACTTCAAATTTGTTTTTGTAAATAAAGTGTACACGTATTATTCTAATTGAAAACAAAAAAGTCCTACGAACGGGTGGCATTTTCTATAAAAAAATTTCATCGATTTTTCGAAAAAGTGATTTTGCGAGACTTTTGCTCGGTATTGTAAGTTTCTTCAGAGTTGATCAATCCGTGTGTTTTTAGTCTCAAAATGTGCGCCAGACTTTATCGTCCATAAAAATTATCGGCTAGGATTTTGTGGGCTGTTATCAGCGCCGAGAATTAACCCCTTAAAAGGAGGTCATTGATTGTAAAAATGATAATATTTTCGGTTTTAGCGAGTCAGATGGATTTGATAAATTCTTTTAGGTTCGTGTTCAGCACATTTTTTTACATTGAAATGACATATTTTGCAAGCAAAATCCAAGGCGATTACATTTTTACCTAGATTTTACGCGGATGTGCAACTCCAATAGAGCTCAAGGTCGTTGCTAGTGAAAACTAATAGATTGCCAAAAGAATAGGATATAAGTTAGAGGATATGATACAGAAAAGATAAAACTTGACAGAGATATCACGAGAGCTTTGACAGAGATCTGTGCTAATCGTAACTATCAATATGATGAACAATCTTTCTGAAAGCCACTCCAATTCTAATCAAAGCTATGAAGAGTTTGAGTTGCCGAGGTGAATTACAAGAAATTTCAAATCAAGAAACTTTTAGAGCCAACAACGTTGATGAGCTTAAAACTGTCTACACTTTATTTCAAAAAGCTCTCTTGGCTCTGGTCATAACCAGCGCTTTCACAATTGGAGCCACTTGCTTTATTCTCTTTTTGCTTGGGACTTTATCGTATGTTTAATCTTTTGTTGGTTGGTGGTTACTTAAGTTAAAGAAACTTACATGGAAAGCTTCTCGAGGAACAGTTATTTCTGCGACAATTTCAAGAAAAAGTTAAAGAAAGCCAAAGAGATTCGCTTTCGAAATGGATCGAAGAGAAAGATAAAAAATGCGATAATGGATGGAGATATCAACAAAGTCAGGGCATGGAGTTTTGTTATAAGGTAATGTGCTTATAAAATCAAACTTTTCTTGCAAATCAAATTAAATCAAATCAAATCAATTCTTGTTTCTTTTCAGGCATGGTACCAGGCTGGAGTCACCAACAATGAAGCCGCGCAGTTTTGCAAATCCAATCACAGTTCACTCGTCTCAATTCGATCTGCTGAAGAGGATCATTTTATTTATGGTAGACTCTCAATTAACCTTAAAGTTTTTATTTTAGCTGTGGCCTACAATGTGTCCAATATTCACAAAATATGGATTGGATTGGAGAATTCTCTAGTTGGTCAATCGGGTCAAATATCTAAATCTAATCTTTAGAACGGTCGAATCTGGACCGATCAAACTTTAGACAGATATGGGAAAGCTTATTACAATTTGAGGCAAGGAATGCCGACAAACAGAAGGATAGATTTCATGGTTAGTAAACTTATTTAGTCTTTATTGATTTTTTCAAAAAGTTCAATGAATTCTCTTTGCATTCACTAAGCTTTGTTTAGATTTTTTGAATGAATTACCGGAAATGACTCGACAAATGAAAGCGATGGAGAATGCTAAACTAAGTGTCAAAGATGAATGTAGCTGCAATGAATGCCACAAAAAGGTATGCCTACTTAAATTGATTTCGATGGAGATATTTTAGGGTATTATCGATGAGATGTTTTACTGTGGTAAATGCAGCTTTGAAGTGGGTGTTTGTTAATATTGAATAAGCGCTTTTTGATTTACAGATTTGTGGCGCTTGTGCTTACAAGAAGCATCATCCACATAAAGCCATTCCGTTGTTGGAGAAACAGGTATGTTTTGCATCTTGGTGTTGTTGTTAGTTTTATTAGCTTGAAATTAAAAAGCTTGCTTTTTTAATTTCAAAGGGACTTCTCAAGGACATTAACAGCTTTGAAATGGTATTTTTATCAAATAAAACCATTTGAAGTCAATATTTCTTTAGAAATTGCTTTCGAAAGAAGAAATTCTCAAGGAAGCATCAACTTTTGCCGATTTACGGGAGAAACATGAGTCATTCACGTAAATTTTAACATTTTAAAACAGGGAACATTTGTTCTTTAGAAAGATAAAGTCCAAATTTGAGGCATCTGCTGAGAATTACTTGCCTCTTTTCCGCAGATTCAACAAAGAAGTTAAGGTGAGCTCATTGGATTTGGAAAGAATTTCAATTTATTTATTTAGGAATTAATTAAAACCCCTGATGATACTCCCGTTTTCAAGAAACCAAAAATGGAAAATTTACCGAGCTCCCAAGATGATCATAGCTGCAGTGAATGTCATCATAAAGTATACCCCATTAAATTAAATTTTTACGGGATATTTTAGGGAACTAGCAACGAAATGTTTGATTGTAGTGAGTGCAATTCAGTGGTATGTAATTGCATAAAAGGCCTAAGGTCATTGTTTAGATTTGTACTACTTGTGCTTTCAAGAAGCATCATGCACATAATTTTCAACTACTTTTGGAAAAACAGGTTTTTGTAGTTAATGGAAAGAGATCTAGACTCTACTTTGTTAAAGGGTTATCAAACGCTGATGGGACTTCAAGAGTCAAGAAATGTCATCAATACGTACAAGGACTTGATTTCTGAATTGCAAAAGAAGCTTCTCAAGCACATTGACTTTTCTGAAAAGGTATTTTTATTAATAAAACCAGTTAATATTTCTTCAGAAGTTGCTTTCAAAAGAAGAAATTCTTAAGTATGATTCAACTATGGTCGATTTACGGAAGAAACATGAATCATTCACGTAAGTTTTGTCGCTTTAAATCATAACACATTTTTGCGTTAGACAAATTGAATCAACATTCTAATCATCCGCCGAGAATTACTTGCCTCATTTGCGTAAATTTGATACTAAGGTACGGTGAGCTGATTGGAGTTTTAAAATATAGTAAAACCTCGATAGTGATCGATTTTTGGACTCTCATGGACGTCCGTCTTATGAAATACATTAGCAAAACCTCGATAGTGAGCGGACTTTTTGAAAACTCAAGATGCTAAACTGGACCATTTTGAACCTCGATAGTGTACTATAGCTCTTCTATTGAAATTTGCATATTTTAGTTGAAATTTAAAATTTTTTGCACCTTTTCAATTTACTTTTGCATCCAAAATTCCTTTTTATAATTGAGCCATGAAGTCGGCGACCGAACACTCCTCTAATCTAATATCATTTTTGTCTAGGTCACTATCGAGGTGGTCATACTCTATGCTTTTATACTTTATTAGCAATAGATAAAGGCGAACTTTGTTAGTAAACTATTGAATTTAATTTTGGGAAGCCCAGTCGTGATCATTGCTAGGTAACTATCGAGGGTTTTTAGGTGCTTTTGAATGGGTCCTAGAAAGCCTGATCATTTCAATGTTAGGTCACTAATATTGCTTAGACGGCTTTTATTTTAAGCCACCACATTTTCAAAAACTTACTTTTTATGCACTAAAACTGCACCATTCTATTAGAAAGTATTGTTTTATTAAGGAAAAACACGTTTAATAGAGAAATTTTGGTGTTTTTGGGGTTCTATAAGTCAAAACCCTGATAGCGAATGAACCCCGATAGTGAACGATTTTTTCAGGATCCTTTCCATATTTCACTAACGAGGTTTTACCGTGATTTAATTTTAATTTGTTTAGGAATTGATTCAAACCCTCAACGAGATCCCCGATGCCCAGGAAATCCGAATACAAGATTATATGGAAAACTTCTGATTATTAATTATTTTGATGTATTTTGCGAATATCGTTTTACTATTAATATTAGCGAAGCTCATTTGCAAGTTTGATAAATGTCCTCATCAGCTTGTGCGGTAGCAGTCGGTCGTCGAACGCCGTGCAGGAATTCATTCATTTTGTGACATTCAGCACTTTCTTTTTTAGTTTAAATTTAAAAATTTTGACATTTTCGTTGACCTTTACTGATATCATTATAGTTTTTCAAAGGAAAGTCGCGCAAAAAAATTGCATGTTAGATCCGTCAAGCTTTCTAGGACTAAAATGCAAAACTTTCAAGAAAATTTAAAAATATGTACTGCTCTCAAACAATCAATTAGTAAATAGTATAGTGAATTCTAGCGAGTTTCACACTCCGATCGAGGCACCATAAGTGGGCATGCATACTCTTTACATAAACTTGAAAATTTCAAGTTGAAAAAATTTCAACTGAAACTATATTGGGTTGGGGAGAATGAGTCGGCGCCGAAAAACAAAAAAATGTCTAAAACTTCTAGCAGACTTCGTCAAATAATATGCGTTTGATATCAGTAGAATGGTTAACTAATTCTCTACAAAATGACATTTAAAAGAAAATTCAAACAGCGCCTCCGCTCAAGAAAAAGCCATTTTTTCACAAAAACTACAAACTGTCATCTAGAAAAAACCATTGGTGGGATCTTCCTGCAAATTTGGCAACTTAAGTAATTGAATGTGCTCTATCTTTTTTATATAAACACCAAAGAAGGTTTATGTGAAAGAAACTGTTCAAATGATGAGTCGGACTCTTTGCCATTTTAACCAGCTGCGTTTGGAAGTTGATAAACTCCCCGAAAGAAAAGCTTTGTGGAATCCCTCAAAAGTCATTTTGTAGAGAAATCGTGGATCCTTTTGATGAAACCAAACGTATGTTTAAAGAAGGCTTTATGTGTGCAAAAAGTCCCTTTAAAGTTTGGCGCCGACTCATTCTCCTCAACCCAATACATACAAACCCAATAAACTTGCGTCGCGAAATTCCCGTCTTGTGTATGCGACGAACGGCTGATTTCATCCGATCAATAATACTAAGCAAAAAGATTTGCTTCAGAACTCTTCTCGCAACGAGATTTAGCTTGCGGCCAAAGCAATTTACCGTTAGGGTAAGCAAAAAGCAAAAAAATCAAAAAAATTAAAGAAAGTAATGAAAATCCTGCCAGTTCAATTTTAGATGATCTCTGATAGCCTTTTTTACGTCAGATCCTCCGTTAGTGGTTGCCGTTTTCACCTTTTGTTCAATCGGTCAGACCTGACCCTGGCTCTGCCTTGGTCCCATCCTATTCATTAACTGGCAAAATGTTTTGAAATTTAGCTTCCAATGTGTGACTTGGGCAATTGTACCATTATTGCTCACTATTTGGTTCTTCTGTGCTCCAAAAAACGTAAACCCACCCTTTCTTGTGTCCTCAAATCTTTATGAAAAAAAGCTTATAAAATCTTTATGAGAAAAGCATATAACTTGCATAAACCCACCCTTTCTTGTGTCCCTCAAATCTTTATGAGAAAAGCATATAGTTCTGACAAATTTAGCCAATTTGTGTGTCTTTTAAAAGTATAGTAGTAGTTAGATTCAAAGATATGCTTTGGCAACAAATTCCACAAACTCTATTTATATATATGCTTTATTCAGAGGGCGGATAAAAGCGAGTCAGATAATCATAGACACAACATATTGTCATAATAGAAAAACTCAAAATAGTAGAGTAAAACTACTAATAGGAAACACAGATTCAAAAAGATTTAAATATAGGGCAGATCTGACATGGCTACAAGATCTAATTCCTTTACAGATTATTGCATTGAGACGGCATGTAGAAGGCCAAAAATTGAAGATAACGATCGGACCGAAACACGTAGATGCAACTGGTCACTGGGTCGATTCGGCGGCGAAAACACGAAGTATTCTCGTCGAACAAACAATTAGCATTCTCGTATATTTGTCTAAGCAGCTCGTTTGCACGAGAAACGAGTGCTAAGTGATTTTCGCCACCATCGACTCGTTGGAGTCCTTGCACCTGTGAAAGAAAATCACCGACTCTGGCACGAATCACCTCCGTTTGGTCGAAGCCCTCTTCAATGTGAATCCACGCTTCAGAATTCTTACTCGGAATTCCTTGATTGACAATCAAGTATAGGATTTGATTAAATTCGCGGGCAGGAGCCTCAATTTGAATCATTTTGATTTGTGTTTTCATCATGGCCTCGTGATAGACGTAGAAGCAACCCTCAAAGGTCCAGAGACCCGGGCCCAGAGCGACCTTCTCGCATCCGTTTAATTGGTTTTCGATGAATTTGCCAAGTCGCTCTTTCATTGCTTGATCTTCCTCAAATGAGCCGATTCCGATGCGCAGTTTTGCGTTCTTTTTGACCGATCCACGAAAATTGGTGAGGAACTTCAGGAAATGTTCCTTCGTGTAAACGTCGACCTCGAGTTGGTTCACAGATTTCAGCTGGTCTAATAACATTCCGTCAGTGTGGCGCCTTTCATGGAAAACCAACTTGTCGCATGAATCGACCCGTTTGGCGAAAGGAAGAGTTGTATCCAGGTCCAGGTCAACAATCGAGGAGCAACAATCGACAAACTTCCAGACACAATTTTCCGGACTAGGCTTCTGTCCCAGGGCAACTTCAGCGACGTGCTTTCCGAGAACGATCGATTGATCCATTGCATAGCTCGAGTAGATCCTCTTGTTCACCATCATCAATTCTAGCACCTCTTTCACATCGAGATGGCGTGCAATCTCCTCAACTAGCTCCAACGGCAAATCAGCGATCGTTGCAACCGGCATTCTTGTATCTGAAAATAAAAGGACGTCATTGGAATTAACATTTGTATGATTTACTGAAGTCACTTTTACCACCAAAACCACTTTTTTTAGGTTAATCTAAAGCAGTAAACATTTTTCAATGTAAAAACCATATCAAACAGTCCAATAAATTGTCTCTGATACTAAAAATGACTTTAATAAATCATAAAATCACCGAAAAATGTATAAAAAACGAATTAGAAGCGACCAAACGTAGATAAAGCTAAATTTTATCCAAAAAATCCTTCATAGCTTAAATTTTCCAGATCAACAATCAAAGGTGCCCTTAAAAGCATACAACTATTTAGATTCGTGTTTTAGTTAAAAGGAATTGGTTAAGTTGAGTTTATACGCATGTTTGAACGGATTCAAAACAATGGAGCGGAAGGAGCCGAAAAGAAAACCGTATTAGAATTTTAAACAACAAACTATGGGTCAACAATATGAAAAGGAGAGAACGAACGAGGGGAGAGAGTACTTTAAAAACGCGCTCTAAAAATATAATAGATTATACGAAGGGCGGAGGAAACCTAGTGAGACTCGGCATGAAAACCCGACGAAGTTTCCGATTCCGATTTGGAATGAAGGAAAATAAAAAGAAAGCAAAAGGAAATTTTTGTGCGAGTTACGATAGCGCATCCACGCTTCAGAAGGCGCACCACATCGTTTTCGCTCTAAAAAGTCCCGTAAAACGTGTGCCCTTAAAAGTATACAACTTTCACCCATTTCACATCAAAACATCCTTTTAACGATATTTTGATAAAAGAACGAATGAATAATGTATAAAATTAAAATCGGAAGTTTCAAAAAGATTGAGTGCCTTCCAGAGATGATTTCTGATTTGCAGAAAATCACATCTGCTTTTTGGTTTGGCGGGAAAACTCCCCAGTTTTCCTTATGGAATAGGTTTGAGTGAATTGAATCGAATCATCAATTTTGTGAACAAACTTGATCAATCTCTCCTGTGTACTCCATAACTGCCTAATGATTGGCAAAACTGGTCGAATTGAATCAGTCTTTGGGAAAATCGATGAGCAAGGCAATTTTTGGATTCTGGTTGCAAATGTGGATAATTAAACAGTTTATTGGAGCAAAGTTTGACTAAAATGTGGCGTTTTTTCTTCACGAATGAATTTAGAGAAGAAAAATCAAAAAATTTATTCTCAATTCCATTTAACAACTCAATAATATATCCAAAATACATTACTTTTAGTGGTTCCGTGAATGGGACAAATGCGGACAAATTCTTGGCGCACCCGGCCCATTAGCGCACCTTTTTCGCGTTTTAAAAAGCTCTAAAAAGCTAATATTAACCAATTTCCATTCCAAAAGCTGTTTTTCTAGGTAATTTTAGGGCGTAGAGTCTAAATTTTGAGAGGTCAGAGCTTTTGGAAGCAATTTGAAAGATAAAACGAATAGGTCAAATTACTGAAAAGGGTCACGGGTCGGGCCAGCGGGTCACTTTTGACCCGATCCGATCCGATCCGACCCGACCCGATGCCCACGTCTACAGGAAACTTGGCACGGAACTTGGCAGGCGGCCGACCAGGGCGAATGGGGACGCGGATTTTAAAAGACCCTCTACCCACCGTACCCCATTCCCCATTTTGCCCATTAATTAATATTCAGCCGGTGATCAATGATTTATCACCAAAATAAGCATAAGTACTTTCAGTTTGAATACTGTTTTCTCGGCTTACTGTGATGATAAAAGTCCCAAGTGCTTTCCAATAATTTGCAAATTTTCATTCATTTTCAAATGAAGTGTAACTGTTGCTTTTTTCTTTATTTTTTTGAAAACAAGATTTGATACTAATCTTTCGATAATTTCGAAAAGGATAGCATATATAGAAAATGAGTAACAGCTCAATGAATGTGGTAAAATTTTATTGAAAGTACACTCATAACTTTTTACAACTTTTGTTTTCTTTCTCTTTTGGTTGACAATCTTCTTCCCTTGATTTATTATTTTACAAATATGAAAGCCAATTTATCAAAAAAAAATAGCATAAGAACATTAATTAGCCAATTTGCATTGTTGACTGATACCTAACTCGATTATTATTATTGTTGTTGTTGGTGGACGATTTCTGAGCACTGAGATTTGTTGTCGTTTTCGTTTCGATATAGGAGATGACATTTTGCGAGAGGAAACGACGAAAGAAACGGAGAATTTCACGTCTCGATTCACTCGAAACAGCAAGAAGCCAATAGGATTGATAGTAGCCGACAAAGAGGAAAACCCAAGAGCTCTGAATATTACGAGGATTTCTGTTTTTGAGTTCAAAGTTTATGTTACCATTGAATTGAAGACAGCTTTTTCCAAAATCGGATCATCAACAAAAGCCGTATAGGACATCAAAGCCTAAAAACATTCTTTTCATTCCTTACTAAGGTTAATGCAAAAGAAATTTCGGTTTTTTACAAACATTAAATTTAATCAAAATTGCTTTAGGTAATAATTTATTCCAAATAATAAGCACCATTGTTATCTAGAATATCTCTCCAACGTTGCTTCAGATTTCGGATCCCCTTATCAAAGAACTCTTGATTCTACGATTGAAAGTAGGCAGTCAATCAAATTTCGACCTCTTGCGCATTCTTAAACTGGCAATTCGCAAGGAAATGTTGCATCGATCTGAATAGGTGAAAATCAGATGGTGATAAGTCTGGACTATATGGCGCATGCGGTAAGACATTCCATCCTAATTCCTCTAACTCCATACAAGAAGCTTTCTTTGTTCATACGTTTATACAAGAAGCTTTGTTCATACAAGAAATTCATACGATTAGTCTTTCCGATTATTCCCAAATGGCGGACAATTGTTGATTGATCACATTGGAAATGTTTGCAAGCTCTGGTGTTGTTTGCATTGAATCGGCTTCAATAAGTTGTTCCAATTCATTATTATCGATCGCTGTCGAGCAATGCCCATGTGGTTCGTCTTTAAGAGATTCAATACCTTCTCGGAATTTAGGCAAACCAGAGCTGGCAGGATCTTTCGGCCATAACTCGTTCTCCAAAAGCGGAACAGACGGATCACGATGTGATTCGGGAGCGTTTTTGCCCACCTTGAAGACACGCGCGCACAAAATACTTTTAATCCAGCATGATCTAAAGCAAATTTGACTTAAAAAGTGAAAGCTTTGACTTAGAAAAAGCGTAAAAATGAAGTAAATATTCAAGCGTACAAATAGACAAAAGAAGATCAAATATATCAAATAAGATTTCCAGATTTAAAAAAAAGAACATTTTATACCGACCGAAATTTCTTTTGCATCAACTTAGTACTTTCAAGGCCTAAGACGCAATTCTAGTAGTCTTTGCTGGAGTTTTGTTTTTTTTTTATTTTAAGAGTTAGTAGTGGCATCTTTTATCCCACAGATTCAATCTGATCCCAAATAACTACCGTATAAAGATCACCATGCCACTTTCAAAGCATGAAGCTCAGCCAAGCCCGAAGCTCAACCAAGCCGCTCAACCATGCACCAACTTTTCATTTACAATTAGTACACCTTATTGAGTTCAGTGAGTAGTTCTCTTTTTGAGGTTTTTCGGTTCTCATGGCTACAATTTCGATTAGCCCAATCACCTGATAGATGGTTGATGGAATAGCGAGTAGAGTGCTGAACACCGAGATGCCTAAGAGGCTCCATTGACCACGACGATTGATGTGTCTAAAAGGGAATTGATTTGAGAAAGTAAAAGCTTAAAACTTTACAACCTCATCTTTGAAATGGTCCACACGTTCATCACGGCACACGCCACTGTTGTTACGGTGGACTGAAGAGCGTAGTAAAAGCGATTCCACTAAAATTTAGGTTGAGATCAAGGAGTTGAGATGATTAGCATGGCTTAATGCTTTAAATTTGACCTGACTTGTTAACAAATAATAAATAATAAACTAATAATAAACGTTCTTTACTAGAACAATCATTTTCATGATCAGGATCATGATCAATCGCTTACTTGATCAAAATCGGGAATCTGTGGATAACTCAGCTTCTCATCTTTCCATCCCCACAAAAATATAATCAAAATTGTGTAAGCATTTCCAAAAAACATGAGAAAAATGCAGAAAGCGATGGCTCGATAAAGATTCGGTGGTTGCCACATCTGAAAGACATGTTGTAAGTTCAAATTTGTTGCATAGACTATCTTATGCGCTGAAGTTAGCCTAAAACTAGGCAATGTTTTGTTTCAACTGAAACAGTGGAGTATTTTCTTTAATTTCTTGGCGACCTTTGCATGTTCAATTGGAAAGAGGACGATTGTTAAACGATTCGCTGACATCAACACATCCAAATAGGCATGACCGTCACGAAAGGACTGAAAAATCTGTTGTACTCGAAGTGCTTTTTTCAAGTGAGGAAGTCGTTCTATTTGTATTTAATGTTGCTGTAATGTCGCTGTAATACAGCATTTACGGACATACTGCTATTGTAACAGTGTCATTTCGAGAATCATGCATACCTTTGTCATTAACCCAAGAAGAGTCCTGCCTGGTCCAGAGTCCACAAAAAACGGTTTCATTTGAAAGAATGGGAAAGCGATCAGATCAACAAGACCTGAAATCATTGGGGAATGGGGAAAACTGGGAGAGTTCATTCCGAAATTGAGTATCCGACAGTCGGTTGTCTTCACTCACAAAGAGATCGATTGCACTAGCGAGTGCTTGTTTGAGATTGACCACAAAATATCATAAAGCCTTAAACTCTTTACCTATTACAAGAAATATTGTGTAGAACGGTGAGTGAAAGGTCCTATTCTTGCTCGTCCAAATTGTGTACTCCACAAAAGAATATAATAGAAACGAGAAATACTCGAATAGCTGGCTCCATGAGGGCATTCGTTGACAATTTCAACGTCCAACTAATAGTAGGGAAATTTTGTCAAGATAAATTATACGCTGGGAATAAAATTTTCTTTTTAGTTCCAACAAATTATGCTGTGAAAACCTTGATTTTTTTTGGTGAGTAAAGATCTTTTCTCTTGATTTGAGTGAGAATTTTCGATCAAAGTTGTGATTTTTTTATAATTTCTCCCATTTTCGCATAGGTATTATGTGCAAAAATGTAGAAATTTCCGAGAAAATCTGAAAAAAGGCGATCACATAAAAACGTGAATCATTAAAAAGCTGAAAAAAAAGTGCTGAACTGACTAATTTTGATGGATACAGCATTCTTATAGTAGATCCCCGTCAAAGCATTGTTGCAATCGGCAACTTCCCATCCTTTTGCATCGTTTTGTATCGCAGAAAATTCGACTGCACTGAATTCGACTGCAAGGCAATTGCTTCACTTCTTTTGTGAACGAATTCAACAAACTTTAGATTTCATTCTCAGAAGTAAGGAAATATTTTATTGACCCAAGAATAAATAAAGCAAGAGGAATATAAAGATAACCGAATTTTAGACTTTTTCAGAAGTTTCGCTTTTGTAGAGCGATTCGATTTTTTGAGGGCATCTTGCAAACGATCCTAGAATACGCCAGATACATGTTTGTCCAACCCCAACTTCCAACACCACACGACGCATCGTTTCCAATCTTAAATGTGAGATATTCAAAATTTTTGACAAATCAGTTTAAAGTTTATTGTTAATGCTTTAACCAGTTGAATGCTAAACTTTAGTTTATTAAAAAGCCATAAAGCAGTCTAAACCGAACCGATTTTTATTTGTTTTTTGTTTATTCACAAGAGTCTAAACCGAATTCTCTACGATTTTTGTCTTACTGTTAATGAGGCAACTTTTTTTAGACCATTGGTTGTCAGCCATGGTCCAAAAAGATGGCTATGGGATCGCAATGGGGAACTTACATTGCAAATAATATGACAGTTATCTTCTAGAACCTGTTAAACTAACTATTTTGAGATTAAACTCCTTGAAAAGTGAATCTCCTTGAATGATCAAGTGAATGTGGATGATAGTTTCGAGTAGCTTGATCTAGCATTCACTAACCACCCAAAAGAAATCTTGCGGCGGTTGCCAGTTCGGAGGCGTCCAATCCACCGGTGATCCATCAGTCCAAGTTCCCTCTCTAATTGTAGTATTCCCGTAATATCCAATCCATGCCCACTGATATCCACATGGGTTTTCATTGTTTGGTGCCACTCCTTTCAATAATGCAACATTTGAAGCCACGAGATCTGTAAATGGATCAAGGTTGTTTCTTACAAATTTTAGCGTCAAACGATTTGGTAAAAGGCGCAAGTACCCGATTTTAGGTTCAAATCAACTTCTTTTGCATCTTGTCAACTTTAAAACCAAACCAGAAACAAAGTCGTTTTCCACTTGAGAATGAATCGACACTAAATGTGAGTCCAATCGTTGGCAATTTGCTTCGGCAGCACTAACATTGTAAAGAAGCCAATGAGAACCGTCAGGATAAGTAAAATTCTGAAACTATATGTAAAGAGCTTTTAAAATTTGTTACTTGTAAGAAATAACAATAATCCGTTTTCGCATTGTATCTCCAACCAGTTGGGCATTGGAAAGCTGAAAAAGTAACCTTTTGAAGTTTTATGATCTGCTTTTAGCTAGATTTAGCAAAAATCTCCAACAGGTTAAAAAAGTTCAACATAAAAAGTTGTTTGTTTGGGAAACTGATAATGAGAGTTTCATTGGGTGGAATTGGCTGAACCTTTATCAGCTCAACGAATGAAAAATAAACATATTTTGTTTTTATGAGCACCTGACGCAACTACAGTCAACTCTCTCAGAACTCTACAGGGTTTTCAAAAAAAGCCAATTCCGCTTAATTTTCCAAAAATTTCTAGTGTCTCCTGGTTTACATAAGCAAAAACGCTTACTTGTTTGAGGATATCTTAGGCTGAACAAATCTGACGATGCGTCGCATATCATTGAGGAAAACAATAGGAATTTCTAGTTTCTAGTGGCTCCTGTTGGTCAAAGTGAATAGTGAATGCATGAAATTTCTGAGCCACCACCATGAGACTTTCGCCATAAAATTAAAACTTTGTACTGGCATCATGGTGTCATATTAGAGTTAATCTATAAGCTAAAATATTCAGCCAAAAACTTTATTTATCTACATTATATGATAATCTATCATACATAAGAGATTTTCAACTCGTCTTTTTTAAACAAGTATCCCGCTTTTCCAGAGAAACGCAGACGAACGGAAACGCAGAAGGCGCATAGTTCAAATTTCTTAGTTCAAATTCACCTTTTGAACTTTGATCCCTAATCGAAATTCATTGTCTTCTAGTAAAAATGAGCTAGATTTTCGTCTTTCGTTTCCTTCGACTTTATCGCCTATATCAACATGCTCTCACTCATACGCTCTTTTCGTGTTCATGTGAGTTGGCCTGACAAAATCTAACCAGACTGATAAAGCGATAACTATTTAAGTTTATTTCAAATAAGGTTAAAAAGCGTTTAGTTGAGTAATGCACAGGGTGCGTCATAATTTTCGCAACAAGGTATCACGCGCAGGACAAGAACTCGTTCAAGAACAATAACTCGTTGTTTTAAGCTTAATTTCTGGTTTTCTTTTTTGTTTTTATTATATTTGGAATATAATTGAAACTTTTTTCATATAAAATGTGTTGTTTTTTAGAATGGCTGGAAAATCCTCCGTCGACAATCGATCATCGAATTGCACAAGCGAGGAGTCTCGGCGCCGGAGATCCATAAGCGTCTTAAAGTCGACAGAAGTATCATTTCTGGCACTATTCAACGCTACGAAGCTACGGGAACAATTGCTGATGTCCCAAGAAGCGGTAGACGCCTAACTGTCGTCGCAAAGACAAATATCAAGCCAGTGAGGGACCGAATTCGGAAGAAGCCAAACTAGTCGACCAAGGCAAATGGCAAAGAAGATGGCGATTTCAAGCACCTCATTGCGTCAGATCCTCAAAAAGAAGCTCAAACTTACTGCTTACAAGAAAAACAAGGCTCAACTTCTTTCGAATGCTGCTAAAAATAAGCGAAAACTCAGAGCAGGGCTCGGTTTCACCACGACTTAATACGTATTAAGCTAATACGGTGTATTAAATTGCTAATACAGCATTTCACCACCAGCTAATACACTGTAGTCTAGGTGTATTAAGTTAATACACCATTTCATCACCATTTTACCGATTTTGCCGATTTTGCACCGGATGATTCGATAGATCTTATTTGTTTTATTTTATATGAAAAAAGTTTCAATTATGTTCCAAATATAATAAAAACACAAAAGAAAAACCAGAAATGAAGCTTAAATCAACGAGTCATTGTCCTTGAACGAGCGTGATACCTTGTTGCGACAATTATGGCGCACCCTGTATTTCAATATGAGCCGGCTTATTTGAGTTGGTTTATTTATTCAGCTTTTCAATGAAAAACTTGTTCAAATTAGGTACATCAAGCCGTGAACCATTGCATTAAGCCGGTAAAGCATTACATTTTGAAGCCAGAACTTACCCTCTCCATCAATCGAGCAAATGAAAGGACGGGCAAAAGTGCATTCAGCCGAAAGCCACTTTCCATTTTGTGGATCCATAATGGCACAAACTGTTGTGTTGCTTGCATTGTTTGGTTCATCTGAAAGTTTCACGAAAAAGGAAATGACTCAAGGTGGCATTTATGAATCGGGTCTTCTTGAATAAGAAAAACTAAAAGCAGATTTGAAATCAGTGTTCAAAACTGTCAGATAATCTAGGTCCAATTCAAAAATCCGACCTTGAGTTGGCGCCCTTCTTGGCCGCGCCCCTCAAGCTTGGTTACAACGCAAAAGGATTCCTCTGTTGGCCAGAAGGATTCCAAAAGGATTCCTCTGTTCGAATGTGATAGAAAATGTTTGAGCTTTTATGGTTCGCAAGGTCTACGACGGAAACAAGACATATCGGAAAGTTGACGAGCTCAAACCAGCGATCATTGATGCATGGCATTGAAGTTGATTGATAATCTTTATCTGAGCATGGACACCGAATGTTTCAACTGATTCGCAGAGCTATCATTGGCTTATTTAACTTGTTGTTTTTGTTATTTTACTTTGCTAATAAAGTAATTTATCAATTGAGATTATAATTATGTGAATTTGCCCAAAGACAGTTTTTTCGAAAATTGCAAAATAAGATTTTTGCCTGTTTTCTATTCGAATTTCGTGTTAATAGTAATTTTTGTGCTCAAATTTGTCACAGATTCTTATTGAAAAAATCACTTAAAAGTTTTTTGTAAAAAATATGAGTGAGGGTATAATTATGTGGAGCAGTGTAGTATCTTTATTCGACACGAATCATGAATTACAACACAACGGAGGAAATTTTTACCCTTAGTTACCCCTATTACCTAAATGTTGTTAAGAACAAAAAAAACCTATAGATGGGAAAGAGAACCGATCCTTCTGGCCACCGGGATCGAACCTTTGACCCCCATTGACCCCGGCTAACTAGGAGACAAGACTCCTATCCGGTCGGCTACGACGGCTACTTATGTGGAGCAGTGTAGTAAGAAAAACGATCACCATTGTACTGTTGGGTAAAGTTTGATGATGAACTCACTGAGCGCCCAATTTTGATAGCCAAGTGTACTTCCATCAGCATAGGTCCACGTATTGTTTTGCTTTCGTTCAACTCCAATGTATGGAGCCAGTCCATTAGCTTCTGAAAATGATAATTTCTGGTTAAAATCATAAAAACCTGGAGAGATCAGTGAGAAAATAAAGCGATTTTCGCTGATGTTCTGAATTTTTGCCGGAATTCCGCCGAGAGCTGCACAACTTCGAATGACGTCATAATAAAATGCACCTGAATCATCTTGCATGATAAAAGACAATCAAAATTTCCAATCTTTGTCGAACTTTCAATCCATAAGCTTTTAAAAAGTACCTTGTGTCACGCTGAACATGCACACTTCCTCATTTGGCACTTGATCACTTCCACTTGGGCATTGGAATGAGTAAATATTCAAGAAAACTTGTAGTAGTACAAATAAGCTTCCGATTAGCGAGTTCATTTTGAAAAATGAGTTTGCTTATCTTATTTTTTCAAAACTCCGAAAGCTGAAGTGGCTTCAAGATAAGGCAACAACTTGACCCGAAAGAGACAAAAACAAACGACTTCTCCTTAAAGTCTTCTCTTGTGTTTTTGTGGGTTTTTTAGTAAAAACTGATGGCCTAGAATTCGGAAAGACGATCAAAATCACATACTCTTCTATTAGATTGACAACTTGAAAGTTGGTACACTTATTCATTGCACTTTTTAGAAATAACAATTGCTCCAATTAATTACATTTTTTATCAATAAAAAGGCACATTTATTTTCTCAAGCAGCATAAACACTTTTGCTTTAGAGCAAACGATAGGTTAATTGATGAATTTTTGACTTTTAAGTAAGAGAAATGGCAAAAAGACTTGCTTGCCAATCAATAAACAACCAGCCAATTGCCAACCTTTGCCAGCCTTGAATCTGGCACGTGGAAATGTCTCATTGTCTCCCCGTGATTACTAAATATAGTAGCCATGTTGAGAACTTTCTCAAGAGTGTAAAGATGAGATGGCTATTTCCAAGACTTGAACAAAAAGAGGCAATAAAACTTCGAGCATTCAAATTGCACATTACAATTGAATAACATTCTTTTTGCCATCAATTACTGATTACTGACATCAATCAAACTCTTTTTTGAGAAAGATAGTGAGAATTCTTTATTCTTTACATATCAAACGTAAAAATTAATAAATTTTCTTTATTTGCATTGCATCATATCCTGACAAACTGATGTCGATGTTTGACCTAAATCATTTTAGGAATCACTTGGAGTTAGACTTGTTACAGTTCATTGTTCTGATGTCAAACTAGAATGGCACTAATGTTTAGGAAGTTCGGATGATCTAAATTTGTACTTCAAAACCTTACCATTGACAAGATCAACAAAGATTTTGTCAATGTACTGATTGACGGAATTCACGCAATTCTGAACGACTGATTGATCGTAGGCACTGGAGAGTGATTGGCAAAGCTAAAATAAACAGCTTTGATAAGTATTTGATGAGTACTTTGATAGCTTGATAAGTGCTTTGAAAGTCTATAACTTCAAAGACTACTTACATTCAACAATTCGGTTTTCAGTGCAGCCTCGTCAGTGACCTTGTTATTGAAGTAGTTTCGGGCCTGAATTTGATTTTGGTATTGCTTCTTGGAGACATAGATGTTCAGCAAAGCAGAATATCTTAATTGATAAAAACTTGAGTCCAGGTCTAAAACTGGGACTTAAAGTGAAGATATAAGCTCGAATTAGGCTTACAACATTCTCAAGACCTATTAGGCTATGATATGGTTGTGATATGGTTCAGATCTAGCTCTGAAATAGTTATCAAACATTTTATCAACCTTACCGTATCAATAACAGAAATGCAGATAGGGCATGGATCAACCGGTGTTGTTGTGGTCATTGTTGTAGTCGTTGTAGTCGGTGTCGTTGTCGTCATAGTTGTGGTTGACTTGGTGGTTGTGGTGACAGCAACACTGGCAGTCGCCGTTGCTCCCGTAGCTCCCGTTGCTCCTGTTGTGACCGTGACGTGGCAACCATTTGGCATTTGGGTTGTTCCACCTGGGCTTGGACCGGCACACTCGCCCATATCCTGGCAGATTTGATTCGTGGAGGCTCCTGGAAAGATGATTAAGATTGATTAAGACAGAAGTTTGCCAGCTTTATCAAAATAGCAAGTAAAGGTGACGGTCCGGGTTACAACATTTTCCTGATCACTGACTAACATAGTCCTCAAACTTTGAGACTAGATCAGTCGGATTTGTTCTGAGCTAAGAGTAATCCCAAATCACTGACCATGTTGCAAATCACAGTAGATAACATCAATGTTTTGATGGACCCAGTGATCGCAATCTTTCACCGCCTGATCACCGTAGAATCGCTTCAATGTGTCACAATCCTAAAAGGTTTCTGGATCTAATCCGTTCTGGTCATTTTTAACCACCAGTTATAGGTTTTCAATAAAATTGGTGTCATCTTTTTCTAACCAAAATTGCCATTGTTAAAATTGTCAAACTTGCATTCACTTACATTGCTCAATTCTTGTTGTACCGCGCCCTTCGACTCTCCATTCTTGTAGTGTTGTTGTGCCTAGAAAAGGATGACATTGCTCTACTCTAACTCATTCAACCTGATTGATCACATATTGACACATGGCACATGGATCAACTGGAGCTTTGGTGGTTTGCTGAAAAAAAATAGAGATCCTTATTGTTGAATTTTGCACTAGATAATAAGTAAATATGATAAAACTAACCCCGAAAACAATTCCGAAGAAGACGAGAGAGGCCAATGTTAATGAATGCATTGTTTCTGGAATTTAGACTTGACAAAGTTGAAAAGGATGGAAATTAGAAAAGAAAAAAGAGACAGAAGTGTTCCAACGAATTCTGCATTTGCAAGACAGACCGACTCCGGCTTTTCAGATGGGTTGTTTTTTTATCCACTCTTTTACGCTAAAGCCAGCTGTAAACTCTAGCTAATAGTAATGGCCTACTCTGGAAAAATCGGTTTTGAAACATTCCTAAAAGACAATTCACCAAAAGGTCAAAAGGCAATTCACCTCACAAGCTTCAGGTTTAACCCACACAGTTCAATTGCGCCTAAAAGTGTGCCTAGAAGTTCAACTGAACGCTGGCAGATGCTCTAAAAGTTTCTTGATTTGCAATATTACCACTTTAAAGTGTTACATACATCATATATTCACTAAAAGCTAGAATTCAAGGATAAGAAATCCCGAAGAAATGAATTTTTGGTGTGGCAATACCCAAAGTCAAAGACTGAGGAATTGGAAGTGCGAGAAAATCTCTGTTTTATTGCTCTTTATCAGTTCCGGATCCACTTCGTTCTTCGGTCGATTCACTTCAGATTTATCAGTCCATCGAGTCTCGAAATGCGAGTTGTGGAGGCACTAATTCCCATTGTGCACGCAAAATTTATCAGAAAAGTGAAAGTGCTGACGAAAGCCGAATAAATCTCAGACATTTTTCTGTCATCTGATCAGGGACACGGATTTGGAAAAATCCCGGAACTACAAGTACACTGGAAGCAATCAAAATTCATCAGACTTATTCCACTGCATTGGTTAGGCCCATTGTTTGATATTTTTCGAGGTTGTTGTTGTTGGCTCTAATTTTCTCAGCATTGTGATTCTATGAGTTCTGCTTGATCCGATAAGTCTGATGAATTTCATTGCTTCCAGTGTACTTGTGGTTCCGGGATTTTTCCAAATCTGTGTCCCTGATCAGATGACAGAAAAATGTCTGAGATTTATTCGGCTTTCGTCAGCAATTTCACTTTTCTGATAAATTTTGCGTGCACAATGGGAGTTAGTGCCTCCACAACTCGCATTTCGAGACTCGATGGACTGATAAATCTGAAGTGAATCGACCGAAGAACGAAGTGGATCCGGAACTGATAAAGAAGTGATAAAGTACCCCACGCCTTTAATAATATCCCACCTAACGCGTAATTAAAAACAACGCTTAAACGCGGAAAATTTTCATATATTTTCGGAAATCATTTGTATTTTTAATTTTATCTTATAAATTTGTTGATTTTAAAATTTTTCTCGTTTGCTCACTAAGTTTATTTTCTCAGATATGGATCTCGATGGGAAATCGCTCAATGGATTTGAGGAATCGCGTGATGAAAGAGCTGATGAACAAGATGCCAATGGAAACTGAAGCGCTGAAGCTGAAGGATCTTCAAGTGAATCGGATGAGTCACCTACAAAGAAAAAGAAAAAGGCCATTGATGTGAAAACGAAATTTACTGTTGCAAAGATGAGCAAGGATCTTTCGTTTAAAGCAGCCCCTGCATTCTACAAGTTTGATCGAAAATGTGTGTATTTCTACATCAAATAAGAGGTCGAGGTCCTCGAGAAAATCCACAGAATTCGATGGAGCCTCGATCTCGAGAAGAGACTCGATGGAGTCGGACACCACTTGAACTCGGCGGAATGGTTTGGCTGAATGGATACGAGATCGTCGAGCCGAGAAGAAACGAGTGACACGTCGGTTTATCTGGGATGCAGCGGCTCGAATCGACGGGATTTCAAGGACAGGAGTTGATCAAGAAAATGATGTATTCATTGACCCGGATGTTTCTATTGATTTCGCTTGTTAGTTGTTTTGAAAAGGAATGTAGACACCAAACCACTTCCGCCAATCATTCCAACCATTCCCACCCTTCCGCCGTTTAAATACACGGTATGATTCATTTCAAGAAGACATCTTGCTAGTTTAAGCTTAGATTTCAAGCACTTATATAACGATTTGTTCAGCCTAGACCACCGGGCACTTGCAAATACGATTCTCAATGCGGCTTCAATGAAAGCTGCCTCGGTGGGCGCTGCAGAGATCCCTTTGGAGGAAAATTTACATAAAGAATGGTTAAATTCAAAATTAATAAAATAAATTGGCCTTTTACCCACATTTCATTTCTTTTAAAGAATACACAAATCCTTCTTCAACATCATTTATTCATTTAAATTATTACATTTTTCAATCAAACACCGATTTTCAATTATTCTATGAATTTTGAGCTTGGTTAAAGTTTTGATGGATGGAATAGTTGCTTGCGAATCATTTATTACATTTTTCAATCAAACACCGATCTTTGAACTGACGCGAATCGCACGATTCAGATTGTTGATCGAAGAGCCGGCACTGGCTTTAGATTTGGCATTTGGAGGAGTCGTTGGGGTAGCCGCGCAGAAAAAGGGCAATTTCATCGACCAATCTGCCACTTTCCACTTTCGTTCGGCCAAATCGATGTACGCGCCCTTGGCTTGATCATCTGAATCACTTCATAACTGAAGATTCTTTCAAAACTGTTGCCCGATTTACCGAAAAGTTAGTTTAGGGCTATTCACTAGTACTGTGGTCTCTTCAAAAATTGAAACCCCCTCCCCAGCTTTTCAGTTTTATGATCTAGACTGCTTCTTCGATTACCTATTTTCGAGGTTTTCTACGAATCACTGCTGATCTAAGTTTAGCATTTAGCAGATCTGAAAGAACAGTTCACGTGGAGAGATCGGTTTAGTACCGAATTTGACATCATACTATTGTGAAAATCTATCTACTTCAAGGTCTATTAAGATACAGCAACATACCGGGTGACGGAATATCCAGTAATCCGTACATGTAGTTGAAGTTTGTTCCATCGAACCAAATCCAGTTATTGCCTGGCGGTTTCGTAGCCCCAATCCAACTGCGTGCCACACCGATAGCTGAAATTGGAAATGTCATGAGTGCACGATTTTTAACTGCCTTACTTTGTTGTAAATCGAAGACGAACGAGTTTTCGAAGGAGTTATGGATTGATAAAAGAGATCCACCACTCGGTTTGCAGTACAACATGTTGGCATCCCATTGGGTAGCTGAAAGTGTGCTTTGAAAATGGATTAAAAACAAGAATTTTAGTCAATTTTGCTCAAAGTAGAGGTTCCAGCAATTCATTGTTCGATTGCACTACAAGGATAGTGTACTATATTGTGACTTTATCATTAAAACATGTTGGAAGCACACCCGGCTTGGCTTCTGACGGACCCAGGAATTTTCCTGGGTCAAGCTAGGATAAGACTCTGATTTAACCCTGACCGTAGCTTGGATCTGGTCTGGTCATGGCTCTGATCCTGGCTCGGCTTGGTTATGGCCCTTCCTTTACTACTGTACAGAAGCCAGGGCCAGCTGGAACTCGATTCAACCAAAAACAAAACAAAAGCAATTGGTCATTAAGTAGCTAACTTTAGTTGGATCTAGTTCCACCTGGCTTCTTTGAAGATAGTTCACAGCAGGTGAGAGCCGTATTGGTCTGATCTGGCTTCAGCTGAGACTCTACAGCAAATATCTATCGACAGTACTCTAAGGCTCGAAAAGCTTTGAGTCTGAACATCTTTTGCTACTGTAATACTAGAATATTGATGCTCGATTTGACTATTTTTCCGTAAAAAAATAAAATTGGTACCTGGAACATCGAAAAACTTGATGCATTTGTTGAAGTCGCTCGAATAGGAATAGTCAGTTGGACAGCCATTGTCAGAGGCAACGATTTGCAGAAAAAGCAACACAAAACAGAGAAGAGTCAACATTTTTGTTGATACAAAACTGGGGAATTCAATATGTTTAAATATCTCATCTATCATCCAGGAGCCTTTTCCAGTCACCAAAAAGTGAGTGGGTGTTGATTTGGGCACTCTTATCAGAAACAGCAAATGGACCCGGGGATTCTTGTCTGGGTTTAAGCTAAAAAGTGGTACCTGATCTTCTACAATCTTACAACGCCGGCCCATGAGTCACTTTTTCAACTTTTGAGATCTGATATGAATTGTGCGTACTTGTAACATGGTTGTTTTGTGGAAAAAGTTGCAAATTTTTCTATGCTTGCAGATTGGTCTGTTTCTGATAAGAGAAATTTGTGCTTGGTGGTTTCCTGGGACGGGTAATCGATTAGCAGTGTTCATTTTGTCGTGATATAAATGAGCACCAATTTACGTCACTCACTTTCCATTCAGGTGATGGGAATGAAACCAGCAATCACATATCTTTCCCAGAAGAAAAAGATTGCAAGGCTCAGCCATTAGGTGCTCTCCTCTACCAAATAGTGTAAAAAGGTTTTGAATTCGATTGGTCATTGAAGGGTTGGATAAATTGTAAGTTAAAAGGTCAGAAATGGCCATTTTCTTTAATTTTCTTTTCTAGAATGTCAAAAATGACCATTTTCTAGAAAACGCAAGTCTCAGAACAAAAATGTTGGCAGGCTGGAGTGAAAAGGCATTTGTCGACCTTGATCCCTAAAAAATAAGTACTTTTTCCGCATAGTTTTCTTCTTTTTCCTGCATAGCTCACATAATCACAGTTCACAGCGCAAAAATGTCCACCAAAATGTCCACTAACCTCCGCTCCCCTTATTTCCTATTGAAGTTGAAGAGATTGGTGTCCACGAGTCTCCACCAACTGCTGCATAAATAGATTCATTGAAGCACAGCTTCAATACAAACAACTCCTTTCAAAGTTTCAACAAACTTGTTCAAAGATGAAACTTCTTGTACTCATTCTTTGTGTTACCATGGTCTTTGCCATGCTTGCTGTCAGCGTGTCCACTCATCCGATGGAGGAAGAAAAACTCGACACCACTCCCTATCAACCGAAGCTGCGCAGCACTCGTGACACTTGGGGAGGGATCAACTCTCGAGGGCAAAGCTACTGCAACACGTGCTCCAATTGTCGCGGTGGCGGTTGTTGTGCCTACATTTGTTAGCTCCTTTACATCAAAAATGTTAACTTTTTTGTAACTCGTTCCAAATCTTAGTGTGCATGACTTCTCTTTCCAATAATTCTTGAGCTAATAAAATTTTAAAGGAATTAGCATTTCGACAAAAAAGACATTCATCAAAACAAATTCTAGACATTCTAGACAATTTCTAGGACATTGAAAACAATGCTGAAATCTAGGAACGGGCCATTTTTGACATTCTAGAAAAGAAAATTAAAGAAGATGGCCATTTTTGACCTTTTAACTTAAAATTCATCCAACCCTTCAATGATCAATCGAAATCAAAATCTTTTTGCACTATTTTGTAGAGGAGATTCACGGCTTTCGAACAGTAAACAACACTTATTGGCTGAGGCTTGCAATATTTTTATTCTTGGAAAGATATGTGATTGCTGGTTTCATTCCCATCACCCTAATACATACAAATTCAAAAATGATATTAATACACCTAGCTGCTGATAATTTGTTTTAATGAGAATCGGCTCTATTTTGGACACTCCCTTTAAGTGAGTAAGCAAAAGATCAGGTAACACTTTTTGGTTTGAAGCAAGATAAAAGATTTCCCAGTGCACTGCCTGTCCAGATTAGAAGACGGTCATAAAGTCGCTCACTCACTTTTTGGTGACTAGAAAAGAGCTCCTGGATGATAAATGAGATATTTAAACATATTGAATTTTGCTTCTGGGTTTTGGGTTGCTTTTTCAATGCCATTGCCTCTGAAAATGGCTGTCCAACTGGCTATTCCTATTCGAGCGACTTCAACAAATGCATCAAGTTTTTCGATGTTCCAGGTACCAATTTTGATCTTACATAGGAAATTAGTTAATTTTAAGGATCGTAAAGCTACAGTATTCTGGCTTACCACAGTATTCCCGTAGTACGGTAGGAAAGGTGTTCAGTGACAACTATACATTCCGAGTGTCCCCCCACCCCCCTCTGCCAAATTAAAACCTTTAAACACCGGTCAATCAATCACTCAACCATTTCTACATCTTTACATCTTTTTTTCTGTCTATCTTTCTGTTCCGTTTTTTGGTTTAATTACCCAAGTTTTGGGCAAATGACTTTACCGTTGTGTGATTGGATTCTGCAACTTTTCGATACATCAGTTAGATTAAATCATTTAATTGTATTTAAAATCCGCTCGAGAAACCCTTTGTTTGGCACATTTTTCAAAATTGACTAAAAATTGGCTAAAAATTGACTGTATTTTTATGGTCAATCGATTCGAGAAATTAATTCACCGTTTTCACGGCTAAATTTAGTTTTTTTTTTACATTGAAATTCCCGACAGACTGTCTCCACGGCCCAATAAAAGTTCTTCAAATCTTCAAATCAAATCACTTTTCAAATCAATTTGCTGAAATCGAGGCAGCAAGATGTTAAAAATTTTCGTAATATTTGGTTTATTCGGTGAGTGTCTTTTCGCAGTTAGACTTGTTATAAAATTAACTGGATTATTGTAAAAGCAACTTTTCAAATCAAATAAAAGATTTCAGCCTTAGTTGCGTGTGTGTGCGAGTATTCTTCGTCCAGCTACCACCCTTTTTGTGACGGATTCTGTAAATATGAAGATGAAGAGGTTTTCAAGTTTATTTTTCTATGAGAACTTAAGCCATTTTTCGTCGTTTCCAAAGACAATTCCAGTCCAATTTTCCGAAATTCGGGCATTTTGAATGAGTCACCAAGCTTTGATGGTCCATAACTTTGCCTAGAGACAATATTATTGCTGACTTTTTATATCTTTGTAACGAGGAAACTCTAGGCTTTCTAATGACACTAAATACAGCACACTAAATTCGACTAAATAATTGGATAACTCAGTCCAGCAAATTCAAACCAACTTAGCAATACGGTATCCAATTCAGTATCCAATTCAGAGCAGATCGAATCGGATATTGCTTATTTTTCGTGAGAATTTATACCTAGTCCTTGAACTTTATTGAATACCAGCAAAAAGCAAAAGATTTGGCGGCGAGAGGAGTCGAACCCGCGGCCTCTCTCGTTCGTTCTCTCTCATCTATTCGTTCGAGAGACGCGCGCGTTAACCACTCGGCCATGCTCTAGTAGATGACGCAGTGCGAGCGCACTTGTCTCTAGCCCGCACTTCCGCCCGCGTCGGTACTTTTGATTTTTTGGAAATTTAAAAACATGTTGCACAACTACATGGAATTCTAAGCCAAACTAACTAGTCATTTGAAACGGTCGGCTGGGTGCAGAGTAGTGTGCACAGACAGACAGACAGATAGACAGACTGGCAAGGCTCTTTTATATATAGTAGATTATCGGAAGACTGAAATCCTCGTTGGAACTACATAAAAAGTTAACAAAAATATTGTTTCTGAGTAGTTATAGACCATCAAAGTTTAGTCGCTCAGTCAAAATGCCAGGAGTCTTTCGGCCAAGCGCCGAAATTTCTGTTCTATTTCTGTTTGTGACTTCTTGAAAACGACTCTGGAATTTTTACCGCCAAAACTATAAGCTTTGTTTAACGTAATAAATACAAATTTCAGCGCAATGCAGCTGTTGCACGCTGCTGCAAAGTGAGAATAATCAGGGCCGACGGCGTTTGTGAATGGTGGGGTTTTCCATATTTTCGTTATTACGCTTACTGTTGTTGATATTGTTCAGGCAACAAAAATAAACTTTATGCACATTTTTTATCAAAACAATGAATGCTTTTATTTGAACGATCAAAAAATCCCGAAACTATTTGGAGTTACATTTAAATTTAAAAAGTCTGCGATAACATCTGGTGCTTTAATCGTAATCAAGTACATGAATTCGTTAAGGAATGATTTCATTAAGCTGTGTTTTAACTTTCGCTCAGCTTTCGATTCGATTCATTCATTCAATTCGATAGCTCACTATTCATTCATTGACGGTGTGAGGAAAAATGCAAGCAATGCTTATGGATAATAAAGAAATAATTGCTAGGAAAGATTATTGAATTGGATTATTGCTGGGACAGATTATTGAATGAGTCGAGTTCACAGTAATAGTTTATCGGCTGGCTTTTTTCAAGCTTTCATAGTTCGACGGCAAATGAAAAGCGATAATTTTTTTTGGTTTTTCTCTTCATATGCTCCCTGTGCTTTATTTGACAAAAACTTTGTGTTTTACTTTGTTCGAGTTGTGTATTGCGCTCGTTATCTACTATCTGTTGAAGTCGCTCGAATAGGAATAGTCAGTTGGACAGCCATTGTCAGATGCAAAAATTTGCAGAAAAAGCAACCCAAAACACAGAAAAGTGAACATTTTTGTTGATACAAAACTAGGGAATTCAATATATTTAAATATCTCATTTATCATCCAGGAGCTCTTTTCTAGTCACCAAAAAGTGAGTGGGCGATTTTATGACCGCATTCTAATCTGAACAGAGAGTGCACTGGGAAATCTTTTATCTTGCTTCAAACTGAAAAGTGTTACCTTATCTTTTGCTTACTCACTTAAAGGAAGTGTCCAAACTAGGGCCGATTCTCAATAAATCAAATTATCAGCAGCTAGATGTATTAATATCATTTTTGAATTTGTATGTATTGGGTTGGGGAGAATGAGTCGGCGCCGAAAATCAAAGAAATTTCTAAAACTTATAGCAGACTTTGTCAAATGATATGCGTTTGATATCCGTAGAAGGGTAACTAATTCTCTACAAAATAATATTTAAAAGAGAACTCAAACAGCGCCTCAACTCAACAAAGGATCATTTTTTCACAAAATCGATAAACTGTCATCTAGAGTAAACGGTTGGAGGGATCTTCCTGAAAATTTGGTAACTTATGTAATTGAGTGTGCTCTATCTTTTTTATATAAACACCAAAGGAGGTTTATGTGGAAGAAACTGTTCAAGCAATGAGTCGGACTTTTTGTCATTTTGATTAGCTGTGTTTGGGAATCCATAAAATCCCAAAAAAGAAAAGCTTTGTGGAATCTCTCAAAAGCCATTTTGTAAAGAAATAGTGGACCATTTTGATGAAACAAAACGTGTATTTAAAGAAGGTTTTATGGGTGCAAAAAGTTCCTTTAAATTTCGGCGCCGACTCATTCTTCCCAACCCAATATTAGGGTGATGGGAATGAAAACAGCGCTCACATATCTTTCCAATAATAAAAATAAGCCTCAGACAATAAGTATTGTATACTGCTCGAAAGTCCTGAATCTCCTCCACGAAATAGCGCAAAAAGGTTTTGAATTCGATTGGTCATTGAACGGTTGGATGAATTTTAAGTTGAAAGGTCAAAAATGGCCATTTTCTAGATTTCAGCATTGTTTTCAATGTCCTAGAATCTGTCTAGAATGTCTAGAATTTGTTTCGTGAATGTCTTTTTCGTCGAAATGCTAATTTTTTAAAATTTTATTGGCTCAAGAATTATTGGAAAGGGAAGTCATGCACACTAAGATTTGGAACGAGTTACAAAAAAGTTAACATTTTTGATGTATCCTGTATTTAGCACGAAAGCTGTCATTTCCCAAGATTATTGAGGAAAACTTACCGGTGACCAAGCAGCTGCAAAGCTGATAAAAACCAGTAATGCTAAAATCAATAAAAATTTCATTTCAAGAGAGTTTTCAAGAACAAGTCTTTAAAATGTTTTAAGATGGTTTGACTGAGAATTCAAAGAATTATTGATTCATTTCGTGATTCATTTCGTTCCCAAGTTCACTAATAATTTTCAAGAAAAACTTTCAATTCTGAATTTTTTTTGATTCAAACGGCATTAGAATGGCTAGAAAATTGGACAAAATACTTCTCAAGAGTCTAGAAGACACAATCAAGCCCTGTAGCCTCATTAAAGTACTTCATTTACCCCTGATCTTTAAAATTCTCAATTTAAAACTCTCAATTTCTTCAAAAGAAATTGCAAATTATAAAACACAGTTTCCTTTTTCCCGAAATAAGATTGAGCGCTTGGAGATTGAGGACAGAAATTGAGGACAGTCCAAAGATCAGATTTGATTGGAAAAAGAAAAAGAAAAAGATTGGAAATCGGGAGGAAAACCTCATTTTCGGGCATTTACGATCCAGCTATTCACGGAAATATTCTATAGTGTTTGATTTTTCTTCAAAATTATTAAATGATCGTTTTGAAATTTGAATGATGATAAATGATGATGAATGATTGGCAATTTGCGCGATGAAAGTCCCATCGATTCATCACGAAATCGTGATTGTCATCTTCGCTTTGTCGATTGCTTTCAATACGCTACTTATTTGGTTGATCCTGCGACACACGCGATCTCATCTACAAATCTATTCACGTTTCATGTTATCCTTTGCTATTTTCAATATTTTATATCCAACTCTCTGTTTTGTTACAACACCGGTAAGTGGTTTGGTGCAAGTCATTTGCGTTCAGACAGGGTGACAAAAAATTATGGGCGCACCAGTTAAAACCTACAAACTTTTGAGTTTCAAGCAGTTTTAAACATATATGTTGTTGAAACATAGATTTTGTTCTCATTCTTTGTATCTTATTTGTATCAATGAATAATCTATATGTGTTCCAACAGGATTCAGCGCCGGCTCATAAGGGAGAAAAAGTTCAGTACTGGTGCACTAAGGAGTCGATGACTGATGAAGTCCTAAGCCTAGGCTTTTTTTAGGCTTAGGCTTAGGCTTGGACTTAGTGCGAAGGCTAGCGGCTAGCGCCTAGCACTAAGTCTATTTGGGTTTGGGCTAAACCCCATTTTCTGGATCTCAGCCAGTTCTCGGAGCTAAGGGACTTAGGCTTAGGCTTAGGCTTAGGCTTAGGGCTTAGGACTTCATCAGTGCTCAAGAATGGCCCCCATATTCGCCAAACCTGAGCCCGTTAGACTATTCTGTTTGGGGAATTTTGGAAGCCAAAGCTTGTGCTAATTCTTATTCAAATCTCGAGTTGTGGAAGAAGGCTTTGGTCAAAGTTTGGGATGAAATCGAGATCGAGTACCTGCGACGAACTGTTGATGCGTTCCCCAAGTGTCTTCATCAGCGTATCCAAAAAAGGAAAGCAGATTGAAAGTTTTGATTGTTTGTTTTGATTGTTTGTTCTTTAATCTTATTCGTTGTCATTTTGAATAGGATATCATCGAAACTAGCCCAATTTGCTACTTTTATACGGGTTTCTATAATAGATGCGCCCATAATTGTTTGTCACTCTGTAGAATGAAAAAAGTCAACTATTGCCAAGGAAATATTTTGAGGTTTAGTTCGCTTATTTGTGGGCTATAGCCTTAAGATATTACATAAAGCACTATTGCTAGAGGTTTTTCAGTTGACTATGAACCTTGGAATTGCAAGCAGGCTAGAACAGGCCAGGCCAGAACAGACCAGACCAGAACAGGCCAGACCAGAGCAGACCAGAACAGACCAGTTCAGATCAGAACCCAGGTCAAAGCCAGATCCGTTCAGAACTGGGTTTTAGGAGTAGGCAGGCAGACCAGAAAAGATCAGAAGGCAGATCTGGCTTCATCTGGTCGCCGGAATTGTCAATTTTGGTCACAATTCTGGCCTCTGAAACCTCGATGTTCTTTAGTCAAGTTATAAGAAATGTAATAAACTGTAATGTATCAAGATTTTTAGGTAATTTTCTCATACGGCTACGGGTTCTTCATGTTTTGCACAAATCCTTTCGTTATGTATTCAAAATTTCTTTCAGGTAGCTTTCTTTTTGGGTATGATGATCAAATGAAAGTTGATGAGTTAAAAGATTTCTTATATAAAGTCCAAGAAATATTTTGAAGTGTAATTATTTGATAAAGAAAGTCAAAAGGTTTAACACACTTTATGTAATATAATAATATATTATTTCAGCTGCCGGTTTATTGATCTACGCCTCAGCGTACGCGCAATCATTAGCCCTTTTGTGCTTTCATTTTATCTATCGATATTCGCTCATTTGTCGGTGAGTGGCTAAAGCTTTCTTGAATATAAAAAATTTAGAATGGAAGTGCTTCGGAATATGGATAAAAAGAAGATAATTATGAGTATGGTCATTTTTTATGTTTTTATTGCTGGTGGTTATGGAGCAAATGCTTTCATTTTCCTTTATGATAGTCCGGTGGTTATTCATGATTTCACAGAACCATTGCTGGAGATTTTTGATGCAAATATTCAAGAGATCAGCTCACTGGGATGCATTTATTTTGTAAGTTTGTTATCTACTATATATAAAAGAGTACTGTCTGTCCGTCCAGACGTCCAAATGTACGGGCTTTTTTCTCAGATCCATTGTTTTGTAAAGTTGCTGGAATGAATTGACGCATTGTCCTGTTGAAATTGGCTGTTTGAGGGTTTTCTGCCATAAATGGAAGCAAACTTGTATCCAAAACATCAACATCTAAAATGTAGTCTTGGCTGTTCCTTCTCTTGGAGACAAAGCTCCAAAGACAAAGACAAAACAAAGACAATCGACCAGCCCATCGGTACAGAAAGCTGCCCAGCACATGACATCCCCTCCTCCGAAATTTCTTTTGCCATTAGAAAGATTGGATCTTTCCTTACATCTTACCAATAGTGAGTGTAACCGTCGGGTCCATCGAGATTCCATTTATTCTCGTTGCTGAAGATGACGTTGCGATTAGTGCCTGTGCAAATGCCAATCTAGCATGAGATGCTCCTGTTTTAATGCTGTTTCATCAACTTTTCCTGGGTGATTTGAGGCATTTTTTAAAGAGATCGCCAAATTGTCATTTTGGATACACCAAGATTGAGCTCTTTTTTGACTTGAGATAACGATTTTCCATGAATGCTGTTTGCAATGACATCTAGATCAGAAAGCTTCTTCTGATAGTTTTTTCGTTTCTTTTTCCATATTGAGCGGGTTTTCAAGGTATCTGGGAATCATTTGATGAGAAGTTTTCACTTTTGTAGCAAGTTTTCGATTGGAGACTCCTTAACTATGTAGAAGATCAATTTGGCCTTTTTGATAATCGGCTAGCGACCCACCAGGTGCTATTTACCTGAAAAAGTTAAATATTACAGTGGTAGAGAAGAAAACTAAGTAAAAGAAGGAACAAAGACGGAAAAATATAAATGAAAAATCTAGATCATGCTTTACGTTGCTTGACATCCAAAATCATAAAAAAGAACAAAAGTTTCCATCAAGATTAAAGGGGGTTAAGAAACTAGTTAGGGGATGGTCTAAACGATGTGATAAGGGCTGTATTTTAAGGCCAAATCCAAGTACGGGTTTATGTTCTTCCAGTCAAACACTAGTCAATCAAGTTTTTGCCTGCTTAGCCATTTAGCTTCAATAAGCAGATCAAAAGACCTCTTTTCTAGACGTACCTGGATGGCCAAAAGACACTAAATTTGAAGTCTTGGATTGGAATGGGCATTTGTATGACGGTAATCTCATCGGCTTTTGCAATTATTTTCTTTTGCGGCTCAAAAATCTTCGCCACTCTCAAAGGAGCCACGATGAGCAAGAGAACGAGAAAACTGCAAATGAGCCTGTTCAAGGCACTCGTCATACAGGTGAAGGCTCTTTTTTAGTGAATGGAAATCATTTTCAGACAGTCGTCCCTGTTATCTTCGAGTATGGCCCAGCGGGTGTCATCCTGCTTCTCCCAACCGTCAATATGGCGGTCGATACAACTTTTGCCACAGTCTCTTTTGGCGTTTATTCATTCGTCGAACCGGTATTTCAGTTTTATTGGACAAAAATAGGACTATTAGCCAGGGAAATCGTTGGAAAATCTACAATTGCTATCTCAAAGTCCGTAATTTGTACAAATTTGCAGTTAGCAATGATCTACTTTATCACGGATTACCGTAACGCCGTGCTTCGTCATTCTTGTCTCCCAGCGGGAATTACAACATCTTTGATGAGTGCTGATCTCAATGCAACTGAGACAGCCGCTGAATCAAAATCAAAAACTATCAAATGGCCATTGATCTTTCGCTCGTTGAGAGTTCGCCCGAAAATTGCGACTCATGTTTTGAAGGTTGTTGTGATAAGTTAGTTGGATTGTTTTTGGTTATTGAAATGAATATTTATTTGAAAGTTTCCACCAAGTTTTTCCATTAATCCTCAGATAAAATGGTTCAAAGTCTTCTTTGAAAACGAAATTGAATCATTAATCATCTTTCATCCCTTTATTTTACATTAAATTGTCAGAAAAAGTCAGAAGATCTAGGAACTAACAGATTAACGGAACAAAAAAAAATTAATGGAATCATTAACGAATTTTCGGGCGTTCCGCTGAATTGAATCAATGCTCAAGCCATAAAATTTTCAATTAAATATCGCCGAAGTTAATTAGAACTTTTGAGAACAAAGCTCATCATTTCTAAACCAAAATTCATGGCCAATAAAAGATCTAGTTCAGAAATATAATACAGACTTTTTGACAAACAAATCTCTGCTTTCTTGATCAAAAATTTGATCGATTTTACGAGCAATAGCAAAATAAATAAAGCAAAGCAATATAAATGTTGTTCGGTCGAAAAACGTGAAAATTAGGCTTCTCAAATATATATTTTTTGCATTTCTTTATATAATATATTTCTTGAATATCGAACGGGCTAGTTTCTTAATAAAAGATACATAAATTGAACATCAAACATCAAAGAAATCATGACCTACAAAAGATTCTTCTGCTTTTTATATTGCTGGCTTTGGAAAACCTTAATGCTTAGGCCAATTTAAGTAAAGAATCAAAAATGGAACTGGTTCAACAATTTTCCAATCTAAAACCTGATTTCTTTTTGATCGGACAACGAGCTTAAATAATGTCAAAAATGCTTAAATAATCCAAACCAATGCAATTCTAAATTTAACAAAGCTTTACCGATTTCATATAGCCAATTAGGGATCGGCAAAACAACAACAACAAGAACCACCAAGAAGCCAAAAACAAACACAACAACTAAAAAACCGACCACAAGAACTCCTTTATTCAACCACCAGATGATAGATCGACGATAAATAATGTATCATAGCAAGAGTGAGTTTCCCTAATAAGCCCCGACTTGGCGCTTCAGCCCCATTTTGAGATACTTTATGTTTAATATATCAAAAGAGCCCTAACTATCTTTGTATATTAAACAAAAATATCCCAAATGGGGACGAACAGGGGGTGTTTTTAGGGAAGTATCACATTTCGTGAGTTTAAACGCGTTATGGAAGCACAGAGTGTAAAGGTTTACCAAATTAAAGCAAAACAGATTTGACTCATTGTTAGAGTAGATCTGACTGAATCAAATGCTCATTTGTTAAAGCATTACCAACAATTATTTGACCACTGACTTCCGGTTTTAAGGGACTGGCGCGAAAACGGGACGGCGCGCTTTCTGAGGCGTGGATGCGCTACCGTACCCCGCACAAAATTCCCCTTTGCCATTCTTTTCATTTTCCTTCATTCCATGTTGAAGTCGGAAACTTTTTCCGGTTTTTAAACCGAGTCCCGCTAATTTTTCTTCCCCTCGTAAATCTATTCTTTTTTTAAAGTACTTTCTCCCCTCGTTCGTTCCCTTCTTTTTATATTGTTTGCCCATAATTTGTTGTTTAAAATTCTAATAGAGTCTTATTTCGTTTCTTTTTCTTTTCGGCTCCTTCCACTCCATTGTTTTGAATACGTTCACACATACCGTATAAACTCAACTTAACCAATTCCTTTTAACTAAAACGCAAATCGAAATAATCTGCCACGGCGCGAACTTCTTGTTACTTCATTTTCGTCAATTTTTTCCTTATCTTCATCGTCATTTTCGTCATTTTCGGTTTCGTGTCAAATAATTTTAGAAAAGGGTTGGTAAATCTGAAGGTGTTGGGTAAGGGAGTTAGTTACCAACTCTAAAAGTCTAGTGCGCAATACGGTGTATGCTTCTTCTTTGGAATTTTTTAGAAATTTTCTTTGCAAAAGGCTAACTCTTTTTATTTACAGGTAGCGAAATGGAGAAGCAAACGTCAAACAAGATGCCGTTCAAGATGAGAAAGATGGGGACATTTCCAATTGAGCGTTTGTGTTACGACCTGAAGTTGGAATCCCTGGAGCAAATGGACCCAAAAGATATCGTCGAAATGGCCAAGGCCAATCAAGGATTTCGAGAAATACTTGCCAGGGATCTTGTTTTTGGTCGTCATGCCCATTCGATTTGCATCAAATATCACAAAATTGGACTAAAGAAGTTCTCGGAATCAGCGTCAATCCGATGGGATGCCATTCACTTCCCTTTCATCGGAAAGATTCATTCTTGTGCCTTCGTAAGCGTTGCCTCACGCGACTTCTTTAATGATGTGATCGCTTTTCTCAAGCTGTGTCTCAAGCAATCGGGCATTTATTTTCAGATACGAGAATGCCTGTTGAAATTTCAATTGACATTCTATGACCACATTTATTTCAGGGATGGCGAGCAGAAGACAACGACTTTAATCAAACGGAAATCACGGAATTTACAACTACTTAAGCAACTCGGCCAGCTTAGTATTGCCAGAAGAATCAAACGAAAGTATAGGATAGCGCCAAAGAAAGTGATGGGCAAGAGAATTTTGGAAAGATTTCTATATCCAGTTCAAACGTTAAGCTTATTTTCCAAATCTAAAATCACACGAGATGCTCATCGAGTTTATTCAAGCCATTCACCAAATTTTGCTACTGAATACATGATGAGAAAGCTTTCGGATTCGATTACGAGCAAAGTGGAATACGTGATAAAGCAAAATGTTGTTATTTTAAAGAACATAACCAGTGCGGTGGAATACAGGCTCTAAAACATCCCATTGCAGGGAAAATGCGGCTTGTTTTCAGCGGAGATAAAGGCTTTGAAACAACTAAAATTGCATTGATGATTCCTGACCGATCGATCAAACCATAATCGCCCTATAATCACCTCATTATAGCCGTTTGGAAGGGCTACGATAACCACCAAAACTTGAAGCAGTTTCAACAAGTGTTTGAGGAACTGAAATGAATGAAGACCCAGTTATTTGTTACTGATGATCTAAGTTTTTTGGCGAGTTTGTATGGTCTTTCAAATGCACCAACTTTTCCATGCATTTGGTGTCACTTTAGGGTGAATAAAAAGAGGGGTGTAGCTGGGCTAATAGAAAGCTTTGACCGTAAAAACTATCAAGAACGAACGATTAAGGATTTTGATGCCCGTCTCAAGGTTGATCAAAAGTTTCCCGAACAAAGGATTGGCGTTTTTCGCAAGTATGTATGGCCGATAGTACCTACCCAATGCGTTCCTCCCTCTCATCATACAAAGCTTGGCATAGAAAACGCGATTTACAAAGAGATGGAAGCTGAGATACGAAGCCCAGGAACGGTATCTAAAATTGATGATTTTTAACGGCTAACAAAAAAGCTGGGATTTGTTAAATCTTACAAAGCGGACGATATAAACCGTCCAAAATTCAAGAAATTTTATCTATCCGCTATTGAGTTTAAAAGATTAATCAGTTCTCCGCGATACATTCTACTCTTAGATTGTCTAGATGCATTTGCAAAATTTCCTGAGCGGATCGGATCAACGAAAAAAAACATGGGTGACAATGAAATCGAAAGCATCATTGAGGCAACTAACGAGGTTTTAGAAAAGCTTAAAAAGGTAACTATCAGAGGAAAATCTGTCAAAGTTCACGTTGCGCTGAAGCACGTACCGCTCTTTTGAAGCGAAATAGATGCCTGGGCTCAATGTCTGAAGAAGGACTCGAAAGCTTACATTCAATGTATGAGCAGTTATGCCGAAGAATTAGAATTAGAAGAATTAAACGAAGTAATGAAAACGAAATTTTACTTTACGCTGCTCGAAAGTATGCTGTGAACGTTATTCTTTTTGATTCTGGTTACTTAAATGTTTAATTTTGCATTTGCTTATTTGAATGTTTCAATTTTGTATTTCTTGCTAAAGTCTATTTGTTTTTAGATCTAACTCAAAAGTGAAAGATCAACCCAAATCTGCTAGAGCTTCTTTTATTGGCTCGCTCCACGTCGCTTGCCCATCCGCCACAAAAAATTCTGCAAACAAAGCGATCTGTTCAGGTAATAGCTTAAAAAAACTTAACTTTTGTTCTTTGGATGAGAAAAGACGAAAATGCAGAGAAATAGCGTTAATGAAAAAAAGAAACAAAGTTCAAAAATTTAAACGTAAATTTTGAATTGATTGCATTTTAGAATTCGACGCTTAAGCTATTGTGCATGGGTTACGGTAAGTTACCCATTGCGATTTTAAAAACGATTTATCTGACCTCAAAATCAACGGATTTTGACGTTTTTGTTTTGGTTTTTGTTTTTTGGTCTTCAGCAAATGAGACTCAAGTCTTTTATTCTGATTTTTTTCTTAAGTCTTTTTCTTGTTTGAGTAAAATTGCCCAACTAAATTTAACAAAGAAATCCCAATTTTAATCTTTTCATTGAGTTTGTAAACTCTTTTTAACGTTTTTAATGAATATTAAAGTTTTGCGCACAGAGATTTCAGCGTGTTCAGAAGAAGAAAAAGTCTATCAGATTTATTTTTCATATCCAGCAACCATTCGCTGCCCCCGTTGCTGATTTTCTTGTTTTTGCAATTCGATTTTTTGATGGCTTCTTGCAGACAGCCCGAGGCCATGCGTTATAACCATAAGTTCTGATCCATACACGGGGTAAATTACATCGAGAATCGTTGGCTATCTGCAAGTTTAGTTAAGCAGAATAAGATGATATTTGCAATTCGTGTAACTAATAAAACCCCTACCACCCAGTTTAGAAAAACATCGAGATTAGGCCGATAATTGATATAATCGACAGGAGATCCATCAGTCCATGTTCCGGTTCCAATAGTCCCATTTCCATAATAGCCGATCCAGGCCCATTGAGAACCACAAGGATCATTGTCTGGAGCGACGTTCGCGAGTCCAGAGACATTTGAAGTGGCCAGTTCTGTAAAAACAGTAGATTGATATTAACGGGTCGGATTTTATCCGAAATTATATCTATATTATATCTATATTATATCGAAATTTTATCCGAAATACCCAAGACCAATGCACAGCAAATTGAGGGCATCAAGCACTCAATTTGCTTACGTATTGATAGAAGTCTATAGTTAAGTCCTAGGGTTACTTTGAAAACGGATTTCTAAAACCCTGGCACTAACCCATAACAAAATCGTTCTCGACATCTGAATGAATCGAGACCAAATGGGAGTCCATTCGTCGACAAAGCGTTTCCGCTGTTGTTTGATTGTATAATTGCCAGTGTACACCGTCTGTATAAGTAAAATTCTGAACAGAAATCTTTGGTATAACCATAATTTTTTCAGAAACCTGTAAGTAATAGCAATAGTCGGTCTGATTGCTGTACACCCATCCATCAGGACATTGAAAATCTAAACAAAAGAGCTGTAGGTTCCACTTTTTTTCGCAAAGTAACTGTCTCCATCGATCGAGCAAATGTACGGCCTAGCAATGCTGCATTCGACTGAATACCATTGTGCTGTTTGTGAGGACATGACTGCACAAATGCTTGTGCTACTTGAGTTGTTTGGTTCATCTAAAAAATTGCATTGAACGGCGTCAAGTTGTCCTGGCTTCTGGTGATAGCCATGCATGCTTTTTGTCTATGCCAGGAAGGATCAGGCCAGGATAGGATCAACGGAAGCCAAATCTGTAGGTAACCAGGTACATAGTACTTCTTTAGGACCCATGTATCCAGTTACTTTTGACCAAGCACCTATTGTAACCAAAAATTTTATTTTACGTGTTTTTTTGAAAGATTTCATGCTCATGACGCCAAGTTCAAATATTTTTGAATCTGTTATTGCGTATGGGATTTAATTGACGCTTTTCAAAGTGTGTATTAATAAATTGTTCATAAAGAACCTTCAGATTACCAAAAGAAAAACATTCTAATCTTGTTTGCAGAAAAACGCGAGGATTTTCTTCGCGAGAGGATCCGAACCCGCAAGGAAGAGTTCCGAAGGCGAGGACACTACTAGGCCACCCGTCCTTCCTGGTTTCGACGAAGGATAGCTTATACCACCAGCTTGCAAAATAAAAAATAAATACACCATCGAAAATTCTGCATCCGATGGTCTAGGTCTCATTTTCCATCTCCCCATCACCCTCGTCACCTTCCCTTGTAAGTTGAAACAGTTCCCTAGTTAGTTAGAACAGTGTCTGAATCGGAAGAATTAGCTTTAAAACCAACTGGGCCCCCAATTCTGATAGGTTAACGGTGTTCCATCAGCGTACGTCCAAACGTTTGTTTCTTTTCTCTCAACTCCAATAAAAGGAGTCGCTCCTTTCAGCTCTAGAATATTGGATTGGACCTTCGTTTTTCAGCGATAGTGCTGACAAACCTCCTTGTAACATGTATGAGTAGATAAAAGAGTTCTCATAGAGGTTTTGGATTTTCACCGGAATTCCATCAAGTGAAGCGCAGCCTCGGATGGCGTCAAAGTAGAATTTAGCTGAATTTAAATGTCATTTTGAAGTCTAAAGCTGAAAAATGGCTATCAACCGATTCCGATTCACTCAATTCATTAAACGGTAAGATAGCTTTCAAATTTAATTACTTTCATTGATCGCAAACATGCAAACATCCTCACTCGGCACCTGATCGCTTCGATTCGGGCATTTAAACGAATTCACACCAAGAGTCAATAAAGAAAATGTAAACAATAGAAAAAGTCTCATTTTCAATAATGCCTTTCTTATCACAAATGAGCGAAATGCCTCCAATCGGCTTATTGAGTCTGAATTTTTTGAAAATTTTGAGCAAACATCTATTTGATTTTAAATTGTAGTTGTAATATCTTTGAAGTTTCAATGGTTTAGCAAAATTTCGAAAGTTTCTTTTTAGCTAAAAAGACATTTCACGCCGTTATTCCGAGTCTTTTAGCCGGCATTTCACACATTAGGTATCAAATTAAAGTAGAAAGATAGGGGAATTTTTTGAGCTATTACATGTATTTTTAGCTTTAACCGAAATTGGATGATATTCGTTTTCTTGCTTTAATCTATCCAAGATAAATTCGAATATAATATCTGACTATGAGAAAAACAAGTTTGTCATAATGTTAGCAAAACAATTAAGAGTTGTTTCAAATTTTAAACAATTCAAAATCCAATGATCCTGGGGTTGATTGGTGTTAATTTAGTGATTTCTCATCAAAATCAAATTGAAAGAGAGAAGTAAGCTTCATTCAGCTAAAAAAGGTTCTTGTGTTTGCTTAAAATCATTTGTTAATGCTTTAAATATAGATATAAATTAATTTTCTTTTCATTTTCCTAATTGAACGCAAGGTTTTAAGATCATTTTCCTGAGAAAAATAGTTTCCCCTTCAAAAGATTGTGTCATTTTTCACAAAAGCCTCTTATCTTCTAATATGATGGGTCAAGGGGTAGAAAAACATTTCAAATGACTCATGAATCGTAACGAATTCATTCACAAAAATGAATGCTTTAACACTTTTCACAGTCTTTTTTCTTTATTTCATCAAAATCAATGCCATTTTCTACTGTCCACCTGAATCGTTTCAAATGCCGAATGAGAATGTTTGCGGGTTTGCTGTTGCACAAGGTGAATTCATTTCAAAATGTGAAAAATAAAGTTAAGATTTTGGGAAAGATTCGTTTTATGTAGAATCTTAAAAGTCACTAAGCTTTTAACTGTAAAAATGTAAGTTAAAAGTGACATTGTTACTCTTAAGAGTACTAAGAAGCCGTTTGCAAGACAAAGCTGGAACTCGTGAACTTGTAAAGCATCCAATTATGGCATAAGTTATTCTTGCAAGCTTTACATCAAGTAAACATCTCAACAATTGCTATTCTAGCCAATTATTACCATGATGTGGTGAGAGAGTGCTCAAAACGAGGCGGAATTGTGGCGAAAATTCAGAATGCCTTCGAGAATGCAGTTTTCTACGCTTTGATTAGTGATGGTCGGTTAAATATATCGTTTAGCAATGGTTAGCTTTAAGAATCTCGTAATGATAAGATTGATCCTCGTAACGCTTAATTCAAGAACACAAGTTTTCGAGGTTATAACTAATGCAATTGTGAAGTATTTGTGTATTTAGACTTTGACAATCAGCCTCCATATATTGGAGTTGAGAAGAAACCGAATGGAAACTGGACGTACACTGATGGAACACCTTTAACTTATCAACATTGGGCATCGGGTAAATCAAATCAAGTCTTTAAGACCTGAATGATTAGGAGAACCAAAATCGGCGTCCAATTCGGTTTGTGCAATAATGGACCCATCGAACGGTCAATGGCTTTCAACAGATTGTGCTGTGCCAAGGCCATCCTTTTGTACAGCGATTGGAAACGGTAAATGAATCGGTTTAACAGATTCACACGAATTTAGAGGGTCCTTGTCCATCCAATTGGGTTTACTTCGATCAGACAAAATCGTGCTACTATCTACAGGTTCCTTTTGAGCTTAAAACCAATTTCAAACCTTGTTTTTGGTAAATCTTAACATCTTAACAAAGAGATTTTGTTTGGAATCCTTTCTAATTTCAGAGTTTCATCTACCCGGATAGTCAGCACTGGAAATACTGGAGTTTCACCGAAGCAGAAGCACTTTGTCAAGGAATGCATGGCCATTTGGTGTCGATTCATTCAAAAACCGAGCACGATTTTGTGATGGGTGAGTCTAGTCTGTCAGTTATGAGTAATCATCATGTAATCATCATCAAGGGTTGCTTGGCAAGTAAACTCAATAGTTGATCTCAATAGATCTCAGTTGATCACCTCAATTTCAGATCTCATTGGCACGAACCTGAATACAACCAATCATTTGGGCTTTTTAAGTCTAGACGGACAACACGTGTGCTGGTGGGACTGGATGTGGACTGGCTTAGTTGGAACGGGTGCCATAAACAATGGATATTGGACTGATGGGACACCCGTCGACTATTCACCACCAAACATCTACAATCCGCAGGAAAGGAATCAAACTAACAATTGGGTTGTGAGTGTCTGAAAATGTTAACTAATCTTTAAAATTAGAATTTTCAACAAGTGAAAGTTTTCAGATGAGTAACGATCCGACATGTCAGCCATGGACATGGTACACAGTAACGACTGTGCAGATACATCCCCGTCTCATGTGCAAAATGCCGGGCAAGAGTCTCATTGTGTAATTAACCAGAGGGAAAAATGCCTTCATTCATTAACCTTATAAATATTGTTATTAAACCTTAATCAAGTCTTTTCCCGTTGCTCTACAATCTTTACACGCAATGCAAAATTCAACGACGCAGAAGCACTTTATCCATGGGCATTTAGTGCATGGGCTCCATGCATGGGCATTTAGTGTTGATCCACTCAAAAGTTTAGAAAGATTTTGTGATGGGTGGATCTACGACCTATTAGGTTGGCAACTTAATAATGACGCGTTTATGTAACAAATCATTTATTTCAAAAAAAACACAAAAGAAGAGCTTTCAATTCGAAAGGTATTCTCTATTAGTATCTCTGACTTCTTCCCATCTTCTGCGCAAATCCCGGATCCCATCCTCGAAGAACTTGGGAGTTTTTGAGGCGAAGTAGTCATTCACTGCTTTTATGACCTGAGCATGATCATCGAACTTTTCTCCCTCCAAAAAGTGCTTCAGCGACCGAAACAAAAAGTAATCTGAAGGAGCCAGATCAGGTGAATAAGGCGCGTGGGGCGAAACTTTCCAGCCAAGTTCCTCGATTTTCTTATAAGTGATCTTTGCAGTGTGAGGTTTTGCGTTGTCTTGTAAAAATCTGACTCTCTCCGGTTTGAGCCCCAATTTCTTCAAAGACTCGTTAACTCTCATTAATTGCTTCGAACAAAGATCGACGGTTTGGCGAGGTTTCAGCACTTCATAATGCACCAATCCTTAAGTTCCACCAGTAACAGAGCATTATCTCCTTCCTAGGATATCAGGTTTGGGAGTGGTTTGAGGGGTCTGATAGCCATTGATTTTTGCGTTTAACTTTCTCGTAGTTGATCCACGTTTCGTCAGAAGTCAAAGCCCTGTGAAAAAGTCGTTTGATTTACATTTTTGTAGCAAAATTGAGGCGACATTGACACGGGCCATTTTGTTGATTTGGATCAATTCGTGAGGAACTCATTTCCCAACACGATTCTTTTTCCCAAGTTTGTGTAAATAGTTTTCGATTGTCGTATGGGATACTTCAAATATTTTTGCCAACTCACGAACGGTGAGTATTGGGCAATCTTCGATTAAGGCGAGCAAGTCATCGTTGACCACTTCTGGAGGATGTCCTTGGTGTGACTCGTCTACGAGGCTTTCATCACCGCCTTGGAATCTTTGAAACCATCGTTGACATTGCCGAATGTGTATACTTTGCTCTCCAAAAACAGTGATGATCGTGCGATGAGATTCAGCTGGTGATTTTCCTTGTTTAAGATCGTAGAACAATGCAGCTCGAATACGGAATTTTTTGTTCTCCATTTCCTTGCCAAAAAGCGCAGGATGAAATTCGCAGCACTAAAAGTTATTTATGCAGATATCTTTTACTTTGTATATATGCAAAAAAGAGGGAAGAAACGGCGCTTGAAATTACAAAAAACATGTTAAGTAGTGACGCGTCATTATTAAGTTGCCAACCTAATATTAAACCAATCAATCTTTTGATTTCAAAATCTCATCGGCACAAACGTGAATGCGAATAACAACAATCATCTTTTCTCTTTTCCGGCTGTCAATGGAGTTCACATTTGCTGGGCGAAATGGGTGTGGATTGGATTGCATTGGAACGGGAGTTGCTCAAAATGGATATTGGACGGATGGGACACACGTTGCTTGGACGCCAAACGTTGGAGCTTAAATGCCGTCGGGGAACGTAGTTCGAGCGGGTGGGGCAGTATTCTTTCCCATTCATTCGGGCAACGGAGTTAGGTATGTTTTTTCTCTCATGAGCGGACTCAAGATCAAATCTGGCTTGTGAGTTTCGAAAGTTTACATTTCTCGGGATTTCTTTGGTCAAATTCTAGTTTTCAGATGAGTAACGATGGATCTTGTAATGAAAGTGGCTGGGATATGAAACTGGACTCACATGTCTACACCCGTTTTGTGTGCAAAATGCAGCTAAAAGTATTGCGACGATAGAGTAAAGAATTCTTTCTGTCCTGGATCAAAATTTAAATTTAACATTTCTTTTGTTTCTTTCAAGTAAAAGTTTTCATTTCCGTTCATTTAATTTCATTACAGTTTTACTTCAAGAACTATTATCAAGTTTTATTATTTGGGAATAGCCTCAATCAAGAACTGATACCCAAAAGACAATCTTGTTCAAGTATTAGTGCGAGATGTCTGCAAGCAATCTTTAATCAACAAAAAAATGAAAATTTGCGCTTTTTTACAGAAAGAATCAATGCTTACTCAAAGAACAATCACCTACCAATTCTGAGTAAATTTTCTAACAAAAAATTTTAAACGAAACGAATTCACGGATTCACAACTCTTAAAGCACTCAAAAAATTCAGGCGAAGTTCTGTGGAAAGTGTTGGCCAACCGTCGAAGAAAGCTCGTTTACCAAAACGGCTAATGAACAACTTTATGGGATTAAGTGGAATCGATGCGGAAATTTTTGGGAAAATCCTTGAAAATCTCTCCGTTTACACTTAAAACGTCGACTATTTCACGTTGCAAATCACTTTGAGAAAAATTTTCTGGATTGTTTGGTGGACAATAAATTCTCTATCTTGAGCCTAATTTCCCAAGCTGAATTGGAAAAGGAGGAGTTCATATCCAAGAAGCGGCAAAATTCGCGAAAGAGATCGATTTAGCTAGGAATTTTTTGTATTTTTCCAAATATCTGAACATGAGTTAAAAATTTTATAGACCCTATGTTGTAAAATGAGTTTTTTCGTGTTTTCTTGACAAAAAATAGCATTTGCAAAGCGATAAATAACTTGTACTTGTTTTGTTGCCAAGAAACGTAATGTTTCGACCTCGCTGAGAAACTTTGGCAAATTTCCCACTTTTGGCCTACCACCAAATCTTTATCGATAAGAATCAACAACTCGGTTTGAAAGATCATTCGTTTAGTGCTAGGCTTCCTAAAGACAAATGTCAAGAAATGTTATCCATTTTACTGTACTCTGGAAATTTTTAATAAACTCTTTCTTATTTGAAAGTGTTATTATACGGATAAACTCAACAATAACTTTTATTGAGTCAACAGTAACGATCATGCAGAATTAGTTTCACTAGTTGAGGCTACTTAGGGTGGCAAAGGTATAGTAAAAGCGAACATTGCATGCCCATATTCACCACTTTTCGGTTTGAAGCGACGGTACTTGATTGTCTCATCTATGTTTTTCTTCATAATGTAATCGATTGATGTGTTCTAAATAATTAATCTTTTTGTTCTTACATCAAATTTTAATATTGTACAATATGTGTAAATTTATGTATCTGTTTTAGGTTTTAATATTAGTGATTGGCAACAAGTAATTATTCGTCTCCACTAGTTATTTCATCATCTACGTTTAACTATCAGACTAGCTTGTTTTTCAAATGTCACTATTTTAACTATAGGTAATTTCGGGTTATGTAATCAGGTTGAACCATTTTTAAGAAGCCAACCTTTTTGGTCCTCGTTTCGGTGTTCGTTTTGGTGTTCGTTTTGGTCCAACTGTAGTTGGTCTTCAAACGCGGATCAAGTACATCAGTGCAGCCCGTCCCTTCCTCCAGATCCTTTCGGTGTTTACATTTTAGAAGATTCAAATCGCCGACGGAAATCGTTCGCTTTGTGTCTGTAATTTGGATGAACTTACATGGTTGTCTTTACACATACCAGATTTGAGGTAATTGATTAGGTTGTTTTTCGTGGCGTCCGACACAGGAGGAACCAGATACACACATCTCAACACGTGCTCGACGTTTCCAAATTTAAATGTTCCAGAGATCGCTTCCATGCGATCTAAAGCTTGATTCAAGATTTATATAATGTTTTTAATACTATTGCTTCTAGGCCTATCGCTGTTGATCACAAATTCGAATTTTCCATTAGCTTCTTTTCGAAAGAGAATAGCCGAGCCACGCTTTGATCGGCCTTGGTCCCCAATCGAGGGTGTATAGCTTAGAATAAAATTTGTTTTAACAACTTTTTGGAAACATACATGCATGCATAGCCAAGCATATCGGCCAATTTCTTAATTACTGTGTCGCCGTCAACTTCTATCTACAATAAATTTTGTTTACACATTTAGAAAAAAAACAAACATCTTTACATTTAATTTCGCTCAAGAAGATCAGGTCTGGGCACTTTGAGATAACAAGTTCGCGGAAAATTGTAGGCTAAAATTTCAATTGACAGGTTTTATTTGAACTCAAAACAAACGCTCTCCAGTTTCGAGAGTAAGCCTCCACAATTCCAGAAAATGCATCGAAGCTATAAATATTTCATTTCTCTGTCTAGAAGTTTTGTTGTATTACTTTCTCATCATCCGATTCCTTATCCTCCAATTCCTCACCATCCGCTTCCACACCATCTGGTTCCTCATCCTCCAATTCCTCATCATCTGGTTGATCATCATCCGATTCCTCCTCATCCGATTCCCCATCATCTGGTTGATCATCATTCAATTCCTCATTCTCTGGTTCTTTTAACGAAGTGATAGTTTTTCTAAATACTGTTAAAGATCAGGGATATTGCCTTTCTACCCGTTATGTATAGTTGTTGCAAAATTACCACTCTAGCCAAACGTGCCCGAAGATTTGCGTAAGTATTAGATTTTGCAGCTCCATCTTTATATCCCCCAACTAGAATGGGTTTATAATTTTCCTTCAAATGCCAGCAAACCACAAAGACCGAGATCACCATTACTCTCGACAATGCTCTTGGCTTCATCAAGCCAAGTGGACATCTGAAACATCTGACACAGCCGATTTTTATCAGAACGATGATTCACGTTCAGGATCAATCAATTCAAGTAAAAGAACTGTCTTTGGGATAAGAATTGTCAGTTTGAATTCTGGTTAGCTAACAATGAACTCACTATTTTGAAAAGAGAAAATGAGTTTAAAAGTTGTAAGCATGAGAATGAGTTGTAAAAAAGGTGGCAGGGAAAATGAGAGCCGCACATCCGCGCGAAACAAGGCAAAAAATTGTTTTCTATTGGATTTTCGCGTTTGAATCTTTTATTCAGCGCAGAAAAATGTGCTGAAAATGAATCTGAAAGAATTTTTTAAATCCGTCTTGCAGCTTTTTTGAAAATCGACTTTTTGTGTTTTCCAAGTACAAAAAAATTAACTCTTTTTGTCTTTATCGATTCATAATCCACCTATATCAAAAAATAATAACAAAAAGAGTGATAACTATTAAACTAGGATATTTTTCAAGCATTTCGATACCAAGAACGTGCAGATCGGCTGGACACGCAAAAAGTTGGAGCACTTCGAAGATCGCAGGTACCGTTTTTGCGAGTAGGCACGCTATAGCATGGCAAAACTACCGTAGTCAGAGTACTAGTATATAGCCAAATTGAAACGAATAATGCTTATCACTTTTATCTATTACAATTTTTCGCATTTCTTTTCGCTTCAGCATGAATTTCACACTTCAGTTTTTATTTAGATTCTTGCCACCTGCGAACGATACCGGCGCAAAAGAGGCCACTGTGTCAGTCTAATTTTTATGTAATAACTTTGTCAAGTAACTCAGTGTTTTTATGTCTGATTAATTTTTTTAAAAATTTTAGCAAAAGATTAAAACTAGCAATATACAGGTTGAAAAACAATTAAAGCATATCCTTTAAATCAAAAAGAATAACATTTATAGCATGTTTTTTAGCTGCAGATAAAAGTGATAAGCATTATTCGTTTCAATTTGGCTATATACTAGTACTCTGACTACGGTAGTTTTGCCATGCTATAGTGTGCCTATTCGAGAAAACAATACCTGCGATCTTCGAAGTGCTCCAACTTTTTGCGTGTCCAGCCGATCTGCACGTTCTTGGTATCGAAATGCTTGAAAAATATCCTAGTTTAATAGTTATCACTCTTTTTGTTATTATTTTTTGATATAGGTGGATTATGAATCGATAAAGACAAAAAACAGTTCATTTTTTATACTTGGAAAACACAAAAAGTCGATTTTCAAAAAAGCTGCAAGACGGATTTAAAAAATTCTTTCCGATTCATTTTCAGCACATTTTTCTGCGTTGAATGACTTTCAAACGGAGAAATCCTATAAAAAACGCACTAAGACTCACAACTTTATGCTTATGAGTTAAATATCATATGCGAGGTGACTATGCGAGGTGACAAGCAATCTAAAGTAAAGAAATTAGAAAGTGATTGTAACCAATTTTGTGTTAAAAAGAACTTGGGTTAGCTAAAGGTGATAAACTATTTGCAAGAGTGCATTTAAAAGAAAGCTGGGAGACGATTCTAGACTCTTTTCGAAAGCGTTATCACTTCTGCAGCGCCAGCACGCAAAAAAGGAGGCATGAGTTTTTCCCTGTTTCCCCACACATTTTTTATTTGTGATTGCAATTTGTAATTTATTGAAGCCAATAAATTACATTGTGGCTCCAATTTCAAAAAGACTTTTGAAAGGAATTACAATAATGTCTCTCCTCGTTCTTCCCTGTCTAGGGATCGATCGTTCTTTAAGCATTTTTTTTGCACTAAACCGCAGTTTGGATTTGGTCTAACTACAAAGAATTTAGTATACTATAAGTAATTTAGTATATTTTTAGTATACTAAAGGTTACTAACTTTCTTCTCCAACATTCTCAGCTTCTCCTCGTTGCACCCTGTGCGACTCAGCCGCTCATTCAATCTTTCCGACAAGGCGACGTTCACGCGCACCGGTGTGAGCATCAATTCCTGTGTAAAACTGTGTAAAAACTGAACTTTTTGAAAATGTAACAAAACGCTTCAAGTTTCTACATCATATATCCCCAATTACCGTAATCCTTCTTCATGTACCGGCTATCTTTTGTACCGGCATGTACCAGTTTTTGTACTTTTCAATATACTTGCTGAATCCTTAACAGAATCGGATCGATAAATAGCTAGATTGGATAAAGCTAAAATTTGGATTACAGTAGTTTATCAAAAGCTGGCGCGTTAGAATCTTATTACTTGAGAAAAGCTGATTAATAAAGAAGTGAAAGAATTGGCAAGAAAAAGTAGATTGAACCCTCGATCTTTTGCTTTCCGGGTAATCGCTCTACCACTAAGCTATCCGGTACCTTAACTTACCAAGAGAAAGAAGCCAAATCGGGCTAAATTTATCAGCCGCAACATTCAATGCAACGAGGCCCACGGAAAGATGAGAGTCTTCATTTTGTTGATTTTGTGTTGGTTTACAATCTCCTTTCCCTAATATAGCCGATTTTGCACAAAAAAAAATTCTTATGCAAAAGAGCAGGGTTATTTTTGAAAAAAAAACTGTCGAAATGGCTAATGATTTGTGAGGAATATTCAGGTGTTGACGAAGAAAATTCAATTGAAAAATTAGCTCTCGATTTGGAATAAACAGAAATTGTAAAAAGAATAGACGTTAGCTCCAAATTGAGCTAAAGAAAAAGCCCTAAAAGTCTCCTGAAAGTCTCTATTTCAATCAATGACTCTGAAATGCTTTTATTACGGCTCAGTTTTAACTTTAATCCCTCAATTCGATCTTCCATACTGTTTCCGAACAGAATACAATCCGTAATTGTCTTGATTGAGTGGTGGGATGCGTCGAAAATAAATTAATTTTCTTTTCATTTTCCATTTTCCTACTAGGCCACCCGTCCTTCCTGGTTTCGACGAAGGATGGCTTATACCACCAGCTTGCAAAATGCACCAGCTTGATCGCTTCATTCGGGCATTTAAACGAATTCACACCAAGAGTCAATAAAGAAAATTTAAACAATAGAAAAAGTCTCATTTTCCATAACGCCTTTCTTATCACAAATGAGCGAAATGCCTTCAAGCGGCTTATCGAGTCTGAAGTTTTTGATTTTTTTAGAGCATTTTAAAAGCATTTAAAATGACTCGTGAATGGTAACGAATTCCTTCACAAAAATGAATGCTTCAGCACTTTTCACAGTCTTTTTTCTTTATTTCATCAAAATCAATGCCATTTTCTACTGTCCACCTGAATCGTTTCAAATGCCGAATGAGAATGTTTGCGGGTTTGCTGTTGAACAAGGTGAATTCATTTCAAAACGTGAAAAATCAAGTGAAGATTTTGGGCAAGATTCGTTTCATGTAGAATCTTAAAATTCACTATGCTTTTAACTGCAAAATGTCAGTTAAAAGTGACATTATTACTCTTAAGAGCACTAAGAAGCAGTTTGCAAGACAAAGCTGGAACTCGTGAGCTTGTAAAGCACCCAATTATGGTATAAGTTATTCTTGTAAGCTTTACATGAAGTAAACATCTCAACAATTGCTATTCTAGCCAATTATTACCATGGTGTGGTGAGAGAGTGCTCAAAACGAGGCGGAATTGTGGCGAAAATTCAGAACGCCTTCGAGAATGCATTTTTCTACGCGTTGATTAGTGATGGTTGGTTAAATATATCGTTTAGCAGGTTAAATATAGCATTTAATTCAAGAACTCAAGTTTTCGAGGTTATAGCTAATGCAATTGTGAAGTATTTGCGTATTTAGACTTTGACAATCAACCTCCATTTATTGGAGTTGAGAAGTAACCGAATGGAAACTGGACGTACGCTGATGGAACACCTTTAACTTATCTACATTGGGCATCGGGTAAATCAAATAAAGTCTTTAAGAGCTGAATAATTAGGAGAACCAAAATTGGCGTCAAATTCTGTTTGTGCAATAATGAATCCATCGAACGGTCAATGGCTATCAACAGATTGTTTCGATCCAAGGCCATCCTTTTGTACAGCGATTGGAAACGGTAAATGAATGAGTTTTAACAGATTCACACGAATTTAGAGGGTCCTTGTCCATCCAATTGGGTTTACTTCGATCAGACAAAATCGTGCTACTATCTACAGGTTCCTTTTGAGCTTAAAACCAATTTCAAACCTTGTTTTTGGTAAATCTTAACATCTTAACAAAGAGATTTTGTTGGGAATCCTTTCTAATTTCAGAATTTCATCTACCCGGATAGTCAGCACTGGAAATACTGGAATTTCACCGAAGCGGAAGCACTTTGTCAAGGAATGCATGGTCATTTGGTGTCGATTCATTCAAAAACCGAGAACGATTTTGTGATGGGTGAGTCTAGTCTGTTAGTTATGAGTAATCATCATGCAATCATCATCAAGGGTTGCTTGGCAAGTAAACTCAATAGTTGATCTCAATAGATCTCAGTTGATCACCTCAACTTCAGATCTCATTGGCACCAACGTGAATACAGCCGATCTTTTGGGCTTTCTAAGTCTAGACGGACAACACGCGTGCTATTGGGATTGGGTGTGGACTGGCTTAGTTGGAACGGGTACCATAAACAATGGATATTGGACTGATGGGACACCCGTTGATTATTCGCCACCATATATCCACAATCCGCAGGAGAGGAACCCAACTAACAACTGGATAGTGAGTCTCTGAAAATGATAGCTAATCTTTAGAATTAACGAATTTTTATATTAAAGATTTTCAGATGATTAACGATCCTACATGTTACACATCACCCGGTTGGTACACACTATCGGCACAAACTTGGTGGAAATATTCCCGTTTCATGTGCAAAATGCCAGGCAAGAGTCTCATCGTGTAATTAGCCAGAGAGAAAAATGCCTTCATGCATCAACCTTATAAATATTGTTAATAAACCTTAACCAAGTCTTTTCCAGTTACTTTGCAATCTTTACACGCAATGAAAAATTCCAAAATTCTTGCAAAATTCAACGAAGCAGAAGCACTGTGTCCAAGAATGCATGGGCATTTAGTGTTGATCCACTTACAAGTCTAGAACAGTTTTGTGATGGGTGGGTTTACGACCTATTAAACAAATCAATCGTTTGATTTCAAATCTCATCGGCATAAACGTGAATGCTAATAACAATAATCATCTTTTCTCTTTTCTGGATTTCAATGGAGTTCACATTTGCTGGGCGAAATGGGTGTGGATTGGATTGCATTGGAACGGGAGTTGCTCAAAATGAATATTGGACGGATGGGACACCCGTTGGTTGGACGCCAAACGTTGGAGCTTAAATGCCGCGTGAGCGAAGCGAGCACGGCCGCAATCGGGGAACGTAGTTCGGGCCTCTGGGGCAGTATTCTTTCCCATACTCCACATTGAAATCAAAACGCCATTCGGAAAGTGTTTTATTTGCAAATCGCTTTCTTCGATCAGAGCATGGAAAGATTTTGATTGAGTTTTAGCTATTTGTGATACAAAAGAGTCGGGTTATTTTGGAAAAGAAAGAAACTATTAGCGCTGAAATGGCGAATGATCTGTGTGGAAGTTTTTGGGTGTTGATGTAGAGAATTTCATTCAAAAATTAGCTCTCGATTTGGAATAGATTAAAATTGTGAAGGGCTACTTTATCAAAAACATTTTTTAAAATGTTTTTCTAGAAATGAGTTCTGCCCAAGAGTCCCAAAAATAGCTCCATGTTGAGTTAAAGAAAAAAACCCTAAAAATCTCCTAAAAGTCTGCATTTTCAATCAATGATTCTGAAATGCTTTATTATTGCTCAATTTTTACTTAAATCCCTTAATTCGATCTTCCATACTGTTTTTGAACCGAATACAATCCGTAATTGTCTTGATTGAGCGGTGGGATGCGTCGAAAAGGGCCACAGGGGATTTGAGTAGCGTTTTGATCTGAAATTTCGAGAGAAAGCTCAGTTTATGCCAGTAATCTGGGATTGCCTTGGCCTAGATTGGCTTACAATTCGCTTTGACTCTGTCTTGGCTTTGGGACACCTTTTTTGGCTTAGGTTTTCGGGTTCAGCCATGACTTTTTACTCATACCTTTCATGAACATTGTCACTTTCGGTTCCCAATCACCTTCCTCATTGCGAACTCCCACAAAGATTGGAATATCCCAGCGATCGGTGGGATTTCTGGCAAAATTCAGGATTAGAGCGAAACTCTGACAGTTCAGAAAGTGGGAAACCCAAATTTGCAGCCGATTTTGGACATTTGATACAAACCTCACCCCTTCTGCCATTGGCAATCTAACTTTGAGCTCAAATTACTTGGTGTTAGGCTGTTCATTTTAAATAGTTTTTGTACCAATCGACAGAGAAAGACTTGGCGCATCGAATGCTACCAAGAATATTAAAATTGGATAGCCCAACACCAAGATATTTGAGCTCAAAGTTAGGCTGCCAATGGGGAAGGGAGGAGCGTATAAAAGGTCCCACAATAGCCCCGCCTCCTTTGCCATTAGCAAGAAATCCCTTACTTTCCACACGATTTTTGCACCAGCGTCACATATTCTCCGTCGTCGTAGGCGTAAACCCTGGGAAAGCCTGACTAACCATTTCGATTTGGATATATTTTCCATGAACTTTCAAACCTGGGTTGTCCATTGTTTGCAAAAGGATTTGAAATCGAAATCCTTCAATTCTCCAGTCAAATCCTTGGCCACCGACTGCAAAGCTTCTCCGAAGTCCTCTGTGGACATTTTGGCATTGGGGGATTCGAGGAATTTCTGGAATCGACTAGATATAAAACAACAGTCCGTCCATCTGTTTGTACGCCTGTCTGTACGCTAGTTCTCGGCTTTCCATTAGCCGATTTACATGTTTTTTTAGTTTGTTAGACTTAGAATTCTATGCAGTTGTGCATCTCATATTTCATTTTTCAGAAAGCAAAAATCACGACGCAGCCGGGAGTCGAACCAGGGCCGTCTGGGCCGTAGATAAGCGGGTTGACAGTAGATGACACTAGCGGAAGGCGGAAGGCAACCAGCGGAGGGATTATTATGATTATTATATTATAATCTTATTATAAATATGATATAAAAAACCCAGCTTGAAAAAGGCGAAAAATCCGCTATTAGGCTTTTAGCCACGAACAGACAGACGGACGGACAGGCAGACAGACGGACGGACAGACGGTTTTTGGCTGACTTGGCGGCTGGTTTTGGCCATAATTGCAGAATTGCAGAATTTCTCCAAATTCTGTAATTACCTTAACATTTAACTTCTAAGATGTTAACACTCACCTCGATCGCTTTTTTCATTTTCTCTTTCCCAATCATTCCCTCAATCATCCGCAAGAAAATTGGGCCCTAATTTCGTAGTTTTTTGTCAAAAAATTCGTGCATTCACCTTCAAATCTGTGGCCAAACTTCTCGGAGAAGTCTTGGGGTTTCTCTGTGACAAAATTTTTTGATAAATTGATTTCAACTTTTTCAAATTTACCGGCACAATCTTACAAGAGCTTGATTTGTAATCATTGGCCATCACTTGACGCATGTCTCGATCAAACTAGAAAATTTCAACTTTTCAACCTTTACTAGGCTTTAGTTTTTTTTTAAAAAAGCTTCACAAACAGTGCAATAATGCGGGCTAAAATTGGGTAATTGAACCGGCAAAGTTGGCCTTGAATTTTCACCGATTCAACAACAAGTTTAGCCAATTTTATTGCTGATTTTCAAATTTCCATTCAACTCACCGCTAACTTAGCCGATTTTTCCCCAAAAGCACAATTCTTCACGTACTTCGGAAAGCTTTCTTTGAGCCAGTTCTCGTTTTTGTCTTTCGGTTCTTTTTGATTAAACCACTGAAAAACCGTATTACTTCACAAAATATTCTAAAAACCTGTTTAGCAATTTGTTCAACCAAATTCGCATTGTCGATCTAAACGCTCTAAAAACCGAAAACTTTTCTTTACTCACATTGCTCGTCGAATAAATGCATCCCTTCGTCGAATTTGCGTCAATTTCTCCATTTTTTGAAGGAACCATGCAAAGATCTGAAAGGAAATTAAAGAATTTAGGTTCAGAATTGTCCTTTCTTAGCTAATCTTTCCATCACTCACTCATTTGTTTCCCCTTAAAGTCGGGAAGGGTTTTGGAGGCTTTTTCGAAGCAACTCTGGAACTGTTCCTCACACGATTTCCCCTTTATCGACAATTCCTTTTTTGACATGAACATTTGAAGCTGAAAGTTGAAAGTTCTGTAGAAGCTTGATGTAAAATTCCATTTCTAGAACTTCTGAAGGTCTTCATGAGCTCATATAGCTCTTTATGAGCTCACAAGATAGGTTCAATACTCATTGTCAGTCTTGATTCAAGTCCTATATTCTTCAAGCAGCCGAAAAACTTGCCCAACGGCGGGTTTTTCTCGGTTTTGAGGCTGGCTCGTAGGTTCATGGTGGTTCAAGGTGACCGGGCCAGTCGCGCAGTCGGAAGGGCGCTTGTCTACGGACCGCACGACCCGGGTTCGACCCCCCGTAGTGCCACTCAAATTTGAGTTTTTTATTTTTTATTTTAAATGGCACATCTATATTATATTCGAAGACTTTCGAAGACAAAATTTCAGTTTTTTTCGTCCAAAGACGGCGGTACAGACAGACGGACAGGGTTGGGCAAAATTATCTGGACAACTTTTTGGAAAACTAGTTGTCGCACGCTTTACTTATTTCAAAGTACCAAGTGCTATATAGAGAATTGTAGCCGTTAATCTTGGCTACATTTATTAACTAAAAACTTCCCAATCGGATTTATGCAACTCAGTTTACAAGTCCTTGAATGAGCATTAGTCGATCCAATCCGGCGCCGCCATTTTTGACGATTTTCCACATAAAATGTCAATATTTATTTTATGCAAAAATATTATTAAACATCATTAATAATACTAAAGATAATTTTCAATTGTTTTGGCTAACTTCCTACCAAAAGCAAGCTGATGACTAGCTTCTTTGAAGACAGAGGGAAAAAGGTGAAATTTGATCCAGCTTCATTCAGTCACCAGCTTAGTTTTGTTATAACAGATTAGCCAAAGCAATTGAACATTATTTTTAATATTTTTAATGATGTTAAATAGTATTTTTGCATCAAATAAATATTGACATTTTATGTAGAAAATCGTCAAAAATATCAAACCGCCGGAGTGAGGCCGACTTGAGCTCATTCGAGAGCTTGTAAAATGAGTTATATAATTCGAATTGGGAAACTTTTAGTAGATAAATGTAGCCAAGGTTAAGGGCTACAATTCTCTACATGACACTTAATACTTTGAAATAAATTGAACGTGCGACAACTAGTTTTCCAAAAAGTTGCTCAAGTAATTTTGCCCAACCCTGTAGAGTAGATTTTCTCCAAACTCACATTGCATCCACCTTTCCCTTTTCCGCATGATGTTGGCCGTAAATCGCTTCCTTTACACCCGTGAACATTTTCCGGGAATTTCGGATCGAGTGAGCCTTCGTCCGGGGAAGCGGAGGTCTAAACGACTGTCAACTTTAGCCCTAACATAATCTTCACATATAATCTAAAGCTACTGGTCTACTGCCAATTGTAAGCTGCAACTGATCAAGTGCGTAAAATTTGACAACGAAATCCTTTCTGATTAAACAATCCCAGTTTATCTGAATAGCAATCTTCTCTCCAACGTATTCTTACCCCTTTCGAATCGGTGTCATTCATTTCTGGTTTAGCGCTCGTCATCACATCACCGTCATCACTGGGACTTTCTGAGACTTCGGCTAAAGTTTTCTTGTGCAAAAACTTGTAACTTGCACAATGTTGAGCTGTTTAAAATGCGCCAGCTAATTGTTTTTCACACCAATATCAGTTACTGAACCAAAATCCCTCAAAAAGTCATACCTTTGCTCGAAATAGTGCTCGGAAAAGGCTCGAAACCTTTGCCCAAAGCAGCACTCGCAAAAAGTAAAACAAAGAAAAGTAAAAATTTCATTGAAATAGTCATCTTTTACAACAAATAAGGAAATTTGAAGATGTTCTGGTGAAAAATTTCGTTAAATGCCACTTATTATTCCCAGCTTTGGCAGTTGTTTCAAACAGAAAATGAGTCGTTTCTGATTTTCTTTAGAAAAGGGAAGAAATTGAGGAAATCTAGTGATTTTTCGTTTGAATCTCAATTGTTTTTCCCTGAATTTAGGAAAGATTGGAAAGAAATTTGCCTAGATCAAAAATCTTTTATTTAGATTTGGATGATGGACGGACAGACAGACGGACCGACGGACGGACAGACAGACAAACGGACGAACAGACAGAAAGACGGACAGACGGACAGACGAACGGACAAACGGACGGACAGACAGAAAGACGGACAGACGGACAGACGGGCGGACAGACATACGGACGGACAGACAGACGGCCACACAGAGGGACGAACGGACAGAAGGACGGACAAACGGACGGACACTTCTCTTTTATATATAGTAGATATTCGATGAATAAACAATTTATACAAAAAAATGTACAAGAAAAATGAAAAAACAGAACTTAAAGATGAGTAATATATTAGAATTTTGAGGTAATTTTTTCAAATCCCTTCACTGATCGTTCTTGATACAGCAGAAATGATTAGCGCTTTTTGATCGATTTCCGTTTTGCGGGTTTCTGAAATGTAAATTGATCGAATAACTTATAACTTTAGATCAAAAACTTTAAATTTTAAATAAATAAGCTTAAATTAAGAAACCTGGTAAATAAAAGAAGAGAATTAAAGTTGTGATGGCGCTGAGAAAAATGAAGGGGAGATAGCTGAGGGTTGAGCCGACTAGCTGAAGGAATTGCAATTATTAATTGTTCTATTTGAAAAGTTTCCTGTGTAAACTTCTTTAAACTGACAAAATTAGCTGTGCAAACTTTCTTAAACTCACATTTTGAAACGGTAAATATAAAGAAGTGACGAGGAAAGAGAGGCCGTAAACGACAAACACCGAAAGGCTCATTGCAGTGGAGCGGTACTGGAAATAATGAAAAAATCGTAGAAAAACGTGCTACTTGTAAATTTTACATTATAAATTGTTCATTCTACTTACTTTTGGGCTGAAAAGCTCTAGATTAATCACCCATGGTAGTGGGGAAGCGATTCCGAAAAGGAACATGTACAACAAAAGGGCAAAGATCGTTCCGTAGGCTGCCCAGAGTTGCTGAAAATTGATCAAATCTTGATCTGGCTTCAAAGTCTTCTCTCGAACAAACAGTTTTTTTGCCCTATTTTTTTTCTTTTCATCAAATCTTGCTAATTTAAATATTTAACATAATTTTCAATGATTCTGCGTTGAGTGGTACCAAACAATGATGGTTGGACGCCCCTAGACCCACTCATTCATAATCGACTGAAATCCATAATCGGCTACTGGGTCCCGCCGATTTCGAATGAAATTTTTAAACGAAACTCACAAATTTGGTACCAATCGACGCAGAATTGAATTCGCTACAAAGTGATATAATATATTATGTTGTCAAAATTTTAATTGACAAGAAAAACTGGGAAAAATTTGAGTACGCGCCCTCACAACCACTAAGAAGAACGTAATTGCGCAATTGTTAAAGTAAGAAGAATGTAATCAGTTTCCGTAATTGCGCGCCATCCTGTAGACAACGCGAAAGGTCATAATCCCGAAAAAAGTGACTTAAACTTGTTAAAGTATATCTGTTTGATGTGTTTATTTCTTTCTAAACATTAGGTTTTACAAAACGAGCTTTAAACCTTGTGATCTATTGGTTTCCATAAATATTGAACACTCTGTAGAAGGATTTTTCATCTCATTGTCAGTTTACCTCTCCATACTGTTGAATTGCTGTGAAAGCAGTGAAGCAAAGTAATGCGAAAAGTGAGGTGAAACGCTGAAATCTTATGAACTTTTGTATCTTAAACCTTTTTACTTGAAATAGATAAAATGGACGACGACGAAAACGATCAATGATGAATGGAGAAATGCAGGAACTGATGAAATAAATCACACCCACACCGAGAGTCCCGTATTTGGCCAGCCAGCTAAATTGTGGAGTTAATAGAAGTGCAAAAATGCTATTGAAATCGATTGTTGGACATTTGAGACGCGTCTCACCGCTTTGCTATTGGCAATTCGACTTTGAGCTCAAAGATCTTGGTGTTGGGCTGTCCAATTTAAATATTCTTGGTAGCATTCGATGCGCCAAGTCTTTCTCTGTCGATTGGTACAAATACTATTTAAATTCAACAGGCCAACACCAAGAACTTTGCGTATAAAAGGTCCCGCAATCGCCCTTTTATACGCGTCCCGCCCCCTTTGCCATTGGCAATTCCACTTTTCAAATATCTTGGTGTTGGGCTATCCATTTTAAATAATTTTACTACCAATCGACAGAGAAAGACTTGGCGCATCCAATGATATCAAATTATTTAAATTGAATAGCCAAACACCAAGATATTCGAGTTCAAAGTTAGACTGCCAATGGGAAAAGGAGGGGGGAGCATATTAAATGTCCGATAGCCAATAAAAGCTGTCTGATTTGACCTTTTTGGTTGCCCAAAACTTTCAAAAACAATTTGAGTCATTTCTTTGATACTTTTGTACTTATAAGCTGTTTTGCTTTATGAGATGACTTTCGTTTAAGTTCAATTTGCCAACTCAATGAACACAAAACTAACGGCTCAAGTCGGGCGTTTGTGAACATATTTGTTGAATAGGACATCACCACGGAGAGGCCGTTGAATTGGTTCTGGAAATGAAACAATTTGAACCAAATATGGTGTTGATGGACTGGCTGAATGAGAATTGCCGACAACGATTCGATCTACAACTTGATGAGGTTTTAATAGATTGTCAGATTATTGACCAAATATTGTGTTGATGGACTGGGTGAATGAGACTCACCGCAGACATCACCAAAATCGCAATGATTGCCGAGGAACGGAGCGATTCATTCTCGAAGAGATCCCGGAATGAGCCTTTTTCAGTCTGGAGCTTCGGTTTTTCTATCAAAAACCCAACAAGATCTTACTTGGTACATTTTCTCCTTAGTTTCATCAAGTAACTTAAGATATTCGATAGATGCTTGCTGTTTTCCATAAAGTTCATTCAAAGCTTCGAGTGTTGCAGCAGGATCTTCTTTGCTTACCAGCAAGTACCTAAACCCGTCTACGATATAAAAGGGAATTGTCTGTCCGTCCGTTTGTCTGTAACCGCGAATTCTCGGTTCCCTGTGAGCCGATTTACATAATTTTTAGTTTACTAGGCTTAGAATTCTATGTAGTTTTGCATTTCATATTTTGTTTTTTAAAAAGCAAAAGACATGACACAGCCGGGAGTCGAACCCAGATTATGTGGGCCGTAGACAACCGCGTTTCCGACTGCGCCACCACGACTCAAAACACCAAAAAACCCGCTGTTAGGCGGGTTTTTCGGCTAATACTTTAAAAATTCGGCTTTATGGAGAGGTTGATCAGTACTAGGGAATTGCTATTGACAATTTGGTTTCAGTTAACCCACTTTGGTGACTCCGGACAAAATGGGAGGTAGAGGCACAAGGCAAAGGCCAGAAAACCGGGCACAGCTAAGGCCAATTCCCAATTCTCCTCATTTCCAAAGATCTCCGGGAGTCCAATCAATAAGGAGAGAACATTTGAGAAAGCCGAAGCTATCTAAACTTTAGCATTGCTTTATTCGTTTCGGTTTTGGTTAACAAGCACTTTTACTAAGCATACTGTAATGATCTAGATGTCAAATTTGCCAAAATACAGTACTCATCCGGATACTAATGACATTCACTCACCAAATGCAAAGCCTCGGCAGCACCTTGATGCTTTTGTGGAGTGATCTCTTGAATGTAAAGCGGAACAATTCCAGAAGTGATGCCAATGTTTACCCCAAGGAACAAGCGGCCGATCACCAAGAGTTCTGGGAGACTAAACATATGATTTTAGTTATAGAAATTGTCTATAGAAGTTATAGAAGTTAACTTCTATAGCAAAGTTATTTGTTTATGCAAAGTTAAAACTCACCCCCTCGGTTTCGCCAAATACATAATCTCTGCCGCAATCATATTGAAAACTCCATTGATGAGAAGACCTCCTTTACGGCCACAATTCTCGGAAAGAGGTCTAGAAAAGATTCAACTAAAAAAAATTGTAAACTGTTTTATATATTTGCACTTATATTAGAAGAATTGCATGTTTACCTAATCAAAAGAGCTCCAAGAATGGCACCGACCGAGAGAGCACCAACGATATTTGACCAAATTATCGAAAGGGTGCTCTGAAAAAGGGAAAACTTTGCGAAGCGATTGTAAAAAGAGTTCAAACTCAAACTCTATGAACTCGTTTGTTTATTATAATCTAACTTAAGTACAGTTAAACCTCGATAACAAAGCCTAAATAGTAAAAAAACTCGATAGCAAAAAAACTCGTTAACAAACAGACTTTTCCGTATTCCGACGAGTAAAATTAGTATAATTTTAGCCTCGATAACAAACATTAAGGCTTTCCACACTTTGCTAAAGGGATAAAATTGCAAATTGCTTTGGGAAGGTAGGAATTTTTATCGATGAAGATACAACTTCAATGTAAGACGATGAGGAGCTCGATGAAATGAGTAGTTAGCTTGGATAATCAGCTCAAATCAGCTTGAGTAACCAGCTTAAATCAGCTTGAGAAATCAGCTCAAATCAGCTTGAGCTAAATGGAGAAGTTGATCGAGACTTATGTCTTGTTGATTTTCTTGATATCGACAAAGATCTTATCACGACTGAAACTCGGATGACAAGTGAAATTGCGTCATTGCTTGCTCAACCTATGAAAATTGATAAAGATTCAACCGATGAAAATAATCAGTTTTTTTTGGAAATGACAGAAAAAGAACGGCTTTCAAAGGGCTTAAAAGGCTTTCACCACTTTTTCCTCAATGTTGTTAATGATTCAACAACGATTAATTCGTGCAACAAGATCGAGAAATGCCACAAGAATGTTTCCAGAATAAAATTATCTTATTTGGGTAAATGAAAACATTGGTGATACCAAAGAGCACATTTTTCTAGAGTTTTTGACTGTTTTTAGAGGATTTCTTAGCATTTTGAGGTAAAACCTCAATAGCAAAAGAGCAAAAAAAACAAAAAAAATGATAACAAAAAGGTTTTTCAAAATCTCTTGAGTTTCTTTGTTATTGAGGTTTTAATGTAGTCATAATCTGGCAATCTATTAAAACCTCATCAAGTTGTAGATCGAATCGTTGTCGGCAAGTCTCATTCAGCCAGTCCATCAACACATCATCCATTGGATTCACGATACAAAAGCTAAAGAGGTAAACTTCATGAAATTTTATGAGATCAAAAGAGAAAAGAGATTTATGAAAATCTTTTGCAACCATGACATACCAAAGGATGTTTTTATAGTTCAGAAACTGGTTTGATTTTCACAAAAATTAATTTTAAAGGACTGAACTCAAAGTGATTTGCGCACAAAACACCAAATTTATTAGGTTGATGCAAAAGAAATTTCGTTTTTTTACAAACAATTTACCGAATTTACTCGAATAGAAGACCGGCCTCGATTATAAGATCGTCTCGAATAGAAAAAGGAAACAAATCTGTAGAGAAAAGGAACCAAATCTGTGAAGAAAACGAATCAAATCTGTGAAGAAGAGAAAGGCAACCAAACCTGTACCGAAAAGGAACCAAATCTGTAGAGAAAACGAACCAAATCTGTAGAGAAAAGGAAGTCTAGGGTCTAGTAGAGGGGTCTAGGGGGTGATTGAAAAAAATAGAAGACCGGTCTTCTATTCGAGCAAATACGGTAATCAAAATTCCTTTAGGTAACAATTTATTCCAAACAATAACCACCATCGTTATCTAGGATATCTCTCCAACGTTGCTTCAGATTGAGGATCTCCTTATCGAAGAACTCTTGATTCTACGATTGAAAGTAGTCGGTTACCTAAATTTCGACCTCTTGCGCATTCTTAAACTGGCAATTCACAAGGGAATGCTCAATTTGAAGAGGTGAAAATTAGATGGTGATAAGTCTGGAATATATGGCGCTAAGACATTCCATCCTAATTCCTCTAACAAGAAGCTTTCTTTGTTCATACGTTCATACAAGAAGCTTTGTTCATAAAAGATGTTCATACGATTGGTCTTTCCGATTATTTCTAAATGGCGGGCAATTGTTGATTGATCCAATTGGAGATGTTTGGCAAGCTCTCGTGTTGTTTGCATTGGATTGGCGTCAATAAGTTGTTCCAATTCATTATTATTGATCGCCGCCGAGCAATGCTCATGTGGTTCGTCTTCAAGAGATTCAATACCTTCTCGGAATTAGGCAAACCAGAGCTGGCAGAATCGGTCATAACTTGTTCTCCAAAAGTAGAACAAAGATCACAACGTGATTCGAGAGTGTTTTTGCCCATCTTGAAATCGTAGAGAAGACACGCGCGTATAACATACTTTTGATTCACCATGATCTAAAGCAAAAGGAAAGCTTTGACTAAGAGAAAGCGTGAAAATAAAGTAAATATTCAAGGGTAAAAATATGTAAAAGAAGATCAAATGCCGTATTTTCTCTAATAGTAGTGCACGCTGAGCGTCGCCTAAATTGCTCGAAATCTCGAGAACCGCTTATCAGAACCTATCGATGTGGGGTCGGAAAATGTAGCTGACGATGAGATCTAGTGGGGGATTAGAGTGTTGAGCTTCTGCAAAAAGCTTGGGAACCGGAAAATAGTCACCAACTCGACTCACCGGCGTGCATTACTATTAGAGAAAATACGGTATATCAAATAAGATATGCAGATTAAAAAAAAAATAGAACATTTTATACCAAGCGAAATTTCTTTTGCATTCAGCTAGTAGATTTAATTCCATTTTAAAGGTCTTTTAAAACTTTATCTAAAGCTTTTTAAAGTTTAAAACTCTTTTCTTTTGTTTACTTTTGTTAAGAAAGCCCAAATTTATAGAATTTTGCATAACCTGTAAAATAGAACCTGTAAAATTGCATACTTCCACCAAAAATCAACGTAAAAATTGTTAAACAATATCTAAAAATGCTTTATTTTCAAAAGTAAGCATAAAACTCACTTGAAACTTAAACCATCTCGCTTTTTGGTATCCATTGTAGAGAATTTCTGAGTTTTTGAATTTATCAGACATCCTTTTTACCATTTTTATACAGTTTACCCTTTGTTGTTTCAAAGGAAACCCAAAAAAATAACCAGAGAGCGTTCACTTTTCGCTCAAAAACCACATTCTGGCCATTTGGAAACAAAAGAGAAAAGAAGAAAAGAAGTGAAATGATCAATGAGTGAAAAAAAGGAGAACAAAATATTTTCCAGCATTTAGGTGATCAGATTAAGTTTTGTTTTTTGAGTAGAATTTTGTTCTAGAGTTGTCTGAGTAATCTGTAATTTCCTTTGCTGATTACTGAGTAAGTTTGTGATGATTTTTGTTACAAGACACTGATCAAAATGAGTTTTTGTTTGTTTTTTTTTGTTACAGACTTTGAAATACCACAATTTCCAGGCATTCATCGAAAAAGAAGAAGGAAGAAAATGATGACAGAGCGAAAATCAAAAAATTTCCCGATCACATTCCCAAATTTGATAAGCTAGGTTGGTTAGGTTGGAAAGGAACATTTTTTCGGCGTCAAGGTCAACTCATGATCGCATTTTATATTATAGCTTACTTATTTTGTTTTAGAAACTTTTTCAATAAAGGCAAAATGAAGTTTTTTATTTAGAGAAAAGGCGCAAACTTTAGTTTTTCTATACTTAAAAGGTTTAATAATTGATTTTAAATGATTTTAGCTGATTTTAAATGATCTTAGATGCTTTTAAATGATTTTAGATGTCTTTAAATGATTTGGAAATGTTTTAAAATAATTCTAGATGCTTTTAAATGGTTTTAGATGCTTTTAAATGATTTTAGATGTCTTTAAATGATTTGGAAATGTTTTAAAATAATTCTAGATGCTTTTAAATGGTTTTAGATGCTTTTAAATGATTTTAGATGCTTTTAGATGCTTCTAAATTATTTGAAAATGTTTTAAAATGATTGATTTTAATGGTTCAGTGATTTTTAAACGTTCTTAATGATAGTTTAACCAAAGTATTTTCATAGATGCGCCAATTATGGCTGTTCGTCGTACTTGGGCTTCACCTAGCAATGGGTCAACTTAAAAATAAGCCATGTGACAAAGCTCCGCTTGGGTCTCCGGCTGTGTTGAAGTTGATCTGTCAACAATTACATCAAATGGACGAGGAGAATAGGGTTTTTTTAAAAGCATAGTCACCTCTAAAAGTACAAAAAGAAACTAAATTAGTCGGCAAAGTGATAAAAGTTATTGCTTTTCACTTATCTAAAGTTTGCTAAAGATAAAAGTTACTGCTTTTCACTTAGCTATAGTTAAAATCACAGCAAGAATCGCTCGACTCAAATCTCGCTCCTCCCGAATTCCCTGCTTTGCACGATTGTATGAATATAACATGTGTTTGTTCGGAGTTGAATTCTGGTAAAGCTGGAATTAGTTAAGGTGGAAAAATGTCACTTTTAGAGTCGATTAAAGGCTCCGAATGCTTGTACAAAGGAAAACGGATGGAAAAGGTGGGAAATTGAACGATTTAAACAAAAACGATTTGAAATTTGAACAATCAGCTTTGAATTTAGCTTTGAATTAACAGTAATAGTAATAAACAAATTTTTCTAGCTAATTCGCAAAGAATATCGGATGATGTCTGATGAAGAACGCGAACGTTTTCACTCGGCACTAAACACGATGAAGAAAAATGGGAAATTCGATGAAATTGGTTGGGAATTTTGCTTTGAATTAACGATAAAGTGTACTAACGATGTACTTTTCAAAATTCAATCCTTATTTTAAGCCTAATTTTTCAATTTTAGCTGCAATTCACGCGGGTTTTGGCAATATGGGCGGTGCTCATTCGGGACCAGCTTTCCTGCCCTGGCATCGCGAATATCTTAAGAGGTGAACAAAAATAACAGCTTTCTTGACGTCAACAAAGTTTAGACTGGAATTCGAGCTGCGGCGGGTTCATCCGGAAGTTTATCTTCCGTATTGGGACTCGACCCTTGACGGTCATCTGCCAAGACCGGAGGACTCGGCTATATTTACGTGAGCTGGTTTCTTTTTCCTAACTAGTTTTTTACAAGGTTTTGAGGTCAAATTCTAGAATCTAAGAAGAATATCTTAAAGAGAATATCGTCATTTATTAAGTAAACTCAAACGAAATTCAGCACCGAATTGTTCGGGACGAGCATCGGTCCTGTGCTTGATGGACCGTTCGCCAACTGGAAAACAATGCGTGTTGGTTGATTTATCAAAAAATATTGCGTAATTCATGGATTCAACTTCAAACTAAACGTCTACCACTTTTCCAGGGCAAACCCCTTTTGCGGCAAGTCGGTAAACGACAAGACGCTCAACCTTTCATGGTATACTTAACAAATGAGCGCTCAAATATTCTCTGATCTAGGAGGATATGGTCACGTTTTTTCTTCAACAACCCGCCAACCGTTTTTTGGCGTTCTCTGCCAGTCGCCAAGTTCGGTCATGCTTTGTGAAAAGATTTACATTTTTTTTAGGAATGCCCAGAGGCGACCGAGTTCAACTCGTTTGAGTTCCTGCATGCGCTTGTTCACAAATGGATTGGTGGTGGGCAATTCTTTGTTTTCCACTTTTATCTACCGTAAATACTGTAATAGAAGTACCTTCTGGAGAGGAAGGGAAAAGATAAAGCCCCTTCCTTTTAATAGAAGCCCTTCCCCACATTTCTTTTGATCTGGGACGACAAAATGAACATCTCGGTAATGCTGACAGGACGATCTGACGGAAAGAAACTAAAAACATTTGTGGTGATGCCGAGAAAAACATTTGACAAAAAGATTTGATGAATTTCAATCGAAATTATTGTTTTGTTGAAAAGAAAAGAAAAACAAATGCTTCGACAACGATATCACAAAGGAATTCTTGGAGCCAACTTTTAAAAGACTTAAATTCTTCAACAAAAACGAGGTCGCTAATCATTTGGGCGGCAAAAAAAAGGAGGAAAAAGAAAAAAAAAAAAAGAACAAAAAAATGATTGGTTGGGAAGAAAGAAAAAAAAAGAAAAAAAAAAAAAGAAAAAAAAAAAAAAACAAAAAGAGAACATGGCTGGATGCTTCGACAAGCAAATGCATTAAATCTACAGGATTTTCGCAAAGAAAATGGTCCAGAAGAAGCCGATAATTTCGTTGACTCCGTTGTTTCGATTGACTTTTATTTTTAGTTTGATCATTTTCAATTTGTTTTTGCGAAACTTGGTTGGTCTTTGCACTTGTTTTTGATGTTTATACTGTTTTTGAATAAAATTAAAAGAAAATTAGTTTATCGAACGAATCTATCTATTGGTATATCCAATTTTGATAACTTCAAAATTTTTCAAAAGATACCAGGGGAAAATTAGAAGCCCTTTAATAGAAGCCCTCTCTCGAGGGGGAAAGAAAAAAGTAGAACCCCAGGGCTTCAATTATAGTATTTAGGATAATTCCTTAGGTGACATGTTCGATCCAATGACTTCGGGAAACGATCCAGTCTTCTTTATGCATCACTCGTTTGTCGATTTGATTTGGGAGAACTGGAGAACGTGGAGACAAGTAGGCCTAGCGTTTAAACTTGATTGAATAGCTTGGAATTTTAAACCAATAGAGACCAAATACAATTTACATACAATTGACACACAAATTACATACAATTTACATAAAATTGACACTTTTAAGGACAGAACATTGCGTGAAATTGAGTACCCGCTCGATGACGGACGCTGCATGTCAGCAAAACATTTCTTGAAAGCTCCAATGATTCCTTTTTCGTCAGAAAGTGGACGCGCGACCACGTTCGTTTCAAAGAAATTTGCCTAACTGAAAAAATTTGACTGAAAATTGAGCACTTTCAGAAACGCGGACGGTCTCTCGAATCTCTACACGGATGAACTTTATGAATACGCTCCCCAGCCAACTTGTCGATCGGTTAAAGAGGGCTGCGGGAGTCGGCGAGTCAAAAATAAACATGCATTGGTCATTTTTACTTGCAGATTTTTGTTCTGTGATACTTCTGTCGGAAAACCGCGCTGTGTGGCGAAGATTCGACTCGGTGGAAGTGTCAGTTAGCAATCTATTCAAGAATTTATTTGGCATAAAGAAGAATTGTAGCTTCTTTTAGCGGTACCTGGGTATTTTAGTGTGGCCGACTTGCTCCAGGTCAAGATGTGTGCTATAACGGCCGTTGTGTTGACGGATTCTGTGAGTGGGCTGAGGTAATGAACAAAAGAATAGCTTCAAAATGGCTACTTTAGGATTTGCAAACTTCGACTGACGACATTGAAGTGTCTGAATCCGAGGAAACTTCTACCAAAGAACTTGAGGACAAGATCACAAAAGAACCAATGATTGAATCAACAACAGTCGAAGGACTGGAAGCCACAAACCAGACTCATTCGGACAACTCGGAAAATGAAACGAGCACGGAGTTGTTTACAACGGAATTAACAGAAGGAAATGTGACAGAAACGGCGGAAAAACTGAAGTTGAAGGTCAAGACAGACGGAGGTTCTGAGGAACTGAATGAGAATCTGGCTGAAGATCAGGATTCGTTTGACGAGGAGGAATTAGCTGATGATGGAAATGGTGAAATGGATGATGAGAATGATGACCAAAACGGGATAGAGGATGATGGAAGAGATGGAAACGAGAATCGGACGGAGATTGGAGATGAGGATGAGGAGATCAAGCAACAGAAGAATGGGGAGAAGGAGGAAGAAAATGATGACGATATTGGTGACAATGATGAAGATACCAAGATGAATGCTACGACAATGACTACTACGACAAAGACCAGCACAACTGCCACAACTACGACAAGTTCGACAACTAGAAGGGCTTCAACCACTACGGCTACACTGACGACCACAACAACAACCACTTTGCCGATTTCAACAACTAGATCTTCAACAGTTACAACAGCCTCATCAACTACAACAACTACAACAGCTTCGACAACTACCACTTCGCCGACTTCGACAACTAGATCTTCAACAGTTACAACAGCTTCATCAACTACGGCTACACCGACGACCACAACAACCACCACTTCGCCGACTTCGACAGCTACAACAGCCTCATCAACTACAACAACTTCAACTACAACAACAACTACAACAACTTCAACAGCTTCGACAACCACAACACCCGCATCGACAAGATGGAGCTTGAATTGGGTAGCTCTTTTTTCACTGGGGAACGACCAGATTTCATGATTGCGAATCCGAATCAAACCAATATGGGTTTCGCCAGGCGAACACGGGCAACACGATGGCATTTTTAGTTTTTGCCTAAACGCTCTGGATTTTTATAAAAACGCAAAAGAAATTCCCCAAATTAAATTCCTTATATGAACTGGACGGGTATATAAGGCCGCCATCATCAAATGAACGAAGTGCTTCCGTGGTGCAGTGCAGGGTAGTGGCACCGTTTTTTTGGTAATCTCTTTTTTGGCACCCGAGTTCGTTCTTTAGTTGATAAAAAATAGAGCGTTTAGGCAAAAACTAAAAATCCCATCTTGTTGCCCGTGCTCGCTTGGCGAGACCCATATTGGTTTGATTCGGATGAATGATGATGAAATCTGACCGTTCCCTAGTCAGTGACAAGAAAGATTCGATTTTAGGAACCGGTAGCTACAACAGATTTCACAACAACAACAACATCAACGACTGAGAAAAAGCTGGAAGATTTTGTTTGGACTACACGTGCGCCAATGGTGACTTTCACGCACATGGTTGCCACTGATACGGTAAACAAAATCAATCGTTAAACACCTGTTAGTCTAGGTTAGAGATTTGGGTTTAGCCAAAAGATTCCAGGCACCTTGCTTCAATTTCAACGAATGTTGTCAAGAATGGGCTTTGCAAGGGCAATGCTCGTCGAATCGAAACTATATGGATGAACAATGTGGAGCTTCGTGTAATGCATGTATCCCCAGCACTCCAATTGTTGATGGTAAGTAGATAGATTTTAGATAGCTTCAAGCAAAGATTTAATTGTGCTAAACCATTTGTAGATTGTTCTGATCGACATGAAAAGTGCGGTTTCTGGGCACGGGCACGCGAGTGCTACAGTAATCCTTATTGGATGGCTGAGGTAAAGAAATAGTCTTTAGAAACTCTAGAGACTTTGCAGAACTGTCGTCAAAGTTGTGGTCATTGTGAGAAAACGAGAGCTCAAGTGTGTAGCCGAAAAAGTCAGCAAATTGCAAGCTCGAGTAGCGATTGGGTGACGAGTACGCAAAAGCCGCGTGACCACGAGTGCTACAATGCTGATTGCTCGGATAAGTACAGTTGTTGTTCGCATTGGGTCAAAAAGGTTTAAAACAAATCTTCAATTCTAAATGCAAAAGTTCAGGGTGAATGCCAAACCAATTTCAAATTCATGATGTGTAATTGTCGATCGGCGTGCGGAATGTGTGGATCGATGACGGATTGGAAAGGTTTGGTGGATGAGTTTACTTGATCTTTTCATTATAGATTCACCGAAAGCCTCTGTAGACTCAGACAGATCCAATACGGTGACTACAGAAGCACCCAGCTGGAACGCGATTAGCTGGAGCTCTCAGAAACAGCAAAAGAGTTGGGGTTGGCTGTTTGAGGCAAAGCCGATTAGTACGAGAGTTTCGAATCGATGGAGCACACCTGTGAATCGACCAGCAACAACAACCACTTCGCCGACTTCAACAACTAGAAGATCTTCAACAGCTGCGTGGATCTCATTGACCAATAGACCAGCAATTATTGAGCCAATCAGTTCAAGAGTTGTAAATCAGTGGATCGCATTGAGACCGACTAGCACTGCAAGCCCAAGAAGAAGACGACCGACGGCCAGTTGGGTTTCGACGTCGACAAGACGCACTCCAACCACAACACACTTCAGAAGAGTACTCTCTAATAGATACACAACTAGACAGAGCCATCCCCGCCCACGAGCTAGAGTTAGCTCAACTCAGACCATATCGGCATAGACAATCAAAACCGAGGCCATCAGTGAGACGAAATCATCCAAGACAAAGGAATCCGGCTAGAAGAACCACACGGCGTCCACGAATCTTCCGCTACTATGTTAAAGCTACACCGAACAAAGTGACTCATAATAGATCTAGACAACGCAGTCGGAGTCGAGCCAGAAAACCAAGCAGAAGTGGAACAAGATCGAGACAAAGGAGTAGATCGAATCCGCGGAGGACGCGCCATCGAAGGGCTGGTGAGTTATGAATTTTATCTCTAAAAGACTCTAATAAACAGACTTTTAGACAGAGAATTTCAAGAGAAATCTATTTAGCTTGCATGGATCAACACAAAGAATGTCCTCGTTGGGCTGAAAGAGGGGATTGTCGTCAGAATCCTTGGATGGAGAAGAATTGCCCAACGAGTTGTCAGTCTTGTTTCGGGGAATCGGACGACGTTTGTGGATCGTCATTTGACATTCAGGGGTTAGTTTGCAAAAATAAAACCGCTAAAACAGTCAATTTTTATTATAGATGAACTGCGATCAAGACCGGAAAAGAAAAAGTTTCCTTTTCATTGTGTAAAGCATTGTTGCATTGTTATTGTTTCATTGTTTCTGATAAATTTTTGTTAAAATTATTATAGCAAATGGGAAATAAAATACGAAAAAGACGAAAAAAGACGAAAAGAAATTGAACAAAATACGATAATTTCCAATCAGTAGGACTCAACAAGAAATCAGCACTTTCTTCGAGCAACGTGAATTTCATCAATACTAACTGTTTGTCCAGGTTCTCCGATTGCTGGTGCATTGAAATAGCTGTCGACTAAGACTTCTCGGAACTATTGGTGCCATTGGACAACTGTGTTGATGCTCATTTCCACGTCGGACGCTTGCTGCTCAAGCGTTCCAAGATCGTTCAGCCACACGTATGACAACAAGAAGATCGATTTGCGACTACCATGAGCATTTTCAAAAAATATATCCAAAAACGATACTTTCGCTATAACGGGGGGAATTTTTTTTTGTTCTGCACCGTATTTAGACTCAGTAAATTTGTTTTATTTGCTTGTTTTTACTTCTTTTCTGCAATTTTGATTCTACAACAACAGTTCATTTTACTCAAACTCAAAGTTTCCCTTTAAGCAGGTATGTTTAGCTAGGCTTCAATACAAATAAAGCGGCACTGTAGACGACGCTCGTGAGAGCTTGCAGCACACGTGCCCGTTCACACAACGCCACACAGGCACAAACCGCAAAAAAAATACCTATAGGCAGGTGCAGACAGTGCAAAGGCCACAAAAAAAGCATTTGCATAAAATATGGCTGATCTTTAACATTTACTACGATGATTTGTAGATATTCATAATCAGCGCAAAAAACTGAGTCAGAAAAACCACTTTGGTAGATGGTCAATCCTTGGATGGAGAAGAATTGTGAAGAAAAACGAGTTGTCAGTCTTGTTTCGGGAAATCAGGAACTTTTTAAAAAAAAACTGATGATTTCTTTGATACTTTGTGACAGAATTTGATGTGTAAAAAATAAAAATAATCTAATCTTTATCAGTTTTGTAAAATTCTCCTCTTTCAACTCCATCCATTCCCTTCCCAGCCACCACCAATCCACGAATTAAAGCCATTTTGGTCTAAAATACAGAAGAAACTTTAAATTTAAGGTAAAATGGTGAAAGCTGAAAGGAAATATTACGATAGTTTCTCGAATTATCCACATTTTACCCGCAAATTATCCACAATTATTCACGATTATCCAAATAAAAATCCACTCACCCCGGTTTTGTGTCATTTGTTGCTGCATAGGCTGGCGTTTATCCGCAATAAGTCTAGTAATAATGTTCAAGAGATTTCCCTTGCCACTCACCCAATTCCTGCGGTCGATGATCCGCAAAGTGTTTGCAGATCAAAACGCGAGAAACACGTTTGACAGCTCGATCGACAGTTCTCCTCCATCCACGGATTTCGACTGCAATCCCCTCGTTGTGCCCAAATCGAGCATTGATTATGATAATCCATGCAAGCTTAAAGATATAGTTTAGAGTTTATGACTTTTGAAGACTTTAGAAGACCAATTTTTACACTAGCTATTAGTCAAGAAGTAGAAATCAGTAGTAATCAGCCTTTCCTTTATTCACAATTTTGCAATCACCAAACCATAGATCTTTCTAATATTTTAGTATGCGAGCAAAGAGATTAACAGAGTTGTACAATGTTTAAACTCAATCTGATGGATGGGTTTTGAGGAAAAATCTTGATTCTAAAGATTTCGGCTCTTGCGTAGTTTCTGGGTATATTTAGAGAATCTGGGTATCGTGGAAAAATCCGGGTATTTTGTACGGGTCGTCATGCTTTGAAGGCCTCTAACTTTATCTAGAGATAATATTATGGCAGACATTTTATATCATTGTACAGAGAGTATTTCAGTCTTTCAAATAATACTAGATAGAGCTTGATTGGATAATCCAGTCCAAGAAAAACAGAGCCAACTCTGAGCAAATGAGACCGATCTAACTCGGGTGTCGTGTCACCTTGTTTGTATGGGAATGAAAAGTTCACTCAAGCTTTATTTGGTATCATTTGAAAGCCTGAAATGTCCTCTGTACAATGATATAAAAAGTTGGTAAAAGTATTATCTCTGGATCAAGTTATAGGCTTTCAAAGCGTGACGACCAGTTCAAAAAACCCGGATTTGTTTTTGGAAAATTGTAAATGAAGGAAAGGCTCATTACTTATTGATTGACCTTATTGATTTATAAGTTATTGATCTTTTTATTGAGAATTGAGAATTCCTTGCAAAAACCTAACCTCCCAATGGATGATTCGTCGGTTTACAAACTGCACACGAGACCCGACAGTTGCAGATCATAAAATCGGGATTACTCGTGCATTCGCCCTAAATCCTCACTTGTAGATGCAATGATCTTTTCCAAAACTTGAAGTGCCCAGTACGGACAGCATGGGTACTTGTTATAGCAATCAGTCATCGGTTTGCATTGAGCACGAGCAATAGTCTCTGTCGCGTTATCTGCTGAAGTGCTTTTATTTGAGCTGACACATTTCAGCCTACCTGTCTCCACCAATTTCCGACTCGAGCAAGCCTCGGCACGTGTTTTCCCGCAGCGCATGCAACTTTGTCGGCAATTCTGGAATAAGTAGAGGCGTTTGATAGTTTCAATAAGTCTGGAATAAGTTTTGGATCCGTCTCAAGTTAGGAAAAAAATATTTTCTCAAGATCTCAACGAATTTTCAAGATAGACAGGCTGGCCCTCACAGTTTTTAGGCTAAATCTTTTCTGCAGCTTTGAGAATTGGTTTAATTTCTTTTCAATATGAAAATTGCGGTAATTCTCTACGGAGAATTTCTTTCTACAAATTGTAGGATGTTTTTGAGATTTTTATTAAAGACTTGAAAGGCTTGAATGTGCCCAAAAAAACTATTGAACAAACTGCAGCTATTCATGAACAGTTTTTAACGGCGCTCACAGAGTTTATTTGACTCTTTTCTAGTTAAAAAGCTTAAAACAAATGTTTTTCAACAAGAATCTTCAATCATTTAGTGTTTTTATGAGGATGAAACATGAAATCGGCTTCTTGAAGATGAATTTTTCTTAAAACTAGCAAATTTCATCGTTTAGTTTCATAAATTAGCAAAAAATTATCCAAATGGTACTATTAAAGCTTAAATTTATTAAAAAAAAGCGAGAAAATTGATTTTATTTTGAAAATGAACTAGAAAGAAGTGAAGAATTTGTTGTTTTTGGGTGTTTTTTGTTTTTTCAAGGGTTCTTTTCTGGGCACATCTTCTAAACCTTTAATAAAAATCTCAAAATCATCCTATAATACGTATAAAGAAATTCTTCATGGAAAATTATCGCAATTTTTAGATGAAAAAGGAATTAAACCGATTCGCAAAGCTAGAGCCAAGATTTGGCCAAGATTTGGCCCAGTAAACTTCACCTCGGTCATCCAAAAAGGATTTTTTGCACACTCTCCATTGATCACCCAATCAGCGCACGATGGATGACGATCAGAACAGTCTAAAAGCTGTGAATACGTGAAGAAATTCCTTGTCTACCATCCGCTATTGAATCCTTTGGTTTACAATGCTTGCACGAGACCGGGCAAGCAGTTTCCATGTATGTCACATTCCATTCACAGCCACCATTCTTTGCCCACTCAGAGCAACACTCATATTGGTTAAAGCAACTCTAAAATAAATCATGAGATAGTTTTGAGAAAGATTACTGTATTCTTTGATTTAATGGATTCATTTGATGGTTTTAAAGTTGTCGTTAAAGTAGCTAAAGTCGTCGATGTTTCGGTGATGCTTAGATTCTAAAATTGAGATCATTGGTGAATCAAAAAATCTTAAAACCTCTAGAGACAAGCACATTTTTTCGTAGCAAAAAGATTGATAGCAGACATCTTCGCCGTTGTCAAAGCCTTCACACTGAATTTGCTCTTGTAATCATCTGAACCTTGTAAAAGTTATTGGGTTGGTGAATTGAAAACTCCCGGCTATTGTCATATGTGGCAGTTTGAGCAGTTTCTTCAAAAGAAATTCATTTTGGTGTCAATGGAAAAGTTGTGGAGAATCAAAAATTAAGCTTATATCCAAATTTTCAGAACGATTCAAAAACTGGTCTTCAAGAAATGCCAAATTTACGAATTTTCACAAAACTTGCATTTTAAGCGAAACTACTAAGTGTATCTTTTTGGAAATTTGGCTATAAGCCTAATTTTTGATTCTCTACAACTTTTCTATTGACACCAAAGTGGGTTTCTTTTGAAGTGCTCAAACTGGGACATTTTCAGTCCTCCATTTTTGAGTCTCACACTTGTCTCACACAGAAACTCGAATTCTACAACGAAAGAGGAATCCGCAAATTGCCTGTAAAATGGGTAGAAGTCGTCAATAATAATGGAAATCATTTGAAATGAATTTATGGTTTTATGTTGAATAAATTTTAGTTCAAAGTCCGGCAGTTTTCAATCCACCAACCCAATAGAAAGGGAAACATTGACTTGTAAAAAAAACTTGCACTGCCTCCTATTCGAACTTTTGCTGCACATCTTGGACTTCCATGAGAAACATCGCAAAATAGGAAGCTGAAAATCGAAAAACTAACGATAAATAGATTTTGGCATAACCAAATACTAAAATTTTATCAGATTCTAGTATTGAATCGGTTTTTGAACTTGTACAGATCTAATTAACCAGATTTTTAATCTTAGTGTTTGTTTGTTTTGTTTTTTTGTTATTTGCTTGTTTTGTTTGTTGTTTTGTTTGTTTTTTGTTTCTTTCTGTGTTGTTTTTTTTTGTTAGGAAAATCTTGAATACAATTTTTCCCATTGTTAGTGCAGAGAAGCTTTTCTTATTTATTTATAAACGTAATTTTGAATTTCTTGGGGTAATTTTTGCTCCTGAACACGAAAAACATGTTTTTAACCGAAGTTTTTAAGCGAAAAACTGACGAAAAGCTTTTTGCCCTTTTTATGATGTGACCATCTCCACTAAAACCTCTGTAAAAGACTTTAAAACGAAATGAATCAAGAAGCGGCTTTTTTGAATCCGCTTGATAATTAGCTTTCGAACGAGCGTCCAAATTGATTAAAAACGTCCAAATTGATTGAGTTTGAGAGCCTCTCCCAAAAAAACCGCACGAACTTTTCGTCCGAACCCAATAGTTTACTAATCATTCACTCTCACCGACTTCCGCATCCTCCTTGAATCGATTGACATTTCGGCCGAGGAGCATACTCATAGAGTTCATCAGTGTACAAATTCGATAAGCCATTTCCATTGCTGGAATCGTTTTTTCATTCATACTTTATTGTGAAATTCTACCAACTGGAGGTTCTACGTTCTATCAGGGTTGCACTGTGGTTCTACCTAGAGATACTGAGGACACGAAGCAAAAATCTGATTGCAGATTCGGATTCCTCGCCCTCGAAAACTCCCGAGTACAAACTTTCAGCTTTCTAGCTCACTTCGTTGTAGTTTTACGTTAACGTAATTTGTATTGTCGCGTATGCGTGACGGACGGACTTTTTATTTTTTGTATATAGTAGATAAGTTAAGCTTCTTTTTACTCACGTCATACTTCTTTCGCCATTCGCCGATTGTGGTAGCATCATTGGAGCTTGAACAAAATGCCGTTCTGATGTGCAGCGCGAATCATCATTCGGATATTCTTGCTCTCGAGTGCTTCTATCCTAAAACAACACTTGAAAGCGAGTTTTCTTTTACCCATAAAATTTCCATCCATTTCAATTTCCATCCATTTCAATTTTCATCCGTTTTAATTTTCATCCTTTAAAATGAAATCTTATTCAATACCTGTCTCTTCAGTCGATAGGCTTCCCAAATGAAATCGACAAACGCATGATGCAAAAAGAAAATTGGATCACTTGCAGAAGCCATTGGAGAGTACATGTCACCTAAAGAATTCTCGTGAGAAATCTCTTTCAACTTATGAAAACCCAACCCCCGACCCAAAAGTGTACACTTGAATGGAGAGCTTCGAAAGAAGAGCGATCATACGGGTATGGGCATTCCTGAATACGTTCTTTTCAAAGTTTAGCTTTAAGTTTATCTTGGAATATAAAATAGTACAGGAGTACAGGATTAGTACGTGATAGAACTGACAAAAAGCTGACAAGATAGAGCTGACAAAAAATGAGCAAGAGTACTTACTGGTCTTGGTGCGGTGTGGGCAAGAAAGGCAATCGTTTGCCGCTGAAGTAACCATTCAAGCACGTAATCCTAGATTGTATTAGTTTTGGTGCATAAGTCTTGACAATTGTTTTCAAATTTTCGTTCCTATGGTAAAGAATTCTTTACTCAATCTGTTGCTAATCTAAACTATTAAAAAGGGAATCATTTCTCTACAAAATGGCTCTCAAGAGAAATCTCAAAGCTCGCCAAAACTCGGTAAAAACGCTTTCTTTGCCTAAAATTTCCAATTGCCTTAGCTTGACGAATCATTTTCGAATTTTACAGACTTATGTAATCAAATAAGCTCTATCTTTTTTACTGTGATACCAAAATCGGTTTGTATTGAAGGAAGTGTCGAAATTCGGACCTTTTGAGTGGTGTCTTTGTGCCTTTGAAAATCCACAAAAACAACTACTTTCAAGAATCTCCCAAAAGCTATTTTGCAGAGAAACAATTAGCCTTTTTTATAGTTCAAATAGAAATTTTGTTGGTGGCGGCATTATTTTTAAAAGAGGTTTGGAAAAAAATTGTAAAGACTTATGCATCAACCTAATAAATTAGTCTAATCTTCAACTTTTAAGGTGTAAAAGTCTTCAACTTTAACAAACCTTGAACGGTGAAGCGTCTTTCCGTTGACCAACTTGTCGCAGAAGAGGGCGTGACTCCTGAAAGAAAAGGTTTAACGTGGTGAATGCTCTGGAGATCGAAAAACCCTAGTGAAACCCTTTAAACCAATACCCTAGTCAAAAAAGTAAGCTCTTCGCTCACATTGATAACTTTCCACCCAGCAAACGGTCCATGAACCACCGGTCCGGTTCCCGTTCCCATCAGTTCTGGGCTAAAATTTTCATCAAACTGATTGAATCAAAGGATCAGGGTTATTCCAGGTCCGGAGTGCCTGGATCGGTCAAAAACTGGCAAGATCAAGCCAAGACCAAGCCTGACCGGGCTTTAGGCTTTAAAATTCGATTGGAAAACCCATTAAAACTAAAAACAGTTTACCTGAAAAGTGTTGAGAATTCAGGTCTTGGTAAGCGATCCTCGAGAGTTGAGTCCCAATACGGTATATAGATTTCTGGATCGATTCGCCTCAACTCGAATTCCATTCTGTGGTTGGGATTGTGAAAGTGAAAGTGAAAGTGATCAGTTTCCCCAACAAAAGCCAACATTTTTGACTCTTGTTGGGCTCCCAAGCTATCAGACTCCAAAAGATCCGAGAAAAAGAAGACTCCATTTGCTCAAAGATTTCGATTACCTTTTCAAATACTCTCTGTGCCAGGGTAAAAACGCGGGCCCAGCATGAACACCGCCCACTTGGCCATACCTCTCATGTATCGATGCTCAAAAGGAAAATCTATGAAATCGTTTCTTTAACACGAACAAACCCATTTCATTGTATTTTCCATTCTCTTTCATCGTTTTGATCGCTTGATGAAAACGTTCTCGCTCTTCATCGGTCATCATTCGATACTCTTTTCTGATCAGCTAGAGTTTGAGTTTGAGTTTCATTTCGACACTATTCAATTCAATTTCGATACTATTCAATACTATTTCTACATTAACCTAGAGTTTTATACAGTATTTTATAGTATTTTTAGAGTATCTTTACAGTAATTTTACATTATCTTACAGTATTTTTACAGCCATTCAAGCTTTTACAGCTATTCAAGCGGTTAGTATGCTTGGTTAGTTTCAAAATATTATTTACCTTTCTCATCGGCTTATTCTGGTAAATACATGTGTTTTCAGCAACACCTAAAAATGAAATTTTCCAAATGAAAAAGGAAAGCACACCCTCACCCGTTAACTCTCTACAGACACAACTCATTGACATACAGCTATGCAAAGTTATATAATCTGTCATTGGCTTCGGTACTTCCTGTAATGGACGCTTTGATTAACTTTGATTGACTTTGATTGACACAGTTTGACTCGAGTTGAATATGAGATGCTTTATCTACTTAGATTTGTTTTATAGTTATATAATTTACAAAATTCTATTGTTTTTTTAATCAGGAATAGACTAAAAGACAAGTTTCTAAAAAACAATGCAAAAGAAGCAAGAGATGCCCAAGAGCGATCAAGAGCTGCTCTTAAACGCTATTTGCACTACTACAATCGCTACATGAATCATCAGCAATCGTTACGGCTTGAAAGCAAGCTCTACGCAACTCTACGGACAAAAATGGATCAGATGCAGCAACTTGGAATGAGTTGGATCGAGGTTCAATTCCTTCTACAGGTTTGCAGTGGGATTTCCAGCTTCATTTTCATTACTTTTAGTCGGTGGATGTGCTTTCTGATTGCCGCCGAACTCTGATGTACACTTATGCGTTTGCTTTCTATTTGGTCAAGGACGACAATCAATCGATTATTTTTGAGGACAACCAAAGGGCGAGTCATTTTTGTGTTCAACTTTGAATGGGAAATTCTAGGACCTCGAAATGGCCACCGAGCAACTATCGGAATTCTTGGAAGGAGAAGTTGCGTTTGAGAACTTGGTGGAGGACCTGGCTCTTAGCCTAAACTCAAAAATTCTCTATAAAACCAAAGACAATAGTTTAGCAAAACAGAAACACTGAAAAAAGTAAAAAGAAAACAGATTTGTTTACATGATAATCGTTGATAAGCTTAGACTCGATTGATAGATTGATTGATAGATTGATTGATAAACTAGTTTGATTGATAGACTTGATTGATAGACTAGTAGATTGATTGATTTGATTGTAACTGACTTGATTGTGCGAATCCATCTCGTGCAATTGTTTGCAAATAGCCCTCTGAACATCATCCAGAGAATCACATGCTGAGCTCTTATTTTGGGATAATAACTCGGGGAGAAACAAAAATATCGTTAACAAAAATACCCACATTCCAATTGAAAGTTACTTTTTGAAAAGAACTTTGAAAAAGAATCAAGAGCCTTTTCCCAATCGAGTCTGATCTTTACCTTTCTTTACCTTTTCCTTTTGCTCAAGTTTTTGATTTCCCCAACTTGATCCGGCTACTTTTATCAAATTAGAGCAATGAGCGACGGAGTTTCGGAAAAAAGATCTTTCTTTTCCTTGGCTTTTTTAGATGAGAAAGGTAGAAAGGTAAAATGTCGATGAGAAAGGTAAATGGGCGCTTGAAAAGACGTGCTTATGTAATTTAAAACCTAGTTTTTGATAAGTCTTTAAAAAATGGGGGACAAAACTAAATTACCGTGACAAAATCAAATATCGTACACTCTAACCGACGAGAAACGGTTTATTTTCAAAGAAAATAGTACAGTCTTGGAGAAAGTTTTGATGTTTGTGTTGGATAAAGTCTGATATCTTTGTACTTTGCAACAATCATGCATTTCAACGTTGAAATAGTTCAAATCTTCGATATGTGAAGTGCAAGAGTAGCTTTTAGTGTTTCGAAATGAAGAAATATATTGAATGCAAAACTCTTGCAATATTTCTCCCCTCGTGAGCTTTTCCACCATGAAAAACTTAAGCTAAAAATTTTGGAGGGATATTAATCGCGGCCGGGTGGTCACAAAAATTTTTTTAAGGCCACCACCTGTTTGTCTATTTTAATATTTCTACTTTTATTATGAAAAGAATAAAAGTCACCCTTCTAGAGTGATTTGATGGGTTTACAAAGTTTTGGAGACGTTGCAAGTCTCGCGTAGTTCATTGTGCGTGGTTCATCCCGCATTTCAACGCGCAGTTCATCTACAAGTTCGCCACGCGTAGTTCACCGCGCGTAGTTCACCGCGCGTAGTTCATCGTACTTCATCGCGCAGTTCATCTACAAATTCATTGAGCAGTTCATCTACTAAGATATCAGTTTAAAGTTATGTCACAAACATTTTGTAGAACAAAAACCAAAACATTATATTGGATTGGCTAATTGATAGCGGATTTTTTGAGAGATTTCTTTTTTTAAACTCAAATCTCAGGAAATAGACGTAATGTTAAAACAAATTGGATATAAAAAATTATAAAAATCACGCCAGAGCTCGCTCTATGGCTAAACTAGTTTTTCAGGACCAAGCAGGCCTATGGCCGTAGATTGGCCGTAGATTTTGACGCCGTTGAGACACGGGAAATCCGATGCTGTATACAATTTTTGCACTTTAGTAGTAAGCAATTTAGAAACGATAAAATGTTTTTCGCTAATATTGCAAAAGAAAACAAAACTTTTTCCCGGAGTGGATCCGAACCTGCATCCAAAAAAAACAAAAAGAAGATTGGGATACGCGAGCATTTACCACTACACCATCCGGCTACATATTAGGGGATGGGAAAAGAGCCTTTATCAGCCCGACTTTTAAATTTGTCGATTTCGCGACTTCAAAACTTTGAACACTTTTTTCCCGGGTGCTTTTGAATATGGAAAAAAAACAGAATACAGCATCGGATTCCCCATTTCCGGTAGCGTCAAAATCAATCGATCAAATCAATCAAAGCGTCGATTGCATCTCAATGGCGTCAAAATCTGCTACGACCATTTTGTGGCATCCCCTTGTTAACCTGCACTGATCTTGGCCCTAAAAATGCAGATCATGCTCATAGCTCTGATTATGACTTGGAAAACCAGCAGCCAGCAACCAGCAGCCTTCCTTTTTACCAAAACAATTTCCTTCTAGTCAATTCAAACTTTTGCACTAATGCTTGCATAGTACAAAAGTTTTTGCAGTTTTTGAGTCTAGTCAAGTCTTGTTTAAGTCAAGTTTACGATTTATTTACAATCAAAAAGTGAAAACTGACCAGAAAAAGCATTATTTAACAGCAAAATTGATTTAAAACGGAAAAAAGTGAAGTAATAGTTGAACTCGATAAAAAAATTTGACAAGAATACAAATCTAAAACCTGGACTGAAGAGAAAAACTTTTAAAAACGATTTTTTTCAACTTTTGTTTTTCATCTTCTCAGCCTCGAGCTCCAGCACAGTCTAAAATGGCTAAACATTCGAAAACTCGAAAACATTCGAAAAATTACAATCAAAAAAAGTGAAACCCGACCAGGAAAAGCAAATTTATTTAGAAGAAAAATGATTTGAGAGAGAAGTGTAGAAATAAATCGAAAACCAACTTGATTATGGTATTCAGAGAAAAGTGAGCATAAAATCTTTGCTATGACGTATTTTTGTTCTTCATTTTCTCAGATTCCAGCTCAAGCACAGTCTAAAATGGCTGAACATTCGAAAGCTTTCAATTTCTCTTTACCTCATCATATTTTTGACTTAATTTCTTCAGCGCTTCATTCAGGTTTTTATTTTCGGTTTCCAATTCTTTTACTCTTTTCAGCAAACTTCTCAGATCATCATTAAAAGGAAGATTCAATCCTTGAGATACATCAAAAGCCTAAAAATATTGGGATTTCTAGAGAATTTGAGTAATTTACTTGTTGATTAGACGTTGATTGTTGTTGTGTTTGGATTGTTTGAAACGGGAATTGTCCATTGTAATCATTTCCACCAACAGCATTCTGTCCATCGTATCGGAAATTCATCATTGGCTGGAAAGGAGGTGAATGTAAGAATATTGTGGTACTTTTTGGTATACTAACTCTATCAGGCATTCAGTTACAGTATTTTGATCTAGTACTGTATTTGAACTAAACTAGAGCCTGGATATTCAGTTTTGAACTCGCTATGTCTGTCTTGAAGTGTACTTTTTGGTACTTGCAACCTTTTTCTGAGAAAATCCCAGCTTGCTCTTTTAAAGCCTAGCAAAATCATCAAATTTGAATGAATAGAAGAAGAAGGTTTACTGTAGTTTAACCACAATTTAGAACGCTAGCCTGGGATTCCTTGGAAAGTACTTTTGTCTGTACAATATGATCGCAAATTATAGCGACAACTTTTTGGAAAAGTATCTGGGAAATGCCTAATTTCTTTAAAAGTAGCAAGGATTATATAGAGCATTGTAGCCCTGATTCTTCGCAATACTTATCTATCAAAAACTTTTGAGTTGGACTTCTACAACTCATTTAAAAAGCGCTTGAATGAGCGCTAATCGACATCTCTTCAGCAAATCTATCATTTGGCTACTTTTCTATGTCAAAAAATTTCATTCGGAAAACTTTTTTCAGTTAAATTTGTGGTAATCTTATCTAAAAAACTATTTTTAACAATTTATAGCGATAGAAGAGCTGATATAACGAGATACGCAAACAAAATTTACTTAATTTTCACCTTTTTCCCTGTTTCTCCAAAAGGATCTTCACATTCTCTTAAATTTTGTGATGCCAAAACAGTTAAGTGTGTTTCTTAATGTCATTAATTGATATTAAACGCTATTTTTGCATTAAAGAAACATTGAAAAGCATTTTTTGACCATAGAGAAAAGCGGCCAAATGACAGATTCGCTGGAGAGATGTGGCGCTCATTTGACAAGCGCTCATTCAAGCGCTTTTTAAATGGGTTGTAGAAGTCCAATTCAAAAGCTTTTTGTAGGTAAATATTGCCAAGATTCAGGGCTACAATTTCCTATATAACACTTGCTACTTTTAAATAAATTAGACATTTCCCAGCTACTTTTCCAAAAAGTTGTCGCTATACTTTGCGATCATCCTGTACAATAACTGTCCTACAATTCCTAATTCTGCCTAATTCTGTAATAACTGTCTTACAATTCCCAAATTCAGTTAAATCCTGTTTTTCTCGACCCACCACAATTGTCGCTCCTCCTGTTTGATATGTTTGATTCGACGGTGCTGGCACCAAAATGGCTCTCTTGTCATCGTTTGGTGGTGGCTTTGAAGCAGTCTAAATTTGATCAGCTAACGAAAATCAAACAATAAACGCCAAGTAACAAAGCTTTTTGTAACCCAGTACCCAGCCAGCTTTCAACCTTCCCACTTACCACATTATTCGCTTTCCGTCCATCATTCAACCCTTGCGAATAGTAATATTGTGTCAATTCTGGTGCATAATCCGGGAAACATTGTTTGGTCATTTCAAAGAGTTGTCTTCTACCCGGTTCGTTCTTACTGTAAATGAATTGCATTTAGGAGTCAAGCAAACTCAATACTCACCTCAAATCCACAATTTTCAAATTTTTCTCGTGCACTTTGTCATGTTTTTTTCGTTGATGTCGTTGAACAGTGTGACGAGATTTTCCTTGATAGAAGCAAACTGAAAATGGACTGGATTGTGGGCTATTAAAGCTCTTAAAACAAAAGGTTCTATTATTGTTTAGATAGAGATTCTTGATGACAATTATAAATCAACAGTATTTCTCAAGCATTTGAAGCGTTTCTTTCTGAAAGCTGAAGATGGACCGTATCAACGTCACTGAATCTCATCCATTTCGATCAGAACTCAAAAACCCCATTGTTACATTGCATTCTGCTACATTAAGCGTTAACATACATTAAGTAATTCTACGGCATTGTATAATTGGTAATTACCAGATAGAGGCCAAAGCTAGAGTAGAAATTTTGTGCAAAATGTAAAGTGGGCAATTTTTAACTACCTTTTTTTGTTCAGGGACAAGATTCACATCTATCAACAACAGCTTGCTGATTACATTAGTCAATAAAAGCTTTAGTATATCGATTTCTATATTCTCTCAACTATTTTCCCAACTCACGCGAACACGAGAAGAACGATTCTTCCATATGCGTGAGCGCGTGTTGATGAAGACGATAAACTCGAAGGAAACGAAGCTTATCCGGCAATTTGTTCGGTCGACCACACCGCTGAATGAGATTTTTGAGTAGTTTACATCAAAATAGAGTATTTATACGAGTAGAAGATTGTTTAAACTATATTTTCTCATTAGAATGAGTTGTAAAATCTGTTCTTAACAAAGGAAAAACGTTTAAAAGTTTGCTCTTCAAAAAATCGATTGAAACAACACAAATTTTCGTTGCTTTTTCCATTTTCTCCTTTTGTTTTGTGATTAAAAGCGTTTCCAAAACGGTTTTTTTCAAAAATCCAAATCAGATTCATGTTTAAATGTTGATAAAATCTAGAAAACCAAACCAACTTGGCATTTCGTGAAATTACTCGGCCAGAGAGTTTCATTTTGTGAGCAACCTTGCTAAAAATAAATAATAAAAAGAAAATCTCTTCAAACTTTACCCCAATTTCATTCATTGTTGAAGACTTTAATCGAAAATTGAAGTTTTTTTGTGTAGGAAAAGCTGAGAAATGAATAGCTGAAAAAGTCATTTAAGCCAAGCCATTACGTTGGGGAATCTAGCGTAAACGAGACAATACAGTGAACAAAAAGCTTTGTGGGTATCTTGGAGAAACTGGGAGAGTGAGTGAAAATGATGGAAACCAATTGGATAAGTTGGTTTTTGTTAAAAGAAAGTGGCATCTTTGAATAGAAAAGTATTCGATTGTTGTTTTCAAGTAAATTTGAATGCTCTTTAAAACCTTTTATGACCTTATCAAGGTCTAAAACTGATCAATTCTTTTAACAAAGAGAAACGAATCGATTCAGGAAACACGGGAAATTTTGAGAAAAGAATGTTTGTTGGATCAAAATGAATACAATAGAAAAAACGGCTTTTGTTGGATTTCTAGGTATTTTGAATAACTCGTCACACTTTGGAGGTCTATAACTTTGTCTAGAGATAATATTATTGCTAAGTTTTTATATCATTGTATAGAGGACATTTCAGGCTTTTGAATGATACCAAATACAGCTTTATTAGTTTTTTTGATTGATTGACTTCTTCTTGATTTTTTTCGATTCATGCAAACCAGGCGACACTGCTTTAAAAGTCTATAACTTTAAAGGTTTATAACTGTCTAAAGCTAATATTATTCATAACTTTTTATATCATTTTATTAAAGATATTTCAGGCTTTTAAATGATCGAAAAAAGAGATTGTTTGATTTTTTTGAATGTCGTGAAAATCGAGACCAAAAGAGATTAGTTTCATTCTTTTGTAAAGTTAACTATAAATTTTATAAAATCAGTTATTTAATGAGCTTGATAACATGAAATATATAAGGCTTTCAAGCCATTTTGTAGAAAGTACTCAAATCATCTCTTAGAATAGCTCAACAATGGCCCAAAAGCTCAAAAAAATGGACAAAATGAGATCAACGCTCTGTGAGCTTAGCGAAAACTCATGAAAGTCCTTGACGTATAATATTACGTTTTCTATTATAATCCTTTGTCAACTTTACGAAAAACTAAAGCCAACTCTGAATTAATTCCTCGAATTTGTTGTAGTATTGGCAAGCGTTTCTTTCGTATTTCCATTTCTTTACATTTCTTTACAATGTTCAAATTCTTATGCTTTCTCCTTTTTTGTCAAGTTTTAACTCTAAAACTGCCAAAAATCCCAAAAATCCCAAAAATCCCAAAAATCCCAAAAATCCCTAAAATCCCTAAGATCCCAACGATCCCAAAGATCCCAAAGATCCCAATACTAAACGGAAATAAAGACACGAAAGGCACAAAAGGATCGGATGAAAAGAAAGGCCCGTTGGACTTGTTGGGCGGCTTACAAGAACAACTCGACAAGGCCGAAGATTTAAAAAGTCTGATCGAAAACCCGGACCAGATTTTCAAAGATCCCTCGAGTCTTCTAGGCGTTTTGCAGAAAATCCCTGGTATGAAGGCGATTCCCGGTCTAGACAAAGTGGAAGCAATCGCAAATTTCTTGCAAAAACCCGAAATGTTGACGAATTTGTTGAAAGATCCGACGAGTTTATTGAAAAATCCCGAGTTGTTGACATCAGTTCTGCAAATGGCTGTGCCCGGGTTACAAAGTGTGGCCGCACTAACGGACGTTTTGAAAAAAGTACCATTTTTAAAGGATTTACCATTGATGCAAGATCTATCAAGTATAATCGAGAACCCGGGAAAGCTTCTAACGGATCCGAAAGCTCTCACGGGACTTCTGAAGACCGTGCCTGGACTTGAGTCGTTAGCAAATCTGCCCGATTTGCTTGGTGGCTTAGGGAAATTGCCGGGAATCTCGGAACTTGGAAATCTTTTCAAAAAGATCGGAGAAAATGAGTGAGTTTATGGAATTTTTTTTGGGAATTTACTGTAACTTGTTGAAAATTTATTCGGAACAAATTTCAGAGACGCGAAACACTGCGAAGAAGGTTGGAAATACGCGCGCGAGACGACGTTTTGCTATTTTTACAAGGTGAAAACATAATTTTGTATGAAATTCATCAATTAAGCTAGAGTTTTGTAGGAAAGCGACGAGAAGTTGTTCTTCTCAGCCGCTGAAAGCGAATGCCAGGGAAAACAATCGCATTTGGCGTCAGTACACTCGGAAGAGGAAATGAAGTTTCTCCAAGGTTTTTCTATGATCTCTATTAGCTGACCAGATCTCCAATAGATAGAAAAATTGGCTTTAGAATGATACCAAATTAAGTTCAATCAATTCACTCAAAGCTGAGAAAATTCGGGTCAATGAAGCTTATCGAGTGAGCTCGTGCTGCTCGAGTGAGCTCGAGTGAGCTCGGACTGCTCGAGTGAGCTCGAGTGAGCTCGTACTGCTCGAGTGAGCTCGTACTGCTCGAGTGAGCTCGTACTGCTCGAGTTCGTCAGCGTCAGCTTCTTTTGGTACCATTCGAAAGCCAAAACGGTTTTTATCTAAAGAGAAACGAAAGAGTTGAAATTTTTGATGTTTAAAGTCCGATTACTACTCAAAATACCCGGAAAGACCCGGAACGGACCGTACTCGCACGTAGTTGAAGCGATCGAGTCAGACTACAAACTAGACATGTACACTCGGTTTGTATCAGTCGTTCCGATCTCCATCCGGACCGAAGCCTCAATTTTTCAGTCCAATCTCGGTCCGGGTCGGACCGAAGCTCCAATTTTTCAGTCCGATCTCGGGCCAGATCGAGGCCGGATCGAGGACCGAAATGAGTGCACATGTCTACTACAAACTACTATAACTTTCTTTAGCATTTATATTTTTGGGTGTGCTTTATTCGAAAGCTATTGAAATTCTCTATTTTTTGAGCTATAGATCATGTCAATCCAGCAGATTTGAAGCAAGTTACAAGCGTTTGTAGTGCCCATGTCTACTTCCAAAAAATAAACTCTAATTGTTTGAAAAAAAAGCCTTAGACCTGGCCAAAACGAAAAATTGTGGAAAGCCAGAGAGTTTCGCGTGGATTGGACTGAAGGTGCTCGACGGGAAGCGAGTGTGGGCCGACGGGAGTGAGGACGACTTTGTGAGATCGGATTCCATGAATGATTTGGCCAACTACGGGGTGATTGCAAAAGAAAAGAAAGCTTTTGGAGAATAGTCGTTGAGAATAGTCGTTAAGAATAGTCGTTGAGAATAGTCGTTGAGAAATTTGAAAGGATTGAAAGTGATCGAAAAAGACTTAATGACTGTTAGATCTGTTCTGGAGAGAACCCATCCGACTACCCGATCCACCCTCTTCCAAAAAGCGACGAACAGCAACAAAGCCGATACATTTGCAAAAAGAGATCTAAAGATAATGAATGAATGAGTTCAAATAAATTGCATCGACTTTGTAGACCCTGTAATATTGGTTTTCAATTCTTTTCCAACAATTAAAGTTTTCATTTGCTCCCGAGAAGCAGCTCTTTTTGCAAAATAGCGAAACTATGGTGGAGTGGAGGGATTGTGTCAGAGATTGAAGACCGACCCAGTCAATGGAATCTCCAAGAAACCAAATTTAGAGCTAAGGAACCAAATTTAGAGATGAGAAACGAATTTAGAGAGATAAGGAAGCTCTAAATTTGGTTCTTTGGAGATTCCATTGACTAAATTTGGTTCCTTGGGAGGATAGTGAACCAAAATTGTTAAGATAGGGAGCCCAATTTGTTAAGATAGGAAACCAAATTTGTTAAGATAGAGAACCAACAAATGGCTGCAAAGAAAGAGATTGTCTGAGAAAATACGTAAAAGAAAAGATAGGAAAAGACAAAAAGATTTATTCAGAGATACTTGATTATAGTAGAGTACTTCATAAGGATCTCTTCATCTCTTCAGATCCAGATTTCTTCATTCTACATTTGAATCTTGAGCGAGAGCTTGTGAACGGTAGGCCTTGAGTAGGGTCTAATGTTTTACTGTCTACTTAAAATGCAAAAATCTTATCGGCCACATATAGCTTTCATTTTCATCCACCCATTCCCGGGAAACTAATCGGAAACTAATCTCGGAAACTAAACTAAACTAACTAATCGGTCCAATCCATGGAAAAATCGTCGACCAATAGGTGCCATATTTATATTGCCATACCATATTTCTGCCACCGCATGGGAAGAGTTTACTGATACAAAATTCGGGACAAGTTTTCCGCTTTTGTCTTTTCTAAATAGTGAGAAATGAGTAAAAAATGAAAAAAGCATTTAATTTAAAATGAATGCTGTAAAAATATAGGCTCTAGAATAACTAGAATTCTCGCTATTAGTGAAAATTCTAGTTATTCTAGTGCAGTTCTAGCTATTCTAGTGCAATTCTAGCTATTCTAGAGCAATTCTAGCTATTCTAGGGCAATTCTAGCTATTCTAGAGCAATTCTAGCTATTCTAGGGTAATTCTAGCTATTCTAGAGCAATTCTAGCTATTCTAGAGCTTTGTTGCTAAAACTCAGCAATGTTCCAAGCCAGGCAAAACCAGAGCCCGGCCAGAAGCCAATGTTAGTCCTGAGTTATGACAAATATTACCGAAATTTCGTGGATATTACTGAAATATCGTTAAGAAGATTGCAAGAAACTATCGTTTCGATAAAGAATCTCGTTAGAATAGTGTAAAATTGTTAAAATTTTCATTAGAGACAGATAAAATCACAGTTCACAGATTCACAACTGAGCACTCCTTCACTTCACTATTTAATTCTTGCTTACAAGTTATTTTCAGATAGTTTATTTTTATCGATTTTTATCGATAAACGATTTTATCAAAATAAAACGAACAAAAACGATGGCCAATTGAATACATTTGAGATTAATGAGGTTATTTTTGGAAGCATTTCCCCTTTTGGAAGGCCTTTCATTTCGTAGTTTAGTAAAAGTCCCCCGTTTTTCTCGAAAGTTTGCCATTCGATCTGAAAATTGAAAAAATCGTTTGATTTTCAATGATTCACTTACATAGGAACCCTTTGTGACGAGATTGTATGTTTGATTTATGACCGGCATCGGACTAAATGAGAAAAGATTTGACGAGGTTACAGATTGCAATAAGTGTTTACTCATGCTTGGATCTACAGTATATACCGTCCCTTATAGTATATATCTACAGTATATAGCGTATTGTACCATTTGAGTACCTAGTAAATGGCAGCAGATTGCAGTTGAATTGCTGTGGTTAGCATGGCTTATCAATTAGAGTACTGTACAGAGCACAGTGCTTCACAAACGGTTAAACACTGTGGACTGTAAGTAAGGATTAAAACTAATAGTGAGATTGTAGATTCATTCTAGGAGATGGAGTGAGATTCTTTTTAGGAATTTAATGGTAAATAACTTGCATTGCTTACTGGATTCACAAATCAGACTAGTTAAGGGTTACTGTATTTTCTCTAATAGTAGTGCACCCCGGCGAGCCGAGTTGGTGACTATTTTACGGTTTTCAGGGTTTTGCAGAAGCTTAGCAATCTAATTCCCCACTAGATCTCATTGTCAGCTACATTTTCCAACCCCACATCGATAGGTTCTGATAAGCGGTTCCCGAGATTTCGAGCAATTTAGGCGACGCTCAGGGTGCACTACTAATATTAGAGAAAATACGGTAGTTTACTTAAAGATTACAATATACAGTGATGTCTTTTGGCTTGAGATTGTATTTTGAAAGATTGTTGAGACTTCCTAGTCGGGGAATACCTACAGATGAATCCTTTCGTATTTTTCAACCCAATCCGGGAAAGAAGTGATGTTCAAATGCCCGTTGCGACCCGATGCCCGATGAGCTGACAACTTCCACGGAAAATTCCGCATCTGGATCAAACTTGCCGTCCTCTAGAGTTAGCTTTTAACGAAAATGAATATGACAAACTTCAAATGAAAGTATTTCTTGATGTAAGGGCAAGATCTGGATAATAGTTGTCATAGTTGCCTGGATATTCTTTACTTGCCACAACTTGCCTGGATATTCTTTACTCGTCGCCACTCTCTGAACAACTCTGATACTGATAAATTTAATTTAATTATCAAATATAAAACGTTTACCCTGATCATTGCTCGTCAAAATAGTCCGGAAAGCACAACCAGCCGGTACAATGAGCGTAACGCTGGGAACGGAAAGGCAAGTACGGACAAATTTACTGGCACGATCGCTTCTGAAATTGAAAAGGCTAAATCGGTAAAGATTGGAACTCACGTGAATGTATGAAGCAACATTCGACTTGCTTCTGCTTTTGATGGAATCCCGGAGACGTACATTGGGACTGAGCAACTGGGTGACTAAAATGTGCCTGGAATTTTATCGGATCCACATCATTGCAGACCTAGCTCCTGCTAGAAATGATAGCAAATCAATTTGCTCATGCTCAGTTAATCTTAACTTTTTTCGAAAAGTACTAGTGGTATATAGGTGAAATTTTATGAAAAAGTTTAGCTCCAATTTTTCTTTTTTAGTGGTTGTTTGCTACGGGTTACCGGCTGGATACAAACTTGCAGCTGAAGATCTTCTTTTTGTGCCACTTTGATCTTGTTCCTCGAAGTTCAATCTTTCACTTACCAGAGTAATATTTCCAATGCATCCCACATTATATTTTAGGAGAATCGTGTGCGCCTGAGTGTGTCTTTTCTTTGTGATATTGATTGATTGACGATCCTTGACCCCACAAACCAACTGATAATCATCCAAGCCCATCCCTATCCTTTCAGTTGGATCTAAACAGTGAGCTATATAATTTTCTCTGAACTTACCGTAGCTCGTGAATACGGTCAGAAAAAACTCATAAAGAGCTCGCGGTAGAACTTTGAGATGCGGTATATTACATCTAGTGGACCTTGGAAAGACGAGTCAAATGATGGAAAAATTAGCTGCTTATGAGCATTGTAAGCACACTAAAACAGGTTAAGAAGTTTTTGCCTTAAAATTTCGCTTATTATTTCATTCAGATCTTCAACCTCTTCCTCTAAGTCTTGAACATTTGATGTCGATTTTCCCGGTCTCGGAAATTTTTCCTTTCGTACTTTTCCAACTATCTTTCTTCGTTTATTGTTATTTATTTAACCAAACCTCGTTTATTGGCCCCATTTTCTGCTTGAGCGTAAATTCCCCTTTGGATTTGGAGAAGCAATAATAAATACTAGTAATGGCTCTTTCACCTTGTAGCTCGGCTCGGCTGAAAGAGAGAACAGTCAACATGGTCCGATAATCGAAAGATTATGGCGATTGAAGCGGATGAAAGATTGACCTTTTTAATAGTTTAGACTACAACAAATTTGGTAAAGGATTCTTGTTTATAGAAAAAAAATTGAAAAAGATTATATATGCACCAACTTATGCACCAACGTTCCGGTGAAGATCTGAGAATCTTCACCGGAACTTTAGCAGTGTAGAGCTCTATTCTAACACGAGAGAATGAAAATCTTTTGCTGAAAATTTGCTGAAACTTTGTTTCTATTAAAGCTAAAACTGGGATTGCTATTATTTTCAGATGAGAGTCGGTGATGAATGCTTGTACCTCGTGAATTTGCGTCAATGAATTTGCACAAAGAACAGAGCAAAGAGATCGTCAAAGCGGCGAATGACTGAAAGAACAAAGAAGTGATTTGTAAAGTGATTGTGATTGAGTTTTTTGATTCAATCACATCGACATTGTGATTGAGTTTGTCAGGAATTTTATTCAAATAATAATACGATAAATCAAATTGGAGTAAAAACACTGTCCTCATTCGGGACTGCAAAAACCCAATCATCGAGATCTTTCATCGCATCGTAACACGTTGTACCCGTCGTTTTTAAACATTTTTCTCTTTTGGTGTCGTTTTTTGATCTGAAAATGAATTGAAAAGCTTTTTGTTTGCAATTTTGAAATGGAAATAAGTGATACAATTGGGATAAAAGCTCAATATTTTACTTATCTTTCAGAAAAGTCAGCCTGAAAGTCGTCAGGGATCTAGGGCTATCCCTTACAGAATTTTTACCTGTTTTTAAGCTGAAATCTGTTAGATTACTGTAGTTTAACTTGGCTACAGTATCCTTAAACTGTTCAGTATCCTGCCGTATACCTAAATTACCGTAATCTTCGCACTTCTCACCTCAATCGACACTCGCTGAGCACTGGCAAGGTTATTTCCGTTTTATAGCTTGGCGGAATGGGAAAGATCTTATCCAAAGTGTTCCTCATTGCCTCAAGTTCGTCATCCTAATGAATTTGGGTAAATGCATTGCTTAAGTTCCCGTAGTTTATCAAGATTTTCAAGCTTTACCTCAAAAAGTCTCAAATTGGCATCAAGGAGCACTTGTTTGCTGGTTCGAAAAGTCTAAAAACAAAGTCTAAAAAGCCAAATACGGTCAAACCTTGATGGCAAAAAGATTTTAAGGTTTCATGAAAAAATTCTGAACAAAATGGCTTACAAGGAAACTCCTTTAACTTGCCCTCGAGTCAAAAAATGATTTAGGTACCATTCGATTAGAAAAAAAATTAACTATCCAAATCTGGTGTCCAAATTGTCCAATGCGGCTTTAGAACGGAAATATTCAAGGTCAAAATTCAACTTTGAAAGCCTTTCTCAAATTTCTGGAATACTATTTTCTTTTTTTTTGTTATCGAAGCTAAAGTTATACTAATTTTACCCGTCGGGATACGGAAAATTCTGTTTGCTAACTAGGTTTTTGTTATCGACGTTTTTGCTAACAAGTGCGCTTAGGCTCAGGATTTGCGCTTGTCCGCGAAACTTTTTGGGAAGGGTTCAATTCCCGTGCTTGCTCCCTGTTTTTTTGCTTGCTTTCTTTTCAAAAATTCGTTCGAAAATTCGAAAGCGTGGGAAGAGCTCGATCCAACCTATTTGGTCGCCACCGTTGACTTCCCGAAACGTCTGCGAGCCTGTTCAAATCCTAATGGTGGCCGATTCGGATTTGATAATTGATTTATAATTGTTAATCTACGATAAATGTTATTCAGTTAGAAATTTGTCTGTTTTGCTCTTGTTTTCCTTAAAATCAGAACCCTTGTTGCGACAATTATGGCGCACCCTGTAGTTCAAATCCATTGCAAATCAAGTGATCATTTTACACGATTTTCTGCTTCGTATTGATCAAAATTTTCTTCAGATATGAATGACTTTGATGCAAATATTCTACTTGGAAAGCTTGTATTATTTTTTGGACAGAAATAAACGAATTTTTGAAAAAAAAGCAAGCAAAAAAACAGGGAGCAAACACGGGAATTGAAAGTTTCGCGGACAAACGGGAAGTTTCGCGGACAAGCGCACTTGTTAGCAAAAACGTCGATAACAAAAACCTAGTTAGCAAACAGAATTTTCCGTATCCCGACGGGTAAAATTAGTATAACTTTAGCTTCGATAATAAACATTACGGCTTTCCACGCTTCACTGAGTAGCTGAATTCTAAAATGCGCCCCAAACCGCAACTATTCAGTCTGTAGCTGAGTACCTTTAAGCAATGAACGTATAAAAGGATTTCTTTTCTGTATTTGTAGATATTATTATATTTATATTATAGAAGAGATGAGAAGCTAACCTCGGCATTATAGTTGTTCCGCATGTGCAAGTAAACGGCTTGATCCTCGTTTAGCTGAAATAGAATGGGTTTAAGCTGATAAACTACGGTAAGAGCAAACATTTTGCTACCTCTAGCTAATTGCTAAGTGTTTTGCTTTGAAAATTCTATCACAGAGTCAACAAAACATACCCTAATCTGTTCCTTTTCCCCAAAAAACTCGAGCATCTCGTGAAGCCACGGTTTCTTTGCTGACGCCGTCTCGTAGATGTACTGAAAGCAGCTGATTTCTCATTTTCAGCAATTTTATACTTTTGTGTATTGTTCAGATCGGTATACGGTTGTTGATTTGAGAAAATTCAATGTCTTGAATTCTTTGTAGTTCCATTCATCCGCACTCAAGCCACCACTTGGAAATGTGAGAGCCGTAGCCTGCAAGCCGAGAGCGCCCACTGAAAGCTCCCGAACAATTCTGTGATTTGTGACCCTTTCCCTAACAATTTTTAAAGTCAAGTGTAAATGTAGATTCATAGACAAGTACCAATTTCGCTTTACAAACCAGTTTTTAATGAAATTTCTGTTGCTCGACTTCCCATAAGTCTTTGTGTCAAGCTGAGAAGATTTTCTGATGAATTCCTAGAAGCGATGATTTGAACCTTGTGATTTGAAGACTAACCTGACATAAAACAACTCATCTACATCGTTCATCGTTGTGTACTTGCTGTCCGACCAAACTGAACAGATTTGCGTGGCGATGTGAACAGAATTATAAAAGATGTGATCATTCGGGTTGTAGTCGGCCGTGAAGGGCATCCACGGGAAAGTGCCGACTTCGACAAGACCCTCAAATCGTAAAGAAATCAAATCAGAGCTGAGTGGTTGGTAGGAGAGTTGGGCTAGGGTGGATAAGTTGTTAAAATAACCACGGAACAGAATGTATATGTCGTAGCCGATTTTGAATTTCAGCCGAATTATAATTCGGCTAGCCGATTTCTAACGAAAATTTTCCGCTAACCAATTTATAACAAAACTGTAGCGTACTTTTTTGAACTTATGAAACATTTCTATTTTTTTTATAGCTACTATTAATTTGTTTTCATTACTTTCGTAATGTTTCCTTTACTTATAATATTTTTCTATTTCAGGTTGGAAGATCGAATTTCTCAAACGATTGGAGGATTTTTTCACCAATTTTCTCACCGATTTTCTCATCTTCAAATTACCGATTCCCTCGGCTGACAAATACAACGAAATAATCGAGAAGCTTAAGGAACTTGCAGATAAAGGAGGGAAGCAAAAGAAATTACAAGAAGAAGGGAATCGAATATCATGGAAAAGAAGTACAGTTGACTCTCTCTATAACGGAACTCTATATAGCGGAAAGCTCTATATAACGAAATGGAATTTTGGTCCCGACCGACGCTAAGCTATTTTAAATATAAAAAACTCTATATGGCGGAATTCTATATAACGGAAACTTTCTATAACGGAGGAAAAATTTGGAACCGCTTGTATAACGGCCCCATATATTACGGAATAGTTAGGATATTCAGTCATAAAATTGACTAATTTACTGTTAAGCTCTTCAATATTACGTAATATTTTATTTACATAGTGCTTAAGTATACATATGTATTTAAAAGTTTACGTTTTATTATTTTAGATCTTTCTTACTCATTTTTCTTTCCTTTTTTGCTCTTTATACTATCTTATTTTAGGGATGGTGATGAACAAACGAATAATTTTCTCTCTTGCGCTGAAGGCTCAAGTTATCGAGGATAAACGAGGAGGAAAATACACGAATGATGAAACTCAAGCCAACTGTTATTGCCCTTTTTATTTTTTTTTTTTATGTTTTTTTTGGACTTTTTTTTACTGGGTTGAAGAAGACTGTTTTTTATGCGATTTTAGCACAAAGCGAATCAATATTAGAAGAAACTTCGACTTCATCGCCAACAATCAACAGAGCACGTGTGGCGAAGCACGAAACTTTAGAAGAGGCGATTCTATCATGCTTCAAGAAGCAGCGCAGCCGAAATACTCCGATTAGCGGCCAAATTCTTTGTGAGAAGGCCCTCTCTCTTACAAAAGGCTTTGGAAATACCGATTTTAAAGCAAGCGAAGGATGGTTGTCGTCTTTCAAGAAGCTCCACTCGATTTAAAGAAAGTTTTGAAGATACTGAAGGATGTCAACGTGGCCGAATTGGCTGTTTCGAAGATAATTTTCCCCTCCAGCAAAGGCATGACAAGGTCAGGACAGTGTCCAGATCTCGACCTGGCTTTTAGCTTTGTCTTACTTAGTTTTTGATCTGTCCTATGCAAATCTTCAACCTGCCAAGGGTGCACTTGGCTTCTGAACATGCTTTAGCTTGACTGACCTAGCTTATCAACCCAAGAACCAGAGCTGAACCGAAGCAAATGAGAAAAAGTATCCACTGCCAGGTAATAGATGGGTAATCCATTCAAGATTTCTCTTAAACTCACCTCATTCACATAATAGTCGATCAACTGCTTCGTCACTTTTGACAACGAATGAATGTGAATGAGAATCTTCTTGATTCCATTTTTTCGCTTCCACCACTCAAAGAAGACAAACAAACGAGGCCAATCATTGTACCTAAACTGATGATTCGGATTCCAATCTTCTTCAAATGATTCCTTTCACCAACCAAAATAAGGGTGACAAAATGCACGATTTCATCTCATCTTTCTCTTCATAATTCTGAGCGATTTGGTGCAATTTCACTTTTCTGCTCTTCGTTTTCCGGCTGATCACAATCTGAAATTGGTAAGAACTTTAAAGCTATTGTATATTGTATACCGTATTTTCTCTCATAGTAGTGCAGCCTCTAATAGTAGTGCGGTCCTAGAGGGGGTCGAAAAAATAGTAGTGACAAAGTAGTGACGGCGATTTCGCTGCTTCGATTGGTTGGCGGAATAATTTTATGGCAAGACACGGATTTTCAACCCCTCGTCCCACAACTTCATGCCAAAAGGAGCCGAAGGAATACGTGAAAGCGCTGATCGAGTACATCTTTTACATGGAGGAAATGCGCAAGAAGAACAATTACGCATCGATTTTGTGACGATCTTGACCTTTGGGATTTTTCTTGACCAATCGAAGAGTTTAACAATCGCCGATAAAGGATCCAAAGAAGTAGCAGTTCTCTCAACAGGACACGACAAAATGCGAAACACTGGCATGTTGGCGGCTCGAGAAGACGGATTCAAATGCAAGAGGGGGTTGAAAAAATAGTAGTGCGCACTACTATTAGAGAAAATACGGTATAAGCTATGGCATATTGTATATAAGCTATTGTACATAATGAAAGCTATTGTATCTGTTTTCAGCTGGATACTGACTTCGTCTGAAACAGGACCCTCGTGTACAACGGTTGCGAAATCCATTCCCTGAAGAAGGCAATCGGCACAGCCACCAGCTAAACATAAACATATCAATTTCTATCTTTATTGCTTGGCATGGTATGGGCAAGCTGTGTACTTTGTGTTAAAGAGTTGCTAATACAAGAGTTACACGACACGACGACAGGACTACCTAAGAGCTCTGCCAGGTTCGAACAGTTCATTCATGAGTAAACAGGGACGCAAATAAAATGTTGAGCTTTTTGTGAGCGAATAAGATTTAGATGCGAATCAATCCTTAAATTTCAACCCTCATAAACCTCACTGCTGATCCCGTTTGCCCATTCAAGAGGTAACACTTCCTGTCCATCACCCACATCAACCGTAATTTCTTTTTTGTCCAGATCACGACAAACAGCGTTTGCCAAAAAGCGAATCCTTGGCCCAAGTGGGTCTCTAATTGTGAGTTTAACTTGAAAAGATAATAGCCGAATACCTGATGTCATAGTAAGCATAATAAACAAACATCTCTTCACCAGTCAGATTGCGATCGATTAGCTCGAAATCTTTCATTTTGAGTCGCTCAAAACGTTCAAGAGATTTGATCTCGTTATCTGAACTTTTAAGTTTTTTGATGAATTGAAGAAAAAAGTGCAATTGCAGTCTAAAGCTTCACTAATGAGAAGTTAGAGATTTAAAATTAGGACAAACGACCAATTTGATTCATATTGTACCTTGAAATTGATTGAGTAATGAAATTCCCTTTTAGAATGATGAAATTCGTTGAATTTTAAGACCAAGTAAGTAAATTTGCATAACAAACCCTTCGCAAGTGTACTTTCTGCTTGATCAACATTGCTTAGTCTGCTCATCCATTCCATCATCGAAGTCTCTTCGTTACTTTCAACCTTTTGCACCTTTAGAATAATGAACACAATTGCCAAAAAGGCTAAGAAATAGAAGATACGATTGATTTTGCTCATCTAAAAGGAGTAGACAGTAAAATGTTTTAAAATTAAATCCTCAAAGGATAAAAATCCATGAAGGACCGTAATCTCCGAATAAATCTTTGTGCCTTGTCGCTTCTTTTCTTTCATTTATCTTCTCGGACAATCTCTTTCTTTGAAGTCATTTGCATATTTTGCAAAAAGGGCTGGTTTTTGGGAAACAGAATAACATTTCTGAATGAATTACTTATGGTTAATTGTAAGGCAAATTAAATCTTTTTAAAATGTAGACCAAGGTGCGTACTTTTTGTGCAGACACAATCGCGCTTATCGCCATTCATCAAAATCTGCTCGATTTTTTCGTACATCTTTAATTTAATTACCCAAGTTTGAGATTTTCTGTCGGGCGCTCAAACAAAAACTAGTCAGCAAAGATGTCGTATATGCTCCCGCATCTAGAAGTTTGGTTGTTTTATTTGAAAAAATAAGACTCACCTTTTGCTTCTCCCGCAACATTAAACGATCAGGAACTTCTTCCCATTTGAATTCTTTTGATAACGCCGCGAGGATAACCGCTGTTTTGTAATTGTCACGCATTCTAAGCAATTTAATTAAATAAAGTGAAAATTAAGAAATCTAGTGCCAGCATTTTTTTGTTCCTTACCACAATGGCTATGCGTCAGATAGTGCGCGATTTTGCCTGCCACACAAAGTTTACTTTAAGATTGAGAGCTGAAACAAAATCAGCTCTAAATGTAGGAGTAAAATAAACAAAATTTAGTGTTAAACAAAACGTTACGCAATATTTAGATAACCAAGAAACCTGGAAAAAAGTATTTAAACAGTCTTTAACAATAGCAAAAAAGTTGAGCCGCAGCCGAATCTGACAGGGTCAACTGGATAGGCTGACCAAATGACATGAGCCATAGACCTATTCAATGCACGTAGATTCAATGGTGGCCGAGTGGTAGTCAACTAGAATGCTAGGCCTCTCGGGTTCGAGTCCACAGTTTAATTTTTTTTTTTTAAAAACCAGCCAGGGACAAAAAAGAGTGAGAGCCTCGCACTATCCACTAGGCCAGAGCTCATGTTTACAAACGTCTGTAGACCCTTTATGACTTGTAGTTGCACGGTTTTGGTGGATGCCCAATTTTGACGTAAAGTTTGAAGCTAAGTATCTCAAAATTTTAGGACCGTCATCTCCAAACGACATACACCATCGGAATCAGTGCAAAAAACTGAACAAGATGTGCTAGGTCTCGGCCCAAAACCGTGGTGTAAATCCAAAAGCATCCCTAGTCAACGGGGTGTTGAAAAATAGAAGCACATGCACTTCTATTGGAATAATTACGGTACGTAAAAAGTGAGCCTTTTTGGTTCTTGACAAGCTCTAGTCAAAGAAAACTATGCTGTTAATTGAAATGCTCAATCATTTCGGTGAAGGTTATTTTGAGGAAGACCAAATCAAGTGCATATATAGAATAGGCATATCAAATCAATGCATTTACAGCAATTACGGAGATATTTCATTTCACTCTTCAGCAAATTCTTCCTCTTTAGAACAGTTTCAGTTTTTTTCCTAATCTTTTTATATCGATGAACAGTCAAGAAGATGATCATCAAAATGAAAATGGGCTTATGAAAAATGACTTATTAATTATGTCATTAATTAATTACAAAATTAATTACAATATACAAGCACTTTCTTTGTGTATTTCTCGAGTCTCAATATGTGTGTAATGGAGAGAAAAAGAAAGAGATGTGAATGAGCTGAGAAAAATGCGATGCCTTTTTTGATTGACCTTATCAATCAGTGAAAGATTTGTCTAAATTTGATTTTCTTCATTCCTGTTTTGAGGTGAAGATGAATTGAAATGAGTGATGATCGAAAGAACAAAAAGGTTCAGCTCTGAGCAACTGAGGTCACTGAGCAAATTCGAGAGTCTTTCAGCAAGTTATTTTATTTGCACCTTTATCAAACTACGATGCTATGCATTCAAGCTAGAGATTTTCACTCTTAGCAACAGCTTGACTCTCTTTAACATCAACTTCTCGAGTGCCGTAAAGTCTGTAAGAAATCCCTATACTATCATTAACTTTGCGCATTCCCTTTGCAAAGCTGTTTTAAGCCACAAGTGAGTGTAATATACAAAAAGATAGCTCTGGATTTCAACTATTTTTGTAGAACAAAAAGTGAAATTAGAGCTCTTTCAGGTGATGAGATATAGGCAAAAAAAGTCGAAGGAGCACGATCACGCGATGCTCCTATAGAATGGAGCTATTGCAGATTTTGCAGTAGAAAAGATGATTTTACGGGGTCAAGCGGTGTTTTTCTTATTAACCTCTTTTCACGTTTAGACCAAAAAACGATTCATTATCAATGTGCTTGGTTTGAGGTTTTCAAAAGTTTTAACCCTCCTGAAAAGCGCCCTTTAAAGGTTTATTTCAATTTTCTTCAATTCTTGAAAGTCCTTTAAAGCTTCAAAGTTTCAACTCAATTTTTACACGTTTGCAAGCTTATTTGGCAGATTTTGATTTAAGATTATGAATCTCTATACTCGATTTAGTCAGATGCATGTGGTCCGGATGCAAAAGCTCACGAGAAGTTCGTGCCTTTCCCTAGTCAGCGTTATTCAGATGATTCTCTTTTTGCTTTTAAATCTCTGCCTGATCACATCGGCACTCGACTTTCCTGACATCGACAGCAAGGGTAGGTGAAAATTCATGTTCACATATCGTTTTATTAGGTTGTAACATTTTTTTTCATAAGCCCATTTTCCAGTGAGTGAATTTACCGATCAATTTATGGTTTACTCTATTATAAAGCTATCTCTATTATTTCTATTATTTCTATTATTTCTCTACAAAATGCTATTTGAAAAACTATTTGAAACTTATCAAAAGCTTACATTTTTGAGTTTGCTGAAAGGCGGGTAGTCAAAAAAAAGTCGATAAGTTGATGAAGCGATTCGAGCACTTTTTTTGTTCTCTAACCTATTTTGGTGTCAATAGAAAAAAAGATAGAGCATCGAAAGCTAGACAAATAGTCAAAATTTCAGCTTGTTAAACCATTTTCATTGTATGATTGATTTACGAATTTCGAAATTTTCGAAAAATCAGAATTTCTGCTCAAATTTTCCACCCAAATTTTTTCAATTTTCCAAATTTGCTTAAACATACAGTCAGCAAAAAAAAATTCAATAATTTTAATAATTTGTAGCAGCTCCTTTTGTTTGAATGATCTTTTTTAGTCTTCTGGGGGTTTATGAGATTAAATTGAGCAATATTTGTTCAGAGATTGCCTTCCATACTTGCTCCACATGGGTCCATAGTTCAGCCTGGTTTCGAAATTTTTGTCCTTTGAGTTTTCCCTTAGCAATTGACCACAAATGTTCAATTGGGTTGATATCGGGACTGTAGGGTGGTGTTGGAAGTAATTCCAATCCATTTTGACGAAACTAGCCGGACATCCTCACAAAAAATCCCCTTCGAATCTTTAATTGACGTCCCATCATGAGCTGACTTGTGTGCTTCGGGTCTCCATCTTGCATGAATAACCACCCCTGTCCCATTGTGGCTTGTGCATGAGGTAGCATATAAGTCTCCAGTATATCCATGTACTTTTGGGGATCCATGATTCCGTCGATCAAAATTAGCGGACCAACGTCGGACGATGACATGCAACCTGAACATAAACACAATTAAGTAGTTTCTAGGAAAACGTGAACAAACCCCATATCATGATTCCACCACTTGAATTTGATCATAGGACAAAGACACTTGAGTTTCTAGCGTGTTCGAATAGGTCGTCAAATCGTTTGACCACCATCCGGGTTGAACATGCTGATTGTAAGAGAGAGAACTCTACCTACCGTCCAATGTTTATACATCTTTGCGAAGGCCAATCTCAATCGCCGATGCCTCAGAACCATCAGAGGCTTTGGTGCTGGTCGTCGAGCAAACAATCGGGTCGATTTGAGTCGATTTCGAATCGTTTGAGCGGTACCTTAAGTCCAAAGCGAGATTGAAGCATCTTGATACCGTTGGTACTCGTCCTGTTTGGATGCTTTGAGAAGATCCTGATCACTAAACGATCCTGTCTGATTGTTGTCTTAGGTAGTCGACCACTTTTTGGATGTCGTTGCACATTTCCCTCTAGTTTTTGTCGTTTGCAAAGCCGGGAGACGGTAGAGTGGTCAACGATAAAGAGATCACAAATGGCTAAATAAATAAAACTATACAATGCATATTTTTAATCGAACAAACCTTAGAGTGATTGGTTGATTTTTCATTAAAAAAGGGCACATGGCTAAAAATGACTCACCAATTATGTTACAACCTAATATTTATTACAGTAATCACACCGCTCGGTGGCCACAACGTGACAACGGAAAGGGTAACATTTTTGACAATATTAGCAACTAAATTTTTCCAAATGCTTAAACAACGCTGAAGCGACTTTCGGATTTTCAATCAAATTTGATTAACTAAAATCAAAGAAATTTAAGTTTTTTCCGTGATATAAACGAAAAATTCAGCTAAATCAAGGCTTCGGAGTGGAGTTCTGTTTGATAGGAAAGACGGGCATCACGATCACCCAATATATTCTCTGCGATGTACTCAGAGAGTACAAGGGTATTCCCTATGTGCCACAATACAAACGACAGCTTCACTACAAAAAGTAATTTTACCTATATAACCGACTCTCGATTTAGCGATTTCCGTTTTCGTTCGGTTCCTATAGAGGCATTTACCGTATAAAGACGTTCGATATGACGATTACTTGAAAAATTCTGGTACCTTGCGAATTGTTAAATCGCGCTTCAAGTCTCTTCCTTTTTTATCCTGCTACTGCTTTTTCAAAGAATAGCTTCCCAAATGATCCTTGTGCTCATCACTTTTAAATAAAATGGTTTTTATGAAGACGAATGAGCAATGAGAGTTATCCTTTTCTTTAGAGATTTGTTAGAGTTTAGTGAATGCCGAGAACACAAAAACTATCGCTTTATCCGAGGATCAACATGGGCGCGTCCAACTTCTGAACCTGTTGTGCGTTTCACTCTGGTTCGCGAGCCGCTTGACCGTTTCATATCACTCTACGGATTCGTATGCAAATAGTGAGTTAAGTGCTACTGTAGAGAGAAGCAATAGAAATATGTATACCCCAAATTTGCCTTTTCAATTTCCATTTGAATAACTATGGAGCACCAAAAGTAAAAATCTGCTTTTAGCTTTTTGTTTATTCCGTATTCACTTCTCAAATGTAAACAAATGCAAGTTTAGGGCTTTAGCTAATAAAGGTATAACGAGAAGCAGTTCTGAAACTATGAAACTTGCGCCGTCGTGAAAAAACGAAAATTGCGCCGAATGGAATTGTCATTTACGAAAACTGCGGCTTCTTTTTCTATCAAAAGGTGCCTTAAATTCGGCTACACGATGGAAAAATCTTTTAGGAAAACTGTTGTTGGAAGAAAAAAGGGGCAAAGGAGGGGCGTGCACGCAATACTAACAGAGGCCGTCTTTGTATGGGTGTGTAGTGTTTGTCTCTCCTTTTTTTTTTTTTTTTTTCGTTTAGACCATCGTGTAGCCGAATTTAAGGGCTACATTTTGATACCAGATTTGCACAAAGCAAAGGCCCTGGTAAATAGCAATTCTATTCGGTACGATTTTCGTTTTTACACAACGGCCCAATCTTCATGCTCCTGCAATTTTTAACAATTTGGTGATGAAAAGCTTTATTTTTGCCGGTGTAAATGCAAATCTTTAGTGGCTTAAAAGCAATATCGCACAAAGCTTTCTTTAGCCGATCCGAATGCCCAGCGGAAATCCGGAACATTCATCGTTTTGCTCGCTGGCTCTATCACAAGCAAAAGATGGCACTTGCCGGCAAGCGATTCCCGTCTGAACGTCTTGAAGACATTTTGGCACATTCTTGGCCTCAAACAAGGTAAAAAAAACGGAATATGATGGCAAAAAACTATTTTAAAACAAAGAAATTGAAGAAAAAGAGACTCAAGTACAGGGTGTCCCACAATTATAGTGACGAAATATCAACAAAAGTCTATCGACCTTATTTGTAACGTTCCAAACGTTTTTTCATTGAATCGGTCAAAAAAATGTCCTTTTATCCCTTTTCTGACTTTCATTCCGGCTGTTTTGAGGATTCGATAAACCGAACTTTTTCCAATACTAACAGACTTGGCGATTTTTCGAACAGAATTCTTTGAGGAGTTGGGATTCCTTTTAAGTGAATCAAAAATCTTTCGACGATTTGTTGAATTATTGGCAATCTTTGGTGGACCTCGTTCTTTACGATCTTCATTGGAGCCCGTTTCTTTGAAACGCTTCAGAGCCCGGAAAACATTCTCTCTTTTTTCTGCAAGATTCGAGATATCTCTGCGAGTGTTTTTACTTGCTGAGAGTTTTTACTTTGCTCTTTCTTAGGCTTCATACCTAAAAAACAATTGAATCGTCGAGTTAATAAGAAGGAAAAAAAAAGAAAGACAGAAAGCAGTTAAACATAATTGCGCAACCATCATTAGTGGGCTCAAAATTTCGAAAGTTTTAGATTGTTGAATTTTGTGTGTAAAGCAATAAAGCTCAAGAGCGTCCTTTTTGACTTTGGCTAAAGACAGAATTGGGGGCAAAAGGAAAGACCATTGTTGATCACGAAATTACGAATGTCAAGATTTAGTTTTTGTGGCCTAAAAGATAAGATGAGCGATCTTACCTTTGTGCATCACTCGACGAATCGAACAAAGATGCAAGACGAGATGATGAGCGTTTTCGATAAAGCTCATGTCCCCGCGGAAGTCGCCAAAAAAGTGAACCTTATTGAAAATCTTTAATACCAAATATAAGCTGGCCTTAGTTTCAAGGTGAGGATGAAAAAAGAGAACTCGTTTTTAAGGCACTCGCTCATTTGACTCGATCGAGCACGGCTCACGCTGGAAAGAGCGAGAGCAAGCGGGCACTACTCGAGGAGATCAAAGGGAACGCCGACACAATGCGCTACATCAACGCCATGTATCACGAGGATTTCGAGTTCTTGAAGACACACACTTTTACTTAAGTGATCGATCTGCTTTTATGCTTTTTATTTATTGAGTTTATACTAACAAGGCTGAGGTCAAATGAACGGCCAAATGCTTTGCGACCTCTATTATTCGACGCGGAATTTTATGCTGGTTCCGAATGTATATTCCGTTTTTGCTAAATGACAATCTGCCAGAAGTTGCAAGCGTCTAAAGTTTTGTTAGGGAAATGTGGAGCTTAACCTTGCCCTTGGGGATCCATTTGAGTGCACCCGTGGCCGGGTGGTACAGGGTTCGTTTCCAGAGCGAGACCTCAAAATTTCGGTCCCCACTTTGGCTTTTTTTTGCTTTTTTCAAGAAGTGCTGACTAGTGTTTGTGCGCTCGTACCACTCGGCCACCGCGGCACCGAGTCGGGCCCGTAAGGAGGCCCCTAAGACCCAAATAACCACAAATTCTGCGTCGAATGGTATAGTTCGCATAACAATTGACCGGCTCAGCCAGTTGACCTTCCCTTGTAAGTTACAAATGTTTTATTTTGTCATATTTAAACAAAAGCTAGGAACTTTTCAAGGCAATTTGAAAAGTTTCTGTTCACAAAAATGAAATTGTCATTATTTTGCGTAGACTGTACTTGTTTTCGAGACAAATTCGAGTGCCAATATTGCGCATATTTCAAAGAACAAGGAAAATACGTCAAAAAAAAATATTAAAGGCTTGATGCGTCAGGCAAATTGAGTCTTTTGTTGTTATTGTCTCGAAGAAAAGATAGCATATTGTAGGCTGAATATCCTAGCATTGTCTCATATCATGAGTACCTTGGCTTATAGCTTTTTCGTTTCTAAATTTCCTAATCAGGACTTGAGCTTGAAGTCTGGGATCAAGAACAAATAAATCCCAAGTGAATATGAATGGCATTTTTTTAAACTCGATTTATCTTTTAGACATTGAAAAACGAGGTTTTTCAAGTTGCAATAATAATTTTATTCAAAAATTCGCTTTCAACGGGAAGAAACGACACGCCATTTCCAGTTACTACGGAAAAATGACCTCGACCTCGAGAATTCTAGCCAGGCCAAACCAGAGCCCGACTAGAAGCCAAGGTTAGCTCTGAGTTATGACAAGTTCAGGAACTTTTGTGGGTATTTTTGTTGAGAACATTGCGAGAAACTGTCGTTTCGATAAAGAATATCGCTAAGAATAGTGAAAAAATTGTTGAAAGTTGTTGAAAGTCTCATGGCGAGAGACAAATAAAATAACAACTGAACACTTCTTCAGTTCTTCAATTTCAACTTCTTCAACTCAACACTTCTTCACTTTAATTCTTGCTTACATCTTATTTTTAGATGCTTCTATTCTATCGATCGAGCATCGATGCGTCGTACGTCTATTTCTGTACGTCTGTGCTTTATTTTGAGATAGCTATGTGATTTCAATCGTTGACACGTTGTAGTTGGTTTAAAATAGTACTGACGAACAGTATTTACTTGGGTTTTGTGGTTGTTAATAGTCTCAGAAAACTCGAGTGCTTTCACAAATTATTCGCAACTTTCTTGCAAACATACCGCGTCAATACCCCATGCTCGTTGTGTGGGAGAATCGACTCAACATAAGTATTGGAAATGTCGTTGCACATCTGAAAATAATGTGTATCATTTTTCCGAATCTCGCCAACCATCCACCACTGATTCGATTTGCCGGGCTCAAAAGGCGGCACCCAAAAACGATTGACACTTCCATCGACATTCACCGCTGTGCCGTTCACTTGATGTATACCTGATAAAAACGTTACTAAAATCACAGAGACGACTGACCAAGTAAACCGAGCAAACCTGGCGCAATAAAATAGAACTAAATCAGCCCCGTATTCAGTTCCAATCATTCATTTCCAATCAGTTGGGTTTATTAGCGAGACTATTAGGTTGGTAAAAACGATTTGAACGATTTGAACTTTGGAACGATCTTTGGAACGATTTGAACTGGAATTCAAAAAGCAAAACAACGAAAAATCCACCAATTTAAGAACACTTTATTCTATTATTTACAAGTCGACTCCAAGAAATTACTCGTAAAAAATGAGTGCAGCTTTCCCTTAAGATTTTAGAGATTTTTGAAAAAGGTTGAAATGCTGAAAAGTTAAAGATAAAGGTAAATTATTGGGTTGTAACATTGAAAACTGGCCAAAACTTTGATAAAACGTGAAAAACAGCAACTTCTCTTAAAAAACCCATCTTGACCGTCAATGGAAAAGTTGTAGAGAATCAAAAATTAAGCTTATATCCAAATTTTCAGAACGATTCAAAAACTGGCTTTCAAGAAATGCCAAATTTTCCAAAAGAAATGCCAAATTTTCAGAAAAGTTGCATTTTGAGCGAAACTACCAAGTGTATCTTTCTGAAAATTTCGCTATATACCTAATTTTTGATTCTCTACAACTTTTCTATTGGCACCAAAATGATTTTCTTTTGAAGAAAGTGCTCAAACTGGGACATCTCCAGTCCTCCATTTTTGAGTCTCACACTTGTCTCTCGCAGAAACTCGAATTCTACAACGAAAGAGAGATCCGTAAATTGACTATAAAATAGGTAGAAGTTGTCAATAATCATGCTAAATATTTGTAATAATTTCATGGTTTCGCTTTGAATAAATGTCTTTTTGAAAAGTGCTCAGTTTTCAATGTTATAACCCAATAATTAAAATTTCCCTTAATCCCAAACTTTCCCTGTTTTAAGTACTTGATTTTAGGTTTTGAATGGGACCGATTGCCTATTCATTAACCCATTAAAAACTTGTCTAAAGGCTGGTCACTCAAAAAGTGACCAAGGCACTTCAGCTGAAGAAATATCTTATTTTTTGCCTGAGGCCCACTGATTTTTTTGTCAAAAACTACTGAAATATCAAGTTTATTAAAAAAAACTTGCGGCGAATCCATGGCTTGGATTTTGCGAAATCACCGTGCAAACTTTTTCTACGAACTTTCTTGCCAACCTAATAGAAACTGGGTTTCGGCACGTTCTACATTTCCAGGTGTAGACCAGGATAGGTCCAGGCCGAAAACCTAATATTAAGCCAGGGCATCGCTCTTCTCTTAAAAAACCCATCTTGACGTCAATGGAAAAGTTGTAGAGAATCAAAAATTAAGCTTATATCCAAATTTTCAGAACGATTCAAAAACTGGCTTTCAAGAAATGCCAAATTTGGGCATCGGTCTTGTCCTCGATCCTGGCTCGGCCTAGACTAGTCTAGTCTTTTTTACCAGTACATACCTATCCAGACGTTATGGTAAGCACCACAACCGGCATCAGACTCCGGAACTTTCAATCGTGGTCTCAAATTCGAAGAAATCATATCTGAAACTGTTTTTGTTTGAATGAACACACCAAATCGTGTTCACCTTTTACAAATTCTCTGATTTGTTTGATTTTGTTTGATTGTTTACTTTAAAACTAAAAACTGATGCTCACCTTTCACAAATTCCCTTTCGACTTTCGAGTGAATTGACACTAAATGAGCTCCTTGCTTTCTACAATTCTCTTCCGCCTGAGCCCAAGTGTAAAGTGGGGTATTAGTGAGGAAAGTGTCAGCATAGTTCTTAAATAGATATGGTGTTTCCCTTTTTCTCTACACAAACAAACTTTACCTGAAGATAATAGCAAAAGCCGGTATGTTCATTGTGAGCCCATCCGATGTCACAACTTTCATTGGATTTTATCGTGTATTTGATTGGTGGTCGTCGAATTCTAAGATTTTCACAAAGAATCAAGTTTTTCCTTGATCATCTCTTCTTGCAAACACACCTTTTCTTGCAAACAACTCCATCGGGTCGATAGGTTTCATTGAGTGACTCATTCAACCCAACAAAATACCATAAACCGTTCATTTTTGTTTGCTTACAACGAATGCATTTCTAAAAGATTGAGCAAAATATCTACCGTAAATACTGTAATAGTACCCCACCCCCATAATGACGCTGCGGAGTGTTGCGTAGTCTAGCTTTGGACGCGTTTTTCTGGACACTGGTTTAGGCTACAATGCGCAATTAGGTATCAAAAAATAGCCCTGAATTTCAGCTATTTTTTGATATTTAAGCGCGCATTGTAGCATAAACCAGTGTCGAGAAAAACGCGTCCAAAGCTAGACTACGCAACGCTCCGCACCGTCATTATGGAGGTGGGGTCCAATTACAGTATCTACGGTAGGCAAGATTACGGTAGTTTTTGGCACATTTTAGAAAACGCAACAGGATCGTAACGATAAAACAGAACGATAAACTTTTAGAGAAGTAATGACTGACTGACTTGGTGAGTTTTTTTTCAATTAACGGCTTACCGCAGTGTTGGGCTTATCTGGATAATCCTCAAACGCGGAAACTTTTCCCTCTGGCCGATTTACATTGAGAATCGCTGTTTGAGCTGGTTTTTCAACCGTTAGATCAAGCCAATTGCGATGCCCCTAAGAAATGAAATGAAAACTAAGAAAAAGAAAAAATAAAAAAATGAAATTTTCAAGGGTTTGAGAACTCTTCTTATTTACTCTATATCTCGACTCCCAGTAATCAGATCGACTTGAGGTTGGTCTTAAAATGATCCTCATGAAATTTGGCTAAAAAAAGTACAATTTATCTTGTACACTCAGGTATAAAAACATAGAGAAAATTTGTGTCAAAGTTGAACTACCTACCTGGAAAAGTTGATCAACTTTGACGGTCTATAACTCGAGGTAAAGAAATTGAATTGACCCCTTCTATGTAAAATAAATAAATCTAACAAACCCATAACATTTCAAGTCCAATCCAAATTTTTGTGATGCTCGGCATTTCAAGAGCCACTTCTAAAACAAATTTCCTTTACAAATGTTTTTTCAGGATTACTCTGAACGAATACATCCTCGTCCAATGATCTAATGGAGATCACATTTCCATTATGGGATCGGCACAACATTTTTGCGATTGAATAGCTAATTCCTGGACTGTGCCAAGCCTTAACTTTTACTTTAAAAGAAAAAGACAATCGCCCTGCGACAATCCCAGATACATTTCCTACTATTGGGTTGGTGAATTGAAAACTGCGGGACTTTGAACTAAAATTTATTCAACATAAAACCATGAATTCATTTCAAATAATTTCCATTATTATTGACGACTTCTGCCCATTTTACAGGCAATTTGCGGATTCCTTTTTCGTAGTAGGGTTTTGGTTTGTGTGTGAGATAAGTGTGAGACTCAAAATGGAGGACTGGAGATGTCCCGGTTTGAGCACTTTCTTCAAAAGAAACCCATTTTGGTATCAATAGAAAAGTTGTAGAGAATCAAAAATTAGGCTTATGGCCAAATTTCCAAAAAGATACACTTAGTAGTTTTGCTTAAAATGCAAGTTTTGTGAAAATTCGTAAATTTGGCATTTCTTGAAAACCAGTTTTTGAATCGTTCTGAAAATTTGGATATAAGCTTAATTTTTGATTCTCTACAACTTTTCCTACAAAATTCCTACAAAATTCTCTACAACACCAAAATGGGTTTCTTTTGAAGAAAGTGCTCAAACCGTCACATATGACAATAGCCGGCAGTTTTCAATTCACCAACCCAATAGATGCGAGCTCTAAAACCAAACTCGATAACAAAATCCAATATCTTCATCTTGAAGAAATTTCCACTCTTTTTCGCATTTCGAATCGTTTTCATCGATGAATTGAGAAATTTCTGAGATTTCCGTGTATCTATGGAGATTGTTTGCATTTCGAATTGGATAGATCTGCTGTTTCAAATATCTAAACATTGTTCGTAATCCGAAAATCAAAAAAATTTACATTAAGTATCCAATAAGAAATAGAATATAACAAGTGGCTCCGATTGAGAAAGCAAAGGCAAACATCGAAAATTTGGTGCTTTGCGGCTTTGTTTGATTGATCACATCACTCGAGACACTGATTCTAAATGCATTTGACCAAACTAGCACAAAAAAACTAGTGTGTAGCGTTAAAGCTTTAATTTCTCATTGATTTACCTCAAAGGTAAAGGTGAGTGAGTGTAAATCTCCTCATCAATCCGCTGATCATCTTTTTGGTCGATCATTGATGTAAGAACTGATTAGAATTAGGCGCTCAAATGATCTAATGCAAGGATTTGATGGAAAAGTGAAAAGAAATTTCTCCGTAAATGATCTTTGCTGTAAATGCATTGATTGGATATCTTGATTTGATGATTGGTTCTATATATGATCCTGAAAATGAGCCTTTTTGGTTCTTGACAAGCTCTAGTCAAAGAAAACTATGCTGTTTGTTGAAATGCTCAATCATTTCCGTGAAGGTCATTTTGAGGAAGACCCAATCAAGTGCATATATAGAATCAATCATCAAATCAAGATATCCAATCAATGCATTTACAGCAAAGATCATTTACGGAGAAATTTCTTTTCACTTTTCTATCAAATCCTTGCATTAGATCATTTCAGCGCCTAATTCTAATCAGTTCTTACATCAATGATCGACCAAAAAAATGATCAGCGGATTGATGAGGAGATTTACACTCACTCACCTTTACCTTTGAGGTAAATCAATGAGAAATTAAAGCTTTAACGCTACACACTAGTTTTTTTGTGCTAGTTTGGTCAAATGCATTTAGAATCAGTGTCTCGAGTGATGTGATCAATCAAACAAAGCCGCAAAGCACCAAATTTTCGATGTTTGCCTTTGCTTTCTCTCAATCGGAGCCACTTGTTATATTCTATTTCTTATTGGATACTTAATGTAAATTTTTTTGATTTTCGGATTACGAACAATGTTTAGATATTTGAAACAGCAGATCTACCCAATTCGAAATGCGAACAATCTCCATAAATACACGGAAATCTCAGAAATTTCTCAATTCATCGAGGAAAACGATTCGAAATGCGAAAAAGAGTGGAAATTTCTTCAAGATGAAGACATTGGATTTTGTTATCGAGTTTGGTTTTAGAGCTTAGTTTCATAAGTTTCCTATTCCTTTCCAGGAAATCCCTTGTCTTTTTGGTAGCTCACTCTATTCAGGCATGGGCCACTCCAGGAATCAGCTTCGAAAGCGCAAAAACGATGTGTCGATCCTATGATGCGAACGTCGTCTCATCGATAAGATCACATTCGGAAGATGTGTTTGTGCAAAGTAATCTCCTCATGGAGTAGTTTGTTTCCGTTTCTCTCAATCGGAAAAGCCCAATTTCTGTCAATTTTAATAGTTTATCCTTTTCAAATTGTTGAACTGTGAACATTCAAGAAACAACACATTTAGATGTGGCTCTTGGTGCGCCTACCATCACGAAAATTTGGATTGGACTTGAAATGAATTGGGTGAGAGTTTTTAATAAAACTGATAAGTTAGAAAAGCTGTAGGGCCTTCGACATTGGCAAAATCGAGATCCACACATAACGTATGGGACGGCAATTTATGGTGTTGATTCACTGAATCAAAGGGTTTCTGCTTTCATGTCCGATGAACAAATGCGATTTGTGGCTGTGGGTTTTTGCTATTATCAAATCGCTAAACAGTTTGTTCAATTTTTGCAGAAATGCATTCGTTGTAAGCAAAGAAAAATGAACGGTTTATGGTATTTTGTTGGGTTGAATGAATCACTCAATGAAACTTATCGACCCGATGGAGTTGTTTGCAAGAAAAGGTGTGTTTGCAAGAAAAGATGATCAAGGAAAAACTTGATTCTTTGTGAAAATCTAGAATTCGACGACCACCAATCAAATACACGATAAAATCCAATGAAAGTTGTGACATCGGATGGGCTCACAATGAGCATACCGGCTTTTGCTATTATCTTCAGGTGAAATCTTTGGCTAATTCTTCTTGGCCAATTCTTCTTGGCTAATCCCCGTTTAGAAGGCAGGGACAAAAGTATGGACAAAAGTACGAATAACTATACAAAAGTAGGAAAGTACGAATAACTATACTACAAAAGTAGTATAGTTATTCGTAACAAATAAAAATCTACTATCAATACTTTGTGGCTTCTCCCTTTGCCAGTCGAATTGCCTTAAGCCTCCTGGAAGGCCAATTGACGAGTTTCTTCATTGTTTGGGGGTCGATCCTGTTCCAAATCCGTTGAACTTCGCGCCCATAAGAGATCACGATCACGATTGTTTTCCTCGCAATTATTGATAGGTGTGTGCCCACAGATGCTCAATTGGTGCATAGGGAGGAGTTCTCATCAATTTGTCTCCATTGAGAGAGAACCAACCGGGCAAACGGGCCCTCTGGCCGCCGGGAAGTCGACACATCGCCGGGAAATCGGTCCCATCATCAGTTGTCTCATGTGTTTTGGGTCGTCGTCTTGTTCATACATCCATTCTTGGGGTATGTTTTAAGTGGCAAATGGGTGCATATGTTGCTACCTAATGGCCCATGTTGCTGCCTAATTGAATGACATCCATGTTTCCTTGAACTCGTACTAACGGACCAACGAAGCTTCTTGACATGCAGCCTAAAAAGGTACACAATATTAAGATCACAAAAACCATTGACTCACCGCACACCAGAATGTTTCCACCTCCAAATTTGACCGTTGGGCGGATGAAATGACCTCTATAAATTTGATTAACCGGTCATCGGATCCAAGAACCACCATCTGAGTTGAACAAGTTGACCTTGTCTCATCGCTTCACAGCACCCCCCCTTGTCAACCCCGTGCGGCCAATCGTGTTTCCGGGGCGGGCGTCGGTTCTTGGTGGCTTGGGGCCAGAGGAGGAACTGTTTTTTGTGTGATGTTGAGGTCAGCTCTCATAATGCCTCAGAGCCGGGTGGGGGTTTTTCTGCCCCTTCGATCCTCCCCTGGTGATTTTTGTGGTTGTCCTGATTCCTCGGATCGTGACATCATTCTGCGTTGTTTTTGCTTGGCGAAAATCTTGGAAACAGCCGATTTGGTGATGAAGAACCTCTGGGTGATGTCGGTCATCTTTTCTCCCTTTTTCCGCTCATCAATGATCCGCTCTTTTGTCGGTGTGTTGAGGTAGGCCATCTAAAATAAAAATAAAGTAAAGCTATTAAGAAATTAAGAATAAAAAAAATAGAAGAAACCCGTAATAAATACTTTTTTCCATACTTTTGTTTTTTGGAAAAAGGTGCATTTCCAAAAAAGTATCATAAAAAAACTCAAATTCCATTTTTAGACTTAGTTTTTTTTTGTAAATATTGTTCTTATTCAGATTTGCAATTTTAATCCTGGGCACAACTGCGAAAGTTTAAAGAATTTTGAGGAAAGAGCAAAAATTTGAAATTTTTGAAAAGTTTTCATACATTTGTCCATGACTGTAAATTGTAACTTAATGATTGTGATAAGGAAAAAAAAGATAACAATTTCCAGAACTACAAGCCTTTACTAAACGAATCTCAACTATTCACTTGGAATGAAGCAGAGAGTGACTGCAAAAAACGAGGATCTCATTTAGTCTCAATACACTCGTTGGAGGAAAGAGAATTCGTGAAAGGTGGACACTTTTTGACACTTTCTGTCACTTCCATCGCTCATTTAGATTTGATCACATCCGATCTACAGTCACAACTACCCGAACAAAGTTGGTTTGACGGCTGTACGTTGGGTCACGGTGTTTGGATCGGCTTGCACAGAGTGAATGGCCGAATAATGAACACCGATGGAAGTGCGAGTCGCTTTTTCCCTTCACTTCACTCTCAACATGACGAAGACGGATATTGGTGGGTGAGTGAACGTTTACGCTTTCGCAAAGTTTTTACTGATTGTTTGCAGATGTGCAATGATCGGGCGAATACCTATCCGGAAGCGATACAAACGACATATGATTGGGGACAGGTTTGGGTGGTGTACGGAAAATCGCGACGTACTCCCAAAATGAGTCGCTATGTTTGCAAAAAAGCTGTTAATAAATAGTTAAATTATTCTTGGGAGCATTTCGACGTATCGAGGTATCGAAATTGGTTCTGTAATTGGTAACTCCATTAACAATTAGAAAGAAATAGGCTTTTGAGAATATAGGCTTTTGATAATATAGGCTTTCGTAAAAGAAATTCCTAAGCGGTTTAATGTACACTTTATGGTGATAAAGTAAAGATGGCCATCTGTTTGCAAACTCACATTAAAAAGCAAATAACTTGAAACAAGACCCTGAAAGCTTAAGAGATTGTGGCGTAATCGACAAGCCGAAGGAAGTCTTTAGAAATGAATGGAGACTACACTGAATAAATTTCACCCTCTTACACTTAAAGGCGTTTTAAAAAAGAATAAAAACGTCAATTAAGCCTTATTAAGAGAAAATCCTTTATTTTTGCAGAGATTCTGGAAAGAAATCGTTTGGAACTGTGTAAAATTGAAAAGAAAAGGGCTGTGCAAAATTTTTACTTCAAGGATAACTTTTGACTTTTTCTTATTCTTGCTTGGCTTCACACTTCTGAAAATCAAAAGGGTTGCGGCAGAATTGTCGGTGTAGTGAGTCGCGACAAAAAAGTGACCATACTATAAAATTTTAACCCTAAATTTGTTATTTCTTTGTTATTTTCTGTTTGAATTTGTTTTTCTGGATTGTTTTTATCAACGATATTTGCTTTTTAGAAAATGGTTCGATCTTCAACGCATCGACAATATCTCGTGGAGCTTCATCGGAAGAGGCGACCGTGATCACAAGAAAGCTGCGGGTGCATAGGAACGTCATGTCTTGTGCCATTCAACGCTACAATGATACTGGATCAATGTCTGATCGGCTTGGAAGAGGCAGGCGAGCGAGCATGGTGACCAAGAGCAACATCAAGAAAGTACGCGATCCACTCCGCAAGAAGCCTAACTAACCCGCTCGAAAGATCGCCAAGAACATGGACGTATCTGATCGATCCATTCGCCGAATCATCAAGGACAAACTCAAATTGAAGCCCCACAAGAAAAACAGGTCAGCCATGCTCTCTGCTATCGCTAAACTGGAGAGAAAAGATCGATGCGCCTTTGTTTGAACGGGATCGATCACAGAAACATTTTGTTCACCGAAGAGAAGATCTTTACAGTGGAAGGGATATTAAACAAGCAGAATGATCAAGTTTGGTCTAAAACCCAACCAAATGCAACGGTTAGCCGCAGCGGACGCACGAGCTTCGATCATGGTTTTTGGAGATTTGACGTCGACCGGAAAGACTCCACTTATCTTCGTTCCTCAGGGGAGCCAAAGTGAACGTAAATTCAGATCACCTTGGCCAAAGTCTCCAGGTGAATCGTGGACTATTGGTTATCAGTCCACGATTGATCCAAAATCACGTCATAGGCAAAATCGGTGGATCTGACTTCTGGTGGACCAAACCCTGACTAATCAGTACTTTTAGTGGGCTATTCTTTACCAGAAGCATTCATCACCCACTCTCATCTGAAAATAATAGCTCAATTTTAGCTTTAATAGAAATAAAGCCTCAGTAAATTTTGAAAGATTTTCATTCTCTCGTGTGCAAATTGAGCTCTACACTCCTAGAGTTCCGGTGAAGTATTAGGTTAGTGCATAAGTCTTTACAATTTCTTTCAAACTTTTCTTTCCAATAGAAAAGAATCCTTCACCAAATTTGTTGGCCTTTAAACTATTAAAAAGATCAATCTTTCCTCCGCTTCAATCTCCATATTCTTTCGATCATCTGACCATGTTCTTTGTTCTCTTTTGTTGACTGTTCTCTCTTTCAACCGAGCCGCGCTACTAGGTGAAAGAGCCATTACTAGTATTTATTATTGCTTCACCAAATCCAAAGGGGAATTTACGCTCAAGCAGAAAATGGAGCCCATAAACGAGGTTTGGAAAAGAAAGATATTTGGAAAAGTACAAAAGGAAAAATTTGGACCAGAAAATCGACAATCAAATTTTCAAGACTTAGAGGAAGAGGTTGAAGATCTGAATGAAATAATAAGCGAAATTTTAAGGCTATATAGCAAAAACTTCTTAACCGGTTTTAGTGTGTTTACAATGCTCATAAGCAGCTAATTTTTTCATCATTTGACTCGTCTTTCCAGGCTCTACAATATGTACTATACCGCATATCGAGCTCTTTGTGAGAGCGGAATTGTACCAATGCTTTATTCTCATGGGTTCTTATCCTTTTCGATTTTGCATAGATTCCTACCAATTTCCGATTTGCACCTTTCTTTTTGTTAAAAAGCACTTCAGAGAAATCCTTTTCGCAGTCAAAGACAAAAGGCAACCAAGTACAAAAAGTGGCGAATAAACGGAGAAACTAATTACCCGGCTGAGGTACGCTTTTTGGACTCAAAAATATTAGAATACATTGAAAAAGGATTTTTTCTGGTTATAAATTTTGGCTTCAGTCAAAAGACATCAATTTTTCCAACAATTTCCTAGCTTACCACATGAATTTTGATTCTGAATAGCTTTAAAATCAGATAAACCTTTAGAAATCAGTCGCTATGCCACTTTTCCTATTGCTGTTTTTAATTCCCTCATCAATGAGTGACATTGTTGAAGGTGGGGGTTAAAATATTATGATTTTAAGTTAATTACAAGCTTTAGTCCCTCAAATGTACGCATTGGATGACGAAAATCCATCGTTTGTTCTCTTCGGAAGTGATGTGAGAAATGGGGTGAGCAAGGGGAAAAAATCTTAGAGAAAAATCAATAGAAAAACTATATCCTACAGTATACCTCATTTAAAATCGTCAAAAAATCAAAAACCCGAAGTTATCTAAAGCTAAAGCTTTCTTTAGTCCACAATTTTGATCGATATCGGCAATTCGACCGATTCTTTACAAGGCGGCGCCGGTAGTTCTCTTAAGGGAGGGTCTGCAAGAAAAATTTTTTCCCAGTTTTCACAACTTTGGGTAGGGGAGGGGGGGAGGGGTTTTTTTTTTTTTAATAAATTTTTTTTTTAAATGCTCTTTTTGAAGATCTCAACAATACCGATTTTGTCCTGAAAGCTTACAATGGAACAATATTTACGTAAGTGATTTCCTTAAAAGCCTCTCTATTACTAAAGTAAATAGCTGCAACTCATAACTAGCTGGTAGCATAGCTTATTACGGTAGCTTCTACATCTTTTAGGAAGTCTAGAGGAACAAAAACTCCTTTTAGCCATCAACACCTTTTCGATCAAGGTAGAAAAGGATTGATCTTTGGCGGTCCACTCATCACATTGCTTATCGGAAAGAGCTCATCAAATCGCTTCTACATCTCGTTTACCCGAAATTTTTACCGTTATTCGAAAACCTTTTCCAGTTTACAGTTACTTTAGGTCACGAGATCGAAATCGGAATTTACGATCCGAAAGCTACCAAAAACTTTTACGAGCTATCCGCCTATGAAAATCCTCTAATGTTCACCGTCATCAACAAGGGATATTCGAGGGAAAGTTGCCACGAGTTTGAGATTGAAAATCTGGATGTAATTGGAAATGGATACAATAATCTGGTTAGTTATTGACTAATCAGAGGTACTGTAAAGCTACAGTATTGATTTTTTCAGGTTAGACCAGATCAGAGCTAGCTGCATGGCTGGTTTTTGATCTGATCTGACACAGCTTGGTACACAAATACTATTGGGTTGGGGAGAATGAGTCGGCGAAACTTTAAAGGGACTTTTTGCACACATAAAGCCTTCTTTAAACATACGTTTGGTTTCATCAAAAGGATCCACTATTTCTCTACAAAATGACTTTTGAGAGATTCCACAAAGCTTTTCTTTCGTGGAGTTTATGAACTTCCAAACGCAGCTGGTTAAAATGGCAAAGAGTCCGACTCATCATTTGAACAGTTTCTTTCACATAAACCTTCTTTGGTGTTTATCTAAAAAAAAGATAGAGCACATTGAATTACTTAAGTTGCCAAATTTGCAGGAAGATCCCACCAATGGTTTTTTCTAGATCACAGTTTGTAGTTTTTGTCAAAAAAATGGCTTTTTCTTGAGCGGAGGCTCTGTTTGAATTTTCTTTTAAATGTCATTTTGTAGAGAATTAGTTAACCATTCTACTCATATCAAACGCATATTTACTGGATTGACATGATCTATAGCTCAAAAAATAGAGAATCTCAAGAGCTTTCGAATGAACTAAAGCACGCCTAAAAATATCAATTCTAAAGAAAGTTACAGTGGTTTGTAGTCCTGACTGGAAACGGACCGTACTCCCGCGTAGTCGAAGGCTATAGACCACTTTTTAGCTTACGTTTGTAGTTTGTAGTGCCCATTTCTATTTGGTGAGCATACTTTCCAGTTTCTCTTGTAAGTTTTGACATTTACACTTGCAGACTAACATCTTTGCCCGTGGGTGACTTGAATTCCGTTATAGTTAAACTCTGATGTCATTAGATAAAGATTGCATGACTCGGCCTTACACTTACTCGGGTTCAGGTTAATCCTGTGAATCAATGAATTCCCACCTTGCTGGCGCTATTGCCATGAAAAGCCCGGCTGTCACAGTAACAAAAATCTGCATCCACTTCTCATTCATCGAATTAAATGGCAGGAAAACGAGGAAAATCGGCCAGAAAAATATAGCAGCAAGAGCTTCGATTTTCTGGTTTTGCTCAGTAGCTTCTAGAAAGTTAGCTGTTAACTTTTTAAAATATACCTTGTTTAAGTGCAAAGATGGAAGATAGCATTCCAAGGAGAAATTGCCAAAGTCTTGTGAATGGATTGTAGAAAGCGGTGATTGGGGTGGATTCAAGGCGAAATTTCAACGATGCGAGTAGTATCACAATTAGTATCAGCGGACCAACATGATAGTCTATATTTTGGATCTTTTTTTGAATAAATCATGATAGCAACAGTGCCTTTTATGCACTTTGAAGGTAGCTTTGGTTTGAGCTTAGAGCTCAAGTCATTAGAATGTTTAGAAATCCGTGCTAAACTTCGATAACGACCAAATCTCCAAATAAGAAGAGTTCGAAAGATTTTGGAGATTTTAGAGATTGATTAGATTTGAGATTAGAGATTTGATCTTTCTAACTAGGGAACATCGCCAGATGCCCGTGAAATTTTAAAACGAGATCAACTCCATCTTATAGAATCGACTACGCTGATTCCGAATCCATTTTCGATTCGAATTCGAACCACGGTGCTTTGGACTGAAAACGGATTCGGAATCAGCGTAGTCGATTCTATAAGATGGAGTTGATCTCGTTTTAAAAGATCACGGGCATCTGGCGATGTTCTCTAGTAAGAGTTGACGGAAATAAACTGGTAGCTAGTATTAGTTTGGTATTTTAACCAAAATACCATTGATTCTCATTTTCGAGCAAAGAAAAATGATCGGTGCAATGAGATAGAACTGCATCTCGACGGAGAGTGACCAGAAATGGAGGAATGGCGTCTCTTCATTGATCTGTTAACAATCTGAAAGTCGTATTTGAAAATCACTCACTTGTTCAAAATAATCTCCATCGATTGACACCATTTTTAGATTTAACGCTAATAGTGTTGACGAAATGTCTTTGTGCCCAAATGGCTGAATAGACAAACATTGCAAAGAAACCTGAAAATGAACAGCTGCATTCGCTGTTTTTTCTCAATTTTTCTATCTTTAACTTTTCCTCATTCTTAAGCTTCTACTTTTGACACTCAGAAACGATTTTCTGATTTCTTGTTGAATTTTATCACGATTTTTCTTTCAACAAAATCATTTTCAAACAACAAAAGACAGAGAATAAAGCTCATTTAAAAGAAAAGAGCTATTTTTTCAGAAAAAAAAGCGACTTTTCACGAACCGAATAATTCATTACCTAAGAGCTTTTGTGAAAAAATGAAAAATTATCTTAAAGCCAGTCGTTTTTTGAGAAAAAATGTTTAAACTCAATGCGATTTACTTGTTTCTGAGTGTACACTGGTGGTCATATATATTAGTACCCTCTTGCAAAAAATTTTCTCTTAACGATTGCCCCCCCTTAAAAGGCAGCCAAATTCAAAGTGCTAAAAAGCATTTTTTGCTAACAAGCTCTAGTCTCTAAAACCACAAAAAATTTGATTCGAAATGTTTATTATCTTTTTAAAAAATAGCAAGGACGGAAAAGACACCTCAAAAATGGTGGACAAAAGTATTGACCCCTTGCAAAAACAACAGTAAATTTAATGGTCTATTGGGCCTCCTTTGGCTTGAATGAATTTTTCTATCCGTCTGGACATCGAGTCGACCAAATTGTGCAAAACTGATGATCCAATTTGATTCCATACAAGGCGTAGATAGGACCAAAGCTCGACTTTGGACGAAAAGTGTTTCTCCTTCAATTGCGCTTTCACAATCGACCATAGATTCTCGATAACGTTCAAATCTGGTGAAAAGGAGGTGCTTTAATCAAAGAAACACCATTAATCGCAAACCAGCCCGGAAATGGTACCCGTCCTCCGTTCGAGAATCTTCCGACAGGTTCCATCATAAGTTTGCTTGTATGAACTGGCGAGTTGTCCTGGTAGTGCAATCATCCTTGAGGTAATGTTTTGCTCGCAAATGGAAGTAAACGTTGCTCAAGTATTCCCATGTATCGCTGAGACTTCATGGTTGAATTGATCATCTTAAGTGGACCGACCACATTTCTTGTCATCGCTCCTGCAAGTTGACAGTTATACGAAGAAAACTATAGAAATTCATACCCCAGCACATAATATTTCCACCCCCAAATCGAACCGTGGGTTTGATTTACTTGAGTAGTAGCCGCTTTCCAATCGGTCGCCCGCTCAATGGAGGTCCATCCGACTGATAGAGATTAACTTTTGTTTCATCAGAGAAAATTACTCGACTCCAATCGTCACTCGTCCAACTTTGGTACCTCCGAGCAAAGGCTAAACGAAGTTTCCTAATTCGAGGAGTCATACGTGGCTTCTTTATTGGTCGTCTAGCGTACAACTTTGCTTTGATGAGTCGCATCCTCACGGTCCTTGCTGAGATATATTTGCTGAATTGTGATTTATACAGGCGGCTTCCGTCGGTCGAGGTGAGACTTGGGTTCTTTTTGAATTCCCCTATAATCGATCGATCCTCGGCAGTTGTTGTTGATGGATGTCGACCAGATTTAGCAGCTCTGTGTAGAGAACCAATAACCTTTGATTGTTTAAAAAGTCGTTTCACAGTGCTTTCGCTGCATCCAAATTGTTCAGCCAAATCTGCTGTTTTCATTCCATTTCTTCGACCTTCAACGATCTTTTCTTTGATTGGAGTCGGTAGATACGGCATCTAGAATTAAATATTTTAAAAAGTCATCAAAACATGAATGTAAACAAGAAAAAAAATAAAGGAAAAGCTAAGGTGTCAATACTTTTGTCCACCATTTTTAAGGTGTCTTTTCCGTCCTTGCTATTTTTTAAAAAGATAATAAACATTTCGAATCAAATTTTTTGTGGTTTTAGAGACTAGAGCTTGTTAGCAAAAAATGCTTTTTAGCACTTTGAATTTGGCTGCCTTTTAAGGGGGGCAATCGTTGAGAGAAAATTTTTTGCAAGAGGGTACTAATACATATGACCACCAGTGTAATTTTAAGCAATACCTGCTAGAAAAACACTGAAGAAATAAACAGGGCATATTCTTTTTACTCGTTTATAATAAAAATCGATGAACATCTGTAACGGCGCCATTTTCGCTGATCTTTCAAGTACTACAATCATTAAATAGCCAGAGATAACGAAAAATCTTAAAGCTGGAAATGAAGGTTTTACTTGGAACACTTACATATCGACTCCAAGATAACCAGATGGGAAAATTGTTGGCCAAAAGTGAAATGACAAGACGGCCAAAATCGCTAGAGCTCTCACCAAAGCAATGTCTTCTCGAAAAGCAGGTACTGAATCGAAAAATTCGAGAATTTAGAATAGAATCGTCTATTTTCCGAGTGTTTTAGAGTCGTGATTGGACTTTAAACAGGAATTTTAGACCAAAAGTGGACAAAAGTCTGTGATTTGAGACTTGAGATCAATTAAATCAATTAGAAACGAATTTTCCTGCAACTCACTTCCCTTCCGATGTTCTATGACTTCTACATATCGAATTGATTCATGAATATATGCAGATTTCTCAATATCCATCTCTTTCATTTAGCAATTGAAAGAAAAGAGCCAAAAAATCGAATCCACTTTTTGTTTTCTCGTTGACAAGGCCGTTGTAAAAATTCAAAGGCGAACCGAATTCTTTAGGCGTTTCTGTTGCACAGCTTTTTCAGAAAATCCTTAACAAACAATGCGTACTTGAGAGAGAAAAGCTTTGAATGACGCATTAATCTTTATTTTTTTGACCAGATTTTTAAAGTGTTGCTTGTTTTTCAAGGAAGCGGTGTTATGGCCGAACTTCGACTTAACGATTGAAGTCGACTGAGGCCTGAAATCGTTAAATCGAATCGAATAGCGTTAACGTTAACCGAAAGAGTATTAACAACACTTGCATCGGCTTTGACGTAGCTTCGAAACATTTGGAAACATCTTCATGTATGCATCTTTACGAGAAATCGGGTTGACAATCTCGGCTACTCCTTCGCCTTTGCTTTCCGATGATGATAAGCTATTCGATCGATTTGCAACAGCTGCCAGCTCTTCCGTTAACCGAAAAAGTATTAACAACTTTTGCATCGGCTTTGATGTAGCTTCGAAACACTTGGAAACATCTTCGTGTATGCATCGATGATGATAAGCTATTCGATCGATTTGCAACAGCTGACAGCTCTTCCAAAGTTTGTAAACCGGTTCATGCACCATTTCATCAACCAAATCATAATCGTTTTCCTCTGTGCAAGTTGATTGTAGAAATAGATCATAGAAATCATTGATTGCGGTGGCTCGAAATGCATCGACAACTCCTTTGGTTCTTTCGAAGTCGACAGAGAGATGATTTCTTGTTTCAAAGCCAAATCGATTAGTTTTCGCTTCACTTTTCCTCGTTCCATTACCTAAAATAAAAAAATTATTAAAGAAATCGACAAGAAATAAAACAAAAACAAAAACAGAAACACATGGCCCAAATTTAAGGTGAAGGATTGGATCGGCATAGTGATAGAAAAGGTATTTCGGACATTGAGAATTCGATGATGTATTTAGTTTTTGCTTAAACCCCCTGGTTTTCAAGAAAAACGCGTTGCAAATTTGGGTACCTACGCTACTGACCGAATCTCCGGTTTATAACGGCTCTTTCCCTTCCAATCAAACATGACCGAATGGCGTAACCGAACCAAATAAATGTACGCGCTTTCAATCTCACTTTTGCCTTTTGCCCACGCGTTTGGATCCGTTTCGCGAAAAACTTTTTGCTTTGTTTTGCAAAACATTTTAAAATACTTTTTATGGACTTCGAAGTGTACATTGACAATTATTTTGCATATAGAACACTCTAAAATAATGGTTTAACAACTGAATCCTTTAATTCGGATGAATTTGTTCCTTTCTATGCTTTTCCCACTATGGCAAGTCTTTTATAAGTACTTTTTTTTTCAATGTTTTTAAGACAAACAGAAAATTTATAGCAAAGAATAATTTTGAAACCATAATGAAACGATTCAAAGAAATGAGAAAAACGATAGAACTTTTTGCACCGGAGGTTCGGCCAGTAGCTTACCGCAAATACTGCAATAGGGCCCACCCCCTCGTACAGTCGCGTAGTCGCAAAGTTTTTTAGTAGTTCATTTTTTTCAAAGCGCCCGTACTTTCAAATGCGTCTTTGGTATCAAAAAATAGCTAAAATTCAGGGCTATTTTTTGATGTCTAAGCGCGCATTGTAGCATAAACCAGTGTCGAGAAAAACTCGTTCAAAGCTAGACTACGCAACACTCGGCACCGTGATTATGGGGGGTGGGGTACTATTACAGTATTTACGGTAGGTACCCAAATTTGCAACGCGTTTTTCTTGAAAACCAGGGGGTTTAAGCAAAAACTAAATACATCATCGAATTCTCAATGTCCGAAATACCTTTTCTATCACTATGCCGATCCAATCCTTCACCTTAAATTTGGGCCATTCCCTTGTTAGGATTAGCTTCTTGTGTCAAAATTTTGCTCAAGTAAATATTTTTTTGATTTCAATAGAAATCTGCTGCATTTTTAGCTGAAAATCGAAAATGAAATGTGCATTCACATCGCTAAACTGACGAAATCACTAAATTGAATGCAAATTTCACATCGTTAAATCGAGGAAATCTTTAAATTGAAAGTCGTTAAATCGTTAAATCGAGAGTTGACTGTATAGCACTCAAAAAGCGTGTTATGATTGTTGAATTGCTATGGCAACTAAAATTATAAGGTCTGAAGTACAGCATCCAAGTGCAAGATCTAAAAATCATACAATTGAATGGGTCCAGAACACACAAAGCCTATATTGAGTTGCAAGGAGAAAATCCCCAGTTTAACAAAGAACTGTATTATTAGGTTGTTCGGATATAAACGAGCGTTTCAGTAGTCGACAAAATTTACCTTAAAAACACAAACAACACAGTTTAATCCAAAGTATATTCATCATTATTATTGATTGCTTCTTGCCATCTCTTGCGAAAAGAATTGATGCCGCTCTTGAAAAACTCAGCCGACTGTGACTCGAAAAACTTGGCGACCCAATTTTGGACATCTTCACGGTTTTTGAATTTCTCATTGGCCAAGAAGTTTTGAATCGACCGGAATCAATGGTAATCTGAGGGAGCCAAATCGGGAGCATACGGCGGATGTGGTAAAGCCTCTCATCCTAGATTCTCCAGCTTTTGCTGAGTCATCTTTGCAACGTGAGGTCTAGCGTTGTAATGGATGAACTTTATCTTTGATGTGTCTACTCCTTGACGAATGAGAACTTCATTGACCCGATCAAGTTGCTGTTTGTAGAGGGGGGATGTGACTGTTTGGCCGGTTTGTAGAAGCTCGAAATATATAAGGACCTTGTTATTCCACCATACTGAGAGCATGATCTTTTTCCCATGAATGTCCGCTTTTACGGTCGGATTTGGCCGTTCTCCTGGTCCTAGTCATTTCCGTTTCCGAATAGTATTATCGAAATGGATCCACTTCTCATCTCCAGTAACGAGAGAATCAAAAAAGCCATGATATTTAGCGTGGCGGATGAGGATTCCGGCGATAGCGACCCGTGAAGCCTTTTTTGCACTGTTTAACTCGTGAGGAAACCATTTCCCGCATCTGATCGTCTTTCCAATGGCGTGGTGATGCTCATCAATGGTAGAATTTGGACATAGAAACTGTTGAGCAAGTTCACGCGTCGTTTGACAAGGACCCGGTTCGATTGCAGCCCTCAAAATATCGTTGTCTACCGCTTGAGGTCGACGAGAGTGTTCATCATCCTCGAGACTTTCACAATCATTCTGAAAGCGTCGGAACCAGGCTCGGCATCGGCTTTCGGACAATACATCATTCCCAAATGCTTTGACCAAATCTCGATGGGATCCCGCGACTTTTTTTGCCCAGTTTGAAGTGGTAAAGTAAGCAGACGCAAACTTGATCTTCGAAGTCGGTCATCTAAAGCAAGAAAAAAAGATCTTAAAAATAACAAATTATCCGTTTAAAAAGTTTCCAAATATGCGCAAGATACTTTTAAATACAGAAAGATATGTTTTAAAAGCTTCTCTCACGACAAAAAGTTTAGCAACGATTGTTTATATCCGAACAACCTTATATTTCTTAGGATCAGATGTAATTCTGGAAACGGAAATTCATCAAACATGTAAGCGTGGTCCATTTTTTTGGTCTAAAAATGGATTTTGTCTTGATTGTTGAACAGAACAAAGGTGTCCTATGTTACCAAGGGTTTTGAAAAGATACACTCAAAGAAAAAGGTACACTTTGGGGGAAATTTCACAAAAAGGAACACCCACCCGTTTGACTTTTTGGTGTCAATGTTTGGAAAGATGGAAATTTATGAAAAGGAGCACTAAAACGCAGAAAAACCCTTTGTTTTCAATAGAAGATAGCGGAAGAAAGATGGTTAAATATTTATAAAAAAAGTGGTTGAAAGGATTTGGAAAGTCATTCTTCTACAGTAGATTTTGGCATTGGTTTTGAACTTGGTTTGCAATGGCCAAGTATACTTTTGCTTTGCTATTCGTTTTTGGTTTGATTGAGTTGAATCAGGCACAAGTATGTTTGACCAGTTTACTGCGATTAACTTAAAAAGACAGCTATGTCTAGCTACCGTATTTCCTCTCATAAACACCTCCCCTCGACCAACTTTAGACGCCTCGTTCTCAGCCCAATTTTGAGATATTTTTATGTTTAGTTTACCAAAAAGATAGCCCTTAATGTCTTCTATTTTTTTGGTATATTAAACATAAAAATATCTTAAAATGGGGCTGAGAACGAGACGTCTAAAGTTGGTCGAAGGAAGGCGTTTATTAGAGGAAATAGGATAGGTACTTTGCATAGAAGCTGTAAATTAGCATGCAAAATGAGGCTGCAAGTACAGGGATGTCCTCAAGCTTGACAAGGCTAGACAAACCAGTCAGTCCAGGCCAGAATCTAAAAGATTTCGGATCAGTATAGCCGGGTCACCCTATAGCCAGGAACTGAAGCAATAAATAGAGGCATCTATCGGTGATTCAACCCAATTCTTTGTTTTAGCTGCTGGCAATAAACCCGAATCCCGCATTTCAACCGGTTGGGTGTCCAAATTGGGGTCTTTGTGCCGACAACAACTATGAGGAGGGACTCGCTTATTATCAGTGTATGGAAGGGTCTTGTGTGGTAAGTAAAAGTGGTTTTATTCGATTAGAATGCTTTCTTAGAAAGGTATTCAAGCAAAAGCTGCCAGATCATTGGCAAAAGCTAGATCGTTGGTTTTGCGGACTACAGTAGTTCTTATTGCTTAAATTGAAACTGGCAATTGGAAAGTCACTCGAGCAAAAATTCGGCTCAGCAACGAGTTTAAACTGTGATAACAGACGCCTAAAACAAACGGGATACGGTAACTTTTTTTCAAGTTCTTCTTTTAGGAAACCTTCCTTGAAGAGATTTTCATTTACCAGCAACTTAACAGTCATTTACCAACCATTTACCAGCCATTTACCAGCCATTTACCAGCCATTTACCAGCCATTTACCAGCCATTTACCAGCCATTTACCAGCCATTTACCAGCCATTTACCAGCCATTTACCAGCCATTTACCAGCCATTTACCAGCCATTTACCAGCCATTTACCAGCCATTTACCAGCCATTTACCAGCCATTTACCAGCCAATCCTTACAGTGTAACAACGGAACCTACAACTCCACGGTTGTCCAGATTCCGGCCGTCTCATCGACTCTTGGAACAAATTATCAAGCTTGTGCAATTGGTGAGTGAATTTTCCCAAGTCAAGTAATCTGACCAAGTTCAGCAAACAATCCGTGTACATCAAAACCTTGTCCTGCAAACTCAAACTGTATTCGGTCGAATGTCAACTATCGATGCACTTGTTGGGCCAATTTCACGGGAGCCTCCTGCAACATTTGTAAGCAATCTTTGAATTTCGGTTCTGAATTGAATTTCAGCGCTTCCGACGGGAGTCTGTGCGAGTTCTCCTTGCCAGGTGAGCGATTGAGATCACTTTAAATTTGAACGGTGAAATTTTTTGCTACTGCCAAGTATTGGTAGTAAATAAAGTATTCAAACCAGGTTCTCGGACATTTGCTACGCGCTCTGCCCCTTTTGCCATTGGCAATCTAGCTTTGAGCTCAAATATCTCGGTTTTGGGCTGTTCGATTTAAATCTTCTTGGTATCCTTAGATGCACCAAGTCTTTCTCTGTCGAATGGTACAAAAGCTATTTAAATTGAACGGCCCAACACCAAGATATTTGAGCTCAGAGTTAGATTGTTACGAGAAAGGGGGCGGGGCGTGTATAGAAGGTCCCACAATCGCCTCGCCCCTTTTACCATTGGCAATCTAACTTTAAGCTCAAATTTCTTGGTGTTGGACTGTTCAATTTAAATAGTTTTTGTACCATTCGACAGAGAAAGACTTGGAGCATTTAAGAATACCAAGAATATTTAAATTGAACAGCCCAACACCAAGATATTTGAGCTCAAAGTTAGATTGCCAATGGCAAAAGGGACGGGACGCATAGCAAATGTTCCACAATCGAAATTTTCTGCTACTTCCAAGTATTGGTAGTAAATAGGTATTCAAGTCATCCCTGATTGTGATTTTAGCATATACAGACCCAGTGATCAACTGGTATCAACTTCAGAACGGTGCCACTTGTGATGACAACGGAGATGGAACGTTCAATTGTACTTGTGCTGCGAATTATATGGGAGAGCTTTGTGAAAGTGTGTTAGAAAAGGAAAATTCGCGAATTTACACTTTAAAAGTCTCTGTTTACTGGTAGCTGGTGGCTTGCTTAAGCAGTCTCTTCCAGACTTCAATTACTGCTCCAACAACAATCAATGCTGGAATGGTGGAAAATGTCTGCTGTTGTTCTCGGGGGAGGATTTGTTTGTGAAAGCGAATTTCGTGACTCTTTTCCCCTTTCAGCTATTGCAATTGTACTTCTGCTTGGCAAGGGAAACAATGTGGCACAGCGACTCTGATACGTGAGTAGTGAAAAAAATCCAGAGTTTGTAGCTCTCAAAACAGTCCGGTTAAATCACAAGTACTAAATTTTAGCTCGATTTTTCAGCTGCTGACACATCGGCTGGCTGCTGGGCAACTTCAACAACGAATTCGCAAGGGCTCAACGATGCAAATTGCACTACAACCAGTAGTATCTCATTTCCAACACCTTGGGGGTTCGATACTAGTTTTGGGGTTTAATTTCTCACATTTAGTTGCCGTTCCCTTTTCCAACAACAAGTTATCAACGATGCTTCATTAGCATATTACTGTGAGTTAATGATAACTTTTGGACGAAATGCATTTAACCTACCGTATTTATTGCAATTGAAGAGCCCTCTTTAGCCTTTTTCTTTCAATTTTTCATTTTCTCGGATTTCTCAACTCTCCGATAGGAAAATGTTCAACTTTTTAAAGACTTTCAAAGGCTTTAAATAATATTAGGTACTTGCAAAAGAAACTGCGGAAAGAAAGCGAGGACAAAAGTTTTTTTCATTTGGAAGGTCATCATAGTACGATGACCCAGCCTAAATGTTATTCTATTGTATTATTATCGCTTATTTATTTTAATTATTTTCACAACTATTCATTGAATATTAAATAATTTTAGATACAAGATGACGGATCAAAAACTCTATGAATTCAAAATGAAGAAATCAGCATCCAGTCGCACCGGAATCTTTGTAAAGCATTCGGAGAAAACATTTTGAGTGAAAGGACTTGCCAAGAATGATTTTGACGTTTTCATGAAGGGGATGAGAGCTTGGAAGATGAGCCTCATGGAGATCGTCCAGTTGTTCTCGATAATGCGGAGTTATTGGAGATTCTCGAGTCGGATCCAACTCAAACTTTGCCCGAAGTAGTCGAATACTTTAAATGCGATCCGAGCCGATTCTCGGCACCCTTTGCTCATTGGAAAAAGGAAACGTTGTGGCCAATGGGTCTCACATGAATTATCCCCTGAAAACAAAGCCAATCGAGTTTTATTGTCTCGGATTCTATTGAAAAGGGCTACGGGCGGTGCTTTTTGAAAGCATGTTGATGATGGACGAAAAGTGGACATATTTCAATAATACAGCACGCAAAAGACAATAGTTGAGCAAAGGAGAAAGGCCGACTTTGACATCACATCCGGAACTTCACGGAAAGAAAGTTATCCTGCCCGTTTTTTGGGATATGAAAGGAATCGTTTATTTTGAATTACGAAAATCTTCAAAAACTATAACCTCTCAAATCTACGCCGAACAGCTGAAGAAAGTTGATGAAATTCTACGAGAAAGAGGTGTTAATCTAAGGAAAATCCATTTGCTCGATGTCAATGCCCGGGTACACACATCCTCAAAACACCATAGAAGAGTTAGGCTGGAAACTTGTGCCTTATCCGCCATATTCGCCTGATATTGCTCCCTCAGATTACCACTTGTTCCGGTCTATGCAACACTCTATTGCAAACCTAAAGTTTAACAGTCCTAAAGAAGTCGAAATTTGGATGCAAGACTACTTTGCGTCGGGGGACCTCGAGTTTTTCGAATCGAGCATTCGAAGTCTAGGCAAAAAAATGGGAAATAAGAGTTGGTAATAATGGCAAATACCTTTTGGAATAACGTTTTTTCTTATTGATTTTTGGGTTGTTCGGATGTTGGTTATAAACTGTAGTTTCTTTTGCAAGTATTAGGTACGGAAAAAATTAATGTCGTATTTGTGGGTCTCACTTTCCGGCGTTGCCTACGCGGCTGCAAATGCTTATTGACCTTGGGTCTTTTTATGTATTTGAGTATTTTTTTCTCAATTTTCTTTTCTGTTTAACACTTTTGCTTAGACCTTCCTTAATGGCTTTTTTCAGGTTGTTTTACATCGATGGAAAATCGAGACTTTCGCCTTCTCTTTTTGTATGAGTTCAAGCTTGGCCACAATGCGTCAGAAGCGACCCAAAACATCAATCAAGTTTTTGGGGAAAACAAAGCTTGAAGTTCGAGCGGTTCAGCGCTGGTTCAAACGATTACGGGAAGGCGACAAGGATCTTAATGACAAGGAAGGCCGAAAACGCCATGATAGTCTCGACAATGACGAATTAAAGGAGCTGGTAGAAGCGGATCCCAGAACAGCGGAGGCAGAATTAGTAACGCACTTTGGAGTCACTCCACACACAATTGGGAACCATCTCAAGGAAATCGGAAAAGTAAAAAAGTTGAAAAATTGGGTGCCTCATCAGTTGAACAAATATCAAAAATTGCACCGTTACTTCACATCGTATTCATTGCTGTTTCGTAACCAAAAGGAGTCATTTCTGGATCGAATTGTAACTTGTGATGAAAAGTGGATCCTCTACGATAACCGAAAACGCAAAGCCGAATGGCTAGATAAAGGATAACCATCGAACTCCTTTCCGAAGCCCAATCTACACCCAAAGAAGTTTCTTCTCAGTGTTTGGTGGTCGCAGAAAGGTCTGATCCATTATTCAATTCTACCAAACGGAAAAACGATGAATTCTGATCAGTATATTCACGAAATAAACAAAATGTATGCAAAAAATTTGAAGGATCGATCCAACTCTAGTGAATCGGAAGAGTCCCATCCTATTGCAACACAACGCCCGCCCGCATTGTTCACTAAAGACTCTTCAAAAATTGAACGAGCTGCACATTGGAGTCCTCCCTCATGCCCCATATTCTCCTGATTTGTCGCCTACAGATTTCCACTTTTTCAAGTTCCTCGATCACTTCTTATCGGAGATATGCTTTGCTACTCAAGGGGAGGTCGAAAATGGCATCAAAGAGTTTATCGATTCAATGGGGTCCGCGTTCTACACTTTAGGAATGTACAAGTTAGCCAAACGTTGGCAATCATGTATAGATTCTACTGGTTTTTACTTTGATTAAATTGCTTTTGAAATAAAAATTTTATGAACGTTGGAACTTTAGTGAAAAAATACGACATTAATTTTTTCCGTACCTAATACTTAAAGAGAATTTTAGATGAATATTGAAAAATGCAAGAGCCGGCTCTTCTATTAGAATGTTTACGGGAATTCAAAGTTACAACCAAATTTAGGCGTTGGTGGTTCAACGTGCAACGTGTGTGACACAAATCCGTTCTCGTGGACGGTACTCGACCTAACCAGTCTTAACTCAAACTGCAAAATGCAATGCTATAACTCGGCGTCAAAGCAGAACAATACGTACGATGGGTGGGTGGTAAAAAAACCGATTTCATGATTGGGTTTTCCCTGGCTCCTGTCAAGTTCTCCATTTTCAGTTGGAATCAAACCTGTGGTTGCTCATCAAGCAGCGTTTGTGGATCCAGTGGAAAAGTGGCTAACTGCTATAAATATAAGGATAACAGTGAGCAAAACCCATAGAAAGCAGTCAAATTTGGCAATTTAGTCGATCCATTCGTTTGCAATTCAACAATTTGTGCAAACGGGGGTTATTGTGTGGAGGAATCGGGTACAGGCTATTCGTGCACTTGTCCGAGAGAGTTCGCCGACGGAGCACAGTGCAAAACTCGTTAGTTTTGGGGAAACTAACAATTCGATATTCCAAATCTTCTAAATCTGACATTCAGAACCCAAAAACTTTTGATTTCAAGCAATTTATTTTCAGCAAAGGGTCCCTGTTCATCAACTCCTTGTCAGCACAGTGGTCAATGTTTGAATGCGACCCAGGGATGGGATTACACATGCAATTGTACAGCCAGCTATACTGGAACCAATTGTGAAAGTAAGCTGATGAAAGCTGATGTTTGACTATAAACAAGTAGAAGGATCTAATAAAAGCAAAAAGCTGAAAGATCTTGTACAAATTGAACTAATAAAAAACTCGCTCTTTGGCTGAAACTCTTTGATCTGACTTTAAGAGTTTAAGACTTTAAGATTTTAAGATCTAAAACATCTCAGCCAAAACACCAAACATCTACAATTTTGAGAGTAATTTAAGCCAAAATCCCTTGCGTTCCGAATCCGTGTAAATATGGAGGGATGTGCACGAATTCGGACGATTTGAACAGCTTCACTTGCACGTGCTTGAGTCTATATTATGGAACGACATGTACTAGTGAGTTTTTTTGGGTAATACGTAAAAGCTTTGCCAAAGTTATAGCTGGTTTGGAAATCGGTATGAATACCGAATTGAAGAAACATGATTTCAGAACTAAACTAGCCTTTTAGACCTCGATCTTTGTTACACAAATCCTTGCCAGAACGGGAATTGCTCGACAAATCAGAACTTTTTCAACTCCACCTGGTCGTGCGATTGTAATCTGGGATGGACGGGGGTTAAGTGTGGGACTAGTGAGTTGAAAATCTAAGCGAAAAACAACGAAAATCAAAATCTCTTTCTAGTGATCGATTATTGCGAGAGTACACCATGTTTCTACCAAGGGACTTGCGTGAATGTGAGATTTCCGTAGCCTTACAGGGTGCGCCATAATTATGGTAACGAAAAAGTAAATGCGGAAAACACAAATCTTTCTCAGTAAGAACTTTTAGAAAACAATATTTATTAACTTTAACAAAAACATTATGTAAACAACGATTATTGCTCAAAATGATCACCATTAGCCGCAATACATTGGTTCAAACGCTTTGAAAATTCATCGATAATCTTTTGAGCTGTGGTCGTTGAGCAAATCGTTCCAAGTCTTAGTTAGTGCCCGTTTCAAAGAGTCTACCGATGTGTAGGACTTTGCACATGCCTTGCTCTCTGCTCTCTCGACCAAATGGAATAATCCAAAACGTTCAAATCTGGAGAAATTGAAGGCCATTCTCCCGGGCGCCGTGGGCTGTAATCCACTGTAATCCAACCAAGAAAGTTGTTGGCTATCTAGTCGTGTGTTTCGACGAACCGAAGTTGCTCCTATGCCAATAGCGGTGGCGATTTTCCGAGTCGAGTTCTTTGTGGTGGTTGCATTCCTCTTGAGTCTTGTGAAGATCTTTTTTCGATTTGTCAAAGTGTTGGCTGTAGATGAGCGTCCCCTTCTTTTGCGGTCTTCATTCTTTCCCATTTCGTTGAAGCGTTTTATAACTCGGAAAACAGTCTCTTTCTTTTCTTGCAAAAGTTGCAAAATTTCAGCAATTTGTTTGCCTTGCTGATGCAAACGAATGATAGCTGGGCGTAGATCCTTTTTGGATTTCATACCTGAAAAATAGTTGTAGAGTTAAATATTAGAAAAATAGAAATATAGAAAAATATATTCAATATAGAAAAAAAAGACAAAGACGTGAAAAAAGTGAAAAAAATGAGATAATTCGGGCGCGTTACCATAATTTTGGCTCACCCTGTAAACTACACAAAACAACTCATTCAGTGGTAGCTTATTCACTGATAGCTTGCCATTTTTAGAATCGTCCACCAGATGCATCACGTCCTCTCTACAATTGCACATGTCAAGCGGGCACTCTCGGAGACAATTGTGAGACGAGTGAGTTCACTCGTTCTAACCGAACTAGAGTTTGCGAGAAAGGCTTGGTTTGGCTCATTGTGTACTATTGTAAATCCTCTATTAGACTGGCACTTAAAAGGGGTATCGAAAAATAGAGCGACACCCCAAATCAACATATGAAAAATATTAGCATTACCTAGATTTCAAAAATTTCAATTGAACGACTTAATATCTTTTGTTTCCGACTTTCTTGATTCTGCTTTTTTTATTTTTTTTTGCTAACAACTTAACATGTTTCTTTCAAACTTTATGCTACATTTATTAGTATTTTCTTTTTAGGTGATGGGAACATCAATCGAAGAAATGGTCAATAAACAATCACTCGAGCAATCGTTAGATGAAATAAGCGAGGATTTTACCAAATTTTGTCATTATCAGGATTATGAACAAGAGCTTTGGTAACAATGGAAGTGAAGACGGAGGAGATAAAGGAGCGAGAGAAACAACCGAACGAGGAAACGATGCAAATCAACGATGCCAAGTGCCAGAGGAGCAAGCATGAAATTCAAGCTCAAAGTGATCAAATACGTGAAGCAGAACTCAAACCAAGGGGCTGCCAAACATTTTGTAGATTCTTAATCAATTGTGTCACCGAAAAGTCAGAGATCATTAGAGGAGAAAACCCCAAATCAGCATCAATGGAGCTCTACTTGGAATGGATTGTTGAGGCGTGGGAGAAGCTTTCGGAAGCGATGATTGTGGATTCATTAAAAAAAGCAAAATCACTACAATCGATGGATCATAAGACCAGCTCGTTCATTTTTTTACCTATCCCGATCGGATATCAAAAGCTGAAGGATGCTCGAATGGATCAAAAAGTTTTGGTTCTTCTTGAAGAACTAGATACCACCGAAAATGATGAATGCAACCTTGATTTTGATACACCATTAGAGTTTATTGATTAGATAGATACCTTCTCGTGTTCTTTTATTTTTGTCTATTAATTTGTTAGCGTTTAAATAAAATTAGACGTTCATCTTTTGATGATCGAAATGGTCAAAAGAGGTTTATTTTGGCTTACTTTGGTAGATGGTTTGGAACATTAGAGCGGCATTTAAAACGGGTATAGAAAACTAGAGTGGCACGACGGTCTAATAGAGGATTTACGGTAATTGACTAGCTTAAGTCATAGGGCACTAGGGCAGGGATGCTTTATACATGAGCAGATGGGCGATTTTCTGTCCTTTACTCCGTTGATCGATTTTCCGTGGATGTTGTTCACAATTCGACGTTTTTGTTCAAGGAGTTAGCTTCGGCTTTGAGCCATTCGACGTCTAGGAGCAGAAACAATCTTTTTTGAAGATATCGACGAATCACCCGATCGTTGCAACTGCAACTGTCCAATTTCTCTGATCGATTTCTTGTTTTGCAAGTGCGTGTCGTCTTTTTCGTAGTCTGTCAGCTGATTAGCTGAAGCCATTGTACCTAAAATCAATATTATAACCATAACATAAGGCAACGGTAAGCATAAGAAGCAAGAAAAAACAATCTAAAATGACAAAAACTGTTTGAAAGCTAGATGCGGCCAAAGATTTGAAATAGTTAAAATTTATTTGTCTTATTCTTAAACTTTTTTGAAAGTTAATCCTTATGGAGTGTTTTTAAGGGTTTTCGGCTACGCTCTTTCTAACAAAAAAGAAATCTGAACGCTAGCTAAAATAGTTTTGATGAAATCGCAAAAAAGGGATGCGGCGCAAGACTTGACTTGTAGACCAGAAGGCCTAGAACGCACTGTAGCTGTAAACCAGAAGCCAGATATGAATCCGGATGGCCTAAGACTGTAAGCCAGGCCAGATCAAGTCTCAAAGAACAAAGCAGACTAGAAAATGATATCTTTTTACTTATCAAACCGTTCGATATGAGTCCATTTCCATTTTAGACCCTGACGACTGCAAATATGTGACGGGAAAGGACGGAAAGCAGCACAGCACTTGCAATTTGACTGACTCGGCGGTCGGGTTTTCGATAAATTGAAGAAATTTTGCTTCAAAAAATTACTGTTTTTGTAATAAGCTATGAAAATTATAAATTTAACATGTAAATTGACGTTGTATGATGTTTTGTCCAAGTGCCAATCTTCAGGCAATTTGCATTGATGGCTTTAACTCTTTTGTGTGCGAGTGTGGACCCGATTACACTGCGGCCGATTGTAGCATTCGTGAGTTTTGCATACAAATCCTGTAACTGAGAATTTATACTTAAGATCAGTTCTAGAATTGTTAAAACTAAAGCTTCGATATTCAACCAAAGGACTATTTAGCAATGATTGTGTGGAACGCGACAATTCTTATCTTTGGGCCGGATGTGGCTGTTAGTTCGGACATCATAAATGTAATTTTGAAGATTATACAAGAATTTTAACATTTATTTAGTTGTTAACTGACTTGTTGAGTAATCCGACGAATATCAAAGACATGGTGCCATTCATTCTCGGTTTGGAGACGGAAGAACAACGGTAAGTTTTGACTATTTCAGGATTTGGATCTGGAATTAGATCTATTAGGTTGTCCAGTTATGAATGCGCGCCTGCTCTTGAACAGCGTACCTTAGGGCTATACAATTTTATCAAACCCCATTCTCTATATGTTGTTCAAGATTTCTTATTTATTACAACTTTTCGTGTTTTTGACGTTAAACTAATTCATTTTTGATTTAATTTCCGTGTTTAAATGACCGAGACGAAGTTTCGTCATCGTACCAGTCTTTGTTATGACTTCAAATTGGGCAAAAATGCCGTTGAATCCCATCGAGATCTCTGCAAAGTATTTGGCGAAGATGCTATTTCGGTCGCCGATGGTTTCAACGATTTCGAGAAGGAAATGAATCTTTGGAAGACGAAGACCACCAACGACGACCTCCTGCGATCGATAATGCACTACTGAAGCAGGCGATAGAAATGGATCCTCGACAAACGACGCATGAACTTGCAGAAATATTTAGAGTAAGCCCTCAAACCATTTCCGAGCATTTAAATCAATTGGGGAAAACAAGCCGACAAGGGAAATGGGTCCTCATCTTCTCAGCAATGCCAATAAAGCTACTCGTGTCACTATGGCGGGGTATTCTTCTTCGTTTGGCAAAAAATACTGGGTTTTACGATGAAATCCTTACTTGCGATGAAAAATGGATTCAATATGATAATTCTACACGAAAACGGCAAAGGCTAGAACCTGGTGTGGAGCCAATACCAACACCAAAACCCGACTTCCTTGACAAGAAAGTAATGCCTACTGTCTGGTGGAATTCCCAAGGCATTGGGTATTTTGAGCTGCTTAAACCTGGGCAAACAATCACGGGTGAAACGTATGCACAACAATTGGAACGAGTGAACAATGTATTGCTACAAAAAGGCCTTGATCCTTCAAACATAAAGTTCATTCAAGATAACGCCCGTCCACACGTTGCAAAGATTGTTCAGGAAAAACTCGAAGAGTTGGGCTGGGAAACTCTCCCGCATCCGCCATATTCTCCGGATATTTCTCCTTCGGATTACCATTTATTTCGCTCAATGCGAAGCCACTTGGCCGGAAACAAGTTCAAAGAAGTTCAAGAGGTCGAAAAATGGATAGCCGACTTCTTTGCCTCAAAACAAGCCAATTTTTACGCGGAGGGAATTCATTCTTTGCATGGAAGATGGCAACAAATAATGTTAACAAATGGTGAATATATTGTTGATTGAGCTGTTAAACTGTTGGTTTTAAAATAAAGAGTTGTTATCTTAAAAACGCGCATTTATAACTGGACAACCTAATAGAATTAGAATTAGATCTAGATCTAGATCTAGAATTAGAATTAGATCTAGATCTAGAATTAGAATTAGATCTAGATCTGGGATTAGAATTAGATCTAGAATTAGAATTAGAACTGGAGCGCACACAATCATTTCATAAAATAATCTTATCCTGTTTAAACGTTTAAACGAAGCTTTTCGGTAGCTTTTCACCAGGTCGCCTTCTAGAAAATAGAGTCTAATTTCTAGATTTTTCTCTATTTTCCTATAGTTTCCTATATTTTTCTATACTTTTGATTCAATGCAATTCTCCCAATCAGTTGAATTTCTCATCAAATGATCATTAGCAAGCGAAACAGCCAAAATCTAAAGAAAAGATTAGTTTTCTAAATTACCCACCATTTAGAAAACTCATTGCTCACTAGGAAAGACTCTAAGCAGGAAAAGAAATAGGCGGCTTGTCGAGTGATTCCAAACCATGAGGTTTCCTAGATAAGATTGAGATTGAGTGAGAATTTTGCTAAATAAGATTGAGATGATCTCATTTAGCACAAATAAAGCTCAAGATTTTACTTCTTTTCAGCATGAGCATGAGCTGGGACTATTCCGATATGTTTTCATGGGCATCTTACGAAGAGAAAACCCTGCAATTAGAGTAAAAAGCTATAAGAAAAGCTAAAGGAAACCGCTGACTTTAGACGAGATCTCTACAAATGGAATGATGTGACACTAGGCAATTGCTTCACATTCAATCATCGAAACAACACCGATGCTCAATATTTGGGAAGAATGACCGGCATTATGGGAGGTAAGTGAGGAAAATGGCTTATAAACGAAAAAGTTTAGGCTTTCTGGCGTCATTGAAAATCAATAGTAACGAGTATTGCCCTTGGGTGGATACAATGGGAATACAGGTACGGTAATTTGAGGCAAAATTCAGAAAGCTTGCTCATTGAGTCGGAGACTTTACTTCAGGTTTTTGTGCATCCAGCTGAAGAGGATATCTTCTCCGAATCAGTGAGCACGATGTGTCAACCGGGTGGCCAAACGGATATTTATCCATTTATGGTCATTTTTTTCTTCATTTTTAACATGAAATCGGCTTTTGTCAGACAGCTTACACGCGTTTGGGCGGTCAATATGGAACTTGTATCAAGGAGGCGAGCCAAGTGAAGCAATACTTCTACACTGGCGCCTATGCGACCGATGTGAGTATTTGAAAAGAAACTGCAGTTGATTAGGGTATTGCTTAAGTTATTCAGGGCATACTGTTTGCATTTAGCATCCTAACATATATGCAAATGGCGTACAAGAGTTAGGCTAATAGGTTTAGCTCATTGTCAGCACAAACTGTCCCCAACTTTTGACTCAACCAACCGAAAACAGGATCAGATTCGGTCACTTACAAGGGAGACTTGAGGACAAATAGTTGATAAGTTTAGTAGTCTAGCAGACTATCCATTAGACCCCCGAAGGAATTGTTAGCGAAGTGTGTCACGGCCTCATAAAGAGGAAATTCAAGGTGATTTTCTATGCCAAATATCTCGCGTTTGCAAAGCGTTCTGCAAAAACTAAAAACAGATTCGGGATCCTCATGGCCGACTGTATAAGATGAACTTGTTTTTAAGTCAAAAAGCCAGTTTTACTCCATGGCTTTCTATTGTTAGACTAATCCGACTCAAGGTGATTTTCTATGCCAAATAAGGAGCTATTTGGCATAGAAAATCATCGATATGGATATGCGCTGATTAGCTTTAATCGATTTTAGGGATGTCTTCAATCTTGCTATCAACAAGCCTGTGAAAACATTTGTGGTTGTATGGATCCCCGATATCCGATGTCACAAACTGCGAGCGCTTGTGGACTCACGCAAAGTCGGTCTTCGTTTGAGCTTAGATCCTTTAATGGTCAAGCCAAAACACACAACTTGAATAGTTTTTGGAGTAGCGAGAGGGTACAATAATTTAAAGATCTTTCAAAGATCTAAGCCAAAACTCACAACTGATTGTGAGTTGTGAGGAAATTCAGGAAATTGTGTCGATGAAGTGACAACGAATCTCGGCGATCCGTCAAGCTGGGATAATTGCACTTGCCCGAATGCTTGTTCGGAAAGAGAATACGATGTTTCCTGGTCAAGAACGATTTTCAATCAAAGGGTTAGGGAAAAATAGAGGTGAACTTGATTCAATTTAGCAAATCCAATGCAATCAAACCGGCATCGCGACTAACAATTGCACGGCCGATTGGGAGGTGATTTTTGCAGGATTTTAGCTATTATCCCTAGGATTTTAGTAAAAAACATTCGATTGCTTGATTATAGAAGCCTTTAAAAGATCGAATTTCTAGTTTTGAATGCTAACTTTCAGGACACGGTCCGAGTTTCCATCATAATGAAAGACTTTTCGTTTCAGCTTTTTGCCGAGACGCCTGCTGAATCGGTAAGGTGTTAAATTGCATACTTATGCAGTAAACTTTAATCTTATCTAGTATGATTGAACAGAAGTATTCCGTTCAAGATTGTTGACCCGGAATTTCAGCCCAGGTCAATTGCTTTAGCTTAGGCTTTGGCTTTGACTTTGGCTTTGGCTTTGGCTTTGGCTTTGGCTTATGCTTAGGCTTTGACTTTGGCTTAATTTTTCAGATTAGTCAAAACCAGGCCAAACCCCTGACTTTACCCTTGCCTGGCATGGCTTGGCTGTACTTTTTATATTTTACTTTCGATCTACAATCGACTCTAATTATAAGTCAAGTTCATTGCAAGATTTCATTGATCAAGATCACCATCAATCAAGAGCAAATTAATCAAACTTCATCAAACTTTTCAGCTGAATTCCTTCATCGGCAATCTCGGCGGTTTATTGGGTGTGTTGATGGGCGTCTCGATGATCACTTTCATCGAAGTCGGCTTTCTTTTCATCGCACTGTTTGCCGTTCTCTGTTCTAGGAGCGAACCGAAATGAAGCTTGAGAAAATTTAATAAATAAAAAATTGTTCTTCGAGTCAAAATTCTTTATTTACTCAAGATCAACAATGAAAAATTCTTGTTTACGTCGGAGAATTTGAATGTATCAAGACCATGATCTTGTTTTTCGTCTTTTTATTCACTCTTTGCAATAGAAGCAACGTGTTTATGCTGAATTTGAAGTTGATTTGGATACCACTGTTTGTTTGCATTGAAGAATTCAGACTTATAGCTCGAATTCTTAGGTTTAAGAGTCAAGAACTTAATCAGAAATGATCTTTGATCTATCTAGATGATTTCTTTCAATCACATAAAAATTGTGTTTGCAAAAAGTTATTTGGCTGGCCATTTTCAAGTGAACGTTCAATGGAACCCAATTGAATCGGCACAAAAGCTAGCACTTTCATTTTTACTCAAATGAAGGAATAGAAAACTGTGAATCTGTCGGAGAAAGACATTCAGAATCTAAAACTATATTGCCAGAAATAGAACAAGACTAGAAGACTTGAATGCAATGATGTCAATGGGAAATTGATGTGAGTCAAGTAGAGAAGACTATAAAAAAGTTAATTATTAATTTTATTTCGAAACTTTTAAACTAGCCAACGAACTGCGCCAAAGTTAGCAAAGTTTGCTGTAATTTTTTGAGATTTTTTGAGATTTTAGCCCGATTTTGCCTCTTCAAGATGTTCTCCTGAAATTCCTGAATAACCTTAATAAATTATGGCTCAGCTTCCTAATAATTCTCTTATTTGTGGAAGCAAACCAAAATCGAGTCCATCTGCTGATCCAATCGCACTTATTGCCCAGTTTTTTTTTTATGGAAGACACTTTGAAATGAAGAACCATGTCTCCAAATCTGTGTCTAGTGTTCAAACCCTTTTCTGTGAGCTTTTCAATAAACTTTTTAAACATATGTAACTTTTTCAAAATACTATAACTGTTGATTACCTTTTCTGATATCTCAAATGTATCAATTTGATAATATTATAACAATTTTTCAAAGAAAACTCATTTATTCACTTTTTACGCAAGTTTTCTTGTTAGTCCTGTTGAATTTTTGTCTTGTGATTGATCCAGAGCGTATGAAAAAGATAAAAAACAAAAAGAATCCTACAATATCCACACCAATTATGCCAATTTCCCTTTTCTCGAAATACTTAGCACGTAATCATGCAAAATTGTCTCCCCAACCTTTCCCACACTGATTAAAATTCACATTTTCTTCTTCCTCTTCAAAATTGACTCTTGTTTTTGCAGGAAAAACATATTTTCTCCATTATAGTTCTTTAATTGTTAGTAAAATAATTGGGCTTTGGCCGTTTGATTGAATTTCTAGGCCCAACTCTCAGGAAAATTGCTTTCAAATGGGTTTTGTTCCTTTTCGATCAAATAATCCCTTTTTCCCCGAGATTTGCCCTGAATTTTCTATCTAATAGAGGAAAAACCTTTCAACTTAGTTACGAATTTTCAAAAGTTTTCTAGAAAGTGGCGAAATTTAAGCAATACTATGCGTGAACGATCTTTTCTATGGACAAGCATACGGTAAACAATTTCACTTCTTCATTGATCGACTGGACGAATCCGTTTATTCTATCGACGAGCTCTCCGGAGTTCATTTTCGATGTCCTCTTCATGGCTATTGTGAGTCATTCATTTTTTCTTTTCTTTGTTCATTTACGAATTCTGATCGAATCTATTCTGATTGGCCAGTAATTTATTTTTTGACGAAACTTTTGAAACATCCAATTTGAACAGTTATAAACTAGGACAAAACGTTGAAATCAACTTCAAAATCTTTTTCTTTCTTCCCTAATTTGACCTAGTTTATTGCTTAGCTACTAGGTTGATGCAAAAGAAATTTCGCTTTTTTACAATCATTTTTATGTTATTTTGCAGAAAAATAATTGGTTTTTCTAATGAAACAAACCGTAGTTCAATTGGTGCATTTGTTGATTTTAAACGGAAGTACGAAAAGGAACGAAAAGACTTTCTGGACAGCCTAATAACTTTACCCAGAGCCCAAAAAAAGTTAAAAATTGTTTTGTTTTGGATGAAGGGGCGAAACATTTATATTCTTGTCGCTTATCAGCTCTGGTCGGTCTTTTTAAATTTTTTTGCCACTGTTATTTTTGATAATACAGATGGCATACAAAAAAAGCCATCTTCTTTACGGCTTATCGGCCTTGCCCGGGATTTTATTTTTGTGTCACATAAAATGTGTTTTTAATTTCGAAATTCAAAAAATTAGCTAACAAGGGAATGATCTCTCAATTTCTGCAATGTTTTTCAGTTTTTCAGTCGAGTCTGGCGTCTGGCTGTATCATCGAAAAACATCGAAAAACATATTTCGATTGTTTTATTGAAATCAATCAATAATTAGAATGCTTTATTCAAATATTCCGGATAGGTGTACAATTCTAAATAATCTACTATACCGTATTTTCTGTAATAGTAGTGCGAACTACTATTTTTTCAACCCCCTGCACTACTATTACAGAGTGCACTACTATTAGAGAGTTTCCTTTTTTTCACTAGATCCATACCTTTACCCGGCAATAATAATAGGTATCATGTACGTATGTCATCCCTTTCTTCCAAGTGAATCGAGTTGTTTCTATATATTTAGAATCCAACAAAGAGTATCAGGGTAAATCAATTAACAAATATCAATAGAGACATCACTATCAAAACCATTATCATCCAAAACAATATTGGCAAGATGATCGTTGATTTCATTTGTTGCTTGTTCAGCTCGAGCATCCGAGAGACGTTTTGCTCCCTCCGGAATCGAACCATTTTTTTTAAGGAAGCAGTGGATAAGGACCACCACCTTCAAGGCGCTTCAATTGTTTTCCTTTTTGTTTCACAAGATCGTCCTTTTGCTTACACCACTGGAGAACATTTTGCCGATGAACACCAAAGCTTCTAGCGGCGGCTGATTTGTCCGCCTTTTCCGCAAAAGCGACAACCATAAGCTTGGTCTCGAGGTCAAAACAGCGTTTTTTTCTTCGACCCCATCTCGGATGGGATCACTTTGCGTTTTCGAGAAGGTTCCTCATCAGGCTCCTCTTCGCCAGTTGCCAATAGGTTATCAGCAATGTCCGTTTCATTTGCATCCAAGTTTATTTCATCTTCAGGCACGAGAAAATCCTCTTTGCATTGAGCGTTCCAATCTCGAGCATCCTTTTCGAATTGATAGTGTTCTTGCTTTGTACGAAATTACCGTGTAAGCAATCAATATACTGTGGAGCACCAAAAACTAGTATCTATATGAAAAGAAGAATATTTTCAGAGTGAACTTTTTAACTCGCACAGCAAACTTCGAAACGATCTGCTCTTCTCCCCTTCCTATTTCCGCAGCACAATTGCAGAATTCCTTCAAACATACTTCTGAGCAGATCCCCACCTCTCGAAACCTTATCTCTTCTCGGAACCTCTCCCTCTTCCTTATCGCAATCAACAACTTGCCCTCCTTAGATTAACATTCACAATTGTTTCTGAGGCGTCCTCGAATATTTTAGGGATCATATCGTTCACCAAAGCCAACATCTGTCACATTCGTAAAAATGGAATTTCTACGGTTTCTCCTACCTGTTTGAATTAAATGAATCCTGTAACTAAAACCGAATTCCAGACTCTCTGTCTACTGGCCTTTTGCCATCTCGTTGAGGGATTACGGTAAACTTCGAACTACATAGATTGGGCTGACAATAAGAGATTTTTCAGTGCTGGTGGCCGAATCAGTGTGCCGGGAGGTAGGGTGAATCATCCGACCAAAGTCCCCAGACTCGAAAGAAAACTCAGTTTTTCTAGTCAATTGAAGCCACTCAAAACACCCAATTTCAATGAGCCGAAACCATACCAATTGCCAATTCCGGATAAGGGAATTTATCATCGGCATTCAGTGCCTTAATGCCTTTAAAAGTCAATCTGAGAATGTTCAGTGAGTACAAGACGCCGATCAACTTTCAACCAAGACGACACAGCTACGATCCCGGATATCGACCGAATCACGATCAATATGTGTAGTGTCAAACAGAAAACAAGTAGTTCAAGAAAGTTCAAGAAATAGTAGTTCATACCTCTCTAGATCAAAATACACTGGCAAAGAAGGATACAACTCGATTCACTACCCGGCAATCAATGAGTGAGTGATTTGAAGAATCTGGCTCAAAGACCCAAAACTCACAGAAAGCCATCTGGTCATCTCAAACCAGAACCCAGTTCATATATAAGAAAGTGATTAATGATCATTGTTTGAAAGCATCTCTCTTCATTACGATCACTTAATAACTACCCACAACAATAAAGCTCTCATTCAAGCCCACACGGGCTTCTGTCTTTTGTGATCTCCGGAAAATCTCCACCTACAGAACCAACAGTGAGAACAAAAAGAGAGAAAAAATCAAAGACGAATCGACGAGTTGAGGGACGAGAAGAGCGACCTTCACGAAGAATTGTCAGTTTCCTCATGCTGATGTCCATTGATGTTCAACAAGTTTATCTAATAGTCTATTCAGGAGCTACGAGAGAGCAAAATACTGGCAGCTTCAGGCGGAATTCTGAGTTTTTGGTAAAATTTTTTATATGAGATCTCGAACAAACAATTCAGAAATACAGAAAAAGATAATGTGCAGTTGTGTGTTTTCAGAAGATTGAATAAGGTGGGATTTATTAGTTTAAGAACATAAAGAAATAGAAAAGAACATAAAGAACTCATCAGAATTGAGAGCTCTTTTTGCAGATAAAACGAAACTGATAGGTAGGAAGATAGGCCCTCCATTTGCCAGCGCCGGTCCCAAGCTGTCAGAGTTGTTGTCAGGTTGTCAGAAAAAAGACGGACGGAGAGTTTGTCCTGTCTGTCCGTCCGCATATCTCTATTTATTGGGTTATGAATCTCAGTTATGAATGCGCGTTTTTACGTTTTTGTAAATTTCTCAAGATACCGAAATCAAGAAAAAGATATATATGAGTATTATTCGAAAGCTGAAGGTCCCCTCTACATTTAGATATAAAAAGTTTTTGAATTTGTTCAGCTTTTGGGCAAATTGACTGCACAGAAGAAGAGGTGGCCAAAAAAATGGAAGGGTGCCTTTGGATCAAGTTTTGACTCCGCTCAAATTGAGTTAACCGTTTGATGTTTGGCCAATAGATATATCAATACAACTTTTTTTAAAATATAACAATTTCAGAGCATCTTTACTTTTCTTTTCTGGGCGGTTATTTTATCTATTCAGTCTATTCAGGAGCGACGAGAAAGCAAAATACTTGCAGCTTCAGGCGGAATTCTGGGTTTTTGGGGCTTTTATATGAGATTTTGAACAAACAATTCAGAAATAAAGAAAAAGATAATGTGCAGTTGTGTGTTTTCAGAAGATGGAATAAAATGGGATTTATTGGTATTTGTCCACAGAAAAGAACAGAAGACATTTATCAGGTATAACAGTTCCTTTTGCAAATAAAACGATACTGATTGGTAGGAGAATAGACCCGCCAATTCCCATCGGAGCTATGAAGCTGAAATGTGTTCATTTCTGATGGAAATCCCTTGATAAAACACTTTTCGTTATTTCACAAAAAGAAATTTCCTCAGATCGAGCGAAATATTTTTGGATTAATTATGCATTGGAAATCGGAATAAATATTGATGATTTCATCCTAAAAATCTTACAGAAGCGTGGGTTCTCCAATCCGGCTCTCTCAGATGCCAATTCGTGAAATCCACCGAACTTCCATCCGTCCATTCCAAAGCATTTCCTTCGTTCGGATTTTTCTGGAAAAAGAAATTTTTATGTTTCACTGTTGATATGTCAATAAAATTTTTTTTCCATTTTAAAACTATTCTAGTTTTTCAATTCAATTTAGATTTCTATCCAGATTTCTATCCAGGAACTATCAGTCAAACGAATCATTTTTTCACAAAGAGCCTTCCGAAAATGGTTGAAAGAATCACTACTTTCTAGCTATTTATTTATGTCTTTCAATAAAAAAATTCAACCTTCAGTCCGATCCAGAAGTGTGAATTCGAATCAACAGTTTTCGCTGAAATAAATATCGATTGTTTTTGGTTTATAAAACATAAATTTCTACGAAAATCATGAATTTTCAGAATTGAATCATTTCGATTCCTTACCGAGTTTCCGAACAAAATCGTGCTCTTCCTGACTGTGAATGGAGACCAAATGGCCCTTTCGACTCGCACAGTCTGCCACGGCTTGATCAAATGTCATTTCTTGATCGAAAGCCTTGAGATGAAGTTAATCCTGGCTCACAACATCCACCAAACCTTGTACCAAGAACCGGTTTTTGCCAAATACGACCATCCATCCGGATCCAAGATCCAAGTCATCGTTCGATTTCTGAATTTCTTCGAAAAACTTTACTCCAGATTTTTTAAACAACTATTGAATCCTTTTCCTTAAGAAAACTCACAAATCTGCCTGCAACTTCACCATTTCGGCCGTTTTGTTTTCCCTTTCAAATTGTCTAGAGAGGAATTGATTGGATTGAGTGGAATGGGTGTTTTAGGAGTCAAAAAAAAACTTTTTTTTCAAATCTCAGTCGACAAGAGATACCAAATAAACTCACATTTGGGTTTCGAGGCCAGAGATTTTGATCTGCAACGCGTCGATTTTCCCTTCGAGCTCTTCAATCTTGGCTTTTCCGTCTCTCACTTCCGTATTTGGGTCACTTCTAAAAAAAGCCCAATTTTTCTTGATATTTCATGTTGAGCCTGTCTAAAAGGAAATTATAAAATTAGTACAATTGTGTTTCGAGATCGTCGTTCTTCCCCTTCGTCTCGGCGATTCTCCTTTCCAATTCTCGATTTCTCTCCCTTTCGTCAACCAAATCAGCCTCCAACTTCGCGATTTTCAAATTCGCCTCGATTTGAGCGATTTTTGCTGTCCATCGACTCATCTCGACCTCTTTGTCCTTTTTCATTACTTCCCTAAACTCTTCGATTAAATTAAAGACTTTTTTGATAGAAGCAAAGATTTGGCGAAAAACCCACAAATCGGCTTCGAGTTGGGCGATTTTCTTCAACGAGATGGCCGGTTCTTCTATGCGTTTGACACTCTTTTCAGGCAATTCTTCAGTCATTTCGGGCATTTCTGGAGATTTGGAAAAAAGAAGAGATGCTCTGAAGACATCGAGGAGGAAGATTCGAGAGATTGTCCATTTCGGTTGCTAGACGATTGGATGCCTACAAAATGACTGAATTTTGTCGAAGAACAAGTGAAAATTAAAGGAAACAGCTACTAAAGAGGCATAATTAATGAGAGAAGACAAAATCAAGCAAGAAATTCGTTGCCAAGCAAAATAGGGGTTTGTCATCTGAAAACGAAAACTGCTACAAAACAACAATGATTTGAGAACGTTGAGAAACGTTTTCAAACACAATTGTTTATTCACCCAATGGCAAGAGTTGGTTCACATCTGCCGTACAGTAAATTGAATTGAGTAAATAACGATTTACAAATGACAGGGAATTTCAGTTTGAAACGGCTCAATCTGACGATTTTTTTTTGGAAAGATGAGCCGTGATTGTGTTCGTTGAGAACAGGAATTGATTCTCCAATCGTCCGTATTTGTCGTGCTCCTCGAAAGAGACTATCGAATGATTTCGATCGATTCCCCCCAGAACTTTCGATACAAATTCTGTCCAATTTTCGGAGAAACAAACATTTGTGTTGAGATCCGTGGCTTTCCTCTGCTCCAAGAACTTTTCCATTTCCAAGGAAATTTAAAAAAATCATTGGCCTTTCAATCTTGAGGAATCATGAAGCAATCTTGAAGAATTCTTAACAAAACCGTTCTGATAAATCTGGGCTGGGCACTTACTCAAAGAAGCTGATGATGACTGTTTTCACACTTCGCTTTGCTTCAGCACTGTATAAAAACGTATAAAATAAGCATAAAAGTATAAGTATAAAATCAAAAATCAAAAAGCCCGCTATTCTCATAGTTTATCAACTCACAGTAAATAAATCATCCTGTGCCACTTCCCCATCATTAACACCGCCATGCTCAACCTCTTCGTCTCTTGAACAACCCTGAAACTGAGTATTTTCAATTGTACTGTAATTTTCAACTAACCGGTTCATCTTCTTGTAGATATTGTCGATATTTTCCCTTAACCAACTTTTGAAACGCTTCGGACATATCCGGGAAACAGGAATTCGCGTTTTCGAGCCAAGCTTCCACCATGCTTTTTTCTCTAAACTTGGATCTCAATTTCTAATAATCTTTCTTTTTTAACACTTATGTTCTTATATTGAGGTATCTAACCAGAAGATCTAATGATATTTCTTTTTCTTCTGTTCTTACATTCTTCTTTCTTATCTAAAGATATTTATCCACTATATTCCAGCTTTCCAACTCACATGCAATCGGTTGATCGCACATGTCGACAACCCGTCTTCTTCCTTTGCGCTCTTGTGCCGCATTCTGAAGTTTTGACATAAGATCGAATTCATTTGAAAACCGTACTTTGACAGTAGTATCGCATCCGTGAGTGACCGATCGCGTGGTTGAAGAGACTTTGTGGCGAACTTTTTTTGAAGATCTTCTTGCAGCCCTTTTCCTGACATCGTGGGTTGCCGTTGGGGACCTCGTCGTCAACATATGGAGTTTGTGCCTAGAGGAGTGTGATTTCAATTCGGGATTGTAGTGCACTTACTTGATTCGACGGTTCTCGAACTTTTTCTTGAGCTTGAATCATTTCCGGAGACAATGATTGATAGTTTTCGGCAAAATGCCGAATTTCGCTATTCAGAGTCGGAAAACACCGAACGGCTGTCTTACCCTGATTCATATGAGCCTTGGCGAACTCCAATCGGGCTTTCTTGTGCAAAAGCTTCACGACCGGCTGCATGTTCAATAATTGTCGATCTATATGTGGATTTTCCGTGACGACTCGCCAAATTGTCGACTTCGAAGCGTCGATTTTCAGTTCCGTTTTCACTTCATTGATCGTTTTTCCGTGGATTTTGTTCACAATATGGCGTCTAGCTCGCGGTGTAAGCTTTGGTTTTGGTCCTGGCTTCTTCTTTGGTGCAGAAACGAGCTCGAACTTTCTATAATTTCGCACGGCAAAGTCGGATCGGCCCAAATTTTTTGCGATTTTTCTTATTCAGTCGCCAATCCTCAAACGGGCATCAATCTGGCCTTTATCATAATCCGTGAGCAGCTTTCCGTGTGCCATTTACCTGGAAATTAACAAAAATCATAAATTTAATAAAAAAAATATGCACAACAAAACCAAAAATTTCAAATAACAACAGCAAAGGCTGGTGCGTTTAAGAATTTGAAACGGTTGATTTAGCAAAGAGTTTCTATTTTGAAAATTTTTACTTTTTACAGGATGCTTCTTTTTCGTGTTATTGAGGTTTTAAGACATGCTCTGTCTAATAGAAAAAGATTAATAGTGGTAGCGGTGTTCAAAATGCAAAATTCGATATTTTAGAGGGTGCGTTTAAGAATTTGAAACGCACTGTAGTATTCTGGATTAGAAAGGGTCAGGCATTCTGTTGAGCTACCAAATAGCTGCTGTTTATTGAATGGATTTGAAAGAATCCCAAGTCTACTACGGTACGATGGATTAAAACTATACAGGATTAGGAAGATTAAAGTTGATTAGTTTGTTTATTAAATGAAATTCTCACCTCTCCATCTTCATTCGATTCTTGAGTTAGATCGATGAGTGACTTCTGAAAGCCTTTCTTTAGCCCAAAAGTTTCTTTTCCCAGTCAAACCTTTGACTTCTTCGAAAAAGGGACATCTCTTCTTTGCCGTCTTTCATCGTATTTCCTTTTTAGACTTTGAGAGTCAAACATCTAAATCGGAAAAGAATCATTTAAGTAAATTTTCGCCACAAAATGTTAGCAAAACATCAGAAACCGAAGTCAATCAAATCTTATCAATTCTTATCAAGAAATTTTCCAACAAAACAAACTAAAACGGTTCGAAAACCCAATCAACTTTGAAACTTGAAGCTTTATTGATTGCCCGCTATGTTTATTATAGTTCATTCAGCTCATTTGGCTATCTAAGCTATTCTTCAATCTGAAATGTCAAAGGTCCTGAAATTCGAAGTAAGCTACACCGTCACTCAAACCGTAACACCAGATAGTAACATCACTCCCCGAAGAGCTTGGGCAAAGGCTAAATTTACGATGATGGTCCAAGATCAGAAATTATGTTACGGGTTGAGGGTTGAAGTCTCACGTAAATTTATAATCCTTGTTGTCGTGCCAATCGATAATCAATTTGTTATCGATAACGATCGATAACGCCAATCGATAATGATAAAGCAGGAATCTTTTCGGCTAACGCGCTTTTCCTGCTGGACAGTTGGGGCTGAACGTAGTCGGGGATCCATTTATCCAAAGAACCTTTATTCTGTTCCTTTTTATTTTGCGCTGAATTTCATGGATATTAGTTGTTATTTGAAGCAGATACCATAAAAGAACAAAAAACTTCTTAGCTAGATAACAAGGGGCATAATTAGAGTTTGTGACAACATATCTTTTAAAAAATATATCACAAGGCACAAAAGTCTAGCTAGCGTCTTTTTGGCACCGTAGTTGTTTTCGTTGTGAGAGCCCGCTGCTGGGCGGTCCAAAACTATGGCAACCAATTTTTGGGAAACTATTCTTTTTTAAAAAACGTTCTATAGAAACTAGCATGTATCATATATTATTTGAAAGTTCTAATTCTCAGCATCATTAATACATTCAGGATTCTCTGGTTAGAGCTTATCTTTGGCCCTTACTGGCCTTCGGAATGAGCTCGCAGCGAGCACCTACCGCGGTCTGCCATTCCATCTCTTAGCCCTCGAACGAATTCTTACTTCTTAGCCCTCTAAGAAGTAAGAATTCGTTCGAGAAAAACAAGAAATACGATCAAATTTGTGCATAGTTTATCAAAATGAATTTAATTCAATACTTTGGAACCAAATCGACAATCTAAAAGTGTCTTAACCAGCAGAACCAGGCACGCGAATTTTACTAGTCACCGCAAAATGGTGGTTTGCAGCAAGTTGTGAGCCCGTTTTAACGATGAATTTTTAAATCCTTGGTTAACATGTGTCTTTATTTTGAACCAAAAGAATTGAGAAAAGGCCACGCAGTTGAAAACAATCTTTTCGAAATACTCCTTCAATCAAAACCACGAAACGGCAGATCGAAGTGGCAGATCGCCGTGGAGTGCTCGTGGTGAGCTCATTCCGAAGGCCAGTAATTCATGCTCTCAATTAAACAAGAAAAAATGGAAATGTGAGCGAAGATCGAAAAAGAAAAGAGAGATCAAAACATCTTAATTGACTCTTCCGGAGTTGTAGTCAAAACAATTTTACTGACGAAGAGAATTAAAGGAGGGTTGAAAAGTGTTTAAACCTTACAATTAGTCACTGATAGTGAGACTAATAGTCAGTGAGAAATCGGCCGGATTGGATCAGAAATTGACGTGGTGATCCTCAAGTGAAGACTTGTCTTGATTTGATTTGTCTTATGAATTGCCTAAAGAAAATGATAAAGGCAATCTTATTCACTAAAAGTTAAGGAAATCTTCAGGGTCAGCTCAAATAAAGCAAATTTCTGCATATAATGGACAAGTTATAAATGGAATTCATATCGACACCTAAATGGAGTTCATATCGATACCAATCCATTTGATCACAAGCCTACATTGAACTTTGGGAGAACGGGTGAAAAATGATACAACACACATTAAGAAAACGGAACGCGGAAAGTTTCTTTACTACACTAATCGAAATGTTTTAGACTAACAAAAAGGGTTCAACTAATAGTCAACTACAGAACACCGATTGCTAAGCAACCAGATAATCTCCCGACTTTATCCCTTCACTTGAGACGTCATCCCTACAGCGATGCTGAGTTGAAATTACTCCCTCTTCCCTCCTTTCTCAGCCTCAAAAATAGGACGGTAACTAAGCATCGAATGTAATGAGAATCAAAAAAATAGAGAGATTTCTTTCTCTCAATTTTTAATCTCAAGTGTAGGGATGAAGTCAGGCGATTTACCTGGCTGCCTAGCAACAGGTTCGGTTCTATTGTTTGCTATTAGTTGAAGACTTTTTGTTAGTCTAAAAAGTTCGATTAGTGCTACAGTAGTAAAAAACCTTTCGGAGTCCGTTTTCTTAAGGTCATTTTTAATTTTTTAATTTTCAAGGACATCATTTTTCGCCCATTCTCCAAAAGTTCAATCTCACGGTTCACTTGTCAAAAGCTTTTGGAGATGATTGTATTAGTGAAAGTCAGTGTCGTCGATGGTTTCTGTGGCTCCTAAAAACTTTTAAACAAACCGATCTGGAAGTTTTCAAGGTAATTCACCAGAATTTTTTCAGCTTTGAATTTCATTTATTCATCTTTCGTCGGATTTGTTAAGTGCGTGAGTCAGAAAGGGCCAGAAAGAAGAACTAAAATTGTGGAGCAGAAAAGTGAAAAAAAGTTAGTTGGAATTTGGGGGAAAGTATTTGTCATAGTGATTTTCATAAGCGCAAATTTGGCGCAAATGATGCTCGACGCAAAAGAAATTGACAAAAAGGATTTTAGCGCAAAAAAAACGCGGCACTTTGGCTAGCACCTCAGCGCCAGTATGACGATCATTAATTTGTTTTTCCATTTGAGCGAGCACTCCTCTCATTATTTTCGTCTTATGCAGAAGCGGTTTTCTATTTCTTTCCATCTAAAGTCTCCACTTTCCTCAAAAAAAAACTCCTCATTATCAGGGATGAAGAAGACCACCCACCGAGTCGGGACTGGTGGGGAAAAAGGAAAGCAGGAGAAAAGGAAAAGAGACGAGATTCGTCGAGTGGCAAAAAAAGGGGTCAGAAAGGGGCAAAAAGAAACGGGGAAAGGGGGAGTGGGGGATAAGAAGGGCAATATAGAAGAAACCATAGCCTCTCTTTTCTCTTTTACCGGCAAAATATTTGAGAAATTCGAGAGGTTTCAGAGAAAACCCGGATAAAGCCAGACGGGGGAAAATATGGGGCATTTTGTGCTTCGCTTCAAAAAACTCCATTGCATGACGCTATTTCTACGCCCATAACACAAAATAATATTTCACACTCCGGAATTTCAGGGTGATGATTTATCGAATGAGCAGAGTATAAAGACATACACCCAAATCAGATAACATAACAAACACAAACAACAACAATCAAAATCAAATCAAAAATCCGAAACAAATCATTGCCTCGCGTGGGCTAAATCGGATTTGGAAGACGTGTCGTCCCTCCTAGCGCTCCCAATGAATCCCTCACATATGGTTCCATGCCCACCATTAGACATGGGCATCGGGTCGGGTCGGGTCAAAAGTGACTGACCCGACCCGCGACCCGGTTTTGTTGGACTAATGCCAACTATCTTTTCTAAACTGCGATGAACATGGGCACTATAAACTACAGAAATAAACTACGAACTGCCATACTACAAAAACTTCTAACTGGCTTCAAATCTGTCGCATTGACATGAACTATAACTCAAAAAATAGAGAATCTCAAGTGCTTTTGAATGGACTAAAGTACATCCAAAAATAACATTGTTAAAGAAAGTTAAAGTGGTTTTTAGTCCTGTCGAAACGGACCGTACCCGCACGTAGTTGAAACGATCAAGCCAGGATACAAACCACTATAACTTTCTTTAGTATTGATATTTTCCACACAGGACTGGTGTAGGGCAAACTTTCCGGATTTCATCTCGGCCCAGGAATGGCCTCCGTATTCGTGCGATCTCAATCCGTTAGACTACAGTGTTTGGTCAATTTTGGAGGCAAGGGCTTGTGCAAAGCTCCACAAAAGTTTGGAGGCTCTTAAGCGATCGCTGACCAGGGAATGGGATCGAACCACTCCGGCCGAGCCGCGGCCCATCGCCGAAACTTCATCAAGCGTTTGAGGCTCTGCATCGGACCCAAAGGTGGCAACTTTGAAGAAAAGTAGATTTTATGCTCTCTTTATATCATGTTGTTAATAAAAAATTGTTTCTGTTATAAAGTCTTTTTGGATTTTTAACAAATAGGCTAAATTAGGCCGCAACGTTATTTCTGGTCACCCTGTAATAAGTGTGGATTAATTACGTCCTGCGACTTTTAGAAAACGCTTTAGCTAATGAAAAAAGGTCCCCCTTTTCAGAATACTACAATGATTTCGACCCTGCTGGGAAGGCTTTCATCGATTGTGTCCCTCCGGCGTAACTCAACTTTGTTCAGGGATATCTTCCTGTGTGTTGACCGTAGTATTTGAGAATTGTTGTACGCTCAAAAAATTGATTCTTACTGTTATTAAGTGCACTGCAAATCCGTAATGGCGTGCGTAAATACTCAAAAATTTACTTTTAAGATCTACATTTGACTACACAACTGTACTTTATCCAATGGACACTTTCGAATGTGATTGGTGAACTGTTTCAATTTAGAAGAAAGCCTTTGACAGTCATAAGGCGATCTTTTTGGGATGCAATTTCTGCAATGTTTTTCAGAGATTAAAAGATTTTAAAGACTAAAATAGAAAAAGTCAATGGAGAAATGAAATGAAAAACGGTGTAGCACAGAAAATGGACGAAAAACGACCCGTTTAGAAAGTTGGTGTTTTCTTTAACTATAGAAAGGCGAAAAGCTGATGCAAAGTGACAAAATAAGCCTAATTTAGACCGTAAAATCCGAAAACCATGATTTCAAGACGATTTGAGCACTCTATCAGCATGAAAAACGCTTTTGAAAAAGCCAGAAATTCACAACTTTCCTTGCGTGCCCTGAAACTGGTCAAAAATTCAAGTAAATCAAAAAACAAATAAAACATCTTAAAGAGCACATTTCAAGCTTTCAAAATCACTATAACACTAATAGGCGGCAGTGGACAATTCTCAAGTTACCGCGCTTCAAAGTTGAGGTAAAATTCGAGAGGTCTAATACTTTGTCTAATACTTTGTCTCTTTTGTCTAATACTTTGTCATGGGTAAAAATCGAGAATTTTCTGTAATTTGACCTATTCGTTTTATCTTTCAAATTGCTTCCAAAAGCTCTGATCTCTCAAAATTTAGATTCTACGCCCTAAAATTACCTAGAAAAACAGCTTTTGGAATGGAAATAGGTTCATATTAGCTTTTTAGAGCTTTTTAAAACGCGAAAAAGGTGCGCTAATGGGCCGGGTGCGCCAAGAAAGATGTCCGCATTTGTCCCATTCACGGAACCACTAAAAGTAATGTATTTTGGATATATTTTTGAGTTGTTAAATGGAATTGAGAATAAATTTTTTGCTTTTTCTTCTCTAAATTCATTCGTGAAGAAAACACGCCACATTTCAGTCAAACTTTGCTTCAATAAACTGTTTAATTAGCCACATTTGCAACCAGAATCCAAAAATTGCCTTACTCATCGTTTTTCCCAAAGACTGATTCAATTCGATAAGTTTTGCCAATCATTAGGCAATTATGGAGTGCACAGGAAAGATTGATCAGGTTTGTTCACAAAATTGATGATTCGATTCAATTCACTCAAACCTATTCCCCAGTTTTCCCGCCAAACCAAAAAGCAGATGTGATTTTCTGCAAATCAGAAATCATTTATGGAACGCACTCAATCTTTTTGAATCTTCAGATTTTAATTTTATGCATTATTCATTCGTTCATTTTTTTTATCAAAATATCGTTAAAAGGATGTTTTGATGTGAAATGAGTTAAGTTGTATGCTTTTAAGGGACTTTTTAAAGCAAAAACGGCGCGGTGCGCCCTCTGAAGCGTGGATGCGCTATCGTAACTCGCACAAAAATTTCCTTTTGCTATTCTTTTCATTTTCCTTCATTCCAAATCGGAATCGGAAACTTCGTCGGGTTTTCGTGCCGAGTCTCACTAAAGTTTCCTTCCCCCTTCGTATAACCTATTATGTTTTTATAGCGCGTTTTTAAAGTACTCTCTCCCCTCGTTCGTTCTCTCCTTTTCATATTGTTGGCCCATACCTCCAATTTGGGACCTCCAATTTGTTGTTTAAAATTCTAATACGGTTTTCTTTTCGGCTCCTTCCGCTCCATTGTTTTGAATCCGTTTAAACATGCTTATAATCTCAACTTAACCAATTCCTTTTAACTAAAACACGAATCTAAATAGTTGTATGCTTTTAAGGGCATCTTTGATTGTTGATCTGGAAAATTTAAGCTGTGAAGGATTTTTTGGATAAAATTTAGCTTTATCTACGTTTGGTCGCTTCCAATTCTTTTTTTACACATTTTTCAGTGGTTTTATGATTTATTGAAGTCATTTTTAGTATCAGAGACAATTTATTGGACTGTTTGATATGATTTTTCTATTGAAAAATGTTTACTGCTCTAGATTAACCTAAAAAAGTGGTTTTGATGGCAAAAGTGACTTCAGTAAATCATACAAATGTTAATTCCAATGACGTCCTTTTATTTTCAGATACGAGAATGCCGGTTGCAACGATCGCTGATTTGCCGTTGGAGCTAGTTGAGGAGATCGCACGCCATCTCAATGTGAAAGACGTGGCGAAATTGATGATGGTGAATAAGAGGCTCTACTCGAGCTATGCAATGGATCAATCGATCGTTCTCGGAAAGCACGTCGCTGAAGTAGCACTGGGACAGAAGCCTGCTCCGGAAAATTGTGTCCTGAAGTTCGTCGATTCTGGCCCCTGGATTGACCTGGACCTGGATTCAACTCTTCCTTTCGCCAAACGGATCGATTCATGCGACAAATTGGTTTTCCATGAAAGGCGCGACACTGACGGAATGTTATTAGACCAGCTGAAATCTGTGAACCAACTAGAGGTCGACGTTCACACGAAGGAACATTTCCTGAAGTTCCTCACCAATTTTCGTGGATCGGTCAAAAAGAACGCAAAACTGAGCATCTACATCGGGCCAATTGAACAAGATCAAGCAATGAAAGAGCGACTTGGCAAATTCATCGAAAACCAATTGAACGGATGCGAGAAGGTCGCTCTGGACCCGGGTCTCTGGACCTTTGAGGGTTGCTTCTACGTCTATCACGAGGCCATGATGAAAACACAAATCAAAATGATTCAAATTGAGGCTCCTACCCGCGAATTTGATCAAATCCTATACTTGATTGTCAATCAAGGAATTCCGAGTAAGAATTCTGAAGCGTGGATTTACATTGAAGAGGGCTTCGACAAAACGGATGCGATTCGTGCCAAAGTCGGTGATTTTCTTTCACAGGCGCAAGGACTCCAACGAGTCGATGATGCCGAAAATCACTTAGCACTCGTTTCTCGTGCAAACGAGCTGCGTAGAAAAATATACGAGAATGCTTATTGTGTGTTCGACAAAAATACTTCGTGTTTTCGCCGCCGAATCGACCCAGTGACCAGTTGCATCTACGTGTTTCAGTCCGATCGTTATCTTCAATTTTTGGCCTTCTACATGCCGTCTCAATGCAGTAATCTGTAAAGGGATTAGATCTTGTAGCCATGTCAGATCTGCCCTATATTTAAATCTTTTTGAATCTGTGTTTCCTATTAGTAGTTTTACTGTACTATTTTGAGTTTTTCTATTATGGCAATATGTTGTGTCTATGATTATCTGAATCGCTTTTATCCGCCCTCTGAATAAAGCATATATATAAATAGAGTTTCTAGAATGTGGAATTTGTTGCCAAAGCATATCTTTGAATCTAACTATTATTATACTTTTAAAAGACACACAAATTGGCCAAATTTGTCAGAACTATATGCTCGCTCCATACGCAAAAATCCTGAATCTGGTCAGCTAGTTTGGCCTCCTTCCGTTCCTAGGCATTTTATTTGATCTTATTTTTTATAACATTATCATTACATTACATTATTTTTCGTGTAAGCATTTTCAATGATTGCATTGGATAAGCATCATCACCCCATTATTTCATTTGAAAGTTTCCTTGTTACGAACTCTTTTTATTTTAAATTAATTTCCTACTTTCTGCCGCTCGTCTTCTATTTCAGATATGGTGATTTGTAACTGTCTGGACAACGTAATCGATCTACAAAGTTTACCGCCTCTCCCGGGCGCTGACCACCTCTGAATCAGCTTTAAAATTGGTTCAACCTGTTTACTTCGAAGGAAAGGGATCAAGTCTGTTTCCTTTTTAATTTTGATTATGACAAAGCGGCGGTGTATATACTAGATTTTCGAAATCGGTAAATTTTCTAAAAGTGTACGAACACCGAGATTTTATGCGGTCTTGGAGGCGCTATATCTCTGCGAGTTTCAGTTACCGACTATAAGTGTTATGCATTTTCTGAAAGCTCTTTTCAAACTCTACCCGATGGAAATAGTGGCCCCCTGAAATATTTTACTTTTTGGCGCATTTCAGTGCGTGCAAGTTAGACCCCTAAAATTGTCACTTTTACACGGCATTTGTCTCTGGGATAGAGTGTTCAAATCGTTCTGAAACCATGTCTTTCGAAATCTACGTCCAAAATTACATTAGAGTAAACAGAAATATGAACTTATTAGTGATTCGGTACGGAAAAAAAAGACTTCCCTGCAAAAAGAAAACTTCTCTGTAATAGAATCCCCTCTTTTACCGCATTAACAGCTCGCTTCATCTTTAATAACCTCTTTGTTATTTTGTTGCTATTCCAAATACTTTCCTTTTGCTATTTGCCAGTAAGTGCACTTGACGACCTAGGATCAAAATTAGCGTTTGAAACACAATTTGAAATACAGGTCTAATTTAGGCCTTTAAAAGTGGACCAAAGAAATTTGGTCAAAAATAAGTCGGTTTATTTACCCAACCCAAACCAAAGGCCGTGCCTTGGCTCGTGAAACTTTCTTCCCACCGTGTTTCGCCTGAAACATTTTCCTCAATTAGCAATACATAGAAATGAACCATTTTCGGTAAAACCGTGACTCGGACCTGACCTCATGACTAATTTTATTGCTCAATTCCTGTAAATTCTAGGCCAAGCCAAAGCCAAGATTTAGGCCAAATTCAACAGTAAGAAGATTGAAATACCAGCCCAAGGCCAATCGAAAGCCATTGTTTCTTTCCAAACCTTGGTTAAGAACGACTTAAATAATCCCCAAAGCAGGTGTGCTCCCTTGCATGGGCGTAGCCAGGATTTCGCGACTTTCAGCCTAACGGCCCGAGCTTCTCGAGATTACCCCAATCAAGTTGCGATCAAGAAATTATATTTTTTGAGCGAGGATTTCGGCTTCAAAGTATCGCCGAGAGTCAGGTAAAGCTTATCAAATTCTAAACGATGGATAATTAAAATTCGTTTGCGAATGTGTTTCTTCATTACGCAACTTTCCGATGGAAAGGGTAACCGAGGGAGAAACGACCACCAGTAAAGGAGTCGCGTTGATGACCAGCTTGATGCAAGATGAGGAGGAATGGATGCTTTAAACGCGTTTAATATATTAGAAAAGTCATTTTCTATGGTTGACACTGGATATCAGTCTCATACTGGTCCAGGTCCAGGGAAAAAATGAGGGAAACCCTGCTGGCAACGGAACGTTGGAAATGGAAACACGCCGTCGATCGGTGCTCGAATTTCCATGATTAAATTGAGAATTCAAAATTTTATGAAAGAAAAGTGAATTCTGGAACGCACGAAGGAATTTCGACATGAAAGACTGTAAAAAAAGGTGGAAAAGTTTTTTCATTAATAAAGCTGCTTTATTTACCCAATTTTGAGTCCACTGCGTTCCAGAATAGCCTTTGCTGAATAGAACTTATTTCCAAGTGTTCATAGTATTGCCGTCGATTTGTCATCTTGTGATTTTTAAGCTTTATCCTTATTTTTGATCGATTTTCTGTAATTTTTTGAGCATTCTTTGAGCCGTAAAGCTTCTTTTGTCTCTAGTCGTATCCTAAAAGCAATTTGTTATCCGAAAATTGACACTTACAGAAAGTGTTTCATCACTTACGTTAGACCCATTCTAGAGTATGCATCTATAGTGTGGTCTCCACATACACAAGTTGATATCTCTCGCCTAGAAAAAATCCAGCAGAGATATACTAAGATAGCTCTATGGAAAATAGATTTTTCAAAATTTGCATACTTTAGTTGCACAGATAGACTCAAAATTTTTGGTCTTAAATCTCTTAGACATCGCTTGGTCACGGATTTAATAGAATGTTTCAAAATTGTAAAGAGCAGGCAACCTATCCCTCTTTTTCGAGATTTATTCAAAGTTAATCCCACGGTTAGTACAAGGAGAGGTTACAAAATTGCCCGGGCACACTTCTTGGACGATCCTATGAAAGCAAAGAGACTACAACGAGCGCGATTGATGAAGAGACTGGTCGCTGGACAGAATCTTGATAAGGTCTTATTCACAGATGAGAAAATTTTTACCATCGAGCCAAAGCACAACTTTCAAAATCATCGCCAGCTGTTGAAGAAAGGTCTTAAGAACACTTTTGCAGCAAAAATTATGGTGAGGCGTCATTTTACAGCTTCTGTCATGGCATGGGCCGGGGTGTGTTCAAGCGGAAAGACACCTCTTGTCTTCATCGATCGCAACGTCAAAATCAACGCTTCCGTGTATCAACAAAAGGTTCTAAAGGATGTTTTAGTTCCCTGGGTTGCAAAAGACTTTGGCCAAAGCGGTTTTGCTCTACAACAAGACTGGGCTCCAGCCCATGGCGCTACTTCCACTCGACAGCTCTGTCAGCAGCTCTTTTCTGGATTTTGGGACAAGGATGTGTGGCCGGGAAACGCACCAGATTTGAACCCATTGGACTTTTCTGTGTGGTCAATTCTTGAAGAAAGGCTTCGCAAGTATCGATACACCACGGTTGCCGGTTTGAAAACGGCCTTGACTCGCGCTTGGAGCGAAATTACAACGCAAGAATGCGCGACCATCATTCAGAACTTTCCGAAGCGGCTTAGCAAATGTGTTGAGGCCAAAGGTGGAAATTTTGAACATTTAATGTAGGAATTTTTGATAGAAAAGTTATTGTTGAGCTTGAAGTTGTTAATTCTTGTTAAACTTTCGAGATAAATCTTTTTAAAAAGCGCTGAGGGCTAAATTTGACGATGCGCAAAAAATTCGCCGTATTTTCTGGTCACCCTGTAGTTTATTGCTTAGCTACTAGGTTAATGCAAAAGAAATTTCGCTTTTTTACAAATATTAAATCAAAATTCGTTTAGCTAACAATTTATTCCAAACAATAAGCACCATCGTTATCTATAACATTCATCCAACATTGCTTCAAATTGCGGCCCCTTATTGAAGAGCTCTTGATCCTGTGATTGAAAGTAGTCGGGCATCCAAATCTCAACCTCTTGCGCATTCTTAAACTGGCAATTCACAAGGAAATGTTCGATCTGAAGAGGTGAAAATCAGATGGTGAAAAGTCTGGACTATATAGCGCATGTGATAAGACCTTCCATCCTGATTCCTCTAACTCCCTAGCCTCCTCTGGCTTTTGCTGTGTGAGCTAGCTGGGATCACGGAGAAAATTGACAGTCGAGGGATTTAAACCCTTTTGACGCAAGATTTGGTCAACTTCTTGAGCTGTTGAATAAAACAAGATGGATCAGCTGTTTTTCCGGGTTCTGAGAATATGAAATAAACAAGAAATTGATATTCCACCAGCAAGACAGCATCACTTTGTGCCCATGATAATCCGGCTTTGGAGTTGGAATTGGCGCTTGACCTTTGCTCAGCCATTACCTTTTTCGAGAAGTATTATCAAAGTGAATCCACTTCTCATCCATCGTCAAGATATTCTCAAAAAAATGGCTTCTTTTCGACTTATGGAGCAAGATATGGCTGATCGAAACGCGTGCTCCCAGATTCTCAACACTCAATTGATGTGGAACCCATTGTCCATTACGATTTGTCTTTCCAATTATTTCCAAATGGCGTACAATTGTTGAATGATCACATTGGAGATGTTTGGCAAGTTCTCGTGTTGTTTGCATTGGATCAGCTTCAATTAATTGTTCCAATTCATTGTTGTCGATGGCTGTGGCACGATGTCCATGCGATTCGTCTTCAAGGGATTCATTACCATCTCGGAATTGGGCAAACCAGAGCTGGCATGATCTTTCGGTGATAAAAACAATGGCTCCTTTTCGACTTAAGAAGCAAGATATGGCTGATCGAAACGCGTGCTCCCAGATTCTGTGTTCAATTCATGTAGAACGATCGCATCGTCCATCGTCCATTACGATTGGGAAACTTCAAGAGGTTCAATAGCTTCTCGGAATTGGGCCAGCAGGATCTTTCGGTCATAACTCGTTCTCCAAAAGCGACAGAGAGATCACGATGTGATTCGAGAGCGTTTTTGCCCATCTTGAAATCGAAGAAGACACGCGGGCACAACATACTTTTGATTCACCATGAACTAAAGCAAATATCAATTAAAAAGTGAAAGCTGAAAATTTAAAAATCAATTAAAAAGTGAAAGCTCTGACTAAGAAAAAGCGTAAAAATAGACTAAAGTAAATATCCAAGAGTACAAATATACAAAAGAAAATCAAATAAAATTTCTAGATTAAAAAATAGATTTTATACGGACCGAAATTTCTTCTGCATTAACTAGCTGCTTAGACTAGCTGTTATAAAAACAATCAAAAGCTTAGGTCAGTCAGAAGTTAGGCTCTTGAGACTGATTCCGTTAAGGCTTACAGATCAAAGCATTCATTAGAACTATCTATGGCTATAATTATTTAGTAAATTGAAGCCATTAGCTGATAAAAGCTATGCTCAGGGTTACGTTTATGAGCCGAAACTCTTCAGTTCGGTTCGGTGGGCGTCTTTTTCGGTGTCAGTGGCCTTTTTGTTGTCAGGAAGAACTCGATTTTGAAAGGTTTGTGAATAAAAAACGTGCTTAAAGTTCTTCCAGTTAGATTTTTCACAAATCAATCTGCTTTCCAGGTATAATCGAGCACTATGCTTTCGTCGATTTAGCAAACTTTATCACGATCAACGCGTGTCATGTTATTTGGGGAATCCCGTCAGCTATTTGGTAAGTACAGGTTTAAAATAGATCACTTGAAAAGAAAGGGATCAATTTAAATATCAACGCTTTTCGATTACGATTTAGGCATGTTAACGAAGCGATTCCATGGCTGGATTACACGATATGGGGCGCCGCATTCACGGCAATTTCTCTTGGCTTTCCGCCAAAGGTTTGTTAAATGAATTTTTGTGTAGATTGATTGAAAAACAGATGATCCATTCATAGAACTTGTATCTGAACGATGCTAAAACTTATTTCATTGAAGAGACTTGAGTACAAACCTGGGTGGAGCTTCAAATCGAGCTTAGAATCACCATTCTTTTTCATGTGCTATTGTCAGATAATTTTGAGATTTGGGGAAAAGGATGATAGGGTTGGATGATGGCAAAAAAATTCAGCTCTTTCTCGGCATCAATCGTTTCTGTGCTTTAGCATTTGAGGGTCGTTTTTATAAAACTTTTGAGAGAACAAAGCCATTTCAATACTTTGTGATGATCGTTTATCCACTAATCACTGCTATTGTTTTTGCAATTCGTAAGTTACTTTGATCTTGAAGTGTTCATTTCTCGATTTCTCGATTTCTCGATTTCAGCCGGTTGTCATTGCATTTTTGTACCATATCTCGCGAATACTTTCTTCATACAAGATGGAAAATGTGGACAAATGATGATTTATATAACACAGGTCAATATTCAACAGTAATCTGCCTACCGATAGCAGAATTTAGTTTAAAAACAAAAGACTTTTTAATAGCTAGACTTTAAGGTTCTTCCTTGTTATACAATTGTGCCATTTCAAACATTTCTTGACTGTTCTGTGTTTTATTTGATGAGGAAACGACTACGAAGCTTGCAAAATTCTCGATCAAGTATAAGCAATCATCAAGCGAATCAAATCAAAAAAGAAATGAAACTGGCGATTCAGGTGGTTCTTTACGTTTTCTCAAAAGATGTCTATTATTAAAAATATCGTAATCTCCTTTCCAATTTATCTATCTTTTATATCTACAGATGATCACAAATCTGATAGCCGGCCTCATCATGACGACCTCAATTTTAACCACCTCAATGGCTGAAGGCACTCACTTCTCAACATTTGCCACTTTTATTCTTTTCACTGCTCTTTGGCTTATTTCGACGCTCATTCCGTGGTAGTTTTTGAAGCTTTTGCTTAAGAAAGCATTCACTTATTGGATTCTCTATTAGATTACCAGATAAGTCGTCTAAAGAGCAAAGCCAAAGAATTGAATTGCTTTGACCTTTACGCTCATGGCTCAAGTCCTAAGTTATCATCAAATTGATGTTATCCTGGTTAAGAGGTTAAGAGGATCTGACTCAAGAATCAAAACTGTTGTCAAAATCAAAATAATTGCTAATGACAACGATTGCAGTGTTTTTTACGTTGTTTTACTGCGAGAGAAGAGAAGAAGCACTCGAAATAGTATCACCGTGTCAAATGCTCAACTAACCGAAAGAAATGTAAGAGAGTTGAGAAATTAGGAGAAAAACCGAATGACTTTCAGGGTTCTCTTCGGGGATTTCTCAACAAAGTCTTCATTGTCACTCAAATTGAAAATCACAAAACTTGAGTCTAAAATGTTTGTATTTTAAAAGTTGCCTTAACTATGGGAAAGAGAATAAACTTTTCTCGAGTAATAAATCACTCTTATCAATACCTTTTTAAATTAATTGTAGATTTATACTTTTACTTGTTAAAAATATATTATTTTATTCCTTTTTGTGACCTGCAACACCATCCCTTTTTGTAACCTGTAAAAACAATGCAACAAACAATTACAAAAATGGCAATTACACTAAACACGCTAGAAACCGTAGCAAAGTGAATGATCAGAATGATGATAAACGAGGAAGCAAGCGCAACAACAAGAAACAAAAACAAAAATAAATCAAGAATATTCGAGATGCATGCCTGTTGTTTGTTGTTGTTCTGTTCTATTTGTTCTGTTGTTGACTTTTCCATCAACATAATCAATCCAACATACAAACCGTAAAGCATAAATAAATCGGAGAAAAAGCCCTCCAAAAACTCGGAGTAATCGTTTACAATAACAACAAACAAAATTAATGAGCCAAGTATTGAAGACCAGTTACATTTACCGCTAAAAATTTCAGTATCAGTAAGCGAATGGCGGCCCATTACGTCGACAGAGTCCAGCAGCCAATTATTGTTCCGAAGATTATCTTTTGTCGTTTTTTATCCTAAACTTTATCGTTTATCATAAACGTTTTATCCTAAAGCTAACTGACTGAGAGCTTTTTGCTTAAAGAGTATCAGGTTAAATCAATTAACAAACATCAATAGAGACATCACTATCATAACCATTATCATCCAAAACAATATTGGCAAGATGATCGTTGATTTCATTTGTTGCTTGTTCAGCTCGAGCATCCGAGAGACGTTTTGTTCCCTCCGGAATCGAACCATTTTTTTGAAGCAGTGGATAAGAACCACCACCTTCAAGGCACCTTCAATTGTTTTCCTTTTTGTTTCACAAGATCGTCCTTTTGCTTACACCACTGGAGAACATTTTGCCGATGAACACCGAATCTTCTAGCGGCGGCTGATTTGTCCGTCTTTTCCGCAAAAGCGGCAACCATAAGCTTGATCTCGAGGTCAAAACAGCTTTTTTTCTTCGACCCCATCTCGGATGGCGTCACTTTGCGTTTTCGAGAAGGTTCCTCATCAGGCTCCTCTTTGCCAGTTGCCAATAGGTTATCAGCAATGTCGGTTTCACTTGCATCAAAGTTTATTTCATCTTCAGGCACGAGAAAATCCTCTTTGCATTGAGCATTAAAAAAAAAAGCATTGGCCTTTCAATCTTGAGGAATCATGAAGCATTCTTGAAGAATTCTTAACAAAACCGTTCTGATAAATCTAGGCTGGACACTTACTCAAAGAAGCTGATGATGACTGTTTTCACGCTTCGCTTTGCTTCGGCACTGTATAAAAAAGTATAAAAGTATAAGTATAATTACTAATCATCACTTGACTCTGAATCTGAGGAGCTTGAAGAAGTTGTATCAGCGTCACTGTCATCGTCGGATGATGATGAAGAGAATTCAGAGCTTGATTCGGAGTCAGATTTCTTCCTCCTTCCGCCTTTTCCCAAAAACTCGCGAAGATCCACCCTAAAATTTATACACTTATTAGCTTTCTTTCTTACGTCAGTCCACCAAGACCGATTAATGTGAAGAAGTTGATGGCGAAGCGAGTATTGGCTGGGTTGTCCCGAGGAAAACATCCCTCAAACGCATTAAATATGGATAGGAAAATGTAAATATTCGCATAAAGACCTACATCCCAAGTAATGGCATCTGTGAAAAGCAAATGACTGATTACCATATTCCTCAGTTTCGTAATATCAAAGCGATGGATAGTTTGATAAGTCTCACGAGCTATCGTCTCAAAAGTAGCCAAAAATAAAAAAATGGTCATATACTTTTGAAACTAACTTGAAATTCACGTTTCAGCCGACAAAAACGCTCGCAGAGAAGTCCATAAAACTTTTCATAAGTACGTTGCTGTGCACAACAATCAACGAGCATGTGAATGAGTTCCGGCTAAAATGAAAAAAATGTGGCTCTTTTCTATTAGTAAGTACCTTAAAAAAATCGGGTACCTTCAAATTTAAGAAAAGCGGGCTCCACAGTTAAAATACCTAGTAATTAGAAAGAGCCAAAAATGTTTATATTCTATCAACAAGCCCAACCTCCAATTCTGGCTTGACACCCATTTTGAGAAGTTCGTGAGCTGCTTCTTGATAGTCGAGGGATCATTGAATTCGAATCAAGTAAACTTCGCGACCAAAAGCAACGAGATTTTGCTCAGTGCCGTCAATGATTTCCATTTGTTGAGGTTGAGCTGAAATAAGTATTTAAATATTGCATTAGATTCGTCTGAAGTTTTATAAAATTTAATATAATTGACTGTCTACCGTTTGCTGCTGCCTCATTGCCACCTTCTTCATCCTCGTCCTCTTCCTCTAATTCCTCTTCACTTTCACCGGCATCACCAATGATTAGCATCAAAAGCATAATCTCAAGAGCAAGCAACTCGTGAGCCTAAATATGCATCGAATTCATATTCAAAGAAAAACAGCATACCACTTGTTGATTGATCAAATGTGCGAGAAATTTACTGACAGTCACCGTTGTTGCTTTGTCGTTTCGACGAAAAGATCGCTTGAACTGCACAATCAAACGCCTAAATACATAATTTCTAAAGCCTAAAACTGTGAAAAATACTTAGTTGCGTCAATTCACCAATAACAGGAAACTTGGAATTAATCACTCCAACAAAACCAGCGAGCATGTGAAAATGTTGGAGAAAAGGCTTGTGCTTGAATTATCGATCGAGTCAGCAAACCCCTAAAATTTTTGTTTACTTGAGAAAATGCTAAAAGCAAACTTTCCACGGATAATGTTTTCTTGAGGAAGCTCTCGCACAATTGCTGGCGTTGACTTTGTTGATGAGACCGTGGATCTTTTTCTTCAGACGCTCCCAAATCAATCGTTGAAATTGCTCACCCGATTTATCCTAAATTTTTTCTGTGGCCCCGTTATCATTTGATGCATTACCTGGATTTGTTCTTGCATCAACTTCAGCTTCGCTGGTGGGATGTATGCGCCTCCAGTCCAACGCAATAAATCAAAAGGCTCTTTCTTTTCCTAAAATGTATTTACTTCAACAAAGTTTTCTTGTATACTTTTTGAGGAGCTTCATTTTCTTTTGCCTTTTCTGGTGATTCTTCACGTCGAGCACCTTTTCGCGTTAGCGACCTAAATCACTAATAATGAATACAAACCAGGTTAAACTAATCGTTCCCGCAGTTCAGGACTGGCATGAGGCTTTGGTGATCGAGATCCAAATAATTTTCACGAAAAAAGGTGCAAGCTCCATTAGCGTCTTCGCCTTTCTGGGGAAGCTTTACGTTTAGGGGATGGTGACCTAAATCAGCTGTAAACAAAGACAATTTTAAAAACTAACCGTCTTCGCCTTTTCGGTGAGCGGTCGCCACCTCTGCGTCTTTCTGGTGAACGTTCATGGTCCCCACGGCCACAGTCACGGTCCCCTGGATCTCGATCCCCACGGTCACGATCATGATCTCGAGATCTGCAATTGTTGTGCTTATTAGTTGCTGCCAAGATTTGCTCAGCTAAAACTTAACACAATAACTTCGTTGAACCTTCTATAAGTTAGTGTCTCTTTTCTTCTACTCAAATTGTAGTGATTTAGCTCGAAAGTTGTCAAATACTTTTTAAATTTCGAACCTACTAGCGTCATTACTACAGCAACGATCAGCATAATTCAAAAAACATACTTATCTCTGCTATTTTTCCGAGATATATCTGCCATTTTTCCAAGCTCTGGTTCTGGCGACTTTTCGTTACTAAAGAGATTCGGCTTTCGCTAGCAAAAGTTTTTAATCAACCAACCTGCCAATTTACTCGTCCTCTGGAGAACCTTCCCCGGAGCCAGATGGAGTCGCCGGAGCGGCCCATCTCAAGCTCCCTAAATGTTTCATCGCCATAAAACTGAGTTCCGATAAGTGCTTCACGACCGCAACAACATTTCCTTTTAATTCGCATGTAAACTTTTCAATTTATAGGTATTACGTTTGATTCATGCACCATGAACCGTTAATATAATTAACTCAACAAATTAAACTTTATTCATAAAAATACGGAAGAGATCAATAATAACGCTACACACTCAAAAAGTCAGCAAAATAATAATGAAAATGATAAATAATGAAAACTAGGCGATCAACCTTCCGAGTCTTCGGCGCCTCCGATGTAGAGGATGTTGTTGCACCTAGATTTAAACAAATTAGATAAAAGTCACATTAATCACCTTATTAAAATTTCTCCCAAAGCTCCTGTGTTTGTTCCATCAATGTATTCCTCGGCGTTAGCCATCTAAAAGATAAAAAATTTATTTGTGAATGCCTAGGCCTAAGCAAGCTTACTCGTCATATATCTGACTGTTCACAAGCGACATAAAAACTAACAAAATTTAGAACGTACCTCTCCAAACTAGCTTTAAGCTATGCCATAAAAACTTTACACAAAGACAACCCCACCTGGACATTCATGTAACCGTCGACCGAGATGAGGACGCCTCGATATTCCATTCCCCACTTCAATCTGCACACAACTGGCTTTCCGGCGAGTCCATTGAGGAACGGCTTTGGGTTGACTGGTTGAACAGACATTCTCTGAAAACAAAATTAAAAACGAATTTAAGTAGATAAAATGTTAAAAAGAGCAAGATTGAGGTAGGAAGGAGTCCTCGTAAACAAAAAGAACGGTTTTTCCGGAATAATTTTTGGAAGAAAAGGATTCGAATACAAGACAAGCATATAACTAGGCGCTTTATGGATAGACAGTGTGGTTTTTGCACGAAAGAAGAAAAATGGTGACAGAAATAGAAAGGCGTAATTCAAGAGCACGCGAAAAATAAAATGATTGCTCCGGTCGAACTTTTATAAACCACTAGAATTAAGTTAAAGTTATTCAGCTAAATAATGAACGTCTACATTTTTTGAAATAAAATGGTTATGAGGGTGCATTTTGAGAAATTTTCGGCGCTAAAGCTTACACCTTTTCTAAACATTTTTTTATTTTGGTGATACTAGTTCAACGCCCCTTTCTTCATCTCATTATTTTACCTGTTTTTCGTCATAAAAACATACAAAATCATACAAAATCAGGAGAGTAAGGCGCATAAGAAAGCAACTTCCAGCCGACCTCGTCAATTTTTTTTGAGTGATTTTTGCAAGTGTGGGGTTTTACGTTCAAAAAATCGAATCTTTGATAGATTGAGCCCCAATTTCTTTAAAGCATCGTTAACTCTAGTCAATTGTTTTGAATAGAGATCAGCATCAATGTTTTTCCTGGATTAGCTAACTCACAGTGCATCAAAACTTTTGAGTTCCACCAGCAACAGAGCGTTATTTTCTTTCCATCAGGCTTGGGAGTGGTTTCGGGGGTTTGTCGGGTAAATAGCTGTTTATTCCTCTTTTGACATTCTCGTAATTAATCCAAGTGCAAATGGATGTCGATTGTCTTCTGGTCAACATCAAACATTTCTGCAAGCGCACTAGTCGTAAGGGTTGGGTTAAAGTTAATTTCAATTCCCCAATTCCGAAATTCAAACGCACATTATTTTTTCCTCAACCTAATACAGGGTGCGCCATAATTACGACCAGTGGAGGTTCCTTCATTGAAAGTAGTTTTCTTTGTTTTCACTCAATTTTTTTTATCGTTTTTTCTAACAGATATGACATTAAAAAATAACTTCTCACATTTAGATTTTCAATTTCCCAAAATGGTAAAGCGTTCCATTCATCATTAATCAAACATCGGCCTTCATCAACGTGTCTCTTGACCTGATGATTGCTTATACTTCGGCACGATCGATTCAGAATCGTTTGGATGCAAAGGAATCTCTTTTTTTCGAACTATTGCACGATTTATGCAACGGAAGAAAAGGGAAGTGATAGAGATCGATTGGAAAGGGGTCGAAAGGACTTTGGATCGAGGCAATGGACTTTCCAACAGGACGGGGCACCGGCTCACGAAGCTCGATTTGTTTAGGATTGGTTTTTCCAAAACTTTCAGGGTTTCATCACTTTTAAAGAGTGGCTTCCCAGCTCGCCTGACCTTAATCCCATGGATCATTTGGTGTGGCGGGTTCTCGAGTCAAAGGCTGTCAAAAATCAAACAAAAGCATCGATTCATTGAAGAAAGCGTTGATCAAAGCCTGAGATGATCTTGGTCTGTCCTACTTGCCTGCCACCGTGGGCTCATTCATTCATCTTGATGCATGCCACAAAGCAGATGGAGATATTTTTCAAGTTTAGTTGTTATTTTGATTGATATGCATCTGATAAACGTTGTCATAAAAAAATTTGAGATTTGGAGTATTTGGAAAGAATTTCCACGTTAGACCATTTCCACATCCAACTTTTAGATGATCACAAATATGATAGCCGGCCTCATCATGACTACCTCAATGCTGACCACATCGATGGCTGAAGGCAATCACTTCTCAACATTCGCCACTTTGACAGCTTACTATTAGGCTATAGATTAATAATATTATCTTTGAGTTTCGGGTGACATGCGTACCTTAATTGTTCTAGCCCGGTTGTTCCACAAGCCATTTTTGCTGACCAAACCAGATCAAAAAGTCAATCCTAAACTTTCTCCTTTTCCATAAGTGTCCATAGTTTTTTTGATGAGTTATAACTACAGTCATGAGTAAAAGTATTGGCCCCTCTCATTGTTGAACTTTAAAACGCAAAATTTTTTTCCTATTTTCGCAGCACAATTGCAGCATTCCTTCAAACATACATACTTCTGAGATCCTTACCTCTCGAAACCTTATCTCTTCACGGAACCTCTCCCTCCTTCAACGCACTTAACATCTTCCCCTCCTTAAATTAGCATTCACAATTATTTCTAACGCACCATTCAATATCTTAAGAGTCATATCGTTCACCAAAGCCAACATCTGTCGCATTCGTAAAAATGGGGTTTCTACGGATCCTTCTACTGGTTTGCGTTAAATGAATCCTGTAACTAAAACTGAATTCCAGACTCTCTGTCTACTGGCCTTTTGCCATCTCGTTGGGGGATTACGGTAATTTACAATTACATTACATAGATTACATAGATTGGGTAAAAAATAAGAGTTTTCAGTGCTGGTGGCCGAATCAGTGTGCCGCGAGGTAGGGTGAATCGTCCGGCCAAAGTTCCAAGACTCGAAAGAAAACCCAGGTTTTTTAGTCGATTGAAGTCACTCAAAACACCCAATTTCAGTGAGCCGAAACCCTACCAGTTGCCAATTCCGGATAAGGGAATTTATCATCGGCATTCAGTGTCTTAATGCCTTTAGAAGTCAACCTGAGAATGTTCAGTGAGTACAAGACGCCGATCAACTTTCAACCAAGACGACACAGCCACGATCCCGGATATCGACCGAATCACGATCAATATGTGTAGTGTCAAACAAACAACAAGAAATAGTAGTTTATTACTTTCTAGATCAAAATACACCGGTAAAGAAGGATACAACTCGATCTATTACCCGGCAATCAATGAGTGAGTGCTTTGAAGAATCTGGCTCGAAAACCCAAAACTCACAGAAAGCCATCTGCTCATCTGAAAATCTTCGCCTACAGAACCAACAGTGAGAACAAAAAGAGAAAAAAATCAAAGACGAATCGACGAGTTGAGGGACGAGAAGAGCGACCTTCACGAAGAATTGTCAGTTTCCTCATGCTGATGTCCATTGATGTTCAACACGTTTCTCTAATAGTCTATTCAGGAGCCACGAGAGAGCAAAATACTTGCAGCTTCAGGTGGAATTCTGTCAAAGAGACAACAAGTAGTTCAAGAAAGTTCAGGAAATAGTAGTTCATTCCTCTCTAGATCAAAATACACTAAAGGATACAACTCGATTCACTACCCGGCAATCAATGAGTGAGTGATTTGAAGAATCTGGCTCAAAGACCCAAAACTCACAGAAAGCCATCTGCCCATCTCAAACCAGAACCCCGTTCATATATAAGAAGGTGATTCATGATCATTGTTTGAAAGCATCTCTCTTCATTACGATCATTTAATAACTACCCACAACAATAAAGCTCTCATTCAAGCCCACACGGGTTTTCTGCTTTTTCTGATCTCCGGAAAATCTCCGCCTACAGAACCAACAGTGAGAACAAAAAAGAGAAAAAAAATCAAAGACAAATCGACGAGTTGAGGGACGGGAAGAGCGACCTTCACGAAGAATTGTCAATTTCCTCATGCTGATGTCCATTGATGTTCAACACGTTTATCTAATAGTCTATTCAGGAGCGACGAGGGAGCAAGATGCTTGCAGCTTCAGACGGAATTCTGGGTTTTTGGGAAAACTTTATGAGATTTTGAACAAACACTTAAGAAATAAAGAATAAGATAATGTGCAGTTGTGTGTTTTCAGAAGATTGAATAAAATAGGATTTATTGGTTTTTGTCCACAGAAAAGAACAACAAAGCATTTCTCAGAATTGAGAGTTCCTTTTGCAGATGAAACGATGCTCGTTGATAGGAAGATAGACCCGCCATTTCCCATCGCCGGTCTGAAGCTGAAATGAGTTCATTTCTGATGGAAATCCTTTGATAAAACACTTTGCGTTATTTCACAAAAAGAAATTTCCTCAAATTGATCGAAATATTTTGGGATTAATTATGCATTGGAAATTGGAATAAATATTGATGATTTCAAGTTGGAAATCTCACCGTAGAGTGGGTTCTGGAATCCGGCTCTCCAATCTTCCAATTCGTGAAATCCACCGAACTTCCATCCGTCCATTCCAAAGATTTCCTTTGTCCGGATTTTTCTGAATAAAGAAATTTTTATGTTTAGACATTTCGATATTTCGATCCGATTTTCCTTTCTTTTTCTTGAAATTATTCTAGTTTCCCATTATTTCTATCAAAGAACTACCAGTCAAACGAATCATTTTTTCACAAAAAGCCTTCCGAAAATCGTGAAAGAATTATTACTTTCCTTTTATTTATGTCTTTTAATAAGAAAATTCAACCTTCACTCCGATCCAGAACGACCGATTCGAAGGAACAGTTTTCGCTGAAATAAATATCGATTGTTTTTGGTTTACAAAGCATAAATTTCTACGAAAATCAGGAATTTTCAGAATTGAATCATTTCGATTTCTTACCGAGTTCCCAAACAAAATCGTTCTCTTCTTGACTGTGAATTGAGACCAAATGGCCCTTTCGACTCGCACAATCTGCCACGGCTTGATCAAAGGTCATTTCTTGATCGATAACCTTGAGATGAAGGTAAGCCTGGTTCACAACATCCACCAAACCTTGTACCAAGAAGCGGTTTTTCCCAAATACGACCATCCATCTGGATCCAGGATCCAAGTCATCTTTCGATTTCTGAATTTCTTCGAAAAACTTTACTCCAGATTCTTTAGACAAATACTCAATCGTTACTTTTAAAAAATTCACAAATCTGCCTGCAACTTCACAATTTCCTCCGTTTTGTTTTCCATTTCAAATTGTCTATGAATTGATTGGATTGAGTGGAATAAACACATTCTATGAATCCAAAACTAGCACTTAAGGGAGTTCAAATATCTCTAAAAATTCATTTAAAACTCAAAACTTATCTGTAAAAAGTAGAAAAATAATAATGCAAAAAGGCAAAATGAAAAAATTAGTAACGCAAAATCGAATGCTAAATGCATTGTTAGTCTTTTTTTATTTTTCTAAAATGTTACCAGTTTGTTTGGATTGCTAAACTACTGAATGTTTTTTGAAAATTTATACAAAGAGAGTTTTCAATAAAGGTTTCATCTGATTGAGTATCAAAAAAGAAGAAAAATTCTATGTAGATGCAAATGTGGATGCAATTCTATGTAAATTTAAATCAAAATCCTGAAAAGAATTAACTAGAATAGAAGAACTCAAGAAAATCTCGTCTAAAGATTAACGTTTAACATAGTTTGAATCATGAATTGAATTGAATGGCTCGAACTGAAAGCAAAATCATGAATTGAACTATACACAGAAGCAAATTGAACTACACACAGAAACGAATTGAACTATACACAGAAACAAATTGAACTACACACAGAAACGAATTGAACTACACACAAATGAACTGAAACTTTGCACAGAAACTCGGAGAATTACATGAAGATCAGATTCAAATATGGAAAAAATACCAGGAAATGAAAATTTCAAATAATTTCGATATGATAGTTGAAAATTTCGATGTGTTCGATGTTCGATGTGAAAATTTGTGAGTAATAGCCTTATGATTGAACTAACCAAAGCAATATGTTCAAAAACTAAGAAAGATTATTACGCACTACACGATACAAATAACAGTCTATCTAAACAAAAACGAATTCACTCTAAACACTCGACTCCATCGTCATCATTATTGGGTTTTATGGCTGAAGTGGTGGAAGCTGAAGTGGTGGAAGCTGAAGTGGTGGAAGCTGAAGTGGTGGAAGCTGAAGTGGTGGAAGCTGAAGTGGTGGAAGCTGAAGTTGAAGGAGCGCATTCCACTTGCGCTTTAGCTTTACACTTTTTCCTTCAGTTGAGCGTTCTATTTCTTGGGTTCGGTGTTCTGAAATCGAGCTTTATATTGGAAAGTTTCAATTTGTGGCCGAAGGGGTTGAGTTTGAATCTGGGTTTAAATTTTTTGCCTAATTCAGAAGCTACATAGATTTAAACTGTGGGCAACTCCAAACGTACCTTTTTCCTCAATTTGAACAAAGCAATCATCATATATCCAAGAGTTAACGCTTGCTAAAATTTCAATGTTATCACATTTCTTTTTTGCTATTAGGTCGGCAAGAAAGTCTTTGATTTGAACTGGAATTTCTTAAAAACGAATCCACGAATTCAAGAGCATTTTATTCTATTCTTTACAAGTCGACTCCAAGATATTATTCGTAAAAAATGAGTGCAGCTTTTCCTTAAAATTTTAGAGATTTTTGAAAAGGTACTATTTTCCAGCTTAAATTCAGCTCACTTTTTGCATTTCTTATGGGCTAAACGCCAACAAGGCACCACGCGCGTTCAAGGACAATAACCCGTTGATTTAAGCTTCATTCCTGTTTTTTGGAATATACCGTAAATCATCTAAATAGCGCCGCGGCGCTTCTAGAGGATTTGCGGTAATTGAAACTATTCTACATATTGAAACTACATATAAAATGTGTTGCTTTTTAGAATGGCTGGAAAATCCCCCACAATCGATCATCGAATTGCACAAGCGAGAAGTCTCGACGCCGGAGATTCAGAAGCGTCTTAAAGTCGATAGAAGTGCCATTTTCCGCATATTCAACGCTACGAAGCTACGGGAACAATTGCTGATGCACCAAGAAGCCGTAGACGCTCAATTGTCGCCACAAAGCCAGACATCAAGCGAGTGAGGGACCGAATTCAGAAGAAGCCAAACCAGTTGGCAAGGCAATGGCAAAGAAGATGGCGATTTCAAGCACCTCATTGCGTCGGAGCCTCAAAAATAAGCTCACGCTTACTGTTTACAAGAAACAAAGGCTCAACTTCTTTTGAATACCGTTAAAAACCACGGAAAATTAAGAGCAGATCAGTTATTGACCATCACATTGGAATCGACCATCACAATTTCTTGTTCCCAGATGAAAAGATATTTACCGTTGAAGGCCTTCTTAACAAGCAAAATGGTCGATTCTAGAAGCCAATGCTTGTTCAAAGCCCCACAAAAACATCGAAGGCTTGAAGAAATCACTGCTTAAAGCGTGGGAAGATCCAGCCTATTTGGTCGCCACCGTTGACGCCTTCCCGAAACTTTGACGCCTTCCCGAAACGCCTGCGAGCCTGCCGTGGTGTGCAGTGGTGGCCGATTTGAATTTGATAGTTCATTCATAATTGTTAATCTACAACAAATGTTATTCAGTTAAAAATTTGGGAAGAATTTATGGCTTGGTTTTTGAGGAATCACAGTGCAAACTTTTCCTACAAACTTTCTTGCCTAGTATTTAGCTGAATTTTATCTATTACACTTACTTCTAGTAGCTTTTGCTCTTTTTGTTGCAGAATTGTCATCGAATTTGCCGCCATTGGTCCCGCCTTTAGTAGTTGCTTCCAATGTGAGATCAGATGATTGGTTTTTGTTGAAAGTTTTGAAAGGTCTTGCTGAAATCTATATTTAATTCTCAATTTGAGATTAAAATGACAATGCTTGAACAAATTTCTTCAATTCTTACCATAACAAAGTTGAGGTTCGAAATACTCGCTTGAGCCTTCCTAGCCAGTTCTTCTTGAAGAGCAAGATGCGCTTCCGGCGCTCCAGCAAGATGCGCTTCCAGCGCTCTAGCAAGATGTTCTTCCGACGCTCTAGCAAGATGTGCTTCCAGCGCTCCAACAAGATCCGCTTCCAGTGCTCTCCTCTCTTCTTGAATATTCAGAGTTTCAGTATTTGCAGCTTCCAACATCTGCAATTCATCAATCTTTCGATCTTTGCTAATTGCATTTCGATTCCGCATCAGCAATGGTTTTCTTTCTTTTTCTCGCTCCGCTTTTTTCTTTTTCTTTTCAGCAATTCCTCGATTCTTTGCGTTCAATTTCTCTCGTAGCTTTTTCGGCTCAATTTTAGTCTGAAATTGTGAATTTTACAGATAAAATGTTAATCTATTATCAGGAAGATGAAAGAAGAAAGAGAAAAATGCAACTAACTACAGATCACTAGATCATGGTGTACTTTCTGCTAGTAAGAGCTAAAACCTAACACACCCTTGCTTTGCTGATTCATTACCTCATCTTTGATTACTTTCTGGAAACTTGTTTTTCAATCAAAAAGCCCGCTATTCTCATAGTTTATCAACTCACAGTAAATAAATCATTCTGTACCACTTCCTCATCGTCAACACCGCCATGCTCAACCTCTTCGTCTCTTGAACAACCCTGAAACTGAATATTTTCAATTGTACTGTAATTTTCAACTAACCGGTTCATTTTCTTGTAGATATCGTCGATATTTTTTCTCAACGAAGCTTTGAAACGCTTCAGACCTATTCGGGAAGCAGGAATTCGCCTTTTTGAGCCAAGCTTCCACCATGCTTTTTTCTCTAAACTTGGATCTCAATTTCTAATAATCTTTCTTTTTTTAACACTTATTTTCTTATATTGAGGTATCTAACGATAAGATCTAATGATATTTATTTTTTTTATGTTCTTATATTCCTCTTTCTTATCTAAAGATATTTATCCACTATATTACAGCCTTCCAACTCACATGCAATCTTTGATTGATTGCACATGTCGACAACCCGTCTTCTTCGTATGCGTTCTTGTGCCGCATTCTGAAGTTTTGACATAAGATCGAATTCATTCGAAAACCGTACTTTGACAGTAGTATCGCATCCGTGAGTGACTCTTCGCGTGGTTGAAGAGATTTTTTGGCGAACTTTTTTTGTAGGACTTCTTGCAGCCCTTTTCCTGGCATCGTGAGTCGCGGTTGGGGACCTTGTCGTCAACATACGGAATTTGTGCCTAGAGGAGTGTGATTTCAATTTGAGATTGTAATGCACTTACTTGATTAGACGGTTCTCGGACTTTTTCTTGAGCTTGAATCATTTCCGGTAACAATGATTGATAGTTTTGCCGTAAAAAATGCCGAATTTTTCTATTCAGAGTCGGAAAACACCGAACGGCTGTCTTAAGCTGATTGTCAAGGCCCTTAGCGTCACTGAAATTCATCTTTAAGCTTCAAATACTATATTAAAATGATTTCCGAAGCTTAAACCTAGCACTTTAGGCCAAACTCACAGTAAACTCACAGTAAATTGATGACCCTTGAGGCGAAACCGCTTCCCTCGTGCTCTGTGTCGAGATGCATCTGAAGAAACGGTCTCTCACAACAAATGTAGCCACAAAGGACACGACCAGACCAGAATACAAAAACTTTCGTTACCTTTACCGTATTTTTGTTAGCGTGGGTGGCAGCGTGCTCAAAAGCCAAGCGACTATTTTCCGCCATTTCACCCAGAGAGATCTCGTTCATGCACATCTAAAATGTGTCCAATGAGATAAGTTGGACTGCTCAAACTTGTATAACTTTCAAAAGTTCCAAACACTCACTTGACAAACCATTATGACACCCGGTAAAGCTGAAACTGCTGAAACTCCTTTGATCACACGAGTAGAAGAAGCTGGTGCAGTAGTTGGCTTTCTTCGTTTTACTGAAGCAGGTGTAACTGCTGGTTCTTTTTGTTTGACAGTCGGCGAATTTGTAGCTGGTCGTTCAATAGGAGTTGAAGGTAGCTGTGACAATTTAAATCGTCTAACGTCTTCTTCGGGTTCTTGTTGTTTCTCGGGAACTGGAGCTTGTTGTTTTTGCTGTTGACGTGCCCATTCCATTTCTCGTGTATGTCGCTCTGCCTCTTCTCGCTGTTGTTGCTCCAATCTTTCTTCTTCTTCTCTTTGCTTTTCCAATCTTTCTTCTTCTTCTCTTTGCCTTTTCAATCTTTCTCTTTCTTCTCTTTGCCTTTCCAATCTTTCTTCTTCTTCTTCTCTTTGCCTTTCCCATCTTTCTTCTTCTTCTTCTCTTTGCCTTTCCCATCTTTCTTCTTCTTCTCTTTCATCGATAGCTGTTCGGTCCAATAATGGAAAGCAAATCTTTGTTGTTTCAGCAACCTCATGGTACAAATCCGGTGAACTAAATTTTATAATATTGGGTTGATGTGTAGGACTTGGCACATTTTTTCAAATTAAATCCCAGAGATGTAAACAAAAATGAGGGAGAGTGTTTGTGGAAAAGTGTGCCAAAGCTAATTGTAAGATGGTTTGGGGGAATTGAATGGAAACAAAAAAGCAAAGCTCATTTCCTGAAGCGTTACAAAACTCGAACTTTTTTACCCTGTATTGTGAAGGGGGATGAAAATGGCTTCTAACTGTCAACTTTCGGAGAAGGCGCCAATGGAATGCTGAGGGGAAAAGCCCGAACCCGACGTCAAGCAAAATGCGCATGTGAAGAAGCTTATGCTCTCGGTGTTCTGGGATTTGGAAGAACCTATCTACTGGGAGCTTTTGGATAGCACGACAACACTAAACTTAATCAAATACTCGAAGCAACTTGACAAGTCAGCCAAATCCAAGTCAGCCAAGAGAAAAGGTCTCAAAGAGAAAAAACATTCTTCAACTTGATAATGCTAGACCACATGCTTTGAAGACGACTCGTCCTACACTAAAATCACTTGAATGGGAGGTGGTGGTCCATCTGGCATACAGCCTGATCTTGCTCCTTCTGATTACTACTTATTCCAGGTGATGAGCAAAGATTTAGCGACCAAACACCTTGATTCCGAAGAAGAGGTCAAAAAAATAGCTGACAGATTGGTCAAAAACGAAGATTTTCTACGAGGGAGGCACTGGACTTCTACCCGTAAAATGGGCACAAATCATTTCCACAATTTCTTGGTAAAATTCTAGGGGTTTATCACAAATCTGTATCCCCTTTTCGAGCAACTATAGTACTTTTGGTTCACATGCGTCTTGGCGTGTTTCCAACATGTATCCAGGGTGGGTTTGGTTAACGCCTTGCATTTCTAAACTTTGAGCTATCAAGTTGAAAATATAAGAAGCACAAGACCTGGCATATCCAAATTCGTCTTGGTTCCGAAACGATTGGTGGCTAAATTTTTATTTATCTTTTGAAAACTTTTCTCGGCTCACTTGGGCTAGTCGATTTGCTTGTTGAAAACTAGGATCTACCTGAATTGCTCCTGGACTTTGATAGTAAACAGAATTTGACCACTTCTGAAAGGAATGTTTGATTAGTTCACTGGTTTTTGAGGTACAATTTCAAGTACACTAGCTAAAGCTTAAATGAAATGATTACTTTGATGCTATTCTTTAGCTCTTAAAGGAAAATATTACTTTAGTACTATTCTTTAGCTCAAAATATTCAACCAATCTTGAATTTTACATCATTTCTTATTGAGAATCATTTTGAATTTGAAATTCGTAGTGATTTTGAAAGTTAATTTCCAAAAACCAACCGCTTTCATGTGTTGACGTGGTGGTGGTTGCCTCGATGTTAACGGAGCTGTAGGCTTTTGGGCATTAAAGCGATTATCTCTGTTCTAAACATCTTATATAAAATGATTTTCCAGTAAATAGTCATGATCACATCTGAATTCAAACCTCAACTGGTTGATTTGAGGGTTGAATGACTAATGTACTCGATTTTGAAGCTGGCACAGGAGGAGGGACGTTTTGAGTAGGGCCATGATTCTGAAAATTGATTATTTTCAGAACAAAGGATAAGAATTTCTGGATAATATTTGACTAAACTGTTTAACAATGATCTGAACTTCATCAACTATCAAACTGTGCAACTATCAAACTCTTCCAATACTAACCATTTCCATCCGATGATTCGCTGGGACCTCTTCACCATTTGCTTCAAATGCAAGCTCGATTGCTTCAATCGATCTTGCATTTTGATTCACAACATTTTGCGGAACATTGCTCTTCTTTTTCTAAACAATATTCGTCTAGAAAGCTTTTCAAATTAAAGTTCATCTCTACTGCCCTTTGAATAACCCTATCCACTTGCACCACTTTTGAGTAGTAGACTAGCTTCGAGTCGTCAAATTAAAACTAGAAAGTTATCCATTATCAAACAATGATTTCAGCTTAACTATGTCATTGAACTTTAGTTTTTACAACATTTTTCCATCAAACTCACTTGTGAATCTATTCTCCAATCCGAATCTCCCGTTTCTCCCAATGTTTCAAGTTGGCGTTTCATCCTTTCTCTCACTTGATCATTCAACTCCGGAAATGCCTCTGTTGCGACTTTTTGCATCTCCAAGATCACGTTGAGCTCACTGAAAGTGTATTCTTTTAACTGAAACTTTAAAAAATACATTTAGATTCTTTTAGTACTCACTTAAAAGCTGGCTTGGTGAAAACTTTGTGCTCACTGGTCTTGTGATTCCGCATCGCTTCTTTGGAATTGCTCTGAAAAAATTTGCATTAGGTTGTCCCATAAAAACCCAGAGATTTTGAATTTCATTTATTTTTAGCACATAGAAACAACGAAGAATCAGAATCAAACTATATATTTTCCAGATGAATTTATAACTTTTCTCCAACGTTTGGGTAGCTTGCCAATCCCTCGTTCGTAAAACCCAAGCGGGCGCGAGCGAAAATAGTCGTTCAATTCATCCTCGAATTCCCCTCCTTTTTTAAATTTTTACCCAAAAAAAAATTTTAAAAAAAAAAAAAAGGAAAAAAAAAAAAAGAAGGAGGGGAAAAAAAAAAAAGAGGAAAAGAAAAAAAAATATTTTGGTTTTTTTTTCAAAAAAAAAAAATTTTTTTTTTTTTTTTTATTTTTGGGGCCTTAAAAAAAAAAAAAAAGGGGGGGGGTTTTTTTTTTTTTTATTAATAAAAATTTTTTTTTTTTTTTTTTTTTTTAAAAAAAAAAAAAAAAAAAAAAAAAAAAAAAATTTAATTTTTGGGAGGGTTAAGGGGGGGGGGGGGGGGGGCGCCCCCACCAGTCGACACACAAGATTCGCTTCTTTTCGTGGATCTTCCATTTTGGCAGCATTTTACATGCTTGCCCTTTTTTCAATCACTGCCGTTGTAACACTCGACCATCGTAGAAAACCCACGTTTGATCGTGAGTGATGATGTTCGAAAGACGAAGCCGACCATGCCGGTATTCGCTCCACAAATGGTTGCATGTCCGCTTTCTTTTGACTTGGATTGTTTCCGATCTTTCGTATGGAATTCAGCGTTGTTTTCTACGATTTCTTTCCACTTTTCGCAGTCATCGCTACACAGTCATCCATCCACAGTACCTTCCAAACAATTCTCCGGTTGATCCATCGGGGTTTCGCAGGAATCGGTGCCTCAGAATCGATCGATCCACTTTTCAGGGGTCGGCCGCTTCTCCTATTCCGTTTGATCCTTGTGTTTGCTCCAGCAAGATGCGCTTCCGGCGCTCCAACAAGATGCGCTTCCGGCGCTCCAACAAGATGCGCTTTCGGCGCTTCCAGTGCTCTCCTCTCTTCTTGAATATTCAGAGTTTCAGTATTTGCAGCCTCCAACATCTGCAATTCATCAATCTTTCGATCTTTGCTAATTGCATTTCGATTCCGCTTCAGCAATGGTTTTCTTTCTTTTTCTCGCTCCGCTTTTTTCTTTTTCTTTTCAGCAATTCCTCGATTCTTTGCGTTCAATTTCTCTCGTAGCTTTTTCGGCTCAATTTGCGCACTTTTAGTCTGAAATTGTGAATTTTACATATAAAATGTTAATCTATTATAAGGAAGATGAAAGAAGAAAGAGAAAAATGCAACTAACTACAGATCACTAGATCATGGTGTACTTTCTGCTAGTAAGAGCTAAAACCTAACACACCCTTGCTTTGAGCTACTCTAAATCCTTCCCGAGTTTAAATAATAGATTCAGTGCGCCAAATGATATGGGTTTCTATTTCTGAGCACAAAATACAAAATAAACCTTGTGACTTACCTTATTTTGCTCAGAAGCCGGGCTGGACAACGCTTGATCGTCATTTTTGGACAGCGCTTGATCGTCATTTGCATTGGAAGCGGATGAACAACTTTCTGAAACAAATTTGTACGATTCTAAACTGTATTTCTATATTCCTAAGGTATTTTTGATTAAAAACTCACCAGCAATCAACAAACTCTTGACCATTCTCATCTCCACTCCCTCATCTTTGATTACTTTCTGGAAACTTGTTTTTCAATCAAAAAGCCCGCTATTCTCATAGTTTATCAACTCACAGTAAATAAATCATTCTGTACCACTTCCTCATCATCAACACCGCCATGCTCAACCTCTTCGTCTCTTGAACAACCCTGAAAATGAGTATTTTCAATTGTACTGTAATTTTCAACTAACCGGTTCATTTTCTTGTAGATATCGTCGATATTTTTTCTCAACGAAGCTTTGAAACGCTTCAGACCTATTCGGGAAGCAGGAATTCGCTTTTTTCAGCCAAGCTTCCACCATGCTTTTTTCTCTAAACTTGGATCTCAATTTCTAATAATCTTTCTTTTTTTAACACTCATTTTCTTATATTGAGGTATCTAACGATAAGATCTAATGATATTTTTATTTTTTATGTTCTTATATTCCTCTTTCTTATCTAAAGATATTTATCCACTATATTACAGCTTTCCAACTCACATGCAATCTTTGATTGATTGCATATGTCGACAACCCGTCTTCTTCGTATGCGTTCTTGTGCCGCATTCTGAAGTTTTGACATAAGATCGAATTCATTTGAAAACCCTACTTTGACAGTAGTATCGCATCCGTGAGTGACTCTTCGCGTGGTTGAAGAGATTTTTTGGCAAACTTTTTTTGTAGATCTTCTTGCAGCCCTTTTCCTGGCATCGTAAGTCGCGGTTGGGGACCTTGTCGTCAACATACGGAATTTGTGCCTAGAGGAGTGTGATTTCAATTTGAGATTGTAATGCACTTACTTGATTAGACGGTTCTCGAACTTTTTCTTGAGCTGGAATCATTTCCGGAAACAATGATTGATAGGCAAAATGCCGAATTTCTCTATTCGGAGTCGGAAAACACCGAACGGCTGTCTTACACTCATTGTCAAGGCCCTTAGCTGGTGTAACTGCTGGTTCTTTTTGTTTGACAGTTGGCGAATTTGTAGCTGGTCGTTCAACAGGAGTTGAAGGTAGCTGTGACAATTTAAATCGTCTCACGTCTTCTTCGGGTTCTTGTTGTTTCTCGGGAACTGGAGCTTGTTGTTTTTGCTGTTGACGTGCCCATTCCATTTCTCGTGTATGTCGCTCTGCCTCTTCTCGTTGTTGTTGCTCCAATCTTTCTTCTTTTTCTCTTTGCCTTTCCAATCTTTCTTCTTCTTCTCTTTCATTGATAGCTGTTCGGTCCAATAATGGAAAGCAAATCGTTGTCGTTTCAGCAACCTCATGGTACAAATCCGGTGAACTAAATTTTATAATATTGGGTTGATGTGTATGACTTGGCACCTTTTTTCAAATTAAATCCCAGAGATGTAAACAAAAATGAGGGAGAGTGTTTGTGGAAAAGTGTGCCACAGCTAATTGTAAGATGGTTTGGGGGAATTGAATGGAAACAAGAAAGCAAAGCTCATTTCCTGAAGCGTTACAAAACTCGAACTTTTTTTTACCCTGTATTGTGACGGGGGATGAAAATGGCTTCTAACTGTCAACCTTCTGAGGGGAAAAGCCCGAACCCGATGTCAAGCCAAATGCGCATGTGAAGAAGCTTATGCTCTCGGTGTTCTGGGATTTGGAAGAACCTATCTACTGGGAGAAAAAACATTCTTCAACTTGATAATGCTAGACCACATGTTTTGAAGACGACTCGTCCTACACTAAAATCACTTGAATGGGAGATGATGGCCCATCTGGCATACAGCCTGATCTTGCTCCTTCTGATTACTACTTATTCCGGGTGATGAGCAAAGATTTAGCGACCAAACACCTTGATTCCGAAGAAGAGGTCAACAAAATAGCTGACAGATTGGTCAAAACCGAAGATTTTCTACGAGCGAGGCACTGGACTTCTACCCTTAAAATGGGCACAAATCATTTCCACAATTTGTACAATTTACATAGAAATGGTAATTTCTGTGTAAATTTGGAAAAATTCTAGGGGTTTATCACAAATCTGCACCCCCTTTTCGAGCAACTATAGTACTTTTGGTTCACATGCGTCTTGGCGTGTTTCCAACATGTATCCAGGGTGGGTTTGGTTAACGCTTTGCATTTCTAAACTTTGAGCTATCAAGTTGAAAATATAAGAAGCACAAGACCTTGCATATCCAAATTCTTATTGGTTCCGAAACGATTGGTGGCTAAATTTTTATTTATCTTTTGAAAACTTTTCTCGGCTCACTTGGGCTAGTCGATTTGCTTGTTGAAAACTAGGATCCACCTGAATTGCTCCTGGACTTTGATAGTAAACAGAATTTGACCACTTCTGAAAGGAATGTCTGATTAGTTCACTGGTTTTTGAGGTACAATTTTTGAGGACAAGTCACACTTAGCTAAAGCTTAAATGAAATGATTACTTTGATGCTATTCTTTAGCTTCTCTGAAGGAAACTATTACTTTAGTACCATTCTTTAGCTCAAAATATTCAACTAATCTAATCTGTCTTATTGGGAATCAATTTGAATTTGAAATTCGTAGTGATTTCGAAAGTTAATTTCCAAAAACCAACGGCTTCCATGTGTTGACGTGGTGGTGGTTGTCTCGATGTTAATGGAGCTGTAGGCTTTTGGGCATTAAAGCTATTATCTCGGTTCTAAACATCTTATATAAAATGATTTTCCAGTAAATAGTCATGATCACATCTGAATTCAAACCTCAACTGGTTGATTTGAGGGTTGAATGCCTAATGTACTCGATTTTGAAGCTGGCACAAGAGGACGGACGTTTTGAGTAGGGCCATGATTCTGAAAATTGACTATTTTCAGAACAAAGGATAAGAATTTCTGGATAATATTTGACTAAACTGTTTAACAATGATCTGAGCTTCATCAACTACCAAACTATCAAACTGTGCAACTATCAAACTCTTCCAATACTAACCATTTCCATCTGTGCAACGATGATACTCTGGGACCTCTTCACCATTTGAAGCAATCGATCTTGCATTTTGATTCACAACATTTTGTGGAACATTGTTCTTCTTTTTCTAAACAATATTCGTCTAGAAAGCTTTTCAAATTAAAGTTCACTCTCGATCGACTAGTGCTCATTCAAGGACTTGTTAAATGAGTTGCATGAATCCGATTGGCAAATTTTTAGTAGATAAGTGTAGCCAAGATTAAGGGCTACAATTCTCTACATGACACTTAATACTTTGAAATAATAGAAGCGTGCGACAACTACTTTTCCAAAAAGTTGTGCGGATAATTTTGGGACGCCCTGTAGATTTTTAAATTCGCATTTAAATTCTTGCTCAAGGTCAAGTCCAACTCACCTTGCAACTGTGTGGAATCGGCTGATCTCTTTCTTGTTGAACCCGATTTTGGAATGTCTGAAATTGCTCCTTACGAGCGATTTCTCGTGTAAAATTACCTCTAGCATATTGTGTGGCTGGACAATGTCCATATCGACAACTTGATTGTTGCTTGACGCTACAGATTCATTAGATGTCATCTAATTCATCAGATTTAGATACTAATTCTTTTACATACCGTTTGGCTATTGGCTTGTGAAGGGAAGAAATCATCTTCAAGATATTCATCCTAAAAAGAAAGGTCAACCTCTTGCCTTTTCACAGTGTTCTTGAGAAAAATGTATCAACAAGTACTAAGACTTCTGTAGATATAAATAAAATTATCGCTTATTACAATATTCTGGATTATATTAGGTTGATGCAAAAGTCTTTTTCATTTTTTTCGCACTTCTTTTGAAAAATAACAAAGTCATCAATTAACCTATGGTTTGCTCTAAATGAAAAGTGTTTATTGTTCAATTTCCCATCTTTTTAAGTCAATTTGGGTTCACTTTCAAGCAAATTCGAGAGTGAAAACGGGTTTTTCATAAAAATCTATAAAAACCTCTATAAAGAAATTGGCTGAATCAATTTCTCTGAAAATCTGAAAAAATATTTAACTTTTTGTGCTCTATCTTTTATTTATTAACATCAAGATTGGTTTCCTTAGCTAAAGCGTCTAAAATGCATCATCGAGCCGTCGCCTTTTTTGACTACCCGACTTCAGGCTCTCAAAAAAATCTAGACATAAGACATTTTAAACTCGTTTTAATGTCATTTTGCAGAAAAATAATTGGCCTTTCGAATGCAATAAACCGTTGTTCAATTGGTGCATTTGTTACTTTTTAACGGAAGTACGAAAAAAATGACTTTTGCAAAAGACTTTTGCATCAACCTAATATATATATTATAATCCAGATTATAAAGGATTATAATATATAAAGGATTATAAAGGGTCAGGCATTCTGTTAAGCCATCAAATAGCTGCTGTTTATTGAATGGATTTGATTGATTGATTTTGATTTGAAAGAATCACAAGTCTACTACGGTACGATAGATTAAAACTATACAGGATTAGGAAGGTTAAAGTTGATTAGTTTGTTTATTAAATGAAATGCTCACCTCTCCATTTTCATTCGATTCTTGAATTAGATCGATGAGTGACTTCTGAAAACCTTTCTTTAGTCCAAAAGTTTCTTTTCTCAGTCAAACCTTTGATTTCTTCGAAAAAGGGGCATCTCCTCTTTGCTGTCTTTCATCGAATTTCCTTTTTAGACTTTGAGAGTCAATCATCTAAATCGGAAAATAATCATTTAAGTAAATTTTCGCTACAAAATGTCAGAAATCGAAGTCAATCAAACATCAGAAACATCAGAAATCGAAGTCAATCAAAACTTATCAATATCAATCTTATCAATCAAGAAATTTTCCAACAAAACAAACAAAAACGGTTCGAAAACCTAATCAACTTTGAAACCTGAAGCTTTATTGATTGCTGGCTACGTTTACTTTATAGTTCATTCAGCTCATTTGGATATCTAAGCTATGTTTTAATCTGAAATGTCCTGAAATTTGAAGTAAGCTACACCGTCACTCAAACCGTAACACCAGATAGTACACATCACTCCCTGAAGAGCTTGGGCAAAGACTAAATTAACGATGATGGCCCAAGATCAGAAATTATGTTAAGGGTTGAGGCTTGAAGTCTCACGTAAATTTATAATCCTTGTTGTCGTGCCAATCGATAATCAATTTGTTATCGATAACGATCGATAACGCCAATCGATAACGATAAAGCAGGAATCTTTTCGGCTAACGCCGCTTTTCCTGCTGGAGAGTTGGGGCTGAACGTAGTCGGGGATCCATTTATCCAAAGAACCTTTATTCTGTTCCTTTTTTATTTTGCGCTGAAGTTCATGGATATTAGTTGTTATTTGAAGCAGATAAAAGAGCAAGAAACTTCTTAGCAAGACAACAGGGGGCATAATTAGAGCTAAATTAATTAGAGCTAAAAATTAGAGTTGGTCACAACTTATCTTTTAAAAAATATATCACAAGGCACAGAAGTCTAGCTCGTGTCTTTTTGGCATTATGCCAGTTGTTGCCGCTGTGAGATCACAGCCGTCTCTCACGTCTCGTCTAGGTGGTCCAAAATTAACCAATTTTTGGGAAATTATTCTTTTTTAAAAAACTTTCTATAGAAACTAGCATGTATCATATATTATTTGAAAGCTCTAATTCTTAGCATCATTAATACATTCAGGATTCTCTGGTTAGAGCTTATCTTTGGCCCTTACTGGCCTACGGGATGAGCTCGCAGCGAGCACCTACCGCAGTCTGCCATTCCATCTCTTAGCCCTCGAACCAATTCTTACTTCTTAACCCTCTAAGAAGTAAGAATTCGTTCGGGAAAAACAAGAAATACGATCAAATTTGTGCATAGTTTATCAAAATGAATTGAATTCAATACTTCGAAACCAAATCGACAATCTAAAAGTGCCTTAACCAGCAGAACCAGGGACGCGTATTTTACTAGTCACCGCAAAATGGTGGTTTGCAGCAAGTTATGAGCCCGTTTTAACGATGAATTTGTAAATGCTCGGTTGGCACTCGTTTTAAGGGACTTTTTAGAGCGAAAGCGGCGCCGCGCACTTTCTAAAGCGTGGATGCGCTACCGTACCTCACACGAAAATTCCCCTTTTGCCATTCTTTTCATTTTCCTTCATTCCATGATGGAGCCGGAAGCTTTGTCCGGTTTTTATGCTGAGTCCCGCTACGTTTTCTTTCCCCTTCGTAAAATCTATTGTGTTTTTGTAGCACGTTTTTAAAGTAGTCTCTCTCCCCTCGTTCGTTCTCTCCTTTTCATATTGTTGGCCCATAGTTTGTTGTTTAAAATTCTAATACGGTTTTCTTTTCGGCTGCTTCCTCTCCATTGTTTTAAATCCGTTCAAACATGCGTATAAACTCAACTTAACCAATTCCTTTTAACTAAAACACGAAGCTAAATAGTTGTGTTCTTTTAAGGGCATCTTTGATTGTTGATCTGGAAAATTTAAGCTGTGAAGGATTTTTTGGATAAAATTTAGCTTTATCTAAGTTTGGTCGCTTCTAATTCTTTTTTTACACATTTTTCGGTGGTTTTATGATTTATTGAAGTCATTTTTAGTATCAGAGACAATTTATTGGACTGTTTGATATGGGTTTTACATTGAAAAATGTTTACTGCTCTAGATTAACCTAAAAAAGTGGTTTTGGTAACAAAAGTGACTTCAGTAAATCATACAAATGTTAATTCCAATGACGTCCTTTTATTTTCAGATCCGAGAATGCCGGTTGTAACGCGCGCGCAAAAACGAAAGCGAGAACCGCAACCAACGAAGTTTCAAGATTTACCATTGGAGCTGCTGAAGGAGATCGCACGCCATCTCGGTGTGAAAGACGTTCTGAAATTGATGATAGTGAATAAGAGGCTCTACTCGAGCTATGCAATGGATCAATCGATCGTTTTTGGAAAGCACGTCGCTGTGGTTGCCCTGGGACATACCTTCGCTGGGATCAAGAAGTTCGTCGATTCTCCGTCCTTTCAACTGAACCCAACTCTTCTTCCTTTCGTCAAACGGATCGATTCATGCGACCAGTTGCTCATCCCTTTCTATGCCGAACCGACCGGTTCGCTCCTAAAGCAGTTGAAATCCGTGAACCATCTCGATTTCAATGTTGACAGTGAGGAATATTGCCTCAACTTCCTCAACAATTTTCGGGGATCGGTCAAAAATAGCGCAGAACTGAGCATCTCCATCGGGCCAATTGAACAAGATCAAGCAATGAAAGAGCGACTTGGCAAATTCATCGAAAGCCAATTGAACGGATGCGAGAAGGTCACTCTGACCCCGGGTCTCAGGCTCTTTGAGGGTTGCTTCTACGTCTATCACGAGGCCATGATGAAAACACAACTCAAAATGATTCAAATTGAGGCTCCTCCTGCCCCCGAATTTGAACAAATCCTATACTTGATTGTCAATCAAGGAATTCCGAGTAAGAATTCTGAAGCGTGGATTCACATTGAAGAGGAAGGCGACGACGGCGACGACGGCGACGACGAAACGGATGCGATTCGTGCCAGAGTCGGTGATTGTCTTTCACAGGCGCAAGGACTCCAAAGAGTCGATGATGCCGAAAATCACTTCGCACTCGTTTCTCGTGCAAACGAGCTGCTTAGAGAAACATACGAGGATGCTGATTGGATGTTCAACAAGGATGCTGATTGGGTGTTCGACCAGAATACTTCGTGTTTTCGCCGCCGAATCGACCCAGTGACCAGTTGCATCTACGTGTTTCGGTCCGATCCTCAGCTTCTATTTTTGGCCTTCTACATGCCGTCTCAATGCAGTAATCTGTAAAGGAATGAGATCTTGTAGCCATGTCAGATCTGCCCTATATTTAAATCTTTTTGAATCTGTGTTTCCTATTAGTAGTTTTACTGTACTATTTTGAGTTTTTCTATTATGGCAATATGTTGTGTCTATGATTATCTGAATCGCTTTTATCCGCCCTCTGAATAAAGCATATATATAAATAGAGTTTCTAGAATATGGAATTTGTGGCCAAAGCATACCTTTGAATCTAACTATTATTTTACTTCTAAAAGACACAAATTGGCTAAATTTTTCAGAAATACATATGCTTGCTCCATATGCAAAAATCGTGAATTTGGTCAGCTAGTTTGGCCTCCTTCCGTTCCTAGGCACCATTTTTAGAATGGAAATTGATTAATATTAGCTTTTTAGAGCTTTTTAAAACGCGAAAAAGGTGCGCTAATGGGCCGGATAGGCCAACAAAAGGTGCCCGCATTTGTCCCATTCCCGAACCACTAAAAATGATTAAAAAATCGTAGAAATTGAAGAATCAATTCATTCTATTCAAATTCGAACTTATTAAATGAATGAATGATAAATCTGCATTTAAGCACTATCCTCAAAGAGATGCTAGCCAAAGCGCCGAGTTCTTTTTGTGCCAATTTTATTTGCGCCGATTATCATTTGTATCGAGTATCATTTACGCCAAATTTGCGCTTATGAAAATCACTATGATAAATCACTTTCCCCCAACTTCTAACTAACCTTTTTTTCAGTTTTCTGCTTCACAATTTTAGTTCTCACTGCTTTCAATTCGAAAACACGTTTAAATATCTATACAGACCCCAAAGACAGTAATTTTTGTGTCCCCAATTGAACTTTTTACTCTCTATTTCGATCTTATGCCATTTTCAGAGCTGATCAAGCGGCAAAATAGCGAACGACGGGAAAAAACGGAAAAAAAAGATAAATGGTCAATCAGAGTTGGTAGGAAAGTATTTTGAAAAGTCCAAATTTGGCGCAAATCATTTGGCGCTTTTGCTAGCACCTCAAAAAATTGCGACGCCAAAAAAAACAGCTTTGGCACTAAGACCACCCTTGAGCCTCTTTTCCTTTTTCAGAAATTTGAGTTGAAATGGGGAACTTTTTTTGAACACCCTGTAGATCACCACTACTTACAAATTGGTTAACTTCGCCCAACTCCACAATGAAATAAGCATTGCACATCGAAAAAGCCGATTGCTGGGATGGTGGCTTGTTGTAAGGTTGGTTTGGATTTAAATATAATTGGATCTAACTGAAAACAGATGCAAAAAAGTATCATTTTAGAACGTTGGTGCGTCAAACTTCGGCTTCTGCAAGCTCTTTGTGCAGATGACAGCCTTGGACTGAAGAATGCACGATTCTTTTGTCTTCTGGGTGAATGTTTCTTTAATTTAAATATAACAAGTGCAAATTTGGTTCTGAACTCATTGATTAGGCACCTAAAAGAACCGCATTTTTTGCTCTCTGAAATATCAACAAACGGCTCTTATCCAAAGAGGGTCTCATTTTTCTCAAATTACTTCATTGACTCAAGATAATCCTTCCGTCTATCAGATATTATTATTCAAATTAATGCTAATCTTTTTGTGTTACATATATTTGTGCTCGGCGATTGTTGAAGTTGATTTCACAAAGAATGGGGATTCGGGTAGGCAAGAGTTCAAGCAAATCACTTTTTCCTCAACCTAATAGCAACAAATATTTTGCTTATCTCCAGAAACGTTTAATTTCGTTTATTTCAAAAATTTTCAGAAGAATACTCAGCTTACATGAACAATGCCCGAAAAGTGATGCACGAGTTGTTCACAGTGAGAGCCTACAGTAAACACCAAGCTCCATTGTACGAGCCGATGCCCGAGAATTATTCAAGTTTGAAACCACGAAAAAGATCTAAACGACAAGCATTTAGCCAGCGAGACTCCACGAATGAAAATCAATTATATGCTGACTTATCTGAAAGTTTTTGATTTGGTAAGGAAAATGATGAAAATTGAACTAAATTGACCATTTTAAGGATGCAGAGAAGCAAATGCTCAGCTCGAGAATGGAAATGACAATTGTGAGTGGATAAAATAAAAAGCTGACTTGTTTTCGAGAGAAATCCTAAGAATCATGATCAGTAAACGAACTAGAGGCCTTGAAAGCAAAGTAAATCAAGTCAAAATCCTTCCTTCCTTTGGTGGCTTGAGTTTAGGTCCTTCAGTTCAACCCAAATATTTTTGAAGTCTATAAAGCATTTTAAAAATCGAGCCATTGCATGTGTAAGCCTAATAACCAGAATTCAGAGTTGGAGAGATCCCCGGTTGGCGTGGGATGTGAACGAATTTGCTGGAGTCAAATCCATTCTCACCACCACCGATGTAATCTGGTTACCCGATTCGACCTTCTCGAATTCGTGAGTGTGCTAGGCACAAAATATAGAAATGATCTAAACTTTAACAAACAGCTTACAATTGCTTTCAGTGCCAAGCTGGAGCAAGTGAATGCACAGGCGCCGAAATTTGTACGAATCTTCAGCAACGGAACTATTCGACAAGGCACAGCCTATTACGCACAAACCACTTGTGACATTAGTGTGAGTTGTAATTGTTGAGCTAACAAGGGAAACAGTAAGATCAGGGCTACAAGGGAAAGGCAACATTAGGATTTGGTCAAATGAGATGAGCCATAGACCATTCGATGCAGAATTTCACGCCGATTCCGAAGCTGCTTTCCGTTTCTGCAAAATGGCTTCCGATAAAAAATAACATACGTATAACATAGCTGTTTGAAGTTTTAGATTCGGTTTTAGATTTAGAATGAATGCGAGAATTTGGAGCTAAATAGGGATTCCTTTATAAGGGTTCTCACACGAACATGACTTGATGGTTTAGTGAATACAAAGCTTGCATACGAAACGATCGTGTGTGTACACAGGGAACAGAAACAAAACAAAAGCAAGCAAATAACACAAAACAAAAGTTTTGCCAAAAAGGAATCGAACTCGAGCAAAAGCGGTAGTGCCCGTTTTTGTATGCAACCGTTTTATCCACTAGGCCATCAAGCTATCAAGCCAGAACCCTGAGAGAACCCTTATAAAGCTAATCGGCTATTCGGCTTCAAATTTTCGCATTTTCGCAAAACTTAAAACACCTACCGTAAATACTGTAATAGTACCCCACCGCACATCCGCGCGAAATAAGGCAAAAAAAATCGTTTTCTATAGGTTTTTACGTTTGAATAGCCGATTGACGCAGAAAAATGTGCTGAATCCGAAAATAAAAGAATTTTTGAAATCCCTTTGACAAATTTTTTAAAAATCGAATTATGTGATAACCAGAAAGCACATTTTTATTTTCAAAAGGTTATAACTTTTTATAGGGTTTATCAATTTTTATGCTTTTGGCATCAAAAGATAGAGAAAAACCCGTAGAATAAAACTTGCGGTTTACATTTTTGTTTTAGGCTTTTGTTTCCAAAATTTTGCTCCGACAATAAAATATGGCTGAAATTTAACACAGTAAAATCACTAAAACTCGATTTTTAAAAAATTTGTCGAAGGGATTTCAAAAATTCTTTTATTTTCGGATTCAGTACATTTTTTTGCGTCAATCGACTATTCAAACGTAAAAGTCCTATAGAAAACACATTTTCGCGCGGATGTGCACCCCCCTCGTACAGTCGCGGAGTCGCAAAAGTTTTTTAGTATTTCATTTTTTTCAAATACTTTCAAAAAATGCTTCTTTGGTATCAAAAAATAGCTGAGATTCAGGGCTATTTTTGATACCTAAGCGCGTATTGTAGCATAAACCAGTGTCGAGAAAACCTCGTTTAAAGCTAGACTACGCAACACTCCGCACCGTCACTATGGGGGTGGGGTCCTATTACAGTATTTACGGTATGTTATACGCATGTTATTTTTTATCAGAAGCCATTTTGCAAAAGCGGAAAGCAGATTCGGGATCAGCGTGAAATTCTGCGTCGAATGGTCGATGGCTTATTTCATTTGACCACATCCTAGTATTGCCTTTCCCTTGTAAGCCTGATTGTTCACCCCATTTCACAATCTGATTCTGATCTATCAAGTTTTAACTTGATGACAAGCTTTAGGCTAACACCTTCCCGTTTGATCGTCAAAATTGCACTCTTCCCATACTATCGCTCAACATGGAAATGTAAATCTCGAGTTATTGAAGGTAAATCTAAATTTCAGGAAATGGATCGATCTCAAGTTAGATGTCCTCAGTGATGGAGCACAGATTTGGGTTGTTCGTTTTTCACTTTTATTTACAGGGTGATCGGAAATTATCGCCGCGCACTTTTTCCTCTTTATCTCAGCGCGCAGAGCACGAATTCACAAACTCTTTTTTTAAAAGAAACTAAACATAATCTGGTCTGGGTAGTTTCTTGGAAATAGCTCTGGATGCTCTCAGTGTTGAGCATCAAGCTGTCAAAGTTGGGCCTCCGAGCCGACGTGACACCCTTGTTGGGAGAGAACTTCAATCTCGCTTTTTTCGTATTTAGGTGGATTTTGGTCGAAAGATTGACGAATTTTAATTAAATTAAACATTTTTCTATGAGAATATTATCAAAATGCCTCCGCAAAAACCTTTTTTTTGATTATCCAAATCTTGTTTGAACGGCACTTTTTTTGTGAAGAAGATGCGAGCTTTTACCTCGTGGAATCAAGATTTTCGGTTTTTGTGATCACTTTGCTTAAAGTTTTCTGAAAAACAAATATCATAAGCTACTTTTAACATCGAAAAACTTAAGTACGGGTCTCGTATTTCCATGTGAGGGGCCAATTTCCTCCCAATAAGGGTGTGTGCCACGTCGACTCGGAGGCGCAACTTTGACAGCTTGATGCTCAACACTGAGAGCATCCAGAGCTATGTCCAAGAAACTCACCTGACCAAATTTTGTCTAGTTTCTTTAAAAAAAAAAGAGTTTATGAATCCGCGCTGAGATAAAGAGAAAAAAGTGCGAGGCGATAATTTCCGTAACACCTCTTCTTTTGACCTTTTTAGGGAAATGGGGAATGGATCGTTGTCGAGCTTTTGCCGATCATTTTCCCACCCGAAGGGACTATGGAGATTGTGAGTAACAGTAAATTTCGGGTCTAGGCCAAACCAGGATCAAATTAGGACCAAGACCAGAATGAGGCCATGACCAAGATCAGGGCTAGGTCAGGAGCAAGACCAGAGCTAGGTCAGGACCAGGATCAAGCCAGGACCAAGACCAGAATTAGATCTAGGGATTAGGTCAGGGTCAGGGGCAGACAAGATCCAGTTTGGGACTAAATCCTATGACCAAACCAACAGAAGTCCAAGGACTAAGTCAGGGCCAGGTCAGGACAAAGGCGGACCAGGATCAGGGCCAGGTCCATCTTGAACAAGACTGCTGAAATCTTGAACAAGTCAATCCTCCCTTTTCCAGGTCGGTTTCAGTCTCATCATCAAGCGTGTCCCCAATTTCTATGTCTACGTGATCGCTTTACCGTGTTTCCTCCTCACGATGCTCTCCGTTATTGGAATGTTTTGGTCGCAGAATTTCAAGAAACAACAGCTAGAAAAGGTTGGTTTTTCCTAGGTAAATCCTTCAGGTTTCCATTTATTATTTATAAAATACTTGTCATATCCATTCTTTAGCTGAGCATTGGTTTGACAAGTCTTGTTTCAATGACTGTTCTCCTCGAAATGTTGGCAACAGCGATTCCAAAAACCGAAGTTTTTCCACTATTGGGTGAGATTTGAGAATCTCTAGCAGTTGTCAAACAGAGAACATGCAAAATAAAGTAAAGAACAAGCTCATTAGTCTTTGTGAAGAGTTCAAAAGACCTAAGCCAAGACCTAGTGATGGTGGTTTGGTCCTTGGTGCTTGAGCCATAACAATATGTATCAGCAAGGCCTCAAGAATGAAATTACCTTATTTAGGTATCTACGTGGTTTGCTGTGTCGGCATTATCACATTAGCTTGTATGACTGTTGTCATTTACTCACAAGCAAGTCCCGTCAAACTTGCTAAAGTTGCTGAAAAGGAGAAGCGAACGAAAGAGGATGAGTTGACGAAAAATCGGTGGGAAAAATCAATGCGACTTTTTACCTATTAGAACATGACTCGTGTTACAGTTTTAACATCATTTTTGACCTTTTCAGTACCCAACTTCTTGCCGATTCGCTGAAAGGAATCGTTTGTCGTTGGAATTTCTTCCTACAGCTTTGCTTTCACACGCTTAATATTGTCGGTTTTGCTGTGTTTTTGTCATTTTGGAAATGAAACAGAAGCTAGAATAAGTATCCTTGTAAAAGATGCTTACTCAATTTTTTTAAAAACAGGAATACGATGGTTAGTATCATAGAAAACATATTTCAATTGCTTTATTGAAATCAATCAATAACTATGATATTCCGGATAGATATAATATTCCGAATAACATAATTCATTACCACTCTTTGTTGTAAACCATAGATAGCAATAATGATTATCCGGTGTCAAATTTAACCAGTATAGTCGCCATTTTACAATGATTGAGGAAAAAAAGTGAGGAATTGCCCTTTTCCGTATTTGTAGGCTTTCAGCTTGAGTTTCTTTTGTGATAATTGTGTTTATCAATCCAACAGAAATCTTTAAACTTTTTGCCAACTTGCCCTGAGATTGTGCATTGTGCTACGCAATCGCTCCCGCACTCTCTTGATGTTCTTGATGGGGTGATCGTTGTTGGTTTACTTCCCCTTTCTGAACGATCCTGACTTGCTTCCAGGGATTTGTAGCGATTAATCGTTACAGAAGCAAGCAATTTTGCAACCATCAAACGGTGTGAAATTTCGATCTGCTTTTTTTCGAATCCTTTCAAATGCAAGTTGATGATCGAATTGTGATGTTGGGCTTTCTTCATTTTCTAAATATGAAAAACAAATTGTGAATAAAATCTTGTGAACAGAACATAAAACAATAGAAAAACATATACAAAACCAAAAAAAAATCTATCAATATTATGATGCTTACTGAGTAAGAAAGGCGTGAGGAAGTAAGGAAGTCAGGAAGTAAGTGTTGAACACCCTGTATCTGATCGAACTTTTAACGCTGGTTCCGAATTCGATCTTAGCTTTGCCAGTGGGGCGCTGTAGCGCAAGATATTTGACCCCGATTTGTCTATGTTTAAAAGTGTTCTTTATAATAATCAGCTTTTGAATCAAGGTTATTTGGAGTAGAAAAATTTATGTCGAGGAAAGTCAATTTTTGTGAGCATTTTCAATCAAAAACTGATTCCAAAAGAGAAAAAAAGGGCTTTAGACTTGAAATTGTTTGCAAAATACAGTACAAAATATTAAAATTCACTTGAAATTTTGAAAAAATAGATGACCTTTTGATAAATTCCGAGTCAAAAGAACGGGAAAACATAAAATTACAGGGTGACCAAGAAATACCGCAACAACGTCGTATTATGTTATGAGCCCCATTTCACTTTTTGCTTACCTGTTTTTATGGTTTTTGTGTATTTTTCTTATTTGATGGTATGATTACTAACTTTCAATACATTAGTATGGTTGTTTTCAGGGATGGTGAAAGCGTCTCCACATCGACAATCGACCCTTGAGCTCAAGCGGTGGCGTGTTCAGGCGAGCGAGATCTCAAAGCGCCATATTTGGTTAAAAGCCAGGCCTTTTGTGTGTTGCGGTAATTCTTGGTCACCCTGTAGACTCGGTACTATCATTTCTTCCATCAAAACCCAATCATTTCTTCCATCAAAACTTGCCAAAATAAAAGGTTGTGCCAGGGTTTTTAGTTTAAGATATTTTCCTTTAATTTTAACCATACAAAAGTTTAATAGATGCCTTGATTGAAAAATTTGCAGATTTTGATTACAAATTCAGATTCCCCATTCGATTTTCTATCGAATGAACTAGGTTTTGTTTCAAAATCCCACGGTGACCTGGTACTCTTCCTTAGTAAGAAAATATATTTAACCGGAATTGATCGAAAGGAAGGTCCTCTCCCTTGTCAGGAACATTGACCGACACTTTTCACAAGTGAATTAAATTTTATTAGTCATTAAAAGAAATTTAGATTTTGTGCAACTCAAAACAGTAAGTGAATGGTGTAGAGGAAACTTTTTCTATCCGAAACTTTCTTTTCTTTTTCTATTCTTTTTTTGCGAAACGCCCCCACTGGTCACGGTATCGGGTGAAAGTGTTCCCAGCCCTTGTCGTGTACTGTTCAGGACGAAGATTTGATGACCCGTGGGATGGAGATGGTGATGAACGAAAATTTGATGACCCGTGGGATGGAGATGGTGATGAACGAAAATTTGATGACCCGTGGGATGGAGATGGTGATGGAGAATAGTAAATCGAGGTGCTGCTAAAAGATGGAGAGTAATGACTGCGCATCGCTGCAGCTTGGGCAATCTCAATGCGTCTTTGCTCCTGTTGACGCTGAGCCTCGATGCGTTGAGCTTCAATGCGTTGAGCTTCAATGCGTTGCTGCTCCTGACGAAGACGTTCAGCTTCACGCTGAAATTTGTAAACTTATCAACTCTCAACAAAGTCCTAAAAGCTTGAACGTAAAATCCACTCAGAAAAAATTACATTACCCAGCTTTCAAAATGAGATCAGCACAATTAACTCACTTGATTCTAACCTTTTCAAACGATAAAGCAAATAATTTCAAAAGCTTTTGCAAGCCTTAAGGCAAAACCTTTTCAAATGTGCTCACATGTTCAAAACCAGACGCCTAACTTTCCTTAGAAAACTTTGGCTTTTTGAAAACTCAACCGAATCTGACCTGTTGCTCAAGTTGTTGTTGTCGAATTTTCTCTTCATCAATTCTCCTCTTTTTCTCGATATCCTCTCGTTCTCTTCTGAATTTCTCTTCTTGTTCAGCTCTGTCTCGTGCCAATCGCTCTTGTTCTTCTTTATTTTTTTGCTTTGCCAGCTTGTCTTCCTCCAAAAAACGAGCTCTTTCCGCTTCAATACGGCGATTTTCAATGGCCAACTTCGCATTCTGTTCAACCGCTTGCTTGTGCTCGGCATATCGTGCCTGAATAATTAAAAAATAGGCTTTACCTTTAATCAGATTCAAGAAAACTTTAGAAGAGTTTTTATGCCTTTAGAAGAGTTTTTATGCCTTTAGAAGAGTTTTTATGCATTTAGAAGAGTTTTTATGCCTTTAGAAGAGTTTTTATGCTTTTAGAAGAGTTTTTATGCCTTTAGAAGAATTTCTAAGCAACTAATGGCCAAAAACTAAATTCACAGCTTTGCTGGATCCCCAATTTTCAGTGTTAGATAGTTATTGTGGTGAATTTAGAATTCGACTACACTTTGTTTTACAATTTACCTCAAAATAAGCCCGAAGATTGTCACGATTCGCTTGCACCGAAATATCAGAATTCATTGTCGGTCGGTTTTCCCAAACTTTCATCACCGCATCGACGCTTTCGGTGTGAAATCTGTGCAGAATTTCCATCACCGCCAAGTTCGGTTCGGCCCCAGTGATTTTCTGTGAAAGAAAAGCTGATCAAAGAAAAAGAAAAGCTGATCGTTTCTCTTTTTTACCTCTTTCATTAATGAATCATATTCATTTTTGGCTTTCGTTTCAGCAACTCCGTTCATCACCTCTGCGGTCGCTTCCAGAATCGTTTTCACCTTTGGCAACTTGTCACTGTTGAAGATCTTCATGTAAGTCTGAAAAAATAGCCCCAAATTTTCTTTTAATTGAATCCTCTTTTAGCCTGTGCATTGAAAATACTCACTCTGAAAAGTTTCATCAATTCTCCACACGAAAGCTCTTCTCCTTGCACCGTTTTCGCCTCCAAAATATCCTCTTCGAAGTGAGAAACAACGAAAGATTGAAGATGTTCCTCGAAATCCGGCTCGACTTCTGTAAATAAATAGTTCAACTTTGACAGGTTGACAGGTTATTGAGTTTCTAACGATCACTCACCACCAAACACTTTATCCGAGTTGTTGTTTGCGACACGACGACCTGGATGTGGCATCAAGAAAGCCTCCAACGACTCAAAGCTAGCTTTGATGCTTTCACGAAGCTTTTGCAGTTGTTTTCCTTGTTTCGGCTTGATTGCTAGCACATTTTGGAGGTATTCATTTCCTCCCTCATAACCATAATCGAACTCCTCCGAATTCGGCCAGTCTCGGATGAGGAAGAGAAGCTTTTGAAATGGAGCCACTTGATGGCGATTCTCGTCTTGTGTCGAGCTTTGTGCAAGTTGGGCAAATTCAGTGAAAAGTCGAAGATTGCTTAGATCATCTTCTTGAATCTGTTGGCTCACGTTGACAATTTGCACCGATGAGAGAAGGGTGCTCAACGCGAAAATCGTAGATAGATCATTCATTGTCGTTTTGTGATCGAAAGTCCCTTGAGTGTCCATTAAAAGGAGGACGATCTAAAGTTGTTTTTGCAATTTCCTCTTTTTTTAGCTTCTGCTAACCAAGAACTACAATAAAAGGAGCTCAATTTTCGCTTTTGATTCTCATTTCTCACCTCGTCTCCATGTTTGTCTCTCAAAATGAACGGTTGACTCCACAGGAAAATCCCGCTTGTGTCCCGCTTTGAGCCGGATCGCCAATGAAATTTGTCCAACGGCGTTTCCGCAGTCAACCACTCGACTCCATCTTTTCCCTCACTTAAACTCTCCAGATAGTTGACGAAAAAATTGAGCATGTACGATTTTCCTTTGCGAAATGCGCCCGCAATCGAAATCACCGCCACCTGAAAGTTTTTGTTAAAAAAATCTGATTGTGGGACCTTTTATACGCACCCCGCCCCTTTTGCCATTGGCAATCTAACTTTGAGCTCAAATATCTTGAAGTTGGGCCGTCCAATTTCAATATTCTTGGTATCATTGAATGCCCCAAGTCTTTCTCTTTCGATTGGTACAAAAACCATGTAAATTGGACAGCTTAACACCGAGAAATTTGAGTTCAAAGTTGGATTGCCAAGACAAAGGGGGCGAGGCGCGTATAAAAGGTCCTACAATTGCCCAGCCCCTTTTGCCATTGGCAATCTAACTTTGAGCTCAAATATCTTGATGTTGGGCCAATTTAAATAGTTTTTGTATCAATAGAAAGAGAAAGACTTGGGGCATTCAATGATACCAAGAATATTTAAATTGGACAGCCCAACACCGAGATATTTGAGCTCAAAGTTAGATTGCCAATGGCAAAAGGGGCGGGGCGCGTATCAAGTGTCCGATAAATAAGAGATCTTGGTGCAAACAAACCTTTTTATTAACCAAATCGCTTCGACCGAGTATTTTCATCAATTCCGTATCATTCAGCTTGTATGATGTCTTTGTCTTGGATGAGTGAAGACTCGACGATTTCACTTCTTCTAGGGTGACCACCGGCACAGCAAATGGGCGATTGTTGGCGGGTTTCGTTGAAGCGGGAGACATTCTGGAAAAGTGAAAAGTGATTTTGGTAGCGATGGCAAAGTAATTGGGTAACACGGGATTAACGGCATCAAAGATAGAGTAATATCATGTTATGAAATGCTAGTTATCAAAGTCTTGCGGTAAAATGACCAGAAACTTTAGCGATTCAGCAACAAATGAAAAAGAAGAAGAAACGAGAATCAAAAGGTGTCTTATCAAGAAGAAAAATGGCTTCTCTTTTGGATTTATGACAGCTTACCGCCCTCTAAATGCCAAAAAATAAGATAATAAAGGTTTTCTTGGAAGTGTTGGCCTTTCCTGCAAAATCGAATTCATGAAAATAAAAAAGCTTCGAGAATAATGAATGGAATTAATACTTATCGTCTTTCTCACTTTGAGGAGAATAATAATCTTTATAAACACTTTGAATCTTTACAGATAGAAACAAAAATGTGAGAAAGGCGACAAAGAAAAGCAAAACGTTTTATCGACAATTGAATGGGACATTTAAAGAACATACAGGGGCATACAAGGGATTCTAACGTTTAGATTCTAGTGTCCTATTAATATTTAGAATCTTTATGTGGAGGGATCAGCTCTACTACAAAAATGTGCAAATTGGGTTGTTAAATTCCGTTCTGGGGATTCTTCGGAGGCCAGGAGAGGGATCATTCAGCAGTCCGACTGGATAAAGCCAAATTGCTCGAAATTCTTCAAACCAAAAAAGGTTTTCTTTTCGGGAAATAGCAGAAGCGTTAAGTTGATCATATCATCAATACTCGAACATTGCATACACTTGGATTTTTGTAAAATTTTGTTTTTAACTAAGTTGTAGTGAATACTAAAAATGTTGCAATTAGATTTTTGAATTATTGATACGAGTTATTTGTACTTGTAGTGCGCCGGCTTTTGTACTTTTGTACTTGCAGTGCGCCCGCGATGGCTTTTGCATTCTAGCTCATAGTACCAAAGCTTTAATCAAGGCTTGGGATGAGATCGACATTGCGTACCTGCGGCGAAATGTCGTTGCGTTCCCCAAGCGTCTTCGCCAGTGTATTCAGAAGAAAGGAAAATTGAAAAGCTTTCATTTTTTGTTGATCTTTAAAATAAAACATCATTTAAAATAGTGATATTTGATATATTTATAAGCGTTTCAAGGTGCCCCCATAATTGTTTGTCACCCTGTTTTGTTAGCACGACATTTGTTAGCTTTTTTACGCTCAACCTTGACAGTTTTACGCATTTTCCACAATAAACGAAGCAATAAACATGTCATTGGTTCAGTTTTGCCAAATTTTTCCGACTTTGCCCTTTTCTAGTAGTCGACAGCTGCCTTTTCCCATCTTTTTTTCTGATTTTTCTCTTCCCATCTTCTCCATGATATCGACAACGCCTGTCGTTCATTGTATTGTTTTGTTTGCGCTATATTTGCTAACGTGATGGCTTGGGTAGCTTTGTGAGCAATCATCTATTGACTTTTACACAACAATCTCAAGTTTCTATCAGATTCTTCAACGATGAATGAGATTGGGGTAAAGTTTTAAGAAATTTTCCGCTTTATTCTTTATTTTCAGCAAGGTTGCTCTCAAAATGAGACGCTGTGGCCGAGTAATTTCACGAAATGCCAGGTTGGCTTTGGTTTTGAAGCAAATGTTTAATTTGCATTTACATACAATTTGCACTTAAGTAATTTTCGTCAAAAGCATCCTCATTTTGGCTTGATTTGAATCTAGCATTTGAGCCATTTAAGTATTTTTGTCGCAAAAGCAAAAGCAAAAGACCTTCCCTTTCATGGGGAACAAAATCGGGCTGAGAATTTTCGCGCACTTTCAAATCTTGGTACTTTGAACTTTGTACTTTGAAGTTAGCTTTAAAAACTTTTTATTCAGCTATGCGAACGACCGAATAAATTGCCGGATAAGCTTCGTTTCCTTCGAGTTTATCGCCTTCATCAACATGCTCTCACTCATATGGATGCATCGTTCTTTTCGTGTTCACGTGAGTTGGAGTGACAAAATCTAGTCAGGACTGATAAAACGATTACTCTTTAAGTTTGTTTCAAATAAGGTTGTTACCTCGACACTATTGATGGATCCTTTTGACACCTTTCGGATTGGACAGAGAGAGTGCCCTACATTCCAATCTAAAAAACTAAAAACTCTAAAAACTTTGATGCCACATATCTGGCGATTGAGACGTCCGCAGAAAAAACTAAAAACGGATTCGAATTCCCCGTGTCAAACTCTACTAGGGTAGCATTCTAGAGGCTTAAACTCCACCTTAAGTTGGTGCCTCTCCCTAGTTAGACCTGCCTGTTAGACCTGCCTACTTGGAGTAGTGTTGACGTTGTCTTACAATACTGGCCTACAAATCATTGACCATATTCATTGATATTCATTGATTGATATAACCATATTTCTCAAGAACTCTAACCAATCCATTTGCCCATTTTCAGTGTGTTTCTATCAAGGAAAATCTCGTCACACTGTTCAACGACATCAACGAAAAAAGCATGACAAAGTGCATGAGAAAAATATGAAAATTGTGGATTTGAGGTGAGCCTTGAATTTGTTTGACTCTTAAATGCAATTCATTTACAGCAAGAACGAACCGGGCAGAAGACAACTCTTCGAAATGACCAAGAGATGTTTCCCGGATTATGCACCAGAATTGACACAATATTACTATTCGCAAGGGTTGAATGATGGACGGAAAGCGAATAATGTGGTGAGTGGGAAGGTTGAAAGCTGGCTGGGTACTGGGCTACAAAAAGCTTTGTTACTTGGCGTTTATTGTTTGATTTTCGTTAGCTGATCAAATTCAGACTGCTTCAAAGCCACCACCAAACGATGACAAGAGAGCCATTTTGGTGCCAGCACCGTCGAATCAAACATATCAAACAGGAGGAGTGGTGGGTCGAGAAAAACAGGATTTAACTGAATTTGGGAATTGTAAGACATTTATTACAGAATTAGATAAAATTAGGAATTGTTAGACAGTTATTGTACAGGGTGGCCGCAAAGTATAGCGACAGCTTTTGGAAAAGTAGCTGGGAAGTGTTTTTGGAAAAGTAACTTGGAAATGTTTAATTTATTTCAAAAGTGGCAAATGTTATATAGAAAATTGTAGCCCTGATTCTTGGCAATATTTATCGACCAAAAGCTTTCCAATTGGACTTATAGAATACATTTTACAAGTGCTTGAATGATGAGTTAAATCAGTGCTACATCTCTCCAGCGAATCTGTCATTTGACCGCTTTTTTCTATTGTTAAAAAATGCTTTTCAATATTTTTTTAATGCAAAAATAGCGTTTAACATCAATTAATAACATTAAGAATCACACTTAACTGTTTTGGCATCACAAAATTTAAGAAAATGTCAAGATCCTTTTGGAGAAACAGGGAAAAAGGGAAAAATTGAGTACTTTTGTTTGCGTATCTCGTGATATCAGCTCTTCTATCGCTATAAATTGTTAAAAATAATTTTTTAAATAAGATTACCACAAATTTAACTAAAAAGCTTTTCCGAATAAGATTTTTTAACGTAGAAAAGTAGCCAAATGATAGATTCGCTGAAGAGATATCGATTAGCGCTCATTCAAGCGCTTTTTAAATGAGTTGTATAAGTCCAATTCAAAAGCTTTTAGTATGTATATGTAGCCAAGATTGCGGACTTCAAATTCCTATATAACACTTGCTACTTTCAAATAAAATAGATTTCCAGATACTTTTCCAAAAAGTTTCCAGTTGTCGCCATACTTTGCGGTCATCTTGTACTGAAAAAAGTACTTTCCAAGAAATCTCAGGCTGGCGTTTTAATTTGTGGTTAAACTACAGTATTCCTTCTTTTTATCCATTCGAATTGATGGGGTACGGTAGTTTTACCGGGCTTTTACCAGGCTTTCTAGGATCAGCCTGGGATTTTCTCTTAAAAGGTTACAAGTAGTAAAAAGTACACTTCAAGACAGACATAGCGAGTTCAAAGCTGAATATTCAGACTCTAGTTTAGTTCAAATACAGCAAAGTACTAAAGCAAAATACTGTAACAGAATGCCTGATAGAGTCAGTATACTAAAAAGTACCACAATATTCTTACATTCACCTCCTTTCCAGCCAATGATGAACTTCCGATACGATGGACAGAATGCTGTTGGTGGAAATGATTACAATGGACAATTCCCGTTTCAAACAATCCAAACACAACAACAATCAACGTCTAATCAACAAGTAAATTACTCAAATTCTCTAGAAATCCCAATATTTCTAGGCTTTTGATGCATCTCAAGGATTGAATCTTCCTTTTAATGATGATCTGAGAAGTTTGCTGAAAAGAGAAAAAGAATTGGAAACCGAAAATAAAAACCTGAATGAAGCGCTGAAGAAATTAAGTCAAAAATATGATGAGGTAAAGAGAAATTGAAAGTTTTCGAATATTTAGCCATTTTAGACTGTGCTTGAGTTGGAAGCTGAAAAAATGAAGAACAAAAATACATCATAGCAAAGATTTTATGCTCACTTTTCTCTGAATACCACAATCAAGTTGGTTTTCGATTTATTTCTACACTTCTCTTTCAAATCATTTTTCTTCTAAATAAGTTTGCTTTTCCTGGTCGGGTTTCACTTTTTTTGATTGTAATAAATTTTCTACAAGGATTTTCAAGTATTCGAACCTTTTAACAGTCAGAATTTTGTTGTTAAATAGAAGAATTTGTTGGTTTGTTGTTTTAGAAAAAGACTCTTTCTTAAAGTTTCTCTTGCTTTATTTCCTTACATATACAGTGCGTTTCAAATTCTTAAACGCACCCTCTAAAATAGCGGTCTGGCATTGAATTGATGAGGTTTTGAAGAGCAGAGACGTCGAGATAGCTCCAGGCCGAAAAAATTGCTGCTTTAAGTGTAGAAACGTCTTGAAACCGACGATGATTCTTGTAGACAGCTCGGACAAGTATTCCCCATAAATTTTCTATCGGATTGAGGGTTGAGGAAACTGCGCGAGCCAGTCCAAAATCGCAATGTTGTTGCTGTTCAGTCAGTCTCGGGTGTCTCCGGCTCGATGAATTGACGCGTTGTCGTGTTGAAACACATGGGGAATGCCTGGATTTAGGTGCAAAAACGGCAGCAAGCAATCGTTCAAGACGTCTATATAGTCAAAACGATTCATACGATTCGAAACCATCTTCAGAGCGACCGTTCCATCAGCATAAAATGCGGCCCAAACCATCACAGAATCACCGTCAAAGTTTCGAGTCCCAAACACCATCGGATCACGTCGAAGATCCCTCCAATAGTAGCCAACGCCATCGGGGCCATCTAAATTCCATTTCTTCTCATCGGAAAAGATCACCTAAACGCAAAAAAAATAATACAACATACGCGGCTTTCTAACCATAGACCAATCCTGATTCATATGAGCCTTGGCGAACGTCAATCAGGCTTTCTTTTGCAAAAGCGTCACAGCCGGTTGCTTGTTCAACAAGTGTCGATCGATATGTGGATTTTGGAATCGAAAACCCAGGCAATGGGTGTCTGATTATCATATTAAAAATGTAGAAAAAGCCATTGCTTTGAAAAAATAGTAGTGACAAAATTAGCATTTTTAACTTTGGCGATTTGTACTTAACTAAACGTGTTTTAGCCGGTTGACTGAATATTTTTAATTTCTTTGTACTTTCGTGCATAAATACTTGTACTTGATGAGGTGATTGCTTATTTCATTGTCCAGTCTGAGCTGAGCATACAATTTCATCAATGATTTCATCACCGTGAAACAATTTAACCCATGGTCTGTTTCAACACAAAATGGGAGATTAAAAATCGAAAAAGAATTTGTGAATTTGTGACGATTTATTCTTATCTTTGACACCCTTTCTCAAAGCTGTGCCATATGGTTTTTTTGTAATAAAGCCGTGCAAAAGTGAGATTGCAACTAGAACGTATTCTTTACTAAACAATTGAATGATGTTTGCCGAGATTTTATTTGGAGGTAAGCTGTTTATTTCTTGATTTATTGACATTAACGCATAAGAAAAGGCTACCGTAATCTCAGTCGCGATTAGTTTAGTGTTAAACAAGTTTTCTCTATTTCCCATTTCAGCTTTCATCTTCGGTTTCGCATCGGCCGATTGCAATGCCAACCAGCAGGCAGCCATCCTCCAATGCTATGCCCCATACCTTCAATATTATGGAGTCAACTCTCAGCGTATCCTTTGAACTAGTAGCAAAATATAAGGGTTTACAGCCGGAATGTTACCAGACTTGCAGACATTGGCGAATGCAATGCAACAGAAATTTGATCAATTGGGACAACAGGCAGCCAAGGATCTTTGCGAGTGAGTTCGCAAGCAAAACGAGCTTTAGCTGTCATATTTTAGTATCTAAACCGTTGTAAACAAAAACCGTAAGATTTAACTTGAAAAAACTCAAACTTAGCTTTCTTTCGGGTTTCCTGGGTGTCCCAAATTTCTGGGATCTATTTCCAATTCAAATTTGAGCGCTTTGTCACTTGATTTTCTTAGGATTTTCTGGCACATTCGAACTCCATTTTACATCAATTTCAAAGCCTCAAAGTGTCTTCTTTAAAACTGTATAAAAATTTAACAAAGCTAATAAGTTAACAATGCTAATATCTTTGAGCAAAGAGCAATGAACCTCAAAACTTCAACTCATTCAAAAACTCTCAGATTCCCGCCAAAAAAAAACTGTAACTTTGCAGTCACGCTACTCCATTGAGTCAATGTCTGGCCAAAGTGATGAGCCCAATCGATTTGGATTGTTTCATGCAATTAACCGGTAACAAGACTGACGATTCGTATGGATACATGGAGGACATCGCTGTGCACAACTATGAGTGCGGTGCTGGGTATAAAGGTAACTCGTAAATTGGCCTTAAAGCAAGCTTTTGTGAGAAGCAAGCTTTTGTAAGAAGCAAGCTTTTAGTTTTCGTCCAAGAGTTCTACTGTATGGAAGGCGTTCAGAAGAACCAGGCAACTTTGCTCCAGGTTTGGCATAGACTATTGGCTATTTGATCAGACTTGATTTTGTTTAAAATTTGTGTAAAGTTAAACGCTTTCCAGCAATGCCAAGACGATTTGAACAAAAATTTGCAAAACGGAATGCCTGTCTGCCAGTGAGTAACTTGAATTGTTAGGCATTGGCTTTGATCTGTAAACATTTCTAGCTAAAGTTTGATAGCACTTTGAACTAGACTTGTAACGAAAACATCTCCTTTTTACCCTTTTTTTGCCGATGGAAATTTAAGTTTTTTCATCTTTTTCTCAGCGCAAACAGCATTGAAACAAGATTAATTAAAATGCCGCAGGTCTGATAATAAAATAACCCAGGAACCACATTTTTATTTTCAAAAGGTTATAACTTTTTATAGGGTTTATCAATTTTTATTTTGATTTTGATTTCGATTTTGACTATGTTGACTATCATTCGATGCAGGATAAAATTGTCAAAGTCTAGCTGTGTCAAAGTCTTCATCAATCATCAATCAAGCCTAAGTCATCAATCAATCCATCCATCAATCACTTTAGAGCCTATGACACGTACATCTCTTGCGAATCCGTTGTTCTGGCTCGATACTGTGACTACAATGCCGGGGTTTTCTACTGTAATGTGCTTCGGGTGGCCTTGGACTCCGTGTACAACGTTTGTGACAATCAACATCAACTCACGCCTTGTCCAGATTATCATTAGAAATAAAGATGTAAACTTTTCAGTCAAACGATTCAGTTGGCGCTTTTCAAACCGGACTTTTAAACCCAAAAAAAAAAATTATTTGCAAAAATATCCCACAAGGTCTTTTTAAAAATGGAATAATTTTTCTAGAGTGTCTCAGCGATACAATATGTCTGAACAACCGGAGTGGCGGCCTGAAAAAAGAGAACTTTCAAAAATCAGACTACAGAGTGGTCCACAAGCACTCTCCAGACTCCACAGAAAAGAGCCACTTTTCTGCACACATAACCAGTTTTTGGAAAACGAGTCTTTTCCAAAAAACGTTCTACAGAAAGTAGCGTTTGAAAGCTCTAATTCTCAGCATTATTAAGATATTAAAGATTTTTGGATAGAGCTAATTCTTGACCCTTTTCTGGCCCTCGGAATGAGCTCGCCGCAAGCACTCCACGGCGATCTGTCATTTTTCGTAGAATTTGCACATGTTTAGTTAACGTTTGCCTTTGTTTTGAACCAAAAGAATTGGAAAAAGGTTACGCAGTTGAAAACAATCTTTTCAAAACACTCCTTACATTCAAAAACACGAAAAATGACAGCTCACCTGACAGCACACGAAAAATGGCAGTGGGATTCTTGCGGCGAGCTCATTCCGAAGGCCAGTAAAGGTCAAGAATTAGCTCTAGCCAAAAAATCTTTAATACATTAATGGTACTGAGAATTAGAGCTTCCAAATGGTATATAATAAATGCTACTTTCTGTAGAAAGTTTTTTGGAAAAGAATCCTTATCCAGAAACTGGTTATGATAATTGTGGAGCATCCTGGATTTTTAAAGCATTGAATTTGAAAATTTGACAAAAACATCGAGCGGATCAGCGTCAGACAAACGATCAAGGCGACCCACGAGCGAAAATTGAGCGAAACGCCGCCGTTCACGCGGATCTGTTACAAAAAATCGTTTAGCACTTAAAAATTGTTCGTTTTTAAATCAAAATCGATCTCCTATTCAAGAAATTTCGGTACATGTCGATATTTTCCCCAAAAATTCAGCGCAATTTACATTCAAGACCCTAAATTTGCATACCAATTGAACAAGAACCCCGTTTTCTATCGATTTTCTTCGAACAACAGTTAAGTATTTGCAAAGATTTGACGATCGATTGGAACTCTTTCTTCCGTGAAGTGTGTGCCGAGTCTTAGCTTCAGATAAAGATTTTTGTACTTTTAGCACTTCCTTGAATACTTAAAATCTTCAAAAATCGAGTACAAGGAACGAAATACTTAAGCAAGTACAATCAGCTAATTTCAGCGAATGATTGCCGCTGCGAAACTCAATTAGCGCTGCAGCGAATAATCGCTGCAGCGGTCCGTTCCTGAGTTTTTGCTGCAGCGATTATTCGCTGCAGAAGTTTCGAGTGGGTTAAATTTGGCCACGTGTTAGAAACTTCTAGAAAACTTTTGAAAATTCGTAACGAAGAGGAGAAGTTTTCCCTCGATTAAATAGAAAACTAGCAAATTCGGGCGAAATCTCGGAGGAGAAAGAAGTCTTTGATCGAAAAAGAACAAAACCCATTTGAAAGGAATTTTCCCGAGAGTTGATGACTAGTTAGAGCCGGAAAATTCAATCAAACAGCCAAAAATTCAATCCTTTGACCAAAGTCTAAAGAACTGTAATAACGAAAATACCTTTTTTTCCCGCAAAAACTTGCGTCAATTTTGAAGAGCAACAAGAAAATGTGGACTTTAATCAGTGTGGGAAAGTTTGAGGAAACAATTTTGCATGATTACGTGAAGTGCAAAGTATTTCTAGAAAAGGGAAATTGGCATAATTGGCATGGATATTATAGAATTTTTTTTCTGTTTTTTATCCTTTTCTTACTTTCTGCGCAAATCACAAGACTAAGATTCAACAAAACAGTTTGCGTAAAAAGTAACCAGATAAGTTTGTTCTGAAAAATTGTTGAGATTTTATCAAATTGATGACATTTGAGATATCAGAAATCAGGAGCACGAAACAAATGGGGAAAAAGCGCATTTTTTTTGTTTGTGAGTGAAACTTTGGTCGTCCAAACGGATATTGAAAGACTGATTTGTGAACGTTATTCCATTTAGCATAAAAATTTCTAAAATGAGAGTCCTTGATCTAATGAATCCGGTGTTTCGGACATGATTTCGAACATAACTTCTTCGAAATTCTCTAGAAGATCGACTGTTTCTCCATTAATCTCGGTATGCATATTTTTGCGAACTTTTGTAAATGTTCTTGGAGATTTCATTATTAATCCGTGAGCCTCATCTCGATCGATCCAATGAAAAACGAATTCTTTTGTAAAGGCAGGGACTTTTTCGCCGCTTTCATAATTTAGCGGATCGTCGAGTAGCATTAAAAGTTTTTCATGAGTCTGACAATTAAGGAATCGAAAACCTTCAGTCTTGAGAAAAGCTATTCGAAAGAGGTCGCGGCTGATCGTACGCAGTCCAAAGACTTTAATAGTACCGACTAAAATATCGTGTAACCTATCGAGAAAGAGAAAATAGTATTCCAGGGTTTCCAGGCACTCTTCAGGGGTACATTCAAAGATTAACATTTGCATTTCTTTTGGTTGCGGGTAATATGCAAGAGATGGGAAATCGTTAACTTTTGCGAATGGATCAAACGGAATCATTGAGCATTTATTCGCATGTTGGCACAAATAACAAGGTGGGTTCCGAAGTTGGAAGAAATATTCAGGATTGTTCTGGACGTCTTTTGTCCTGTCAATCCTTGCTTCGAAGTCAATCATTTGCGAAATTTTGTTTTCGGCCAACTTTTGATAGTTGTCAACGAGTGTTCGAAGTGAATCGATAATTTTGAACAAATTGACTGGAATAAAACGCATAAATTGCAACTCGTCAAGACCGTTTTGCATTGTAAACAAGCACCCCTTATTGCTCCAAGTGCCATCAAAAGATTGAGCGCTTCTAAAGTCCGATCTGACAAATTTCGGCTCTTTTTCACTGATCAACAGCCATTCTTGATGAGAAGAGGTTTGCAAATAGCACTTGAAATGGACTCTATTTGTGTATTGTCTGTTTTTGAAATCACCTAGCCAGGTGATCAACCACGAGACACGTTGATAACAACTCCAGGGAGAGATCTGATCTTTGTGAATCCTTTGCAATACTTTGAGACAATCGCCCACCAAGTTGAACAGATCACTAAAGTCATTCTCGATCGCTATTTCAAATAATTCCTCGATTGACAAATCCTTCAATGCTTCAGTTTTGGGGTCACTGAAGTCACACTTGAAATCCCGAGGATTCTGCTTCACTGAATCTTGATGATCAGTTTTTTCGGGAGTTTTATTGCATTTTCTTTCAAATGACGCTCGACGACTTGCACGAGAAGTTTTCTTTTCCTGGCTTAATTCAATCAGATCAAATGTGTAATACTTTTCCATTTTATTGCCTAAAATTTGAGGCACTCTTTCTTGCACGAAAATCAACTTTTGTTCGCCGGACAAAGCGTCGAATTTCTCTTGAATCAAATTTCGATGTTTATCGCAATGAGGATCGAAATGATTGCTTTTTGCATTAGCAAAAGTTTTGATAAAGCTTTGGCTTTCATCAACGTCAATTGAACCAAAATTTAGAAGATCTGAGCCGGAGCGCTCTTGAATTTCTCCCGGAACTCTTTCTTGTTTGCCATTAAACCCTACAGGTCTTAAAAGTTGCTTTTGATGATTTTCTTCACTCGGTAAAAACTCCAAATGTTTGAGGAACTCGTCGCCCTAAACGCTAAATTATAAAACTAGATAAATATCTAACCTCAAGTGCATTTTCTAGATCTACCAGAAGTTGTTGAGCATCTGGTCTAAGAGATAAATCGAAGGCAGTGCTTCTGAAAGTAGATTCTTCAACTAAGAAATAGTTATTAATATTCGGACTTGCAAAAAATCTCCTGAATGGTCGCTTGGCACTTTGGCGTTTCGAAGTGCTGAGTCTTTGCAAAAACAAAATTGAACAGGAAAATTTCGCGTTTGAATTGATTCCATTCGCAACATTCCGACAAAACTTCTCTAAAATTTGTTAGATCACCAGATTGCTATCGTGAATTCCAGTGAATCAATGAAAATATGTTTTTTATTACAGTTAGGTAATAATCGAAAACTAGCAAGTTCTACTTACAGTGGTGGAAAAAAATTGCACCCTCTGCAAACGGGGCAATCGTAAATACCTAATAATTTTAGAAGACCTTTTCAACGAAATAACTTAAATGCAATAGGTAGTAGAAAACTAGGCGCAGTTAAACTGATAGAATTTACTTGAGTTTTGAAAAACCTTTATGTACATTAACCATCAATAACAAAAAAACACCCAAAAACGGCGGAAAAAAAATTGCACCACAGACAAAAAGCCTAAAGGGGGTGTTTCTTTTATGATCGGTTCTCGATCGTAAGAAGTAACATATAGTAAAAAGTGTGTAAAAACACTAGTTGTGATCCAGAAACAACAAAATCGAAATTTGAGATTCGAATTCGAAACCAGCCCGGAAGATGATTTTTTTCCACCACTGTACAGTTAGAAGTTCAATTTGATGTTTAATGCAGCTTGATTTTTAAGCCCGATTCTCGATTTGAAACTATCATTTCCTAGTTGGAAAGATTAGATGAATGAATGACAAAAAGTTACCTCCTTTCTATCATTTCCCACAAAACAAGGCCCATGCTGTAAACATCGTTACGATGTGATGCCTGCAATTTAAGAACCCTTGTATTTAAGAACCTTTCTATTTAAGAATCAATATTATTTAAAATTTTACCAGTTTCACGTCACTTAATTGTCCCTTCTCGATTTGTGGTGGACTCATATATCTATTTGTGCCGATTGATGTCGCACAGGCGGCAGTTCGTTCGCTCAACTTCACCGCACCAAAATCCCCGATTTTGAGCATAAAGTTTTGAGTGACAAAAATGCTAAAGTTGGTTCGGAGTTTTCCATTCAACGGCTTTATTTGCTCACTTATCAGGTTTGATGTCACGGTGAATTACGTGATGCACTTGGAACATATAGCTAAGAGCATGGAACATTTGTTTTGCCCAAAGAATCACCGTGTGCATTGTGTACACAATACAACGATCGAGGAGTACGAAAATTTTTATTGATTACTTTGAAAATGGTGCTGGTTTTGTGGGTGACTCACATTTACGAAGGGTGCCTCGTTCACAAAACTCGAGAATGATCGCAAAACGATTCTTTTCAATTGATTCTTCGGTTGAGATTATATTCACAATATTCGGATGGCTGAGTTTTCTGAGAATCTCACATTCTTGACGATACATAGCAATCAATGCATCTTTCGGGTCCTTCAGGTATTTGACAACGGCCGGTCTAGGATTTGAATCTATTAGGTAGTTCTTTTTATTGTCTCTTGGAAATAAAATGGATTCTGCTAAAGTTTGTTATTTTAGTACACTTTTGGACAATTTTGGTCCAAGGTACAAAAGTCCATACTTTGCAGAATAACGTATTCTTAACGTGACTCAAAATTTCCATTGACTCACGGTATATGTCCAACTCTTTGATATACAACACTGAAACCCCCTTCACCGAGTAAACGCTCTTTGAACTTTTTTTCAGACATCACTGAGGCAAGTTGAACTAAACTTGCATGGAAATGGAAATAAAATTGAAGGTGAGTGAAATAAAGAATAAAGTGAGAGTAAGAAAGGCACCAAACGTTTATGTGTCAGCGACTGATAAGAGTTTTTTTTGAAGAAACTCGGCTCTTTTTTTTTGTTCACAACCAAAGGGTTAGTATTTTAGGAGCCGAAAATGAAAGGGAAAAAGAAAGAAAACGAAAAATGTGAAGTGAAATTTTGCTTTTACACTTAATATTTTATTAAATTACATTATTTAACACTATTTGATTATTAAATATTTGCAGATGAGGAGTTTGGTTGTTGCTGTGAGGCGTTTGAAGTGATTTGCTGAGATCTCAGGTTCTTAAAAGGGTTTTTTACCAAAATGTTAATTGATTCACCAACCGCAACGCTAATCTGAGCCATGTAATCATGTAATGTTTTTGAGCCCCGGGATGAACTTCTATCAGGCGCTTTTTCGCTTCGAACTCGTTAAATAAAGTGACGCGGACTGGTTCACGTAATTCGGAAGCACCGTGTTATAGAAGCCCCCCCCCCCTATAAGAGTGTCGCGTAGTCTAAGTCTACACTCAAAGAACCACTCATATCTCGGCGCCCCAGACATTTGTTTCTGCGCCCTTAGGTATCAAATTAAAGTAGTTTCATCATTTTTCAATCATTTTTTTCTAAGCGCTGGTTAATGCTAAAAAATATGTGTTATATCTCAAAAAATCACCCATCCTCTCCACTTTAACACATTGACGACGACGTGTACCACCGGTGGTACACGCCTTTGAAGGGCTTCCAGTTTTTTCGTCCCAGGTGTCAACCTAGCAGAAAAACGCTTCGTCGTCAATGTGTTAATTTGATACCCAAGCAAGCAGATATGTCGAGCTATGAGCCTTTATTTGAGAGTAAACTTAGACTACGCGACGCTCCTATAGGGCCTTTTCTATTAGAATATTTACGCTATGCACTTCACTAGTGCATATTTAGCCTTTTCACACAAAACTATTCACGGATGTGCCCAATTTCTTTCACACTACACGTGTTCTGTTTACGAATGTGTATTTTGACTATCATTCGATGAAGAATAAAATTACGCGTCGAATGATACCAAAATTAACGCAAAATGTAATATTCACGAAAAGTTATGAGGCAAAAGGCGACGCGAAATCCGCGCGAAATAAGGCAAAAAATCGTTTTCTATAGGATTTTTACGTTTGAATATCCGATTGACGCAGAAAAATGTGCTGAATCCGAAAATAAAAGAATTTTTGAAATCCCTTCGACAAATTTTTTTAAAATCGAGTTTTAGTGATTTTACTGTGTTAAATTTTTATATATATATATACTTTATCCGACAAGGAAAAGTGACAATGCAAACAGATTGAACAGCGTAGACGAAGAAAGATAATTGATATACAAACACAACTACAATTAGACACGTGTATATATGATATTAAAAATTAATTTAAAATTGACAGAGCTACAAGATCGAGCTTATATATTGAGGATTTAAAATAGTTCAGAGACGAAAAAATATCACAAGGTAACTTATTCCAAATACGAGGAACACGACAAGCAAAAGAATGATACAGTTGGCGGTTATGAAAGCTTTGAAAGGGGGTAATCTGAAAGTTGTGACTACGAGTTCTTCTGGCGTGATTCGAAATCTTAAAGAGTCCTTTAAGTTCCGGATGAGAGTTAGGAGAGAAGATGATTTTATAGCATAAGACCAAATCAAAATAAATGCGGCGATAGGATAAGGGTTTAAGGTCAAAAAGAGCAAGTCGATCAGAATAGCAAGGAATTTCTTTCGATGGGAAACAACGGGCATACGCCCTCCTACTGAAACGACGCTGAACGCTCTCAACCAAGGAAATTAACTTTTGGAGGCAGGGAGACCAAACAAAAGTGTTTTTCACCCATATTTTATTGTCGGAGCAAAATCTTGGAAACAAAAGCCTAAAACAAAAATGTAAACCGCAAGTTTTATTCTACGGGCTTTTCTCTATCTTTTGATACCAAAAGCATAAAAATTGATAAACCCTATAAAAAGTTATAACCTTTTGAAAATAAAAATGTGGTTCCTGGGTTATTTTATTATCAGACCTGCGGCATTTTAATTAATCTTGTTTTCAATGCTGTTTGCGCTGAGAAAAATATGAAAAAACTTAAATTGTCATCGGCAAAAAAAGAACCGATAGATGTTTACTTTGAACGATGCGTTCAGTTTCTAGCTGTATCAAAGTCTTCATCAATCATCAATCAAGCCTAAGTCATCAATCAATCCATCATCAATCAATCCATCATCAATCACTTTAGAGCCTATGACACGTACATCTCTTGCGAATCCGTTGTTCTGGCTCGATACTGTGACTACAATGCCGGGGTTTTCTACTGTAATGTGCTTCGAGTGGCGTTGGACTCCGTGTACAACGTTTGTGACAATCAACATCAACTCACGCCTTGTCCAGATTATCATTAGAAATAAAGATGTAAACTTTTCAGTCAAACGATTCAGTTGGCGCTTTTCAAACCGGACTTTTAAACCCAAAAAAAAAATTTATTTGCAAAAATATCCCACAAAGTCTTTTTAAAAATGGAATAATTTTTCTAGAGTGTCTCAGCGATACAATATGTCTGAACAACCGGAGTGGCGGCCTGAAAAAAGAGAACTTTCAGAAATGAGACTACAGAGTGGTTCAAAATCATAACCAGTTTTTGGAAAACGATTCTTTTCCAAAAAGTTTCCACAGAAAGTAGCATTTATTATATACCATTTGAAAGCTCTAATTCTCAGTACCATTAATGTATTAAAGATTTTTTGGCTAGAGCTAATTCTTGACCTTTACTGGCCTTCGGAATGAGCTCGCCGCAAGAATCCCACTGCCATTTTTCGTGTGCTGTCAGGTGAGCTGTCATTTTTCGTGTTTTTGAATGCAAGGAGTGTTTTGAAAAGATTGTTTTCAACTGAGTAACCTTTTCCCAATTCTTTGGGTTCAAAATAAAGGTAAACGTTAACTAAACATGTGCAAATTCCACGAAAAATGACAGATCGCCGTGGAGTGCTTGCGGCGAGCTCATTCCCAAGGCCAGAAAAGGGTCAAGAATTAGCTCTGTCCAAAAATCTTAATAATGCTGAGAATTAGAGCTTTCAAATGGTATAGAATAAATGCTACTTTTCGTACAAAGTTTTTCGGAAAAGAGTCGTTTTCCAAAAACTAGTTATGATAATTATGGAACATCCTGGATTTTTAAAGCATTGAATTTGAAAATTTGACAAAAACCCCGCTCACCCCGTTGAACCACTCTCCATCTACACATGTGAATTGACTATTTGTGAGCGGACCATTCCCAGTAGTGTCCACGTCTCCTTGGGCAGCCATGGTAATCGAAAAAAGAAACGATTTTATAGGCTTGACTTTAAATCATGCGTTTTCTAAAATGCACCTATTTTCGAAAACCCCCGTTAATTCAATCGTCAGTTTACACTAATCACTACAATTTTGGCGAGAAATCGATTATGATTTCTGTAGCACAGATTACAATTATATTTGGTTGAAAGGTAAGTTCTGTCCGTTTTTTTGGGAGAGGTTCTTAAGCCCAACCAATCTACACGTGGTATGGCTCATGCGAAAGCTGAGTTCAAGACGGATAAAAAGGAAAAACCGTTTTTGAATTCATCCAGTTTTAAAGTTTTTACAGGCGTTTTACTGAGCTCAGTCAGACCCAAAAAGTGCCGAAATTGCGTTTCGATAGTTTTTTGTTTGGCAACATAGGCTAAAAACACATTATTCGTACTCAGCGCATTCAATTACCCTTAGAAACTGATTTTTGAGACTTTTGCAGAAAAAAAGTCAAAATTATTGTCGCGAGCCGGAATCGAACCCTTGACCTTTTTGGGTAGTAGCGCCGTTTTTTGCCCGTTTTCTTTGCTTTCTTCCTTTGTCTGGAGCGTTTACCTGAAAAATAACAATAAACAAAAATCAATTAACAAAACAAAAGCAAAAGGAGATTAAACACATTCAATGTCAGCCAATGAGATGTTCTTCGTTCACATTTCAGACTTCCTGCCAGCGGTCGATTTCGGTCCAAAAGGTCAAGAGTTCGATTCCGGCTCGCGACAATAATTTTGAATTTTTTTTTGCAAAAGTCTCAAAAATCAGTTTCTAAGGGCAATTGAATGCGCTGAGTACGAATAACGTGTTTTTATGTTGCCAAACAAAAAACTATCGAAACGCAATTTCGACACTTTTTGGGTCTGGCTGAGCTTAGTAAAACCCTGTAAAGACTTTAAAACTGGATGAATTCAAAAACGGTTTTTCTCTTTTATCCGTCTTGAACTCAGCTTTCGAATGAGCCATAAGCACGTGTAGATTTGTTGAGTTTAAGAACCTCTCCCAAAAAAACGGACAGAACTTACCTTTCAACCCAATATTAAAAATGGGCTGATCGAACGAGTGCTAGCAGTCGAGCTACGATAATTTTCTAAAATAGGTGGACTTTAGAAAACGGATTGCTCGAGAGCTCGTTTGCTAAATGAACAAATCATTGGTACAAAACAATTAAAAGCATTTGAGATCACAGGCGATAAGCTTTCAAACGCTTACCGCTTGACTCGCAATAATAAGTTGTGTTTGTTGTTGATCGTTGGTGTTCGGGGCACAGCTCATTGTCGCGACAAGGCATCCATTGGCTCCTTTGCTAAATGAACAAACCATTGGCACCGGATTTATCTAATTTTTGATTGAACTTTGAAAGTTTATCAAGCTTTCCTGGTGTATTAACCTATAATAGCAAACCAGGATAAATATATGAAGTTAAAGAGATTTACCACAATTCAAAGAGCCGGTTCTTTTTATTAAACGGTGGCTTTCTTTTAATGATTTGATTTAAACTGAATGTGAAATAGAAAAAACAAAATTGTCTCTACTTTACCTGTACGTAAATTTGACGATTCCGTTTCTTCGATTCGGAATTGTCACATCGGTGAGTGCCGCCTGGTCGCTGACTGTTGCGGCAAGGGTTTGTCCGCATTTTGTGCAACCTAAACTTTATTTGGAACCCAAGTGAAACAGCTACAAATTCTTTGATAAAGGATTCAGTTATCGGAGTTAAAAGTTTCGATTTTTTTTATTGAAAAAGTTGCAAATCGAACAGCTTCACTATTCCAAGTTCAATATGATCAAGAAACGCTCACCTTCAGGTCTGAAAATTGATTTAGCTATAAAAACAAAGAAAATTCTGACTCACGGTTGCATTCGAATACATGGAGAAGCCAATTCGATTAAGAGAAATGAAAATATTGTCCTAATGATCATAATGAGTAGGATTTATGGGTGAAATCCAGCTGTTGAATTGAATTTGACTGTCAGCTGGCTATGTGAAAGTTTGACGGATTGGCATGTTTTCTCGTTGAGAAAGGCATGAACTCCGCCTAATTCCAGCAATCGAATCTTCTTTTTCAGATCGATCTTGTCCTGTCTTTTTATTGCTTTTACCTTTCCTTTCCCGCTTAATTGGATCGAATGACTCTCTTTCTTGACAGTTTCCTCTTTTTCCGAAACTGAAATCCTTTAGATTGCCTTCAGCCATCTGTAATGTGTCTGCTCGCGCTTTTTTTTCGTTCGATCTTCGAAAAGGGTGACCTCATCCTCGAAAAGTCGTGAAATTTGGATAGACTCACGGTAGCAAATTGGTGTTGATGAGGAGAACTTTGTTTAGAAACGCATTCAAGCATAAAGATACGGAAAACACGTATCTTTGTGCAGTATCGTACTATATGCCTGAGTTGCTTTAGCTCATTTTCTAGCTGATTTTTTAGCTGATTAGTTGCATGACTTATCAAAAGTCGTGGAAATCAAATAGACTCAAGCCAACACAGCTTGTGTGACAATTGGTATAATTGGTTTTGACAATTGGCAATTGGTACAAGTACAATTGGTTTAAGGTGTTAGCTAAGAAGAAACAGTAATAGAGCAAAGAAAAAACGACTTCATTTTTGTATAGAGACTGAACAAATTTGACGTATCATTGCCCTTTGCTTTATATCTCGACCTCCAGGTTTCGGATCGACTTACGGTTGGTTTCATTAGAATCCTCATAAAATATGGCTAGACTGGTTGTGACAAGCTTGGCTATAAACGCAATCATCCGTAAAAATGTTTAAGCCATAAGCCAAAAAAGAATTTTCCTTCAAATTTGGCTATTAAATTAATAAGCTAAATATTTATGGTGATTGGAGAAATTTTTTATTCTTTGAAATTTCACCTGGACTAGCTTTAGCTCAAGCCTGACACAAAAAAGTCACTGGACCTTGCTTCTGATCGGGATATTTTTCTACAAATTCCACAGCCTGTTAAACCATTTACCTGTTATAACCGCTAAACCCTAACTTCTTTAAGAGTTCATTTTACCACTCGAATCCTTCTTGCATGAAAGTTGTCTGAATCATTTCGATTGATAACTGTCAATAAATGTTCAATCAAAAAGCTTAATTGTCTTTCCATTTATCCGGCTCTTTGGAGAAATATTACTACTATGAATTGAATTGAAACCTCCATGAATTGAACCAGTTATCAGGCATTTTTGTTTTTTGCTCCAAGTCGAGAACTTTTTTCAAAGTTTCAGCTCACTTCAGCAATCCTTAATGACATTTTGAAGTCTATCGATTAATAGCCTGAAACTGAAGGACCTGAAATATATCTGACCTACTCAGCTGCAGTTCGAAAAGAGCCTGCAGCGAAATTGAAACAAAACAAGAACTTTATCTTTATTTGCTCAATGCTTTTAATAAAATAATACAGACCTTACGAAAGACGAATTCTTTTGAACAAAAGATTTCAAAAAGCTTATTTCGTTTCGATGACAGTCGTGTGATGATAGGGAAGAGTGGTTGGTGGGGTGGTGTCCACATGGTGATGATAGCCGGTTGGGTGAACGGTTGTATAAGCGATTGGGTGAGCTTCTTGTTCGATGCTCAATTGACGATCCCTGAAATTTGAAAAGCCGAAATTTAAGCTAATAGTCAACTTTTGTAATAAAGTTAAAAGCTATGGAAAAACTTTAATAAATAGCTAACTGCTTTAAAAACACTAGAATATGTGTTTTTTCGTAAAGAAGTGTTTTTCGGAAGTTCTCCAAAAAGGCAAAAAATCTGGCGACAAGCGGAATCGAACCCTCGAGCGAAGATGGTATAGGTTTCAGAGTCTAGCACACTATCCCCAAGCCGCCGCCGCTTCTGCTGCCTTTGGGCTTGGCGCCCTATAGGCGCCTTATAGGTGAGGTTTCGAAAATCGATGGTAAGTTGAAACAGTTCCCTAGTAAGCTTTTGTAATCAAGTTAAAAGCTGGGTGAAACTACCGTAACCTTATAGAGCCGACATTTCCGTTCAATTTCTAATTCCAAACGATGCTTAGCAAGGCCACAAGAAGCAAAAATATTGTATTTCAAGAAATCTTAAGGTCACCTGACGTATTGATAGAATCTGTAGGTGATGACAGCACGCCAGATAAGGACAGCGATGTAGACGATGAAGAAAGCCATTGTCACTAAAAATTGAAATACGAAAACTGGTCCAATGAATAGGTTTTCAGTCAAAATAGGCTTAAAAACAAGAATTCTTTATCTTTATCTCTTTCAAAACCTCAAACTTAACCCACCAATAGCCACCCAAGTCGCCACAACGCGAGTCTCACGTTCGCGTTCATCGTTAGTGTATCGGACAAAGGTCATTCTGAAATTTAAACCTTTTTCTCTGGAAAAATCGATCGATTACCCAAATCCAGTAAAAGCAAAGATCATGACGATGAATCCAGCGATAAGAACGGAACAAACGAATTGAACAAGCTAAAGGATTGAATAATCTCTGTAAAAACTAATGCAAAATTTAAAGCTAGTCAACACTCACAAAAACGATCCCATAGATTTGCATGAAAACCGGTTTCAGTGTGGTGATGGCAAGGACGGCGATGATGATCATCACGATGCCCAGAATGCCTAACGGACCCTGGAAAAGATTCAGGAAAATTCTTTCTATCTCTTACCGCCCAAGTTCTGAAACGATCGTCATCAAGGAAGAAACCGATGATGGACAGAATGAGACAGATCACATCGAGGATGATGAAGATGGTGAAACCTTTCTGAAAATGCTTTGAGATGAAAGATTTTTGTGTAAATTTAGATGTACACTGAACAAGCTACCGACTAACAAGGGAATGACCAAACCTGACGGTGGGATTTCGACCTGAAATGGAACGCCACCGCCACGTCTGGTCATTCCCTCATAAGCTTGGAATATTTTGGGATGGGAATGATACTTGTCCGTTATACATCTACAACTGCAGAGTTCAGTTCTATAAGACTTGTTCCGCTTAGTCTAGTCAGGCTCTAGTCTAGCTAGGCTCTAGTCTAGCCAGGCTCTAGTCTAGCCAGGCTCTAGTCTAGCTAGGCTCTAGTCTAGCTAGGCTCTAGTCTAGCCAGGCTCTAGTCTAGCCAGGCTCTAGTCTAGTCAGGCTCTAGTCTAGCTAGGCTCTAGTCTAGCTAGGCTCTAGTCTAGCTAGGCTCTAGTCTAGCTAGGCTCTAGTCTAGCCAGGCTCTAGTCTAGCCAGGCTCTAGTCTAGCTAGGCTCTAGTCTAGCTAGGCTCTAGTCTAGCTAGGCTCTAGGCTAGTCTAGCTAGTCTAGGCTTCGCGTTAGTTGCTTTATTTTTAAAGCTATAATCGAAATTATATCCGTTTCTATTAGGTTGGCATAATGAAACCGGACTTTATAGATCTTTTATTTTACAAAGTATACGGAAAGTCAGAATAGATTGTTATAAATTTTTGAAATGCTTGAATGAAGCTCTAAAATATTGACCACACACAATTTTGATTGCCCTTAGCTTTAGAGTTTCCAAGCCGTTTGAAGAGGTAGCGAGGATAGTACAAGTACAGAAGAGGTAGTACAGGAGTCAGCTAAAAGTATTGCTCTTTGAGCAATGGTGATCCTGGGAATTGCTGAAAGAAAAGGAGAATAGTAGGCAGATGTTATGCGCGAAAAATCATAGCAACTATCATTAGAAAATTAGAAAATTTTTTAGTTTTTGAGCTGACTGAGCTGATTGAGCTGACTTTCTTATAGCCTGGCGTAGCTTTGAATAGCTTAAAAACTCTGAAGTTGGCAGCAGTCAAAAATAGTTTGTGGTCAATTTTTAGAGCTTCATTCAAGCATTTCAAAAATGCCTGATAACCTTTGCTGATTTTCCGTATACTTTGTAAAATTAAAGAACTATAAAGTCCGATTTCATTATCACCAACCTAATAAAAGAATTTATATGAAAAGAATAATTGCGACGCCTAATAGAACAGCATTTTCAAAATACGCTGCGCAAAGCTTTGTGAGTAAACCGGCTCAAATGCCAAGTTGTTTCTGCTTACCGTAAAAACTCTAATAGAAGCCCCCCTCTGCCCCTTCGAAATAATGATTAACGATTGACGCTTGACGGGAATGGATAGAATTCGACATAAATATGCCAAAACTATCATCAGCAGTAAAATTGATTAAACAGTTTTCTAAAAAATTCAAAAATAAATTTTGAAAAAAATTGACAGGGGGGACCACAGGGATTTTTTTAATGAAAATTTCTCGAGGCTCCGGGTAAGAAAATATTTTCACTCTAAAACGTTTTCTATAAACGTTTTAAGCTAAGGGCTATCGTTTAAAATAGTTTTAAACGAAAAATCAATTTTTGATTTATTTGGGGGACCCTTACCTATTTTTTTGGCCGACCGATTTTGATGCGTTGAAAAATGGAAGTCCCGGGGCTTCTATTAGAGTTTTTACGGTAAATGCCAAAATTTTACGAATTGAGAAGTGCTTTTAGCCTTAAGAAACAAGATTTGCAACTAGTATAAACTATTTTATAGCTCCAAATTCATACCTTGATGGTCAACGCATTACAACAGCATCGATAGTCCTCTTCTCTGACCCCAGCACGGGTAATTGGATGATTGTGCGGATGCCAGCACCAGGTCATTGTAGAATTTTTCTGAAACTGAGTAAACACGAAAGAGCAAAACTCTTTTAGAGTAAAATAAGTGCATGAAAAGGCTGCTGTAAGTTTGTAGAACTTGAAAAATGATAAAGACAAGAAGTCAAGAAGAAGCCTACACCTGAGAAAAGTTGAAATTTGATTTTGCAATAGTTGAAATGGCAGTAATGAAATGACTCAAATTCTCAGACAAACGGTGTTTTTCTGTTGTGATGCTCAAATGTCAAACTGGGCGGTGAATGGCAACAAAAGAGAGAGAGAAAGTACAAAATTTGCGGCCTTGAGGTTGTTGTTCGCACTTTTTCTCGATGTAAATATGTGTGGTGGATCTCTATTTGAAAATTTATAATAAGAAATCTTGTGATTATCGTGCACTTTGCTATGATAATATGTGTAATCTTAAGTGTTGTAGAAAGAAGAAGATAAACGCTATCTAGGAGATAAAGAAGGAGATACAGAAGGAGATAAAGAGAAAGATAAACTCTATTTATTCATGTAAGCATGAAAAAGTGAAAACGGATCATGTTTAATTGACAAAATGACACACAACAACATGATTGAGCACCAGAAGAGAAAGATTCTGAAAGAATAAACAAATGACGCAGAGAATAAGTTGATTCTATTCAAAATCAATGACTTTTTAGCAAAATTGAAATTGAAATTCGAATTTGTTAAATGAATGAATGATAAATCTGAATTTAAGCCCTATCTTCAAATCAATTTACGTGAATTCCTAAGAAACAATAATGTTATACCGTATTTTCTGTAGTAATAGTGCGCACTACTATTTTTTCAACCCCCCTCCAGCCTGCACTACTATTACAGACTGCACCACTATTAGAGAGTTTCCTTTTTTTCACTAGAACCATAACTTTACCAGGCAATAACAATAGGTATCATGTACGTAGGTCGTCCCTTTCTTTCAAGTGAATCGAGTTGTTGGTCGACGCGTCGTGAGGTGATGTATTTCCATAAAACAACTTAGCCAGCCAATTGATGCTTTAATCATTTCCTTTGTCTACAGTCTCATTCTTTAAAGGTTAGGTCTCAAGTTAGCAACCTGATATCAAGGACCTGGTTTACATGAATAAATTGGTGATCAGGTGAGCCTTTTAGCCAATTTAGGCATTTTATTTTATTACCGTATTTTCTGTAAATTTCTCATCGTTTTCCCAGATCATTCGAGCTTGATTTTGGACCATTTTGCGAGTCAATCGCAATTTCTTTAATCGCTTTTCTCGGATCCAATTGACAAGCTCGTTGTCGAAAGCTGTATTCTTCAATTTCCGACCACCACCCTCAAGGCGCTTCAATTGTTTTCCTTTTTGTTTCACAAGATCGTCCTTTTGCTTACACCACTGGAGAACATTTTGCCGATGAATACCGAAGCTTCTAGCGGAGGCACTACTATTACAGAAAATACGGTAATAAAATAAAATGCCTAAATTGGCTAAAAGGCTCACCTGATCACCAATTTATTCATGTAAACCCGGTTCTTGATATCAGGTTGTGTCCTTGAGATCTAACCTTTAAAGAATGAAACTGTAGACAAAGGAAATGATTATAAAAAGGTTTTAAGGCAGTAAAACAATACAATCTAGAGAAGTAATCATTTTTCATTGTAAAAATGATCTAGAGCAGTAACCATCTTTCAAGTAACAAACAAAGATACCCTCAAAAGCATACAACTATTTAGATTTGCGTCTTAGCTAAAAGGAATTGGTTAAATTGTTTTTATAAATTGAGTGTGAACGGATTCAAAAACAATAGAGTGTAAGGAGCCGAAAAGAAGACGAAATAAAACCGTATTAGAATTTTAAATAGCAAACTATGGGCGAACAATATAAAAAGGAGCGAACGAACGAGTGGAAAGAAGTAGAAGAGAAGAGGAAAGAAGAGTACTTTAAAAAGGCGTTACAAAAACAATGGATAGTGGATAAATGGACGTAAATTGATGGAAATTGATGGAAATTGATGGAAATTGATGGAAATTGATGGAAATTGATGGAAATCGATGTAAACAATGGATGTAAGGGGAAAAAAAACTTAGCGGGACTTGGTATAAAAACCGGACAAAGTTTCCGATTCCATCATGGAATGCAGAAAAATGAAAAGAATGGCAAAAGGGAATTGTGTGTGGGGTACGGTAGGGCAGCACGCTTTAGAAAGGGCGCCGCGCCACTTTCGCGCCAGTCCCTTAAAACCGCACATCAATAGGAAGCTAACTTCAGAATAGAAAGAAAGAAATTTGGAAAGATTTCGGTAATTTCGGAAAATTGTTGAAAAAAAACATTTTCCATAGACTTTTTAAGACTTAGAATGCGATTTCTGAGTTCTTTTTAAAATTTTATTATCTGCAGCAACAATGTAACATGAAAACATCAATAAAGAATATCAAGCAAAGCAAAATTACATTTAAAACATCAAAAGTTCATAATTGGAATATTTTTTGCAGAATATTCCAGAATTTTTTGCAGAAAAAGTAACTTTTCAAATAAATGAAAAGACAGGCATTTAACAGAATTTAACAGGCAAATGAGTTCTTTCATCAGAAAATAAACGAGTTGCACGACTAAAAAAACGCTCTGTTTCCGTAGTTTTAGATGGATAATTGTCGAAAAAAGAGATAACTGTCAAAAATCGAGTTCAAACGTATATAAGATTCTTTCGATAAGACCGAGTGCAAAAATTTCAAAGCTCTTCTGAGTTTTCTGTTGAAAGATCCTTTTCGGTAAATCATTTGTTAATTTCCTAAATCAAAAAAGAAATTTGTAAGCAAAAATTTGAAGAATTGCTTGAAGTTGAAGCTCAAAATTGATAAATTACCATTCATTTTTTAAAATTACATTATTTAACACTATTTAACACTATTTTGATTATCAAATATTTGCAGAAGAGGAGCTTGGTTGTAGTTGTGAAGAGTTTGGAGCATTTTGCTGAGATCTCATGTTCTAAAATCTTTATGCTCTTCTGAAAAAATGAGTAACTAACGGCAACGTTAATCTGAGCCATATAATCATCTTGTAGCTCTTCCGTTTCGTTGATTTGTTTCTGTTTCGAGATATCTTCGAGCTTTCTATCGAGAAGATCCGAGAATAAGGAATAGAGCATTTCAACTGAAGCCTGGTCTTCGATGAGCTGTAAAACAAGCGATTAAACAATGAAGTTAGCTTAAATTCACCTTATTAACCGTATCCTTTCTTGTGGAATGTGGATATCCATTGACGAATCACTGATCGCTGATCGATCGATGGTGAGTCTGAAAGGGTAATTTTCAATAGTAAACTTGTATATAAACTGGAAACGGTTCAATTATGTTAAACCATGAACGCAAATCTTGATAATACTGCCTTAAACACTTTACGCATGGATTCTCTATCATATTTGCTTCTAAACCGATCATCTAATAGTTTATTGTAAGCCTTGAATGATCGGTTTTGAACGTCCGAATCCAACTCCAATGAATCTAGTCGGATTCAGACATGCAATATGTTTTCTTTTACCTCTCATCCAACTTTCTCTTCTTTTGCTCCTTGAGATGAAGAGCTTCTTCGAGAGTGATCTTTGCGTAAGCTCTCACAATCACTGAAATCAAAACTTATAAGTCTTTTTCTCTCGCTTTCCATACCCGACGCATCAAAGTCTTTCTTTGCCTCATTTTGCATTAAAATTGGTTTCAAGATCTTCGCATTCAATCTTTCATATCTAAACAATCAGTTTCGTAACAGTAAAATGCAACTAACGTGTCCCGGATATAATGTTCGCCTCGAATCCCAGCGATGTCCTCAATTCCCGACATTGTGTAGTCAAAATACTGAAATTTTCTTGAAATCCAGTTTTTGTTTCAATTTCACTTTTGTGTAGATACTCTCAGTCATCGTCTTTTGTCGATCCTCTTTCGTCTCAACTTTCAGCCAATTCACGATAGGGCGAATTGTAACACCCTGAATTGGATTTAGAACGTAATAAGAGTACTTTAGACTTGATTATCTACAGTATCCAAGTCTACAGTACCTGGAGTAGTACAGTGAAATAGATGACAGCAATGGTTGTAGTGACAAACATTGGCTTGGTTGACATCGAGTCGGGTAAAGAGGCGGAGAGACCGAAAGCGATTGCCCCGCGAAGGCCACCGTAGGAAAGAATGAATTGGTCAATCTGAAATAAGAAATGAGAACAAATTTTTAAAAAGGGTTACAAGTTGCAATTTAAAAGGGAATAGATCTTGTCCCAGTGTAATGAACTGCTTACTGCTTCTGGTGTTAGATCGATTTGGCACTAGATCCGAAAACTTTGGTTCTGGATTGACTGTTTATGCCTGACTTTGGTGTTATTGATTGATTGGTCACTGTGATGTCAAATATCGGTATTGATCAAGTAACTTTGCATTGATTCAGCCTTTTCAATATTTTAAAGTGTAAATTTAACTTTTTTCCTTTTCATTTCTGCATATGCTTCATTGATCTAGCAAAATAGCGCTTAGAACGCTTAGCCACAAGGTTTGCCTGGTTTGCCCAGCATTCGATCAGAAAAAAGGACTTGATTGGTATTCTTAAACTTATTGAATACGCAGCTAAGTCTAGAAACTATAAATTCTAGAAAGTTTCTCAAACCGTTTAACAGTCTCATCACCAACTCGATTATTGGACCTCCCTCTTTTGCCATTGACAATCCAACTTCGAACTCAAATAACATGGCGTTAGGTTGTCGAATTTAAATATTCTTGGGATCATTAAATGCCCCAAGTCTTTCTCTGTCGATTGGTACAAAAACTATTTAAATTCAACAGTCCAACACCAAGAAACAGCTTAAAGTTAGATTGCCAATGGTAAAAGGGGCGGGGCAATTATAGGACCCTTTATACGCGCCTCGCCCCCTTTGCCATTGGCAATCTAACTTTAAGCTCAAATTTCTCGGTGGCTGGGCTGGCCAATTGAAATAGTTTCTGTACCAAACGACAGAGAAAGACTTGGCGCATCTAATAATACCAAGAATATTTAAATTGTACAACCAAACACCAAGAATTTTGAGCTTAAAGTTAGATGGCCAATGACAAAAGGGGTGTATATAAGGTCCCAAAATCCACCAACTCACCACTGAGAACTTCTTTTTCCGGAATTTGTTGAGAATGGTGCATTGAACGATGACACCTGCAACAAAAAAATCAATAAGAATATTCATAAACTAACCGATTGTTCGAAAAACAAGGCAAAACACGATTGTGCAAGTGATGAAAGTCCAGTCGAAATGATGGGGTGAAGTGATGGCTGAAACGCCAAGGAACATGAATAGCACCTGGAATTTGGGAGGATTCGGTCCAAATTCTCAAATCCAATGAATCGCACCGTTTCCGCACCAACAGCCAACATTTTCGTGAAATACTTTACTGAGTTGACGCCGGTTGGCGTGAGATTTCCTTTCACATACTGTTTCATCACAATTCCACAGATGGAAATTCTAGAGTTGCACGATTTTCGTAAATTTTTTTGAAAAATTACGCCAGAATTGACGACATTCCCATCGAATCGGCCAACAAATAGGCCATATAGGGGAGAACGAAAACGAAAATTGGAGAGAGGACGCGCATGTTTTGAGAAAATCTGGAATAAATTGTTGTTGAAGCGTTAAAGTTGTTAAAAAAAAGTAGCTGACAGCGCTGTCTGTTTATCAAATCCGATCGGCTTTATTCGGTTATTCGATTTTGTTCAACTACAAGATCCATCCCTGATCCATAGATCCTCATTAACCAAGCTAGTCTCATTAACCAAGCTAGTGTCAATGAATTTAGTGTTATTACACTTAAAGTGTATAATGAGATCGGTTTCTAGTAAATTTTGGGTTAAATATTGTATAGTTTGGCTGTCGAGGTGTGGATTTGGGAGTTGAAACCATAGATTTTACAGCTGGGTTTATCAACTTATAGCTAGATTGATAAATCTAACAGTTAATAGAAGAACTCCGTTTAGAAGTTCTTTCGGTAATTACCAAATCATCAATGAATTGCTATCAATTGCTAAAGCTATCACTTGCACAGCACTGACTTTGTGATAAGGCTAACAGCGAACGCGAAAATGATCCCCACAGCTGTTCCACCTAAAGAAATCGCGAAAAAGGAAACCATCCCTTTCCCGTAGTCGACAATCTGAAACTTTTGCCTGTACAGTTTAAGATTCTTAACCCACTTGAACACTTTCTGATCCGATATCGTAAAAGTTTCTAAACATTTTGTAGAGAACAACTGAAACTGCATCATTGAATAGAGCTTCTCCAAAGACGTTGATGAAAAGAAATTCGTTTACGTGGACTTCTTCGAAAACTGAATACGACTGGTATGAGTGTGGAGCAACAAATGAGATTTAACAGGTTTAGAACCTAGATAGGGTAGTTCTGTAGACAATTTTCTGGGCCAGGCTAGGCCAGGAAAGACCAGACTTCAGTTCAAGATTCAAAGCCAGGTCCTGATCTGACATCTAGCTTGTCTGACCTTACTTAGCTTGCCCACAGGTTGCCCGCAGGCTTATCCCACCTAGACATCCCATGAAAATCCAAAAACAAACCCGCAATTACAGCCACTGGATCAACCGCTGAGATCAGAGAAGCAAAAGTGAGCACTTCGAAGATTTCGAAAGAAACAGAGAACCATTCATACAGAGAGAGAAAATAAAGAGCACTACCTGAATGATAAACATTTTTAATTAGGAAAAAGTCAACTAAATCATTTCCTTTCTTATTGCATCAAATGTACTCCATTTACCTATAGCCATTGTATTCCAAACTGTTCCGACCACTGCAAAAAGCAGCACTGAGCCAAAATTCTCGAATAGGGCACGATTTGGCATGAAATACCCTGAATTTTCATCTTTTCTTCATTCTTCTCATCTTAAGCAAACCAGCATCGAAAATGATCGGCGGGAGAAGGAAATGAAAGAAATAACTCGATTCCAACTCGTAGTATTGTACTTTAATCCACGTGAAGCCTGAAATTGATTTGCTTAGTTTTCTTCAATCCGAAAAACCATTATAAAACACCCATCCGAGAATGAAACCAACAACAACGAGAAGAGAACTATCAGGGAAATATTTTGAGTGAAATGCTAAAGTTTTAAAAGGCTCAAAATCGCATTCAAACTCGAGAGACAAACCCATTTTTGCTGCACTCGCCAAGATCAACCATGACGCCACCAGAAATGGGGTTTCAATAGCTGGGAAGTCAAAGGATAAGATCTGGAATTGGGAGTAGAGAAAAAAATTAAGGCAATGATAATAGACAAAATAGATTCACAAAATAGATTTACAGGAGAAAGGGGAGGGAGGGGGGGGGGGAAAAAAAAAAAAAATAGGGGAAGGAGGGCGCCTTCGGGCCTCGAACCCCCTGGTTTTAAGGTTTAAAATTTTAGGGTTTTAAAAACTTTAAAAAAACAACAAAGGGGGGGAAAAAGGGGGAAAAAAAAATAAAGGAAAAAAGAGGGGAAAGGGGGGGGGGGAAGGGGGGGGGGGGGGGAAGTTTTTTTTTAAAAAATAAAAATTTTAGTAGATTTGATGCTCAAATCAAGGATTTCAAGCCTCAAAGCCAATTTTCAACCGAAAGCTTAGAATTCTAGGATTTTCTGGTTATCAATTACTTTCAAGGCTGATGATCAAGATCAACTATTACTTTGCTATGCTATTGCTGGCTTTGCTATACTATTGCTGGCTTTGCTATGCTATTGCTGGCTTTGTTCTGGTAGTGCTGGCTTTGCTATGCTAGTGCTGGCTTTACAAATGTAAATTTTACATTGCTTCGAGTTTTACCTTCTCAAACAAATGCGATTTAACCTTTTTGCTCAATAAGTGCTCACTCACTTGATACGTGCTCCCATTTTCGTGACTTGTTCCATTTTCAATAGCACTAGAACAAACGAATAAAACAAAAAACGCCCAGGATTCAAGCTTTCTCATATTATAGACAATAAATATTTGCTATTGATTCAAAGGAAAATTGTTCAACTACCCGTTTTTGGATCATATCGAATGATGTTTTTAATCGGATTTCCATATTTTCTCTCACTTTTCCGTTGATCCACTTAACAGATCACACGTTTTCAGACAAAAAATGAAAAGTTCGAGCAACAGGCTCAATTTCTAAAAGAGTTTCCAAGAGAAAGAACAGAAAGAATCTTATTTTGTTGCTGAAAATGAAAGATAATTGATAAGATTAGGGATAAATGCCGGTTTATTCAAACAACATATCTATTTTGGTTTCAACATCACCAAAAAACAATTTCGTAAATTTACAAACAAAAGGCAAACATGATATTTTCTTTTCATATTCATAATGTATGGCATTTTCTTCTGCACGTGTTACAACTCGTTTGAGGCATTAACTTCACGGCTTCCATTAAAAACATCTTTGTCTTAATAACTTTTTTTCGAGTAGAAGGATTTTCAAAATCCAAGTTTTTTCACGCTATCTGGATATCATTATAAAAAAAATTATTAAGTAGATTTTTACGTACTACCTTTACACACTTCTGATCTAAACTTCTGATCACTTCTGATCTGATATTCCTCGTCAGGTTCGAGTAAAAACTAAACTTTCACGCTTAAACCACAACCACATAAAAAACAGAAGCTCGTGAAATCCATATTTTTGCTTGAGTCGATTGATCCGGTCATTAATGATGTATTGGGTTGGTGAATTGAAAACTGCCGGCTATTGTCATACGTCACAGTTTGAGCACTTTCTTCAAAAGAAACCCATTTTTGTGTCAATGGAAAAGTTGTAGAGAATAAAAAATTAATCATCTATCCAAATTTTCAGAACGATTCAAAAACTGGTTTTCAAGATATGCCAAATTTACGAATTTTCATAAAACTTGCATTTTAAGCGAAATTACTAAGTGTATCTTTTTGGAAATTTGGCTATAAGCCTAATTTTTGCTTCTCTACCACTTTTCTATTGACACCAAAATGGGTTTCTTTTGAAGAAAGTGCTCAAACTGGGACAACAAGACCTCTCCAGTCCTCCATTTTTGAGTCTCACACTTGTCTCACACACAAACCAAAATCCTACTACGAAAGAGGAATCCGCAAATTGCCTGTAAAATGGGCAGAAGTCGTCAATAATAATGGAGATTATTTGGAATGAATTGATTATGTTGAATAAATTTTAGTTTATTTTATAAGAGGCAAATTGCCCATTTTACAGGCAATTTGTGGATTCCTCTTTCCCGCAGTTTTCAATTCACCAATCTAATATCTGAAAAAAACAAACAATTATTATGACATGAAAATGATAAAGAAAGCTCGTAAAAAGAAGAAAAATGTACTGGAAAAAATTCTTTGCAAGCGCCCTTTAAGTAGCTTTTTTTCCGCCATAGAAAGGGTTACGGTATTATCCACGTTTTAGCGGGCAGAAAGTCGTCAAACGTCATTTTTGTCTTCAAACTGTTATAACTTTTTTGTGAGTTGATCAATTAATACGATTTTGTTCTCAAAATGGCCGCAGAAAACATTTTGACAATGTCTACTCCCTGGCCTTTCCCAATTTTTTGTTATCATCGAGTAATGGAGGGCTAAATTCAAGTGAGTTTGGCCGTTGCTGTGTAAAACCGATTTTTTTTGATAAAATGCGATTTTAAAAAAATCTACAAGACGAATTTTGATAATTTTTTCACCATTTTTTCACCACAGCACATTTCTCTAAGTTGGATGGCTATTAAAATGTAAAAATCCTATAGAAAACAATTTTTTGCCTTATTCCGCGCTGATGTAGAGGAGGAGGGGTACTATGATTATGATGGATTATGGTGGCTCAGAAATTTCATACATAGGAAGTCAAGAAGGCGGGAAAAAGTAAAAAATATCAAAAATTTACCCACCCAAAAGATTCACTTTGGCACCACAACAACCACCAGGAGCCACTAGAAATTCTGGGAAAAATCGCGCTGAACTCTTTGGAACACTCTGTACAGTGTACTTATGTGGAGCCCAAGCTATCGACTTTTCGAGCACTTTTCAAGGTCAAAACCAGAGCCAAAACCATTTTTAACCACTAAACATTCATTTTCTTAAACTTAAATTGACTGGTAGAGGCAAAAAAATTGAAAAAAATTTTGGAGATTTAGACCGATTTGGCTCATGTGGGGGACCACATGGTCAAAATTTGAAAAAAAAAAAACTTATTTTGCTCTAATTTGATCAAGAACGTAATCAGTAGGTTAAATTGTGCCAGAAAAAATGTTTTGGGCTTCAAAAAATGTTTTGAGCGACCATTTTTAGACCACTTCCTTATGTATATCCCTCTCATCACACTGTATAAGCGCGCACTTTAGAGTGTCGAAACTTGACTTAAAACGTATTTTCCCAAGCTTTCATTGTGTTTTTCGGAATCTACGCATAAAACTACCCCAGAAAAAGTGAATTTGAAGAAAAAAAAGTGCCCCCCTCTCCAACTTTATTAGTATCAAAATATTTTCTAGCCTATCGAATGAAAAGTTTTTAGAAATTATAATTTGGTTATGATAGCATTTGAAAATAGGTGTCTTTTAGAAAAGAGATCGCTGAGAAAGAAACACATTTGGTGTAACTAAATGGATTTACAATCAACTCCATAAACAATACAATCAACTACATGGGTGTTCCCGTTTCAAGTAGAAATGATTTGGGTCATTTCCTCGATTGTCCGCTCGAAGAGCTCAAAAATCAGTGTTTTTAAAATGTAAAATCCAGTTTTCGATACATCAAGCTTTTTAGGCAATAACTATTCTTTGAAAAGCATTTAGAAACATTTGAGAGTCGTTAATTTGTTTTATTTTTGTTTTTCATTGATTGTTCATTGATTGTTCATTGATTGTTCACTCATTTTTCTTGTTCATTCATTGTTCTAATCTCAAATTCATTGTTTTAATCCCTTTTTCAAAGGATTACCCAATAGTTCGTCTGTTTCAATGCATTGTTAAACTTCAGAACAAAAAAATAAACTTCTGATCAACTCCCTTCATTAACATCAAGAAATCACACACTTATACAAGAATTGTCTTATCTTCAATGACATCGGAATCGCTCATCGTCGAGTTCAGTTCCCAGTCCAATTTCACACAATGGTGCAGAGTGGGACAAGGTTCCTGCCAACACAAAACGTCTGGGTGACAAGAGAAACCAGGAGGACAAGCGTCTTTTTTTTCAGGATGACACTAAATCATAATTGTTTTTATTTTAACAAACTGAACAGGATGAAATTAACAGAACTAACAGAACTAACAGAACTAACAGAGCTAAAAGAACTAACAGAACTAACAGAACTAACAGAACTAACAGTTTGACAAAACTCACCATCCCAGCGAAAAGCGGCCAACTTATCGAAATAGCAAAAAATACTGTCAGCAAAAGGGAAGTGAGAAGTTTCATTGTGTGAAAATGAAAATTTCTTTGAAACTTTCTGATTTTATGGTCATTTTATAAGAAATTCTCTGAGAAAACAAAAATTTCGTTTCCTCAAATTCTTTTTCGATTTGTCACCTTAATTTTCATTGTTTACATAAAATTTATGGCTGAAAATTTCATATAAAGATGTTTTTTTGCCAAAAAAAAGTCAAATTCTGGTTTAAAAGTTTTTCAATTCAAAAAAAAATAAAATTTTGTTTAAATGTTGACTTCAAAATGTTGTTTTGATTCGTCACCTTAATTTCAATTTTCCGCAATTGTTTCTTTGAATTTGATTCCTTTTTCTATTGAAATTTCTATTGAAAAATGTGCTTGATAGCAAAAAAAAAGTGTTTATAAGTTTGAAATTTTTAAAGAATTAAAAAATTCTTTAAATAAACATGCTTCGTTTTCTTACAATCATTGTCTTTTCCTTAATTCCAGTGGTGATTTCGCTTCAATGCTGGGAAAGGGTAAGGATTTGGTACATGCATCTTTAACAATCAACAAAACAACAGTGATTTAAAACGATCACCGCCGTCGAGGCTCTTTCACTTCCCGTGGACTTTGCTAAGCTCTCCTTCTTGCTTAAAATATCGAAGAAATGCGGATTTCAACATTTCATAAATCATTCATAAATTTTCAACGATAGAAACCTGATATCGCTGAATTTTATAAACCATTTGAAAGTTGCAAATCTCCTCTGCAAAATAGGCTAAAACGTGTTTCAATTGATCGAACCATTGAAGAAATTTCGAGGGCGAAATGCGAGTGACCAAAAAAGGAATCGAGTCACTTTAGGGACAAGTTTAGTGTGGTCAAAATAGAGTTAGCTTCTCAAAATTGAAGATTTAAAAAAAAGGATAACTATATATCAATTCATTAAAAAAGTCTAACGGAAATACATTTACAGAAATTTAGATAGAGCGTAAGTTCAAAACCCTCAAAATTGTCAAAAGAACCGGCTTTTTCATAAAAAAGAAAAATTATTGTAAAAACAAAGTTTTCCCATGAAATGATCCCAACTCTCCATTATTTTGAATGATATTTTAGCGCGATTTTATTGACATTTTAGGGCATTTTCCACTATATAGTCAAAACCGAACTCTCGTGAAAGTGAGGTTTTCAAAAAGTGCCCTGTTTTGGTCACTCGCATTTCGCCCTCGAAATTTCTTCAATGGTTCGATCAATTGAAACACGTTTTAGCCTATTTTGTAGAGGAGATTTACAACTTTCAAATAGTTTATAACATTCATCGATATCAGGTTTCTATCGTTGAAAATTTATGAAAATGTTGAAATCCGCATTTCTTATGCATGTACCTAATATTTTCTTTGCGTTTTTGTAAAATCTAACTAATTTTGAAGGTACCTTAGTTTTTCCCTTAGTTTTTGTCAGCTCAATTAATTTTTTAAGTTTATTCGCAAGTTTCACAGGTTTCGCAAGTTTCAGTTTTTTTGCAAAACCTTTCCAAGTTATTCACTTTTTAGAAAACTTGTTGGACTTGTGGTACTTGTCTCACTCTTAGATTACCCAGAGTAGTCTAATTGTGAAAAAGGATAGCTTTTCTATTGAAAAATCTTGTATTCTTTAGTATTCTGGTCCTATGGATGCTCCATGGGATAAATGCTGTGCCGATTCTGAGAGTGACTCTTTTTGTGCAGCTATGATATCAGAGGTGTCTGGTGGTGTCGATTATGGATGCTTTAAGGGATGCAAGGTAAATAGCAAAGCGTAGAGCTTGAATCTTTGTCAGTGTCAAAGCTGTCAGTGTCAAAGCTGACAATGTCAAAGCTGACAGTGAAAGTTTTTTGATCGTTTAACCCAATGACATTATGGCCTGACTAATGGTTTTTGCTGGTTTTTTTAGGTATTCGATAAAGTTTTCGACTTCGATGGGACGAAAGCGATTTGCTGCAAGACGGATAACTGCAATACATGGAAACATCCATTTGGCCGGAAAGTTGATCCCAAAAATCTCGGACCACCACAAAATTTCACATTCCCGAATGATTGTTGAAGAGAATTTGTCAAGAAACTTAAGAAAATGTCACTTTTTCATTCTCTTTCACTTTCACCCTGTGACTCTTTACATAAAAACATGCAACAAGGCAAATAAAAAGTATTTGAAAGAATCCATTTATAAAAACAATTTATTCAACTTATTTTTTGCCTTCTGGAGCAATTTGATGAGCCGCTTTTACCCGTTTCACAACAATTGAGAAGCCGACCGCCGCTGAAATAGAAATTTATCTGCTATTCGAAAGAATAACCTACCGTAAATACTCTAATAGAAGCGCACTCTCAAATAGAAGCGCACCTCTAATAAAAGTACACCCTTTGACTGAATATCATGCACTTGTTCATGCTGTATACTCAAGATATTCAGTTTTCCGTTTTGTAGTCTGTTCCTTACGTTTTGTAGTCTGTTCAAAAATCCTCGTTTCGTTTAATTTTCTGTTTTTCTACCCTTAGACAACTTTCTAACGTTTTACTACTTTATATGCCTTTTTCCCGACAAAATCTATCTTGTACGTACCCACCGTAATCTCTAAACTTAAATTAAATCATTGAACGACCCTATTTTTTGCCTTTTTTTGTGTTTCTTTTAGATTTCATAATTATTTTCGAGTTATAATCTCGTTTTTTTAGATACGATCGAGAAGCTTGGATGGATTTAAGGAATTTCGAGATCGAAGAGAAAGCGAACTTAACGATCACTATGAGGATGAACAAGAGCATCTTCGTGAGAATGGATCGAGTGATCAATCAGTGAGGGAGGTGGACAAAGACACAGCAAAGCAAAGACGGAAATCGATCGACGTGAGGATAAAACTCGAGGCAGCAAAAATGGCAAGGAAGTCTCCATCAGCGCTGCTGCAAAGTTTTTCAACATTGACCAAGATTGCGTACAACGTCAAACAAGAAAGAGAGCTTAGCAAAGTCCACGGGAAATGAAAGAGCCTCGACGGCGGTGGTCGTTTTAAATCACGGTTGTTTTGTTGATTGTTAAAGATGAAACACTCAAATAGAAGCGCTATTAGAGTATTTACGGTGGCCTATCGTCCATTGTCAGCCTTAAACTAGACAAATTCAGTTTGGAAATAGAGAATACGGAAATTTTCACAAACCCGTTGCCAGAGTGAAAGTGAGTAAGGCACCAAGTTGGTGAACGGTTAGCAAACTCGACACAAAGTAGAAAGTCGCTGATGCAATTGACTAAAACAGCAACTTCTGCTATTGCCACAAACCATTTACCTGGTAAAACTTGGAAATACTGAAAGAGACGGCTGGATTCGATGGGAGAACTTTAGGCAAAATGACCATGATAACATTGTTCAAGCATCCGTCCACAATTCCGTTTAAAGCTCCCATAGCAATGACAATTGGGATACTGAAAGAGGTTTTTGAGTAGCTTTGATGGTAAGAGGGTAAGAGTGTTAGAGTTTATTGTTCTTGTTAGAATTTAGAAGCAAGACCAGATTGAGTCCTGGCTTTTAAGGAGTTAGAAACATTTTTGGGCCAGTCTAGAGGCCAGTCTAGAGGCCAGTTTTCAAAGCTAGAATCAGGACAGACAAAGCTAGGTAAACTAGGGGAATAAGGGAAACCTTTGATGGCTTGAAAATAGCCAAAAAAGTTCTTGGGCCTGATTAGAGCATCCCTGTTGCTCCAATACTTAATTCTAATACTAATCTAACAGTCAGGTTCGATCTTGTAAGCCCACCAATTCTCAAATATCGCTGGATCATTCGTCGGTTGTATAGAAGAGAGTTTTGGTGTGAAAAGCACCCAAACTAGCACGTTCAACGAGAATGATCCAATCACCATCGAAAACACCGGCCATAGCCCAAAATCTTTGACTTTTTTCGAGAAGTGGGAAATGAAGAAACCGACTAAAGTTGTTTCTTTGATTTCTTTGATTTCTTTGATTTTCAGGTCTTTTCCTCACGTGCAATCTCTCCAATTGTGAAGGCAATGCAAATATATCCAATAAGGTTGTGATTCTTTGCGAATTGCCCAGTAAAAGCGATTGTGGTTGGGTAGATTGTGAGCCAAAAAGCAATGTACATTCCACGGAATAAATGGAGTGGAGCCAAGAGTAGAAGCGAGGATTTGGTGATGCTTGAGAACATGTTCTCTGGAAGTTTATGATTTGATTTCAAGCTTCAAAAACTTTCCTTCGATTTCGTTTCCTATCTATAGTATGCCAAGCTTTCTAGAGCTTAAAATGAGCTGATCCGAGTTGATCGTAGCTGATCGTAGCTGATCGTAAAATGAGCTGATTGTTAGCTCGTAAAATGAGCTGATTTGGTCGTTTTCCTTTTTAAAACTGACTTATCTGCTGAGACTGAGATGTTCTCGGAATTTTGCAAAAGATCGAGTTCGGGATCTCTCTTGATGGCATGAAAATCGCTGTCAGAAGACCAAGAAATTGAACGGTTAACGAGCCATAGGTCATCAAATTGATTTCCGATTCTGTGTAGTGACGATAGCTTCGCGACGTATCATTAGTCGAAAATATTATTATTTGGATAAGCTATCTTGCCTTTTGGCTTTTTTAAAATTACATTGTCAAGAATTAGAGTAAAGGTTACGGCAATTGAGTAAGTTTTGAGTAGAAAACGGGTAAAAAGTCGGATCGTTTTCTTACTATGCCATCTACTCCAATTTCCTCGTTGAATTTATTCGTGACGATCATCAGCATACCAACAGGAAACCAGCTAAATTCATTTATTCATCGATTTTGTCATTTTTGAAAAGAAAATCATTCACCAAAATTGAGCCACCGTCCAATAGATTGCTTGATTTCGCGAGAAAGTCGAATTGGTCGAGTGTTTCGCTGAATAAGTACCAGCACCCAAATAGTATACTAAAATGATCGTTTTCTTGAGAAAATGAAGATTTATTGACTGGTTAATAGCTAACTAAACCTTCAAAGCCTTGGAATAGCTAACTAAACTTGTACTTGCTTAACTTGGTTAGTTGTTGGGCATGTAAACTTTTACAGCTTATCGTTTTTGGTTAGTTACTCGTTTTGCAGCAACAAAAAGTCAAGTTAACCAAAAAAAACTCACAAGAAAGCCCAAATCCTCCTAGTGCCGATGCAGGGAAATAGAGAAACTTGTGAATGTAAAGAAAAGATGCTGTATAGATGAGAAAACACACGGTGGCGATGATCAATGTCTTTCGGATGCCGATTGAATGGAGGATGCCCGGGGCAAAGAAATTCGAAAACGTGTAGACGGCATAAACGAGACATTGGCTAAATAGAAATTTGTGAAAATTTCTTAGTCAATACAGAGGTTTTAACGCTAGGATTGAAAAAACAAAGTGATCAAAAATGAGACAAAGTTTTGCGACAAGTTTTGCGAAAGTTTAAAGTCGATTAAAACCGTTGTTTTTTTTTTATTTTCCCTTCACTCACACACCCATAATATCCAGCAAAATCCGGAATACAATCCGGGCATCTCGTTTTCACGCTGTGCATCACCGACTCCACTGTGAATCCCATCACGTTGTACCTGAAGAAATGGGGAAAAGAGCTTTATGCTTTAAAAAAAAAAGAAAGGTGATTTCGGTGAAAATGAGTGCAAAATGAGGAATTTGTGATTTGACTTACCCAAAAAAGATTGACAATTGCAAAAAGCCGACAACGAAAGCGGCAACGATCGTGAAGGTGTCATCTTTCAGTTTTGAAAGCATTTCTAAAGATTTTAGTTGAATAAAATATGCTAACAATGAGAATTTCATAAGAAAATTCTGCAAATGCAAATCCAACATTGGAAAGTTTACATGAAACATTATTCTACAAAGACAAAAGGTTTGAGGAAATCTTGCAAATCTGTAGGGAAATCTTCCAAATCTGTAGGGAAATTCAATCTTTTGCCAACTTTAAAGCCAGCCAGCCAGTCAGTCAGCCAGTCAGTCAGCCAGTCAGCAAGTCAGCCAGTCAGCCAGTCAGCCAGTCAGTCAGCCAGTCAGTCAGCCAGTCAGCAAGTCAGCCAGTCAGCCAGTCAGCCAGTCAGCCAGTCAGCCAGTCAGCCAGTCAGCCAGTCAGCCAGCCAGTCAGCCAGTCAGCCAGTCAGCCAGTCAGCCAGTCAGCCAGTTAGCAAGTCAGCCAGCCAGCCAGCCAGCCAGCCAGCCAGCCAGCCAGTCAGCCAGCCAGTCAGCCAGCCAGTCAGCCAGCCAGTCAGCCAGCCAGTCAGCCAGCCAGTCAGCCAGCCAGTCAGCCAGCCAGTCAGTCAGCCAGTCAGCCAGTCAGCCAGTCAGCCAGTTTTGTCTAAAGTTTGACCGGGGTACTGAGGTAGAAAAATTGATTTTAAGTAGTCCAAATTCTGTATGTACTATCGACAAAATTTAGGCAAATTTACCCATCAAAAGGTCGAAAAAAAACAGTTATATGTATTTTGGTGTCAAATCTGAAAGTAAGTTGAAAGTAAAATTTCAAAGTATTCGAAGAATTCCCGGGCAAAATTTGCCCCGACTAAACCCCGCTGATCGATGAGAACGATTTGCATAAGTTGTCGTTTTTTGATCTCTTACTGTCAAAATTTGATGACAAAACTTGATAAACTAGAAAAATTTTAGGCGTTCAGGGCTAAAGAAGATCAGCAGCACAAAGTATGATTCCTATTTTCTCCTTTTTTCCTGTTCTCAGTTTAGAATTGTACCTGATGGACTGGAATTTTTTTTAGACCAGGCCAATCTCTTGGCTTTGGCTTGGCTTTGGCTTTGGCTTTGGCCTGGCCTGGCTAGCCAACCGAACCTTTTGCGTTTGATGTTTTATGTAGTATTGTCCATATAATTTTTTAGCATTAAGTGTTGAAATGAGAAGAAATTTATAACAATTAACTTCAGCAACTAATGAAGCAAGAAAACTAAGCAAAAAAAACACCAAACAAATATTCAACAAAAGTTAACAAGGAAACTCCTAGAGGCATTCTTTTGAAGGCATTAAGGTAGCGAGAAATAGCAACCATTCAAGCAACAATTCAACCATTAGCACGATCATTGGTAACCTCATTCCTAACGATAGGGAAAAAGCGCTCAACTACTAGGTTGATGCAAAAGAAATTTCGCTTTTTTACAAATATTAAATTAAATCAAAATTCCTTTAGCTAACAATTTACTCGAAATAATAAGCACCATCGTTATATCTAACATCTCTCCAACGTTGCTTCAGATTGCGGATCCCCTTATTGAAGAAGGCTTGATCCTGTGATTGAAAGTAGTCGAGCATCCAAATCTCAACCTCTTGCGCATTCTTAAACTGGCAATTCGCAAGGAAATGTTCGATCTTAAGAGGTGAAAATCAGATGGTGATAAGTCTGGAATATATGGCGCATGCGGTAAGACATTCCATCCTAACTCCTCTAACTCCATACAAGAAGCTTTCTTTGTTCATACGTTCATACAAGAAGCTTTGTTCATAAAAGAAGCTCATACGATTGATCTTTCCGATTATTTCCAAATGGCGGAAAATTGTTGATTGATCACATTGAAAACGTTTTGAGGCTCTCGTGTTGTTTGCATTGGATCGGCTTCAATAAGTTGTTCCAATTTCTTATTATCGATCGCTGTCGAGCGATGCCTACCGTAAATACTGTAATAGTACCCCATCCCCATAATGACGCTGCGGAGTGTTGGGTGGTCTAGCTTTGAACGAGTTTTTCTCGACACTGGTTTAAGCTTCAATGCGCGCTTTGGTATCAAAAATAGCTGAAATTCAGGGCTATTTTTTGATACCAAAGACTCATTTTTTGGAAGTACGGGCGCTTTGAAAAAATGAATACTAAAAAACTTTTGCGACTACGCGACTGTACGGTGGGGTCCAATTACAGTATTTACGGTATGTGGTTCGTCTTCAAGGTATTCAATACCTTCTCGGAATCAGGCAAGCAGGATCTTTCGACAAGCAGGATCGAGCTGGCAGGATCATTTCGGTTCGGTCATAACTCGTTCTCCAAAAGCGGAACAGGGATCACGACATGTTTTTCTCTATATCCAACAAGATACGTTTTAAAATTTCAAATTCGTTATGTCGAAGTTCGACTGTAATTAAAAACCTCATGTGAATGACGAGCCAGACTTGTTTTCTGGCTAATCGCTCACGAGCCTTTTGTAGTTGACCATAATGCTCCACGAGGCTTATCTTTTCTTCATCCAATTGCATCTCGACATGTTGATAGAACTTTACGAAGTGGTTGCCAAATCAAGTTAGGCGCATGGGCCGTGCACCTAAACCTTATAAAGACCTTATAAACAATATAACAAACAAATTTAAACTCACATCTGGCAAATTTTCTTCCCAAAGCTTCTATATCTTTCACCATCTGCTATCAAAAAACATTGTCGCGTTTTAGCCTCTGTATAACGATAAATCTCGAAGAGGATTACCCCGGCAGCCGTAGATTCCGTTTTCCTAGAAAATTTCCGACAAAATGGAGCATGCTGCTGCCGGAAGCGCTACCGGAAAACTAATTTCCCGGCTACTGAAAATACTTTCCCTGGTAGCCTGGTAGCCTTTCCGCCTACCAGGGAATTTTTCCAGCATACCAGGGAATATATGAGCTCTAGGCAATTCTACAATTGCTTCTACAACCACTGAATTTTCCTGAGTTGCAAAAAACCAAAACCCAATTCAAAGCTCAATTTCGAGTGTTATCCTTAAATTTAAGCATTTGGTTGGTTAACCCTGGTTTTTTGATGCCAAAGGTTTAGGAAATAGTCGGCAGTTTTCAATGCACCAACCCAATACAATGATCGGAAATTCAAATCGCACAGTTTTCTTTGCAAATTTCTTGCCGTAGGCAAAAAAACTGCCAACGAAATCGTAGTTTGTCTCTCTTTTGGCCCAGTTCTCAGTTGTTTGTGAGTAAAGTTCCTCTTTTTTTGAGTAGCTTTCTTTCATTTTTCATCGAAACTAATGTTTTTTTTATGTTTTCTAAGAAAAAGCGGTTATTTATTGTTCATTTTCTTTGCTTTATTGAAAGTTTTTTCAGAAAATGTCTACTGGAGATCGATTAACAAATGATTCAGAAGAAATTCGATTGAGAATTGATGCAATGGTGAGTTTCGAAAATCAAAAACGACTAAAAAAAGGGATTCTCTCGTTGATTTCAAGAATTTCAAAGTTTGATTACGGTATTTTGATTCTAAGATTGAATTTTAAGCATGAAATCTTTCCCAATCTCACCGAAGATCAAATCCGGCCGTTTGTCAATTTGACTGAGGATGAGCTCTACGAGAAATTGCTGGAGATATCGGTTTGGCTTTGGAAAATGGAAAGATTGGAAAGATTGGAAAGATTGGAAAGTTTTTAGGAAAATGAAGATCAAGCTGGAACATCGACAAATGATCGAACGATTGGAAAAAGCTCGAGAAGAAAGCACCAGAAGAATTCGTTTGTTTGTCTCTTTTTCCAGTTCTCTTTTGTGTAATTGCCTCGCGTAAGAGCCGTTCCACAAAAAGCTAATATTTTTCAAGCAGCACTATTTCAAACAACACTATTTTACCCATTTTCCTTGCTATTTTTAGAAAGATTTCTTCTGGAGATGAAATGATAAATGATTCAGAAGAAATTCGGCTGAAAATCGATGCAATGGTGCGTTTTTGGAGTGAAAAAATGCTCAAAGCATAATTCTTTCGTTTTTTTATTGATTTTTGTAGGTTTTTTTAATATTTTCATTTAGAATATTTACAAATTGCAAATTTTTAAGCATGAAATCTTTCCCAATCTAACCGAAGATCAAATCCGACCATTTGCCAACTTGACCGAGGATGAGCTCTACGAGAAATTGCTGAAGATATCGGTTTGACTTTGGAAAATTTCGAAAATTGACGAGTTTTTTAGGAAAATGATGATCAAGCCGGAACATTAACAAATAAACGAATAAACGAAGAAAGCTTGAGCTTTTCATCGACTTCTCAACAACAACAGCGAGTAAATAGGTGGATTTGTCCATGAAATTGCAGTCTATGGAATTTTGGTTCACTTTTGAGTTTCACTCTATGAAACTAGAGAACTGTTTCAACCTTTTTGAGATTGAGGCCATTTTCAGTAAACTTTTGACATTTTAGAAGCTTGATATAGCTTATTAATGTCCGTAGACACTTTAGAAAACTCAGAAATTTGTTTTTGTAACTTAATTAAAAAGCAAAAGTAAATCCGGAGTAAATCTGGCACCGAGACGAATCGAACCAGGCTGGTCTCTTCAAAAAACGTGTCGTATACTGTAGCAAAAGGCTTTTCCTAACTTTTCCTAGTTAAAGTGTGCCTTGACTGTCCCGTTAACTCAAGTGGTTCCAACTTGGACAACTAAAATGACTAATAGTTAAATAAAGAGCAAAAACAGTCAAGACTAAGTACCATTTTTTTTCAAAGCAATTTCGAATCAAAATATCAGTTTCAATTTTGAGTCATTCTAGAAACAATCACGAAGATCAACTCTTCAAGAAGGAGCAAATTGCTGAAGCTTTATGGTCAGAATTGCTGAAAATGTTGGTTTAATCGATTTAGACGATAATCGATGAACTTTTAGAGAACGACGTCACACAAATGATGAGATTAAAGAGACTCCATCAAAAGAAGAGATTATAAAAATTGGATTGTTCTTCCGGGATCGATATCCAAGGGTTATTCAGTAAACGATCAATAAGTTTTCTATAGAAATTTGTGATGTTAGGGGCGTCAAAAAGTAAAAATGCATGTAATTTCTAAAGAAATACCTGAAAAGCTTCCAAAAACACCTTGACTTTTCAGCTTCGGATGGGCACAATCTATGAATTGCTGAAGAAACGCGACTTTTTCGAGTGTTCTCTCATTTTGGGTCTTTGCGATTATGGATTGGAAGAGAGATTGAGAAAATCTCAGTGTAAGGAGATTTCAATTGTAAATTGTAGGCTCACTTGATCAATTGTAGACTTGAAGTGTTTTTCAAGCTACTGTAATTTGCTTTAGTTGAAAAATTTGGGTGAAATGAAAAAACTTTCTTGTCAACTTAATATTAAGTCGGCCGATAAGTCTGACACTTCATTTAAGAAGTTATTTAGAAATAACTAATTCACCTATTAACCTCCGGTTTTCTCTATTAGCAAGCCCTAATATTTCTCTATAAAATCTCTCTATAAAGATCGCTTGAAATCATAAGAAATGTTTTGTTTCTGATTTTTTTTGTTTGAAGGTGCGAACTCGGTCAAAAAGTCAAAAAGGGTGACGAATCGATCTTTCGGTTGTCTCGGTCTCGACTCGATTTAGACACTTTGATTCAAAGAAACCTATCTTGGTGTCAATAGTTAAAAGATAGAGCGAAAAAAGATAGGTGTATAGCCAAATTTTCAGCATGATCTGTTCAGCCGATTTCTTTAAATCATCTTTTATCGAATTTTAGGCAAAACAATCTTTCGATCTGGATCTTGCGCCCGGTTTTTGCTTGGAAACGGCCGCAGATTGGGGTAAAAAGATCGAAAAGTGTATCATAAACATTTTCTAAGCAAGGAGGTAGATCTATTGGTAAAGTTTTCATTCAAAAATAGATTTATAAAAAAGTATCTAAAGATTTATCGGCCATAGTACAGAACCAAAAATGCGACGATACCCATTACAAAAACCGCATGAATAGAAACATCAAAGTCCCCCAAGAACGAAGGCGAAAACCCCAACCCCAAAAGGGCCAGAAGCTCTGCCAAAAAACCCCCTCCTCCAATAAAAAATAATTTCGGGAAGAGAGAAAAAAAGACCAAAAAAATGCGACGCGAACAATTGCAAAATAGGAACGCAAAAAGGAAGGAAACGGATGCGACCATACAGAAAAACAGTGCATTCAAGCCTTTTTTTCAGTTTTGCCTTCAAAATCTGTCGCTCCGGTTTTCAACGAGAATCACAAAAGTCGAGAGCTTGAAGCCAAAAATGCGAATTGGGTCGATTTGCCAAAATTCGCTCTGAATATGTGGAAATCCTATCAAGCAATCATCAAGAATGTGAGGGTTTTAAAAGAGTTCTATGGCAGATAGAGTGGGTTTTTACTTTATAAGCCTAAAAAAGTCTACTCATGAAAGATTAATCGACATTAGTCTAACAAGGGAACCACAGATACTTACGGACGCCGATTGCCCCTAAAATTCGTGGATAGGTAGAAACGATTCTAGGGAACAACATATCAAAAATTCAGCTCTAAAGCTCCAAGATTACGGTAGTTATAGTGTTTTTAATATTTGGTAAGGTATAGGTGACAATGGGGTTTCTCTCTCCTCAACGATATTGGGGCTAGTTAACATATTATGGCTAATTGGATTCGCTGCGCGGGCGGTTTAGTGGTAGTGCGTTCAGTTACAAAGCGGATTTGCTCGGGTTCGAGTCTCTCTTTGAACTTTTGGAATCATTTTGGACCCTTAACCATTTTGGTATTCTAATATTGTTTTATCTACTTGATACATTATCGAATCTAATCTATACTTGGTCCAAAGCCGTCGCCTAAACGATCTCCAAAGCCATCGCCATCGTTAAACTTAATCTAAACACATGATTTAAGTCTAAATTGCGTGCAAAAAACACGTGGGGATGTATAAGAGAATAGTTGTTTGCATAACAACATTATAACACAAAGAAAGGCTCAAGATGATCCCCAGGGCTAACTAGGGCCAATATCGTTGCGGATTTCGAGTTACGAGCAAGCGATGTGCTTTATCCCAATAGAGAAACCCCATTGTCACCTATATCCTCCCTTACCAAATATTAAAACACTATAACTACCGTAACCTTGGAGCTTTAGAGCTGAATTTTTGATATGTTGTTCCCTAGAATCGTTTCTACCTACCCACGAATTTTAGGGGCAATCGTTTTCGTCGAAAGTCGTTGGGGGCAACCGTAAGTATCTGTGGTTCCTTGTAAGCTAAATCAACGCTTTAGACGATTTCGAGTTACGAGCAAGCGATGTGCTTTAAATGTTCAGCGTGTCGCGAACGCTTTGAGACGAAAAACGCAATCTCGTGCCATTCTCTAGTGAGAAATCATAAAAAGGAAGTCTTTTCTCTAGAATCCCATTCCTTTTGTGTTCGTTGTGTTGAAGCTCATGCTAGCACGGCAAATGCCTACATTGCGGCAGTAGGTATTGGGGTGAAATGTCTTCGCCACGAGTGTGATGGAGTGATTTTTGAAGGTAAACAACTGGGAAACAAATCATAAAAAAAACTTTTTAAAGAGATTTAACAAACCGAGAACTTTTTGCGCTACAATTCATAGGCTCTTTTAATGAGCCGAAAGCCAATTAGTTGATTATCTAATCTCTAGCATTGATTTGAGCTCAGTATTTGTTCAAATTTTGGCAAAATACTTTAAGAAAATAGTTTTCTATTATAAAAAAGACAAAATCTATACAAAATAAACAGAAATCAATTTTTTTTTAATTTACAGCTCACGTGACGCCGATTTTGACGGAAAGTCAGCAAAATGCGTTCACCAAGAAACTGTTAAAAGTCGCGCTTGATCAGGCACATTTGGAGAACCTTGAGAGGTAAAATTTGTGGGGAAAAATTTGTAAAAATGATAGAATATTCTATTGCTTAAACCAGTGTCGATCTTTTAAACCTATCAGTTGGCTTAAAATCTATCAATTTTAGGTTTTAATTACAATGTTTCAGATGCCAACACTGTGAATTCGCAGTGGTAATTGAGGCTGCCAAAGAGGTGCATTCCGTGTTTCGATGTAAGAATCCGAAGTGTGGATACAAGTTTTGCAGGTATGGAAACCTTTTCAAAAATTGTCAAATTTCATGAAAACCATTGAGACTTTGCGAAAAAGATTACAACGAGCGCCACGAGGGAAAGAAATGCGATCAAGTGATGAATGCGGACACGGCTCACGTCTTCAATTTTCTCTTCTTTCACGCAAATGTGTCGCCTCACCGGAATTTGATTTGTCGACCGGACCCACTCAAAGATCAAGCGCTTGCGATAAGGTTTGTGGTAGTGAATTTGATACTGGATCTGGCGTCTGGTCTTGTCTGGACTGGCCTGGATTCGCTTTGTTGCAGAATTGACTCAAGGGAAGTACTTGTTTCATCAGCCAGGTCAACATCTAGGTTTCCTGGACTTTGGACCTGAACCTGAACCTAGATCTGGACCTGGAGCTGAACCTGGACCTGGATCTGGACCTGAGCCAAGATTAGATTTGGACCTGGACCTGGACCTGGACCTGGATCTGGACCTGGATCTGGACCTGGAGCTGAACCTGGACCTGGACCTGGACCTTGACCTGAGCCAAGATCAGACCTGGACCTGGCTTACAGAGTGATTTTACAATTTGTCACTTTTCTTCACCACTTTGTGAATGCAATGGGTTGTCTTTTAACACATAGACGACTGCATGACTCAATGCTGATGACAGTTGTTCCTCGTGAATGGCCAAATGAGCTCAAATTTTGCATAGCGCAACGGTTGCGGCCAAAAACATCAATCATGCATTTGGTCAAAGGACTACTTCTGTTAGGACGGCTCAAGTTTAGTTCAAACCAGTCCGGGAAAGAGATAAAGACCTTGATGAAAAGGAGGGTCGCGACCGCCCAAGACTCATTAATGATAATGATTTAAGACAAATTGGTCAAAGCTAGCTAATCCACGGACTACTAAGCCAGAACTAACAAAACACTTCAATGTAGGAATTTCGACCATAAATGATCACTTGAAGGATATCGGAAAGGTTAAAAGACTAGAGAAGTGGATATTTCATCAGTTCGATGACCGCCAGAAGTTTTCTTTCTTGCTGCTTCTTTGTTGAAATCTCAGAACAATAGAGATCCATTTTTGGATCGGCTGATCAAGTGCGATGAAGTGGAAGATCAAGTGGATGCCATATGACAATCGAAAACAAAATTCGGAGTGGCTGGACAAAGGAGAAGCACCTCATTCGTTTCCGAATCCCGATCTTCATCCAAAGAGGGTGATGCTCTTTTTGGTGGTATAAAAATGGCGTCATTCATTAAACTTTGGTCAAAACAGGAGAAAATAGAAATTATATTGAACTAATAGAGTAGCTACAAGTACTAAGTTAGAACTCTAAGTTTCGAAAAATGAGTGTTTCTGAATTTTCTAAAAAAGAGCGTCTTTTAAAGGAAATTTTGTGCGTTTCCCGTTTCGCGTTTGCGCGGTCGTCAATGTGCTAAAGAAAACCCCATAGAAAAAGCTGATAAATTAAATTTTTGGAAAATTCAATCTAAAACTAAACTACAGTTCATTTTCAGTGGCATCGAACACTTGAACGGGGCTTTAACCGGCTATTGCACTCGATGCGTTTTCTCGACTTGGGAGATTTTCGAGCTTTTTCTGCGAAACAAGCACACAATGGACAAAGCGAATCTTCTTTTATGGTAAAAACTTTCGAAATTAAAAGAAATTTGTAGCTTAATGCTATCAATTTGTTGGTAGAAAATTGAAGAAAATGTTTTTAAAACGAAAACATTGAGGTTATCGAAGCGTTTGCCCGTAATGTGTCGTCTTCCACCTCGTTTCCGGGTAAAATCCGTTAAAACCGAAAATCAATACGTTCTACCGCCCGTTTCCACTGAAAAGGAGGCACGATTTAAGGTTTTTTTCAAATTTTTCAAATGAATATTGTCATCTAAAAGAAAATTTTAGGAATGCTTGAAAAACGCTGGTGGACAAAGTTTCTTCGCTTTTCAGTAAGTGAAGGGATTCCTGTACTACATTCAATGAATTCAAGGCAGTAAGCCCTAGAGTACAGTAGAATACAATAGCCAGATCCAGGTCTAGCTTCTGGCAAGGTTATTGTGGCGCGGCCTTGACCAAGTCTACCAAAGCTAAAGCCAAAGTCAGGACTCGACTTCTGACTTTTGCGGACCAAGTCAAGCAAATCTAGGCAAGTCCAAAAGAGCCTGATTAGGCCTGGCTTGCTTGGCTTGCTTAGCTTGGCTTTGAATTTGTCTTTGAAACAACCCTAGTCATAGCACTGATTCTGTGCACATAAAAGCACCTCCTCCAATCGTAGCGCCGGCTACTTACGGCTGTTACTACTAGAAGGTTGGAAAGAAAGTTGTCGAAAAAAGTTTGCACGGTGATTTCTCAAAAGCCAAGCCATGAATTCTTTCCAAATTTTTTGATAAACTTGATATTTCAATAATTTTTGACAAAAACATCAGTGGGCTTCTGGCAAAAAATAAGAGATTTCTTCAGCTGAAGTTTTTTTGAAGCTGAAGCAGAGATTCTTCAGCTTTTAGCCAGTTTTTAATGGGTTAATGAATAGGCAATCGGTCCCATTCAAAACATAAAATCAAGTACTTAAAGCAGGGAAAGTTTGGGATTAAGGGAAATTTTAATTATTGGGTTATAACATTGAAAACTGAGCACTTTTCAAAGAGACATTTATTCAAAAAGAAACCATGAAATTATTGCAAATATTTTGCATTATTATTGGCAATTTCTACCTATTATACAGTCAATTTACGGATCTCTCTTTCGTTGTAGAATTCGAATTTCTGTGAGAGACAAGTGTGAGACTCAAAAATGGAGGACTGGAGATGTCATAGTTTGAGCACTTTCTTCAAAAGAAACCCATTTTGGTGTCAAAAGAAAATTTGTAGAGAATCAAAAATTAGGCTTATAACCAAATTTCCAAAAAGATACACTTAGTAGTTTCGCTTAAAATGCAAGTTTTGTGAAAATTCGTAAATTTGGCATTTCTTGAAAACCAGTTTTTGAATCGTTCTGAAAATTTGGATATAAGATTCATTTTTTGATTCTCTACAACTTTTCCATTGACATCTGGTCTAGATGTGCTAGGTCAGAGTGGTAAAAAAGGTTTTAATCAGGTAAAAAAATGAGAGGTTTCTTCAGCGGAAGTGACTTGGTCACTTTTTGAGTGACCAGCTTTTAGACAAGCTTTTAATGGGTAATGAATAGGCAATCGGTTCTATTCAAAACCTAAAATCAGGTACTTAAAATAGGGGAAAATTTGTGATAAAGGCAAATTTTTGTCTCTTGTTTATCTAATGCTTTTCTAACTTTTCAGAATCACCTTAGCAAACACTCAGTGCCAAGAGAATGACTTTTAAAAATGATTTTTTCGAAATATAGCTTTACTGTGAAAAATTTTTGGCTAAAAATAGAGATTATAGAGTGTATTGCTCATTTATGATAGCTTTACCTCATAAAGAATCCTTTTTCTGATGTAAAAAGTGAGTTGAATTTAAGCTAGAAAATAAGGATTTTGTCCCAAAAATCTCTAAATTTTATGGGAAAGCTGCACTCATTTTTTACGAGTAATTTCTTCGAGTCGACTTGTAAATAATCGAATAAAATGTTCTTGAAATGATGATTTAAGCAATTCTAATCAAACTTTTTCTACGAACTTTCTTGTCAACCTAATATTACAGGTATTACGGTAGCTATTGAGTTCAACTTTCAGTGGAAGTCCCGTGGAGAATTGGTATAAAATCCTGTCCGAAGGTCTGATGGTTGCTAGTGGAACGGTATATCAACTTTCTGGAGCTTCATTTGGAGCTGGTTTTAAGTCTCGTAACCTAATTTTCAAATCCATTTTTAGGTATCTACCTTGGCAAAGATGCGGTCACCTCGCAAGGGTATTCGCAGAAAAATCATTCAAAAATGCGATTTGTGAGTTGGAAACATTCAAGTCAAAATATAAACTATAAAAGAAATTAACGAATTTGATGAGAAATGACAAATTTCACACCCTTTCTCACCAAAACGCATTCCAGAATGCGACTCAACCGTACGATATGAAGAGCCCATGCTTAGATCAGCAACATTTGGAAAAGAATCGCGTTCTTCATAAGGGCACTTTCTGTTTGGCTCTAGTTGAAGGTTTGAATGTTAGACTTTTGTAACTCTGACTGTACTAATCGCACTCTAATTGTACTAATTGCGCTCTAATTGTACTAATTGCATACGTCAATTTTCCTTATCCCTTCAAAATCTTTCATTCAGTGGTGGATGATCGATCGAAATACAAAGAAATGCCCTCGTGTTTCGTTGTGAAAGATGCGGATATCGTTCAGATTCGAGTTCTTTTCATGTAATTTTATTATCTAGAGTGAATCCTTTAAAGTTTAAAGGCATTGACGTAAATTTTGATAAAAGAATAAAGCTTTAGTTACGATACGGCCTCTAAACCGTTTCCCCAGCTGGACATCGCGAATTTTGCAGAAGGAAACCCGGACACAATGCGAGTGAGACAAGTGAGAGACTTGTAATGAAAAAAAGAGTTCCATAAATGAAATAGTTCAACTGCCTGCTCAACTGCTGTTCAACTGTTCAACATGCCTACAGTAGCCTCATTTTAAAGGCATTTTAAAAGTATCTTAAAAGCAGATTGCTCCGACAAAAGAACTGTAGCTTAAAATCCTTTGAATTTTAGGCAATGAGCTTCTTCATGAATGGCGACTATCGGGAGAGATTGGCGCAAGTGACCAATCCGGAGATCGATCAGCCTGGAACAAGCCGGCAAGCCTCTAATAGCCGGCAAAATATCCTATCAAACTTGTAAACGAAATCGAGTCTTTCCATTTACCATTGGATTTACATTCTAAACCTATTGAAATTTATTGAAATTTGCACCTATTGAAAGTCGGTCTCCTGATTCTAATTATGTTATTCTAAATTTTTCTGAATCTAAATGTTATTCTCATCCACCTTCCCATCATTCTCATCCCACATCATATCAATTTCAATGTTTCAATTTTCAATTTTCTTTTCTGTCAATTCATTTTGCCTTATTAACTATGCTTTATTTCATGTCTTGAATAAAGTATGAATATATTTCGTTCTTTCACTTGTCTATGAGACGATCTTGTCTCGTCTCAATCAAAGGACGACCTTGAATAAAGTTCTTCTTTGACTTATTAGTCTTTGAAAGACAAAAAGAGCCAGAAAGATAAGGCTTTGATTATAGAGTAAGCTCTAGTATTCATTTTATTGAGTCAACAAGTTGGTTAGTCAACTCGCGTTTTGAGACTTGAATTGTGACTCGTTGAGACTGGCATTGAGACTATGAGACTTGTGCTATGAAGTCAATTCATCGCTTCAGCCTTATAAAGTTTTCATAACACTATTTCAGACTTTCGGATCCGACTCACTTTGACAGATTCCTGTAATATCCTCTACTAAATGTCCGTGTTATGTTCTCATCTTCAAAATTGATTGATGAGAGAAATCGAAGGGCTTGATGACCAAAATCCAATTCAATCCAATCCAATCCAATCCAAAGGTTTTGTCTTGAATTCGGGGATGTATGTATTAGAAACAAAAAGTCTTTTCTGCAATTATCGAACAGTTAGAAAGCCTTGTTGTTGTAGAAGATTGGATGGGTTTTTAAAAAGAAAGTGCACAAAATGAGGCACAAAAAGCTGAACTCAATGCTCCACTTTAGCTCAACTTTATCACAAAAAGATCGAAATCTGAGTCGTAATCTGCGTGATTTGTGAGCTTTGTGAAGCACTAAAGAACTATTCTGCTAATCCTTTATGATCACTGCGATGCTCATCACGACAAGGCTGAAGCTCTGGCTTCGATTGTTGATCTTCTTGTTTAATGGAGTTTGTCTCTCTATTCATTGATGTTCACATAATTACCACAATTCCAGCCACAATGCAATGTCTCTTGGCCAAGACTCTATTCAAAGTATCGAGATTCTATCGAATGTACAAGACTTATCTCATCAATATTTGTAAGTTTATTTCAAAACTGGTACAGTTTACCAGTACAGAACTGGTCAAAAGCTCTTAAACCAGCTTAAATCAGTTATTTTTGAAAATTCGATACTAAAACACTTGATCTAACGAAACTTTTCCAGCTGGCCTCATTTCTTCACACCCATTGAGTAATTGTACAATACGAAAACGTAAAATTGACGAACAATTTGATAGAAATGAATCTGGAGAATCTGAAACTGAAATACTAAGCAGTCCAGATTGCTTAGAAATGCAGTAAGAAAAGAATAGAATGAGTGAGAACGAGAATAGAATGAGTGAGAACAAAGCCGAGGAAAACCAGGTTTGAGCTTTATCTTAAAAAAGCTAAGAAACAGTCTAGTTAAGATGAAAAATTGCAACTCAAAAAACACCAAGAATAGTTTGAAACTAACCCATTTGTCAGCGTTCAACCTTCAGCTTTTCGCTTTTAAAAAAGAAAAGCAATCCGCTTTGAGAAATGGCTTCTTATCTCTTTTCCCAAGTCATTCATTTCATCTTTTTCACCAGTTCAAAGCTTCCGTTATTTTCTAGAAATTACGATTCTTTCCTTGAAAATGCCATACGTGGTAATCACTGGGTATTTTGTGCCAAATCGAAATCTAAACATCCATCAATTGAAATATTCAGTCGTTGTAGAAGATCCAACGAATCAATTCATTCCTCATTTGGAGAAAATCACGATTCCGTTGAAGGCAAGCTCTGCAGGTTGGGAGGAGGCTGAGAAACGGATTCCTTGGGGATCAAAACATCAATCGAATCAAGTTGGGAGACATTCGTGAGTTTTTAAGGAATTGGCTGTAAGTATTGGCTACTGCATTAAGTTAAAAGCTGTAACTGCTGCAACTGCTGCAAATGCTGCAATTGCTGCAACCTGCAACTGCTGCAACTGCAGCAAACCCTTGAACCCTTGAACCCTTTAAAATTCCTCGAATCTTCAGAAATTTTCTCCAAAGCATTACAAAAAAGCCTCTTGACCCCACTTTTAGCAAACAATTTCTTTGAGCTTTTATAATCTTTTGATAAGCTTAGCGTTAGATAAGTCGTGCAAAAAATGCATTTTAGTTGCTGGAAAAGCAATTTGGCGTCACCGGTGGAGGTGCTGAACGAGGCGGAGAAATGTGGCTTTGTGGCGGTGATGATGGCGAGTACAAATGGAGGAAGGACAACGAAATGGACATTGCAAAAGAAAGACAAAGATTTACATTTATAGAAGATTGATTTTGAAATAGAATTTAAATAAAATTAATCGTTTTTCATTGGTTTTCACATGTCAAAGGTCGAAACAGTCATCGAAAAAGAGAATCTACACCAGGTAAACTGTAGTTGTACCTTTGAAAACTCAATTTTCAATTTTATCCAAGTTTTGGAAGTCACATCACACTACGATGACATTTTAGAACTAGAAAGTTGCAAACATTTTTAGAAATATCAACTTCCTTGCCTTTCAAAGTTTTCTCCAATTGCTTACCAGGCTTTTAGCAAACATGGAAAGTAGTTCCCTTTTTCCAAACTTTTCCAAACTTTTACCAATCTTTCTCTGATTCAAAATCGCCGTTTCAATCCAACTTTAAGAAGTAGATCTGGATGAAATTCCCGATTAAAAAGCGTTGGAAGTGTTTCAAGAGTTTCAATTTTGTTTTTCAATTGTTCATGCTAATAACTTTTCAACTTAAATAGAATCTGAATATCAAGACGGGTACCAGAATTTGACTTTGAAGTAAAACAACAGAAATATACATCAAAACTCAGACATCTCAAGACTTCAGATTTTCCCTAGCGTGGAACCAGTCTCGCAACAGATCAGCTTTACCTTACCTTTTCCCCTAAACTGTCTGATCAAAAGGAAGTGCAATGTGGTTTAAGCAATAAATTGTTGTGATCATAAAGAGATGTTTGAATACAGAAGCAAAAGAAAAACAGCAGCAGATTCTGGCTTTTTAATACGAGAGCCACGGGACTTTATAGAATCGGCTATGCTGATTCTGACTATGCTTTTATTGGGTTGGTGAATTGAAAACTGCGGGACTTGAACTAAAATTTATTGAACATAAAACCATCAATTCATTTCAAATAATTTCCATCATTATTGACGACTTCTGCCCATTTTACAGGCAATTTGCGGATTCCTCTTTCGTAGTAGGATTTTGGTTTGTGTGTGAGACAAGTGTGAGACTCAAAAATGGAGGACTGGAGATGTCATAGTTTGAGCAGTTTCTTCAAAAGAAACCCATTTTGGTGTCAATAGAAAAGTTGTAGAGAATCAAAAATTAGGCTTAGCTATAAAATTAGCCAAATTTCCGAAAAGATACACTTAGTAGTTTCGCTTAAAATGCAAGTTTTGTGAAAATTCGTAAATTTGGCATTTCTTGAAAACCAGTTTTTGAATCGTTCTGAAAATTTGGATATAATCTTAATTTGTGACCCCCTACAACTTTGCCATTGACACCAAAACGGGTTTCTTTTGGAGAAAGTGCTCAAACTGACAATATGACAATAGCCGGCAGTTTTCAATTCACCAACCCAATATTATACTCGTTTGATAGCCCCGAATCTCCTCTGGAAAACTAGTACAAAGCTACCGGAATTTTCTCCGAAATGGATAACAAAAATCTTTAAAAGCTTTAATTGACACCAAAAATTTTCGTCATTAGTACGGCCTAACGGTGGGGAGAATGGAAAATGCGTTAAATAGTAAAAAAAGCTGTGAAACATTTTCAAGTACGGCACTTATTGGGTTGGAAAGAAGTATTAGAGCTATTGAATTGCTTGAGAAATCGTTGAAACTTGTTCGCATTGCAAGGATGTACTAAAAGCCAGGAAGTCTGTTGTTCTAGAGAATTGGCGAGGCCAAAGTCAGGCCAGCCAAGCCTTGCTTTAGATCTGATCTCCAAAAATCTAGTCCACTTGAAGCCACCAGATCTAGTCCACCAGAACGTGGCTCTGAACTCTGGCCCCTTCTGCCTTACAAGATTAGAGCCCGATTGGAATACCGGACTGGAATGGCAATTCTAATCAAGCTTGCAGGCTTGAAGAACAGGAACGAAGCCTGACTCTAGATCATAAAAATTTATTTGAATCCATTACAATCCATTACAAATTACAATACAGTAGATTTCAACCGGATTATCTGGATTACCGGATTACCACCCGCACTCAGTTCAAATTCACATTTTGCACTTTGATCCCTAATCGAAATTCATTGTTTTCTAGTAAAAATAAGCTAGATTTTGGAAATAATAAGTAAAAAGGAGCAAGTGAAGCTGGTTTTCTTTCATTTTGAGCCATTGAAACTAGTTACAAAAACCAAAAAATCGCGATTCCGCCGCAGGAAACGTGTGTCGCAACTTTGCAGCGCTCTAGCAAAAGTTTAGAAACTTTTCTGATCAAATCCAGAAAACAAATTGCAGGAGAAATATTCAATTTGATAATAAAAAAAGAATTAGATCGATTGATTGACTCTTCGCTGAGCTGGAGAATCTGAACTGAGTGCGGGTAATTGTGCGCCACCCTGTACAGCTCTAGAGCTTTAGAGCACGTTTTAAACCGTTTTTCTACCCAATTCTACCCATTAAAACCAAGCGTTAGACCCGTTCTTTGAGATCAGATCAGACTGGGATTTCATGAACGATTCCAATTTCAAATATTTTTAGTTCCCCAAAATATCTTTCAGATTTTCTTATTCTACCCAAATCAGAGACGGTTTAGTGCCGTTTTCCCGCCTACAGATTAGTATCGCTTTCTTACAGATTAGTAAAAAAACTGAGTTTTTCCATAGATTTCTGTGGAACAAGGCTTATTTTCACTCGCAAACACCGAATTTTTTCTGCCAAGGAGAGCTTAGGATCCTTTTTTTCGCTTTTTTCCGCTCACATACTTACAGATTAATATGAACTTAGGAATTTTGTCTATTTCTGATATATTTCTGGTGCAAGGATTATTGCAGAAAAAGGTAAGCACTGGGCGTGAGTTTTTAGGCTTAAAGCGGGCCTTGTTAAGCTTTTTCTTTGTAAAAATGTGAATTGCTACGTTTTGCAATTGAAAAAAACAAAGTCATAGAGGAAAGAGCAATTTAAGAACCCAAATCAACACTGACAAGTTCATAGAATGACTTCAAGGGATTAGTGAAGGCATTTTACAGTAGATATCACCGTTCACAGGTATCACAGCTCGATTCTCAGCCTAGTTCAGTCATCTCTCCAGGCTGATTGGAGCGAACCGGCCTGGACTGTGTCTATTGTACAGTACGACACAGTATACTTGAAGGAAATATCAAGTTTTCAAAGCTGAATGTCTTTTCAGTTAGATGTTATGTGTAGACAAAGCAAGACTGTATTCAAAACGAAAAGCAGAAACGGAAATTCTCAGCATCAAATCCAAAAACAGAACAGTAGAACAGGCAAAAAGATGTAATGATTCAAATTTGCATCGCCGGCCATTCTTTTCGTTGGGTTCGGGGTGCTGGAGGTGATTCTGGTTCTGGCTGAAGAAATATTCGACGAGAGTGTCGTTGAAATGCCCCCGATTTCTCGAATCACTACTACGAAGCCAGCGTGCGTCTCGATTGGAATATTCGGCATCCAACTGCTCTGCAATTGAGCTTCGATTACTGTAACGGTACTGGGAATTGTTTTCAAAAGATTTCATGACTTTTTCCGAGTGGCCAGGTATTTCGAATGAGCAATTTCGACGTTTCAAAGGTGGATATTCATGCTGTTCAAAGAAATCCAAGCCAAACAAAGCCAAAGTCAAGCATAGCCAGGCCAAAATCAAGCCAAACCAAGCCAAACCAAGCCAAAACCAAGTCGAACCAACAGTGTAGCTTACGATTTCTTGAGGTAAACCTGGTAACTTTTCTAAGCTTTCATAGAAAGCTTGTTAGAGAAGCTATCACAATCTCTAACAAGCGCAGTGCCTCATCAAACGGAAGATTATGGAATGGATAACCGTATAGTTATCCTTTTCCACCTCGTATTTCTTCAAGAGTCGACTATGAATTGCAAAAGACGAACTCAGCACATCGAGTTGGTAGTCTGCAAAAGTGGAAGAGATCGTTTTGCGCCAATTACAGCAAATGTTTCCACCTGAATTACAAACATTCCGTAAGCCAAGAGACTTTCGTCGTTTCTCTCGCCCGAATCGAGCAAAAGTATCGAAAAACCCGCTTTTGAGATAACAAAAGCACCCAAAGGAACCGCCAAAACGCCCCAAAAATCTCAATCTCACGTTGATTTCCAAATTTGTAATATGCCATTTTTGTTTTTGTTAACTTTGGCTATATTATTTGATGAGCTGATGGGGAGTCGAGTGATTCAACTCGATCAGAAAACTCCATCTTTCGCCATTCACGGGATTCGTTTACAAAGACTGCTGGTGAAATGTTTTCGAAGTGAAAATGAACTGTCAAAAATGGATAGGAAAAAAAATTGATTGATTTGATTTATCGATTTTTGCAATTCATTTCGTGGAACCCACCACGAAAAAAACTCACAAACTCTCGGTTCGTTCCTTACACTATCAGACTACCCACTACACGACGACTGCCTAATAGACGACTGCATAAACTCGACCTCGATTCTGCGGAATAGCTCACAACACCCAAGATTTTTCGCCCGACAATTTTTGCTTTGCTATACACTCTTCGAGGTCGAGTTTTAGGTGAGCGGCGGTCGTGGTGTAGTGGGTAGTGTGATAGTCTACAGAACGAATGGTGGTTGGTGGTTGGTTCGTTGCTTTTGGTGGTTGGTTCGAATCCCGACCGATAATCGTTTTTGTATACTATATTTTCCCTAATAGTAGTCAGCAATACTATTTTTTTCAACCACCTCCCAAGGTGCACTACTATTACAGACTTCCACATTTCAACAAAAAAATGTTTGGAAATATTGGGTTGGTGAATTGAAAACTGCGGGACTTGAACTAAAATTTATTGAACATAAAACCATCCATTCATTTCAAATAATTTCCATTATTATTGACGACTTCTGCCCATTTTACAGGCAATTTGCGGATTCCTCTTTCGTAGTAGGATTTTGGTTTGTGTGTGAGACAAGTGTGAGACTCAAAAATGGAGGACTGGAGATGTCCCAGTTTGAGCACTTTCTTCAAAAGAAACCCATTTTGGTGTCAGTGGAAAAGTTGTAGAGAATCAAAAATTAGGCTTATAGCCAAATTTCCAAAAAGATACACTTAGTAGTTTTGCTTAAAATGCAAGTTTTGTGAAAATTTTCTTGAAAATTTGGCATTGCTTGAAAACCAGTTTTTGAATCGTTTTGAAAATTTGGATATAAGCTTCATTTTTGATTCTCTACAACTTTTCCATTGACACCAAAATGGGTTTCTTTTGAAGAAAGTGCTCAAACTGTCACATATGACAATGGCCCGCAGTTTTCAATTCACCAACCAAATATAATGTCAGCGCACTGTTTTCTAACAACAACTTTTTGTAAAGAAAGGAAAATACTATAAAAATAACGTAAGGCCACCCCAAGTCATATGTGATCCCAGTTTTTGATGCAATGCTCAAAAGTGATGAGCTCGATAGCACCAAAATCGGGGTAAATCCTTGAGATTTAAGTATTTAGAAGCTACCCGAGTCGTATTCAGAAAAAGTTCACAAGCAACAACCCACCGTTTCAGGCTGTGACTCTGATCACTGCAAACCCTATCGACTACATCATTGATATCACTCAAAACAACTGCAGTTTAAGAGCAGAAGTTTCATTTGTTACTGATTATTGCAATGCAATTACCCATTCTTGATTACAGGATTGCTTGGATGAGATGCCCTTCTTGATAGATGATTTGGATCTCTCAAGTCAGCGCTTCACAGAATATGTGTTTGTTTAAAGAAAATGATTTTTTGATCTTTGATTTTGGACTCTTTTTCTTTCAGTCTTTTTGTCTAGATCCTTTTTCAAACCGTTTCCAAGATTTTCCCACTAATCTTGCACTTTTCAGTAACTATTCCTACTATCCATCGAACGATTTCAAAGGGTATTACTACAGCTCATCACTGACTCTCGGAAATGTCTCGAATTTGACGCTTCGCAATCTCCCGAGCAATGCAAATGTCTCCAGAAATGAATTCGCGATTTCTTTTCGTGTTCAGCAATGGATTACTGGTAATTTAATGCTCACAATACTCATGGTTGAGTTGTCAGTAAGTGTACAGATAAATTTTACCAATTCCAAGGACTATTTAAAGCTTTAAAGCCTAAAGCTTAATTTCTAAAGCTCTAGAAAATTTCTAGAGTTAAAAATAATTCTAATTTCTTATAGAAGCAATGAAAGTCTTCATAATTCCCGGCATTCACGACGAAGGCGCGCTGGATAACTTTAAAGTATTGATCAAGCCAAATGTGATTGCCACCATTGTGCCAAGTCCTGAAACTTACAAGTGATTGATGAATTGATTAGAATTTGCCAAACAAAGGAAATTTAGAGAAGATGGTCCATTAACAATGCATCAAGTAGTCACTCCATCAAAATCGGATGAACAATGTCGATATTTCAAGGTATTTAGAAATTTTCTTCGAATCAATTCATTTTGCTTACTTTTCAAAAGAAGTCAGAACAAAACCAGACCAAAAGTTAGCCTGGTTTGGCCAAAATTTTGCCCAAGTTTGAAGGTAGATTCCTTTGCTCGTTCCTGGGAAGAAGGTGGATTTGTATTTGTATTCGTTTTCTACAAAGCCGTAGTATTGCTCTTTCCATCGATTACAAACCATTTTCAGTCTCAAATCAGTTGCCCTGACACAACAGCCTATTTAACGTATGCTGGTGGAGATCCTGGCTCTACAAGGAATAAGGATTACCTTTTGTATGATGGAAAGTAGGAAATCAGAAAAGAAGTCAGAAATCAGTTTGAACTCAAGATTCAGGGACGATTATTTGATGCTTACGCGGAACACGGCTGTCAGTGTGTTCACCGACGACAATTGCACTTTTTGTTTAGCATTCGACACTCGATCAGCGAGTGAGTTGTTGAATCAGTGAAAGGATTCAAATAATGAAAGGAATAGTGAAAGGATTCAGTGAAAGGGTTCGAATAATGAAAGGAATCAGCTAAAGACTTCAAATAGCAAAATTCTAGGAGAATGGTTGGATCACTTCACTTTGTGGACACCTTTTTGGTATCCTTGGCTGCCGGATCGACCCGATCAACTTGAGTTATCCAAACGGAAACAATGCCAAACCCTTTCTGAACCATTTTTGGTAATCATTTTTGAAAATACAGTACAGTTACGGGCAGATTTAGGGTAGTGAAAGTCATCCAGCATTCGGTGAAATGAAAAAGGTTGTTAACGGAAGGGTAGAGTTCGAGGGATACGAAGGAAATTGTTACAGTAGCAAAAGGAACATCGACAAAACGTAAGGTTTTTTATATTGTCGTTTCTGATGGAGTTTCTGATGGACTTTTTTTTATGTGAAAGCATATTTGAAGCTTTTTGTACACAAATTCTCAAGACCTCCTCAATATTTTCAGATTCGACTCAATCAAGCCAAATCCATTCTTCAATTTCTCCGCGCATTGCATTGTGGTGAGTGACTGGATCGGGATTTGTTCTAAATTTCTTTAGATCACTTGGTGTGTTGGCTCTAATAATGACACTGATCAAGGATTTCTCTTGTATCTCACCCAGCTAAACAATTCCTTGACAACACCAGGGACGACTGAGCTTTTTGATAGTTCATCTTCAGGTTCAGTGCACGGCAATCCAGCAATTCAGGTGCACGGCATCTTCTTTTTCGTAGATTATCTCCCGAGCGCCAAGTTCAACCCTAATGTGTTAGGTGTTATCTTAGGTTGTAAGCTATTGGGCTGGTGAATTGAAAACTACCGGACTTTGAACTAAAATCTATTCAACATAAAACCATGAATTCATTCGAAATAATTTCCATTATTATTGACGACTTCTGCCCATTTTACAGGCAATTTGCGAATTCCTCTTTCGTAGTAGGATTTTGGTTTGTGTGTGAGACGAGTGTGAGACTCAAAAATGGAGGATTGGAGATGTCCCAGTTTGAGCACTTTCTTCAAAAGAAACCCATTTTGGTGTCAATAGAAAAGTTGTAGAGAATCAAAAATTGGGCCTATAGCCAAATTTCCAAAAAGATACACTTAGTAGTTTCGCTTAAAATGCAAGTTTTGTGAAAATTCGTAAATTTGGCATTTCTTGAAAACCAGTTTTTGAATCGTTCTGAAAATTTGGATATAAGCTTAATTTTTGATCCTCTACAACTTTTCCATTAACACCAAAATGGGTTTCTTTTGAAGAAAGTGCTCAAACTGTCACAGATGACAATAGGCCGCAGTTTTCAATTCACCAACCCAATAAGTCTTGACCCCCTCAACAAAGTTTCGTTTGTGGACGTTGTGAGATTTTGTGGACGTTTTTCTTCAAAATGTTTCTCTTCAAGGACGCCGACGAGCCCTGTTTTTCTTCAAAATATTGGCTTCTCAGTTCTTTATTCAAAAATAGATTTCGGAAAGTCAAATACTCATTTATATTTTTTATTGATTATTTATTCAAATGTTACTTCAAATCTACCAGGGCATTTCCGACATGTTGTACGAGTTTCAAAAAGAGTCTTCTATCTCTGTCGCTTTAGCAAACATCAAGAGCGTGTCTGGTGATGACTCTTCTTCCGAAAGTACAATAAAACGCTGGTTCCACAAATTCAGAAATAGAGACATTTCTCTTGAGAATGAAGACCGATCGGGTAGACCCAGAGAGCTTGAAAATGCAGATATTCTCCAAAAAAATTTCGCAAAAACTCGGATTTCTTTGCGTGAAATTGCGGCTGAGGCTTGTTACTTGTAACGGTTAAAAAGCACCTCCTTACTATGGGTTTTAAATCGGTTTACGGTCAATGGGTGCCCCACAACCTCACCGACCCTATGAAAGGGCAGCGGTCATCAGTTGCCGCTGCCCTTCTTTCCTGATAATCTTTCTTGAGTGATGGGTGATGAGCCTGTAATGTTGTACGAGTTCAAAAAAGAACTTTCTTTGTTGGTGGCTTAGAATAATATTGAAAACGTGTATGGCAATTCAGCCTTCTCAAAACACAATTCAACGTTGGTTTGCCAAGTTCAGAAATGGTGAGAATTCCCTTGAAGACGAAGAACGTGCGGGAAGACCTTCTCAATTGAAAAATGAAGAGATTCCTCAAAAAAATTCAAGACAACCCTCGAATTTCCACTCATGAAATAGCGGATGCGATTCAACATTCAACAATTGAAAGACATCTTCATGAGCTTGGTTTTAAGTCAATTTTTGGTCAATGGGTACCTCATACCCTTACGGACCTATGAAAGGGCAGTGATTATCAGTCACAGCTGCGCTTCTTTCGAGACATCAACGGTAATCTTTCTTGCTTCGTGTGGATGAAGTGGATTATAGATGAGAAGTGGGTTATAGCTGCAAACTTTCAGAGAAAACGACAATGGGTGGGACCTGGAGTTACACCAGCAAAGAATGTGCTCTCAGGCTTCCATCAGTGGAAGTACATGCTATCGGTTTGGTGGGATCTCTTAGGTGTCATTTATTGGGAGCCTCTCGATAATAAGCAGGCAATCAATGCTCTATTATACAGCAAACAGCTCAAAAAACTCGATGAGAAGATTAAGGAAAAGCGCCTCGATTTGAAAAATTCTCCAAACAACACGACAACGCCAGTTCAGATACATGAAAGCTAATCCGCGCCACAATTCACGAGTTGAACTGGAAACTCTTACCCCAAAAATGGCCGGCGTGCCGGAGAGGGATCAACTAGTACTCATTGAAGAGCTTGTAAAATGAGTTGTATATCTCTTAAACTTTTAACAGATAAATGTAGCCAAGATTAAGGACTTCAATATTTTATATAACACTTAGCACATTAGGGTTGAACTTGGCACTTGGGAGCTACTCTACCATAAAGAACTCGCCGTAAATACTGAACACCATGTAGAAGAACTGAAGGATAGAAAATTCAGCAGTTACTTTAGTACTTTAGTTCCCGATCTCATCACGACAAAAGCACCTAAGTCTCCATGGAAACCGCCCCTTTTTGGGGCAACTGTTTGGATTATCATTTTAGCAAGTCTAACAATGATCGCTTTTTGTGTTTATTTGTTGAGTGGACTTATTTTTGGGATAAAGACTGGGTATGGACGTTTAAAAAACGTTAAAATCAAGCTTGGAGAATAAATTTCAGAATATTTGCCCGAACTTTGATCAAAATTATGGATCGCCACACTGTTGATCAAATCAGAAAAAGTATGAATAAGGTACAGAAGTTTGTTGTCTAATAGCCCGTCTAATATCTCTAATATCGTCTAATATCTCTAAATGTCTAATGGCTTACGCTAAGGCCCGATCACCTGCTTAAGTCAAAAATTGATAAAACTCAAGTTTTTTTGATTTAGAATTATCGCCAGCGAAGAATTGCTAACAAAACTGAGGACATTGCGTCAATTTCAGTCAAACAACCGAGCGAAAAGAGAATTCAAGAAGAAAATGCAGCTTTGGATGAAAAGGATGAAAAGTTCTAGAAATTATATTGACTTTCTTTAATTGATAGTTCAAAAATCGTTTTGTAAAGGGAATTACAGCCCTAGAATCAATATTGATTTTATTTCAATAACTCTTTCTTGCGAAGAATCATAGGACTTTCATAGTGAGGCATCGTTATAATAGCGGGAATTTGATCTTTTGTGAATCTTGAAATTTCTGTTATTGAGTTAGTTAATAGTGCAAATACAATAGTGCAACTCTGAACTTACACAGCAATAAAGTGAAAGCACTTCAATAAAAACTGTCGATAAGGTTCGGTGAAAATGCAGATCATGGCAGAGGAGATTGTAGTGTGAAGGATTATCATGGCATAACAGAAATTCATCAAATCTAGAAATGAAATGTGCAGGGTGACTAAAGGGTCAGCTAGCTTTTCATTACAGTAAGCTTTAGTAGATTACAATAAATAGATTACAGTAAACTAGATCTGGTTTTCGGTCTGGCATTTTTCGAATCGAATCATTCAGACCGAAAATCTTGTATTTTTTAACCGAATCGAATTCAGAATTCAGATTAGATTTGATTCGAAAACCAAGTCCAGAGTACATCCTATTCGGTTCCCATTCGATTCCTATTCGGTGCACTTTCGGTTTCCATTCGGTTCCTATTCGGTGCCTTTTGGGTTCTCATTTGGTCTTATTCGGTTCTCATTCTGTTCGCATCGGGTTCCCATTCGCTTTCTATTCGTTTCCTATTCGGTGCCTTTTGGATTCCCTTTCGGTTCCTATTCGGTACACTTTCGGTTTCCATTCGGTTCCTATTCGGTGTCCTTTCGGTTCCCATCGGGTTCCTATTCGTTGCCTTTTGAGTTCCCATTTGGTCTTATTCGGTTCTCATTCTGTTCGCATCGGGTTCCCATTCGCTTTCTATTCGGTTCCTATTCGGTTCCTCTTCGGTTTCCATTCGATTCCTATTCGGTGCTTTTGGATTCCCTTTCGGTTCCTATTCAGCTCCTATTCAGTGCCCTTTCAGTTCCCATTTGGTCCCCATTCGATTGCAATACACTACTTACTAGGGAAAGGCAGCGAATATCGTTGTTGATCAAGAGTCTCTCACATGTTTCGTTGTGAGAGATGCGGATATCATTCAGATTCGAGTTCTTTTCATGTAAGTTTGTTAGAATCTTTTTAAGTCTAAAGGTGTTGAGGTAAATTTTGATAAAAGAATAAAGCTTTAGTTACGATACGGCCTCTAAACCGTTTTCCCAGCTGAACATCGCCAATTTTGCAGAAGGAAACGCGGACACGATGCGAGTGAGACAGGTGAGAGATTTTTAATGGAAAAAAACTGTCATAAATGCATTAGTGCAACAGTCAGACTTACAGTAGCCCTATTTTAAAATCAGACAAAAGAACTGTTGCGCAAAATCCTTTGAATTTTAGGCGATGGACTTCTTTATGAATGGCGATTATCGGGAGAGATTGGCCCAAGTGACCAATCCGGAAGTCGACCATCCTGGAACAAGCCGGCAAGCCTCTAATAGACGGCAAAACATCCTATCAAACCTGTAAACGAAATTGAGTCTTTCCATTCACCACTCTATTTACCTTTTAAACTTATTGAAATTCACATTTATTGATAATTGTATGATCAATCAATCAAAGGGATTTCAAAAATTCTTTTATTTTCGGATTCAGCACATTTTTCTGCGTCAATCGGCTATGCAAACGTAAAAATCCTATAGTAAACACATTTTCGCGCGGATGTGTATCGCGTCTTGAAATTTTTTTTTCTGTAGATTGCACTTTGTCTTATTGACTACGCTTTATTTCATATTTTGAATAAAGTATGATATTTTTTCGTTCTTTCACTTGTCTATCAGATGATTTCTTTGATTGCATCTTTTATTAGTCTTTGAAAGACAATTTCGGCAAAAAAAGAAAGGAAAAAAAACTTCACAATGAGTCAAATTCAATAAAACGACTCTCTTTTCGCTCATGAGTGTACCTGAATTTGGTTCTTTTGAGTGATTGCTGTCTCAAGATTCTTAAAACTGTTTTAAAACTTTGTAGCTCACGTTTCTGATACCATTTACTCCACGGAAATCTGCGTCTTTCGTGACGATCATCAAACGTTTCTCCCAGTAAGCCTGAATTGTAAATGTCGTCAAATGGCGGGTCAAAAAACGACCGAAACGTGCAGAAACAATACCGGAACCGGGTTTTCTACAGTTACAAATGTATCCCAGCAAGAGTGACTTTAAATAGCTAAACCTAGCTGCACTGTGAAGCTGACTGTGAGGCAACGTAATGATTACAAAATCACTGTCGTTGAGAAAAGCTACTTTATCTCATAGTCAGCTTCACTTAAACCAACGTTTTGTTTTGAATTTGAATTCGGTGGCGTATCAGGAATAAAAAGTCTTCTTTTCTCCGCAATTATCGAACAGTCTAGCCTTTTCTCCGCAATTATCGAAGCCGTTGTTGTAGGAGACGGTTAATTGGATGGGTTTTGAAAGGAAGAGCACAAAATGAGGCACAAAAAGCTCAACTTAACCTATATTTATCACAAAAAGATCGAAATCTGAGTCGTAATTTGAGTGATTTGTGAGCTTTGTGAAGCGCTAAGGAACTATTCTGCTAATCCTTCATCACTGCGATGCTCATCACGACAAGGCTGAAACTCTAGCTTCGATTGTTAATCTGCCTTATTGTTTAATGGAGTTTGTCGCTCTATTCATTGATGTTCACATAATTACCACAATTCCCTTGCAATGTCTCTTGATTAAGACTCTATTCGAAGTGTCGAGATTCGATCGAATATACGAGACTTGTCTCATCAATGTTTGTAAGTTTATTTCAAAACTGGTACAGTTAAAAAAGCTATGTCAAACAAAGCTGTAAACAAGGCCAGGCTAAGTCCAGAGCTGGCTTTTGATCGGCCCAGGGTCTTTTTATTGACCCAAGGTTAGGTGACGCAAGAGTAGAACCCAGACCAGGACCAGAAATGCCATTAGAAAAGCCCTTACTAGGGAAGAGTACTAAACCAGCCCATTCAATAGAAAATCAAACGGGGAATCCGAATCTGTAATCAAAATCTGCTGAATAGCTCGCAAATGCAACATTTCTGGCATTGAAGTTGTTCCTGTGTTACGTCCGAATCCGAACTAGACCCTTGACCGCGCCATCCTCCATCCTCCATCCCTTTGCGTGCCTTTATCTCCAAAACTAGTGAGCCGATTTTGGTGTCATTTTGTAGAGCAAGACTTATAGATTCCGGTGATTTATAGACTTATAGTGAAGTTACATGTGGTAAAAGTTATTTTAGTAAAAAAAAGATGAAATTAGTTCGGATTCGGATCTGAACTAACCGTTTCGAACCAAAATTGTAGAGAAAAGAAACCAAATCTGTACCCAAAAAGAACCAAATCTGTAGAGAAAAGGAACTAAATCTGTAGAGAAAACGAACCAAATTTGTCGAGAACAGCAAATCCCAAATACCAAATCCGAACGAATTTCATATTTTTTTTACTAAATTAACTTTTTCCACATATAGCTTCACTTTAAGATTCTACATGTCTTGCTCTACAAAATAAGCTATTACTTTTTGCTTTTTCTTTTTCACAATAATCTTTTGGATTTTCACAAATTCTTATACTCATTTTTTTTGCTTTATTTATGCTTGGTTTTCTTGTGGTTCTTGTGGAATCGCAAGTGGATTTGAAGTGGATTTGAACCCACGCGAGTGGCTTTGAACCCACGCGAGTGGCTTTGAACCCACGCGAGTGGCTTTGAACCCACGCAAGTGGATTCGAACCCAATTCACAAGTGGATTTGAACCCAGGCAAGTGGATTTGAACCCAACAATTCGATAGGCTCCGTATAAAAGTATATTTATTCGACACGAATAATGGATTACAAAGCAACGGAGGAAATTTTTACGCCTATTACCCAAATATTGTTAAGAAAAAAACCCATAACAATGAGAAAAAGAACCAATTTTTCTTTTTCTGGGATCGAAGCCTTGACCATGACCTTTGACCCTTGACCCCTTGACCTTGACCCTTGACCTTGACCTTGACTAGGAGGCGAGACTCCTTTCCAGTCGGCTACGACGGTATGCAATCACACTAACCACTACACCACGACTGCTCTATTCATTGACTCATTGATGAAAGGGGTAGTGTAAACTTGAAAACTCGTAAACCCAAGAGTGTATAGGAAAAACTTCGATGCCAGAAATCTTGCGTTTGCGAGCTATTCAGCAGATTTTGATTAGAGATCCGGATTCCCCCTTTGATTTTCTATCGTATGGGCTGGGTCTCGTTTTGAAACCTCACGGTCACCTGGTACTCTTCCCTAGCTAGTCACTTTATTTGACTTCATTGAGAATTTCACTGATAAGTAAACTTTCTAGTAATCTGCGATCTCATCATATGCTTATGCGAGATTTTGATTCGTGAGCCAGCCTCATGGGGTCTCGCCTATTTATACATGAATCCGTGGATCCCGATCTTCGCCAAAATCTCTCATTCGGTTCTTCTCGGAATCTCTTGTCAAACAAAGTTATGGAACTTTTTCTTAGCCGTTTCTCGATTGGGAATGTTGTTTACAAAGAGAAATATGGCAACTGTTCGTTTATTCAAACTTATTTCATCCAGAAGTAACTTGAAATTTGAAATCTCGTGTGTTTTAGCTCTCAATTTTCCCTCGAATCGTTGTCACTTTGTTGATGGTTTTGATTTGGGGATGGAGTGCAGGGATTGGGCTTTACATTGTTGGATGGGTGGATATGGATTTCATGTTTAAAGGAAACAACTACTCAATTGCGTTTGTTTTATAAATAAGACTCAATTGTGAAAGGTGCTCGTATGGAAAAAAACTACCGCTATTCTTACTACCGCTATCGTATTCCAGCTATTCTTTTTCCACAGTACTATCGCTAGAGTACTGTCGCTAGAGTACGGTAACCTAGAAAACTACAGTACTCGAGCATGGAAAATCGCACCCGGCTCGAATCGTACCCTATTCTTTAGCTTGGAAGCTACCGTACGTGGCCAATTTTTGAGCACGCAGTCAATCTGTAATCAATCATTTCTTCCAGGTATGCAACCGTAACTACAAATCTTTTCCTCACAACTTACTCCAATAAATGCATTCCCGGATTTCTCTTTGTAACAATTATCATTTATATTCTCTTCTTCATCATTTTATATCTGCGAAATCTTTTCTCGAGTAACGCTCAATTGAAAGCGAGAGTTGTGAGGAGCGTTCTGGCGGCAATGCTGCAGAATTTGGGTGAGTATAAAAGTAAAGTAAAGAATGGGAATGAAAGATTTCTGGAAAGGGGATTGTACCGTCGGCCTCGCTTTCATTTTTGCTTTCCAGATGCTCTAACCACTGACCTATCCGGTAATTTCTTGGCAGAGAAGAAAGAGGAAATACAAGGGAAGAGAAAGGAAGAAAGAGAAAGAAAGAAAGAGAAGGAAATAGATGAAATAGAAAGAAAGATAGAAGGAAGAGAAAGAAAAAGCAAGAAAGAGAAGGAAAGGAATTTGTAGTGCAAAGATCATAAGTTAGATCAAAACAAATGAGTCCAAATAAACAGTAAAAAAAGCTATTCAAGCCGGTACCCAGAAATTAACTGATTAAGAGCCTAAGATTACTTTTTAAAGTTCGAAAAAAGGCTTCGGAACGGTCCGAGACTTGCTTTCTTGAACCAGTTCCCTAGGAAACGGTTATTTTCTGAAAATTCGATACTAAAACACTTGATCTAACGAAATTTCCCCAGCTGGCCTCATTTCTTCACTTCCCAATCTCTACGATATTCTCCAATATGAGAATCGCTCCTGGAAATGGCCTGGGATTCCGATTCAAATCTTTCAATTGCTCTTCAAATTGGGCACAAACTTTTATGCGACTTTTACCGCATGGATTGTCATCATTTGCATAAAAGAGGTGAGATTTCATAAAAGAGATGAGAAAGATCAAATTTTCTCATTTTAGTATCGTCAGCCGGTTCTCAAGAAGTTCTTTTCTTTATGTAATTTTGGTCAACAAAAAATTGGGATGAGTAACACGTCGAAACAAGCGACAACTCTTATCATTTCCAAAAAGTGATGTTTTTAAATAAAAACCCATTTATCATTGATCAATGATTTGAACTCTGTACATGAATTTTGATGTGCTATAGACAGAAATGTTCGCTGAAACGTCTACAGGAATTTGTAGGAGAGTGTAGAAAAATTTAATTCAAAAATTCTTCTCAAGAATTTGGGCATAGTGAGACGCAACGACAAAGCCGGCTCATTGCATTTACATTTGCAAATTTGTCAAAGGTTTATCTTGGTGTTGACAGCAAAAACATAGATTTTGTTTGGCATTCACTTTTTCCCTTTAAGCTCATCGCCGATAGCGAGAACGAGACTGACGTCAAACCACTGAAAAAGAGAGATAAAGAAATTTTGATAGAAAATGATTCTATTATTATCTTTTATTAGGCCTTTTATTAGGCCTTTATTAGGCCAAGGGTGATCAAGAATGATCAGCAAATGCAGAAAATCAGTTTAACTCACAAAATTATCATTTTGCCGCGCGAAGACGCTTGTCTCAAAAGTGAATTGAGTGACAATATCCGAATTGCACATTTTCAAAGCCGCATTGAACTGAGCAGCCGTCGTTGATGACATGGCCGTACTAAAAACGATTTTGAAAAATTGTACACTAGAAAAAATGATAACTAAGAGAATCCTCCGTTTTTGATTGTTATTCTTGCATTAGGGTCCATGTTTTGAAATGGTGGTCGTGGTCCCGGATACTGAAAACATTAATAAACAAGTTTGGCTTCTCGGGAACTCACAAGTTGCATAATTACTCCGGATTTCGTTCTCAATTTCCACTCACAATTGTAAGTTCCGTTGTAACCTTGCCCGCCGTAATCGTCAAAGAGCCGATAATCCCAACCGGGGGAAACAAGGTAAGTTCCAGTCAAGCTGTCAGGCACATCTTGTGGGATCGATTGTCCAGGTGGAGTGCAAGTGCCTTAACAAAGTTGTCTAGGTTGGTAGGCCAAGATTGATTCACCAAAGACTAAATTTTGTAAGGCTGAGTCAAAACCAGGGCAGGCCAAGAACAATCTACTAGCAACCAATACCAAGAATTTCAAGTTCAGCTTCCAATCAAGAGTACCAGTATCAAGATCTCATTCATATCAAGATCTCATTCACAGTGAATTACATTAAACGCAATAGTTGTTCATATGTGTCCTAGTCCTAGTCCAGGCTATTAGCGGGCCATTAGATCCAGCCAAACTCTGGCCTGGCTTCTGGCTCTGACTGGGAAAGTTGCTCTGGAACCCACTTGTCACGCATCCCTCTTTTGGATCCAGATTTCCATAGCAAATACAGGTGGGGATGCCATCGGACGAGAGCTAGATTGAGATTAGCAAGCCCAACTCAACAACTCACCTTACAGACTCCTTGACTTTTGCAATACAAAGAAGAGCTGCAGTAGGGTACAGTCGTTGTTCCTCTGCTGGGAGGGGTGCTTCTTGGTGATTGTGAAGTGGCGATTGATTGCGTGCTTCCTGCAAGAGTACGGTCAAATTGTCTCCTTTGATCAAAAGTAAAATCACAAACTAACACTTGCGACCTTTTTCCGAGAAAATCCTGGGTTGGCGCTTTAAAGTGTGGTAAAACTACCGTACCCCTCCAATTTGCGGGAAATTTCATTTTTTTTCATTCTTGTTCATTTCATTTTATTCTTTTTTTTCGTTTTCTTCAATCTTTCATTCTTTTTTGCGTTTTTTCAATGTTTCAACGCTTTTTCAACTAAAAAGTCACAAAAACAAAGCTTCCGCCATAGAAAATGATAAAAACCACTTAACTTAACATTAGTTGGCATCAAGTTCGCGCAGTAGATCGTCAGGAAGCAAGCGGATCTAAAAAAACTATAAACAGAGCTTCCGCCACAGAAAATGCTGTTAAAAACGTAACTTAACTTTATTTTCTTTGTTTCCCGCAAAAAACAAACTCGACCACATCAGAAAAACGCAAAACGAATAAAATGAAATAAACAAAAATAAAAAAAAAGAAATTTCGCGTAAATTAGAAGGGGTACGGTAGTTTTACCACGCTTTAAAGCGCCAACCCAGAATTTTCTCGGAAAAAGATTGCAAATCAAACTAACAACTGTTCCAACTGACCAGAATCATAGGATGAGCAAAAAGATGGATTTAGAGTCGAGCAATCAACAGCTTGCCATTGGAGATTTGTTGAACTCATCATGGCACAGTTCAACGATGAACCGGATCGAGGTTCACCTAAAAAGTTCCATTAAATCTTCAATTTCATTTCACAGCCAACCTGGAGCCCAATTCGCATAGATGAGTCGTGTTCCATCTTGATAAACCCATGCTCCATCACCATTTCTCTCAACACCGATGAATGGGAGTTGACCGTTAAATTCTGAATGTAAATCTTTAACGTCAGAGAAGCTATCTTTTCAATTTTTTGGTTTTGAAAAATGAGAAAGCAAGCCTAGATTGATTCGACGTAGTTTATCGGCAAAACTTTGCAGACGGGTACATTGATTACACTATTCAACCTGGGATCATCGCACCGATGTAAGCATCCTCGAAAATGTTCCCAATTTTGACCACATTTGCGCCCATTTGGGCACAATCATGCACGGTTTCCCAATAATATTGAGCTGTAATGAAATGATTAACAAATTTCATTACTATTTTCAATAATTCCAAGCTAATACTCACGAGTTTTTATCATGTAAACGCAAACATTCTCATTCGGAAATTCACTCCATCCAGACGGACATGATGAAGAAAGAACGAAAAGAAATGTTAGAAAAAAGAGGGGTTTCATTTTTAAAAACTTCAAGTGAATGTCTTATCTTGTCTTCTTTTAGGATGAGACTCGTTAAAAAACGATTACACATATCACTTACCGTAAATACTGTAATTGGACCCCATGGGGTACTATTTTTTTCCCTCCCCCTCTAGGGTGGGGTACTATTAGAGGGTGGGGCACTATTAGAGGGTGGGTTACTATTTTACACCACTATTCAAGTTACCAAATCAGGATACATTCAAATAATTTGTTCAAAAACAAACTTTTTCTTTAGTTTTTATTGGTTTTAACCATTTAAAAAATTTAACAGCAAAAAACAAAAACAACTAACAAACAAAATCAATGGAAACATCCGAATCAATGAATTCATCATTTTCTTGATCATCAATTCCTCGATGTCCTTGAAATCCCGTCGATGCGAGCGGCTCCAAGAGGTCCTCGATTTCCGTCTCTGTCCGAGCATTTCTCATCGCCTGTAAGTACAATAGATTAAAGATAATTGAATCGATTAAATCGATAATTACAAAGATAATTAAATTAATAAATCGAACCTGCAATCCTGTAGGAATCGGTCCATCCGGCTTGAAATAATTAATCAAATCATCCTCATCTCCATTTAAGTCAATGCCGATCCCACAAGCCTTAAATGATTTTCGAATCATGTCTTCGGTGATTCGCCCCCACGCTTCCAGGATCCAACCCAAGTAGATTTCCATTGATGGAGACTTGGGGTTCCCGCCGCCGCTGCCGTCTTTTCGTGATCGCGTCAAATCGGGAGCGGATATCAAGATCCAATCCTCGTATTGCTGGCGAATGTAGGCCTTGAATGGGGCATTCCATGAAACGTCGGCTGGCTGAAGATATTTTGTGGTGCCACCGGGAATATAGGCACAATCCACCTTCAACTTCTCTAGACATTCCTTTGTCGATTCACTTTTGTGGGCAGGGTGTTGATCCCAAACAAGGAGTGATCGTTCCTTTTTATTGAAGAATCCAAGTCTACCGAAAGAGCGTTGCAAGTATTCCGCCGTGATTCCATTATCGAAGCACTTGTTTTTTTTCTCTTTCCAACAGAGCAATAACTTCGATTGAAACTTTGTCTCGATTTTTTTGTTCATCGTTTTTCGAGGCACCACGACAAAAGGGCGCAACTTTTTCCCATCGGAACGAGCAGTGAGCATCACGGATATATTCATTTTGTCGTAGCCGCGGGTGAGAACACCAACTTCTTTGGCTCCAATCGCTTCGATGCACTTGCTCGTCGAAGCATCCAGCCAAACCGCCGTCTCATCGCAAGCAACAATGTGCTTGTAATCTTTGATTGTCTTGTTCAGCCTCAGAATGTGCTCGACGATGACCTTCTCAAATTCGCTTGGCAGCTTTTGACAAGTTGTTGTTGGTGCCCTCAAAGAAAGTTGGTGGCGCCTCAAGAACGACTCCATCCAGCCATGGCTTCTTTTGAAAGAAATTTCAGCCTTTTCGAATCGATTGGCCGCTTCATTCCAGATAATCCGGCGTGTCACTCGTTTCTTCTCGGCTCGACGATCCCGTATCCATTCAGCCTTTAAAGTTTTGTAAAATAAAGCTGATCATGATGGAATCAGGAAATAAAGTTGATCAAGATCAAGATAGAATCAAGAAGCTAAATATAGAGCTTTTGGTGGCGTGAATTCGTCAATGCTTTCCACAGAAGCTGATGAAAATGTTTGTTTCCTGAAAATATTGTTAATAAAAGTGATTTGTTTGATGTTTGATAGACTTTTTGCAGTGTTAGAATTGCTTATTTTTCGAAAACGACCGTAAGAAGCTGATAAAGAACTTATTTGTTTATTCTGGACTTGGATTTGATAGAGTTTTTGCTGAAATAAAGTCCAATCCTAGCAAAAACTAAAACCAACCATTTATCGATGACAGCTCGTCGATAATCTCGAATGAAATATGTCATTGAAAATGCATCCATAAGAGGATAAGACGAAACAAAGACAAAGCCGTAGTTTTGCCTGAATTTTTGCTTTTCCTGTCCATTATTCATGATTAAATTAGTAACCAGACTTTAAAGATCGATGTTTAAGAGATCTTAGACTTTCTGAGAAATTGAAGCTCACCACGATCCGACGTAAATCCCGAAAAAGCCACAAATGGTACATTGAATACATGGGGCTCCTTCGAGGATGAATGGGCATGCTGTCTGGAAATTATTACAGTAAAACTAGTCATTTTCTGGTAAAGATCTGGCTAACCTGTGCAATCAATGCTTTTAAAAGATCGGTCTGCATTCGCTTGGCTCGATGACTCATCAAACTGTACTTGAGAGTTCGGTGGATGTTCAGAGTGAACCAAAATTTTGAATGCTTTAAAGGGTTCTTTGAGGTCTGTCTTGCTGAGACAAAAATCACCTATCAAAAATCGAAAATTTTGCTTCTAATTTTGTGAGTGAACAATAATGATCTGGTTTGTCTGTATGTCATTCTAACTAAAAAGCGCACTTTAGCTTCTGAAGTAGTTAGGTACAGCAAAATGCGCTAGTTTACTGTAGTTTCTGAGAAGCTGTTTGTCAATGTTTGCTTTTATGTGGTAAGCCCACCATAAAGGAAGGGTCCGACTTGGGACCGATTTCTCTTTAAAACCAAATTATCGGCAGGTTGGTGTAGTAATAGAATTTTTGATGAAATTTCGTGTAGAAATAACCAAAGTGACAAAATGATTTATTGAACGCACGAAGAGGAAAATCGTAGAAACTGAAGAAAAAAATTAATTCTATTCAAATTCGAACTTATTAAATGAATGAATGATCAAGCTAAATCTAAGCAATATCTTTAAAGCACTTTACGTGGATTCCTAAGAAGCAATAATGTTATAGAAAAATAATAATGGTACTTTATTCAGATGATAAAGTGAAGCACAATAAATCCTAGAGAAATGAATGGCGAGCCATAAATGTAGAGACAAAAGAAAGATCCGAAGATAAAAAACAGAGTGAAAATACAATATATAGTGAATACGCAAAGACTACCTACGAGAGAGAGCCGTTAGATCTGGAGCATCGATTCGTTTCTCAAGAATGAAAAGTGACAGAATTTCTCGTATGTAATTTGGGGACAAGCTCCACAACCTAGCGGCTCTAACGGGAAATGAGTTTGAAAAAGAAATATTAAACGCAAAGGGGATCTGCAAAAGGAATGAACCACTTCTGGACTCTGACCTCGGTTTAAATTTGAAAAAGTCAACAAACAATGTCAAACAACAAACAAAAAATCCGTTTGTAACGCAGGATTTTGAAAGCTTCGACAAGATCAATCACAAAGCGACGATGTTATAAAGTTTTTAGTTCAAAAAGGGCAAGTCTATCCTCATAAATCAAGCTAGAATATTTGGAATAGTTAATTTTCCATCAAGCTATTTTTGTGAACCTTCTCTGAATTTTCTCCAAACGTTCAATCGAGACTTGTAAACGGGGAGACCGAACAATAGAAGCATATTCTAAGATGGGTCGGATTTAAGTGGCCAAGCATTTACGGCAAGAGTTTAGGTTGGGATGAACGATCGATCTAAGAATACAGCTGGAAACAAAAGAAGCTTTTCGACAGATGATTTAAATA